>CM042036.1:47476071-48681785 GCA_023525975.1 Smallanthus sonchifolius
GTTTTGACATATACGCAGGCGCGACCGTGCCTAATAGAGGTGCGGCCGTGCTTAGGCACCGGGCGCGATCGTTCCAGGACCAGTCGCGCGATCGTGCCGAGGCACTTGGCGCGACCGTGCCAGGACGAAGCACGACCGTGCTAATTAGGGTTTCTTAATAAATTTTCAACTTTAGTCCTTGACTTTTCAGGTTTGATTAGTTTGAAATAAATAGTTACTTGTATAGCGTTTAAGTGTATATATAATCGAGCAAAACTTGTAAATTTGTATTGAATCATTGCATTTAGTTTTCGGTAAGCAAAATAATAAGGCAGTGCACGAGTATTGAGTTCGAAGTTGTATCATATTGAATTGAAATATGAATACTGAAAATCAGAAATGTTACAGGTCTCGCCCTATCAAGAGTGCCTGGTCTGTCAAGGCAAGCTCGTCCTGAAGGGACGATATGTCATCATCATGTAACTTACTGTGCGTCGCAAGTATCGGTAGCACCTCCCTCGTAGACCGGAGCCAATAGGGTGGTGGATAGGATGGTCCAGATGACTCTCCCATGGATGAGGTGTCTGATGCTGCAATCCAGGCCCTTTTAGCCGATGGTCCAGCAATGTCAGGTGATTGGGCTGGTCATTTTCCCTTACGAATGTTCCTCTTCCTAGCGGTAAGCTTAGTCTTCGCTCCTACTGGTGCGAGCAATGGTAACGGTGGAGTCGGGTCCGCCTGGCGAGGTGGTGAGGGTAGGATAGAGCCGTCATCGAATGATGAGTACCCATGCAGCACTGAGTAGGGCACTGACTCGCCCAAATCGCTCCCCTCGCTGGCGTCTCCATCGCCTCCGTGGGCTGGTGCGTCATCCGCCTCCTCCTGAGGGTCCTCCTCAGGGTCTTCCTCGGAGTCCATCTCTACAACCTCCTCTAGGCCTTTTGCCTGCTCTCCATCACTAGGTGAGTGTAGTGATGAGGGTGGGGTGAGTAGGTACGCAGGTGATGGTGGTGTAGCTGGAGTGTACTCTTCCTCGGAGTCCGAGATCACGATAGGGTTCGATGATGTAGATATCCTGTAACAAGTCAATATCCAGTAATCCAATGTACTCATGTATGAATATGAATGTATGATGTGATGTGAATTACGTGAGCCTATAGTTATAGTCTAAGCACACTAAATGCAACTTAGTTCTCTATAAACAGGGCTCTGATACCAGTATGTCACACCCTAAAATTCCACAGCGGGTTACTCGCGGGTTGAGACTGTCAAGGATCATCAGTCCCGGTCATTTCGAACGACCTCTAAATGGTTTTCAAAAAGACTTTCCGTTTGAACATCATACAAGAATAAATAAGTAATACAGAGTTTGAAAAATGCGGAAAGTAAAGTGCGGAAGCATAAGTAATGTAGCAAAATACAGAAGCAAAATAAATTAGGTTCCCATAAACCTAGCTTCTAAATGAAAACATGAAATGCGACTCCAGACATGCAATCCTAGTCCATGCATGAATGCTTAGCGATTGGTGAGTTCACAGGTTTAAGTAACAGAAACATAAATGAAAACAGTGTAACAGTACGTATGTATACTTGTGATTCGATTGTTGATCAGACAATAAACAATAACTATAAAAGCATCACCAAAACCGAAGCTCAACGAAGGAATGCAGAAACTAGCATTTTGCCTCTTACGTGCCTATCACGCAATGGATTAGGTTAATTATGCACCCGTTTGACTCCCAGTCAGAGTTAGCGCGACTGATCCGGGTGGGGGTTGTTAAACCCAATAGTACTATTCATGAATCACCTCGCTTTGTGTAATAGTTAACGGTTCGACTATGAGAGGAATTTATGTGCGGGAAATGCCCACTTATATATGTTAAAGCGAAATCAAAGTAATCAGCATACGACTAAGTAAGAAAATGGTTTAGCATGTATCTCCCCCAAATGGAAAAGTAAGTAAAATGGGGCCGTGAAAACTCACCTGGTAATGCGGTGAATGAAGAATGAAAGCAACAAGAGAAATCTAGAAACTCTAGATAACCGACCTAACCAAGCCCTATGAATAGTAAGGTTATAAGGTCTATGAAAGTAAACATGGTTTATGTAACCACATTCATCCAAACGACTCAACGTTGAAAGGTTACATTGACGTTTTGAAAAGGTTTGACCAAAGTTGACCGAGGTTTGACCCAACTTGACCGAGGTTTGACCAATGTTGACTAATGTTAACCAATGTTGACTAATGTTGAAGTCATGTACAAATAGCACATAAGTAACATATAATTAGTACATATGTAACACATAAGTAACATACAAGTAATACTTAAGTAACATCTAAGTACTACTTAAGTAACATATGAGTCATACTTTGTGACATAACATACATGTTTCAATTAGTTGCATAAGTAATTAACATGTGACTGGTAACATGGTATTTGCACATATTCATGGTATATTTCATACATGTTAACCATTCGTACACACAAGTTATGCCATTGCATTAATAACCTATGAAAATTATTTCCACTTATTTGAACAACTAACACAACATGTCATTCCTATATTATGGTCATTAACATGGCAAAGTTTCCCCTTTTAAGAAATTAGGGTTTTAATGTACTTTAAGTGTCATGGCTCAACTAAACAAGTTATCTCAACAAGGGTATTCATCATGAATTCAGCACGTCGTATACACCACAGCAGAATGGAGTGGCAGAACGGAAGAATAGAACTCTAATTGAAACTGCACGGACTATGCTGTCATATGCTAAACTGCCAATTACCTTTTGGGCTGAGGCGGTAAATACAGCTTGTCAAGTTTTGAACCGAGTTCTAGTAGTGAAGCGTCACAACAAAACTTGTTATGAGTTGATCAACAAAAGAAGACCAAATGTAGACTACCTAATTCCTTTTGGTAGTCCCTGTTCTTTATTGTTACAATCCAAGGATCAAAAATCTAAATATTATGAAAAAGCAATGGAAGGCATTTTCTTAGGATATGTTGCCAATTCTCCTTGCAAAAGGGTTTACAATAAGGAATCTCGTTCAGTTGAAGAAGGGTTTGAAGTGCATTGTAGTAAACACAGTATTCCAGCATAACCAACAGGTCCAGCGTGGGGTTTTGAATATGATACTCTTTTCAAGTCTTTTAATTTTCTGGATTTATCTACTGAAGATGCTGCTAGACTGTATGAATATTGTAGTGGCTGTGATCACTATATTGTAGTGGATGTGATCACTATACGTTATCGACTCAGTTATCTAGTACTAGAGATGATAGTGCATAGGAATCATCCAATTGACAACATTATTGGTGATTCTGATGTTGGCATTCAAACTCATAATCGAACAATTACGGAGAACACTAGTCTTTACACTGAGATACTTGACACATGTATCATGGAGAAATGCTTGCTTGTTGCATATGTATCCTAGATGGAGCCTGTATGATCGGTTAATACAAGATGGTTCTATTCTAGGTGAGATTGGCGGAAACAATCACAACTAAGCAATGTAAACAAGTAAACAAGAAGAATACTGATAAATGCAATTTGTATTAAGCTTCAAGATTACAGAGAAAACTCTTAAGCAAAAAGCACAGTTATATACAATGACTCTAAGTACTACTTATATAGTAACTTAGAATCTAGACAGACCCTTGATTCTAAGGATCAGATCTAACACAAGCCGTTGATCTTGTATTAAAGCTATTCTACATGTAACGACAATAAAAACTACAAAAGTTATCTTTACTCAAACGTCTTCTTAGATATCATTGCTTGAGTCCTTGGAAGAAGAGCGTCATTGTCTTTTATTATCTTGCACCAGTGACATTCTTTCTGCATGGAGTGTGTAAGTGATGCACCAGAAAGTTGTCAGTGGTAATGGTTGCTTTATCAAAGCCAGTCAGCTGCAACGTTTGATCTTCCGTGGGAATGGCTATCAGCAGCAATGTTGTTGATCAGCAGCAAGACACAACTGTCCACATCTGCTGATGATATGCCTATCAGTAGTAACTTGTTGATCAGCAGAGTAACTTGTTGATCAGCAGAAAGACATAACTGTCCACAGCTGCTGATGATATGCCTATCAGCAGCTACTTTGGTCTTCAGCAAATAAGGCTATCCGTAGCAGATTTGTTCTTCAGCAGAAGAACAAGTATCCACTGCAGATAAGCTTATCCGCAACAGTTTGTACTTAGAGAATTTTGTGGCCATTAGTATTTATTTCTACAAACTCCCCCTAGACTGATGCTACCAAAACTCTCTTACTGCTTTTGCTGCTGAAGCTTTTCCATGTTGCAGACTATCCTTTTTACCTCATAGCCTCTTGGGTCCTGGCTGGGATTGTTTAGAGGAAGCTCAGATAGAGTCGTTATGCCTTTGCTTGGAATTTTGAAGATGGCCTTAATTGAACATATCATCTTCTGTCCTTTAATATCAATCAGGATAAACTCGTTGGTATCAGCCTTGAAGGACCAACTGGTGAATGGAGAATGGGTTTGAAGAGGTTTGGCATCAATGATTACATCTCTACTAGGGTTGAAGTGATGTTTGATCACTAGCAAAAGATGTCTCCCACTTTCATTCTCTGGCTTATGGGCTTCACCCAACTCCATCATTTTTCTTAGATCTGAGTCTGGAAGTTGCAGTACCTCATCAACAGATTTATAGATTGATCGTTTCAGTTCTTCCTTTCCCCTGAAAACTTCAAACCATTTATCTTGACTGTTATAGAACCAGACAATTATTTCTCTTGAGTCTTCTGGTGTGATGGTAGGTTTGGTTTTCTTCTTGGAAGGTTGCTGATGAGGAGGAGATGGGTGGAAGGATTTGGACTTTGTGGGTGGAGAGGAGGGAGGTCTAGGATTGAGAGTGGAAGGTTGTTGAATAGAGAAAGTGGTGGTTGAGGGAGAAGGCTTGGGTTTCCTTTGTTTCCTTTCATCTTCTTGATTAATCACCCTCTTCTTTGAGCCTTTCTTCCCCAGTCTTTCTTCCTCTTCCTTCTTGACTTTAAAGTAAAGGGCTTGCAGGTTCATGAAACTCATAGGACCCAACCTTTTTCCACTCTCTCCTCTAGCCTTTAGGAAGTCAATCATGTCCTTCCTTTCTTCATAGGTTCTTCTGTTAAAGGCAATGGTCTTCTTGGATTTCTGATTGGCTTTTTCTTCTTCTTCAGCCCTTTTCTTAGTTGCCAATTGACCTTGCTGACCCATGAAGACTCTGTAGATTTCTTTATTAGATAGTTTCTCAAGGTAGTCTGCATCCTCACCAAGAGAAATCAGAGCCTCTATCCACTCCTCTCTCATTTCTTTGGCTGGTTCAGAATCAGTTATTCTGAACTTAGCCTCTTCCTTTTTCTTCTTCTCTCTTTCTTCTTCTTCTTTATTGAATTGTTCCTACAGTTGAAGAGCTAGAGCTTCATCTTCTTGAATTTAAGAAGTTGCAGGAATCTTGACTTTCAGATTATCTAGCTGCTTAGCATAGAGGAGGATCTGTTATTCTCTAAGGAGTATGTCAGTTTTTCTTTCTTGGGCTTTTCTTAATTCAACCATCTCCTCTTCTTCTCTTCTTCTTCTTCTTTCCTCCTTTTCCTTCTTCTCTTTCAATAACCTTTCTTCATCTTCTTCTGTCATAGGTCTCTTCCCCTTGTCTTTGCTGGATGCCTCTGCTTCAGATTCAAGGACCACAACAACAGATGTAAGAGATGATGTTGGGATATCAGCTTCAGCTTCATTGGCATTTTGTGGAATGGACAATGGAAGGACACTTTCTTCATCTTCTTCCCATTCAAGACCTGTCACTGCTTTCCATTCTTTCTTCATCTTTTCCTTTTCTCTTCTTCTGGATTCTTCTGCTGTGTTTAATCTGACAGTTGGAGAGGAAAGAAAGGATAGGTATGAGTCAGAGTTGGAGTCATCCATTGCAAGTCGTCCTTCCTTTTAAAGCTTAGCTTTGATGGTTTTTATCATTGCTTGACTCTCTAAGGAATTTACATTGCATATGTGTGTTCTGAGCTCGAAGACCTTGTGCAGGAAGTCCGAATTTAAGAGTAGGATCTCATTGATGTTGATTAAGAGAGATGATCCATTACATAGGAAGAATGTGAAGTCAGAAGACCTAGTGCTTGACCATCCTAGCACTTCTAAGTCTCTAACCACTGTGTTGTAGAGAAATCTTCTCCAACATAGAACTTCTTCTTCTATTAAAGCACTGCTCCTGATCAAGGAAAGTCTTGGAGCTAGTCTTTGTTCTGATGTTGTTGATGATTCTGCATGATGTTTAGGATAGGCCACCCTGTTTGCTTCTTCTAAGAGCCTTTCAAACAAGGGAAGATTATCCTCCATCAAGACGTAGAACCTATCGATTGCAAGTTCTGTTGAGAGATCTGTAGAGTTGTTGGTGCAGCTGGATAGGTATAGTTCAAGCATTTGGAGTGGATTTAGTTCATTCCAGTTCAGCTCTTCTACCCCACTGAACTCCTTTCCGATCCAGAATCTCTCAGTTGAACCATCATACCCCCAAGCTAGTATGGAGTCAAATTCTAGCTTATTTGAAGATGGTGTGAATTGAGGGGCAATGGTCTGTCTTGGTATTGCTTCAGCAGTGGGAAGTATGCTGAATGATGAAGGTGTGTCTTCACTTTGACTTTCATTCTTTAACACCTCATCAACCGCTCGGACAACTAACTTCCAATCCTCTATGATATCTTCTTCTTCATCTACTGAGTCTGGCAAGTCATGAATTTGAACAAAAGCAGGACTGAATAGAGAACTTTGAAAGGCTGTCTTCTCTTGTATCCATTCATCGAGGTTGTCAGCATCGTCTTCCACAACAACTATCTCCCCCTTTTTGGTTGTATCAGTGCATAGAGTCTGGTCAGTTTGAGTACCCACTAAGACAAGGGAGGGAGTAGTCACTGGAGGTCATTGATGGGCTTCATGTATAGAGACTTGGTGCCTTAGTTCTCACACTTCGGCCTCTAGCATTTCCACCCTTGCCGTCAATTCCAAGTTATGAACTTGGGTTAGGTGCACTAGCAGCCAAGTCAATCAGTACCTCCGAGATAGTGGTTGTTGGAGAAGGTATATCATCTTGACAAGGTGCCTCTACACTTAAGTTCAGAGAAGAAAGATAATGGAATGGCTCAGTGGGGTGTTCTATGGACCCGGGATGTGATCCTGATCCTAATAGAGAAGCTTCCAAGGAAGTCTCTCTAATGATGTGGCTATCCCTTTTGATATTCTCATCAGAATTTTGGGATTCTGAATGAGGGCTTATAGGTTGGGATTGGGCCTTTAAGACAAGAAGAGAAGGAGTCTTCTTGCTCCTCTTTCTAGTGTATTTTGCTGCAACTGGGGCCCTTTGTTCCAGTTGAACGATAACAACAAAAACAGGTGTAAGTAATTTCTGTGCCCGTACATCCTTAGTAGTATGCACAGGGGTTCGAACAGTTGAAGCAGATTGTTGTTCAGGATGTGAAGAGGAGGGTGTGGGATCAGTATCAGCTGGGATTGCTGAACTGTCACCCTGGGTACTTTGTATGTTCATCATTGTAGATAACAATGAAACATTGACCCCTGAGAACTTTTTGGAAACAGTTCTCATACTTTGAAAAATGTTACTTTATGACCCCACATAAGATAGATTTTTACAGGTTTTGAAAGCTCTTTTAATTCATTGTTAAAAACCTCCTACAAGAACCTTGGGTACATATAAAATTGCTGCTTTACACCTTCTTGAAGGTTCTATCTTAAACCTTCAAAGATGAGATGTGCAAAGTTGAATCCTTGGCCAGTAACCATACCGTGAACATCAGAGGCAAGTGCAGAGCTCAATTGATGCCATCCACTTCTCTTCTGAGATATGCATTGTAGAAGAGTGTGGCATAGATACTTCCACGGGGGGCCCATCAGTGCCTTCTCTATTGTGTACTCATTCTGATTTCCAGTGTACCCTATGGATACAGAGTTCCTCATATAGACATCTTTTGAGTATGAAATGGCGGCCCCCTCTTCTCGAAGCTCGAGGTGTTTGCGGAGAGTAGCTTCAGAGATGGTGATTTCTTTGCCATCTACCTGGGCTTTGATTTGGGGTATCCCCTGTTCGGTAGAGAAGACGATAGATTTCCAGAAATCCTCCATGTGAGGAATGTAAATGGGTGGGTTGACGGTTAGTGCAAAATATATCTTTGATCGACAAAGAAAATCGATCATATCATCGAACCCCTCGGACTTCTTCCCTTTTATTAAGTATGATGTGAGGTTGTGGTATGGAGAAAACTTATCATCGGGATGGTTTATGTCTAGCTCTGCCATTTGTTGGGTTTGGAGGGAAGGATGAAGGTTTTGAAAGGCGGTTAAGTATGGAAGGCTTTGAATGCTTATGGAGGTTTGAGAGAAAATGATGAGGGTTAGGTTGAAATTGAATGTGAAGAGGTTATGGAGAAATTGATTTGAGTTATAATGGTAGAGGAGGGAAAAAGCAAACTTACTTGTACAGTACAACCTCATTCACCTTTTACTGTTACAGCTGTAATACACTATAGCAGTCATGGTAAAGACTGAAGGTAATTTTTACAGCAGGTAAAAGTTAATTTAGACTTACTTTTACCCATCAGCAGCAAACTTGGATACTGCGGTTTGGTTAAGCCTATCCGCTGCAAGTTTGGTTGCGGCGGATGGTTAAGTTTGTTAGCACAAACTCAATTTCTGCTGATGGATGCAATGATCTGCAGCAAGGATGTTGCTGCTGTCAGCCTTAAAGCTATCCGCTGAAAACTTGTTCCTGCTGATAACTTAAAGCAGTCAGTGGCAGATTCTTTGATGCTGATGGATGTAATAATCTGCAGCAAGGATGTTGCTGCTGACAGCCTTAAAGCTATCCGCTGAAAACTTGTTCCTGCTGATAGCTTAAAGCAGTCAGTGGCAGATTCTTTGCTGCTGATGGATGGAATAATCTACAGTAAGGATGTTGCTGCTGACAGCCTTAAAGCTATCCGCAGGAAACTTGTTACTGCTGATAACTTAAAGCAGTCAGTGGCAAAATCTTTGCTGCTGATGATTAAACCTGTCAGCAGCAAGAAATGGATGTTGCTGACTTATAACTTTTATTTATAACCAAAGACAAACACATTTACAAAAACAAAATTTTAGAGACATATTTTAATCAAAGTTCATCATACCAATAGATTCAACTAAATATCTAAATCTAGCTTCATCAAAAGATTTTCTAAACAAATCAGCATATTGCTCATTGGTATGAACTTTGGTTAAAATAATTCTCTTTTTCTCAGCTTGATCTCTTATGAAGTGATACCTGATGTCAATGTGTTTTGTCTTGGAGTGCTGCACCGGATTGTTTGTGATTGATATAGCACTCATGTTGTCAATGTGAATTGGAGTTGCCATGAAAGTCATCCCATAATCCAACATTTGATTTTGTATCCAGATGACTTGTGCACATCAACTTGAAGCTGCAATGTATTCTGCTTCTGCTGTAGAAGTTGAAACACATGTTTGCTTCTTGTACTGCCATGAAATCAGTCTCCCTCCCAGAAACTGACATCCCCCTGATGTGGACTTTTTATCCAAGTTGCATCCCCCATAATCACTGTCAGTGTATGCATACAGATTGAACTTATCATTTTTAGAGTACCATAGCCCAAGTCTTGGGGCTCCCTTTAGGTATCTAAAAATTCTTGACAGCTTGAAGATGTGAAATCTTTGGAGCTGCTTGGAATCTTGCACAGAGACATACTACAAACATGATATCTGGCCTTGAGGCAGTGAGATGCATGAGAGACCCTATCATTGCACGGTACTGATGTTGATTAGTGTCTTGACCATCTTTGTCTGGAGTCAGCTAATGGTGCACTTGCATAGGGGTTCTTGTAGCAGAGCAGTCAGCCATCTTGAATCTTTCCAGAATGCTCTAGACATATTTGGATTGGCTGATGAAGATTCCATTTGTAACTTGTTTGACTTGAAGACCTAGAAAGAAATTTAGTTCACCCATTGAACTCATTTCAAACTTCGAGTGCATCAGGATCTCAAAGTCTTTACACAACTTCTTCCTTGTTGATCCAAAGATGATATCATCTACATAGATTTGTACCAGTAAGATTTCTCCCCCTTCATCTTAGATAAACAAGGGCTGGTCAATGGCACCTCTTCTGAAGTTGTTGCTTAGTAGATATCCAGACAAAGTTTCATACCAGGCTCTTGGGGCTTAATGTAAGCCATACAGAGCTTTGCCTAGTTTGAATACTTGGTTAGGATGTGCAGGATCTACAAAGCCTGTAGCCTGTTTGACATATACTTCTTCACCAATCTTCTTATACAGAAAGGCACTCTTGACATCCATTTGATAGACCATGAAATTCTTGGATGCAGCAAATGCCAGGAAGATTATGATGGCCTCCAGCCTGGAAACAGGAGCAAAGATTTCATCATAGTCAATTCCCTCTACCTGGGTGTAGCCTTGAGCTACAATTCTGGCTTTGTTTGGGGCGACAATGCCTCTCTCATCTTGCTTGTTCCTGAATACCCATCTTGTGCCAATGGCAGATTGACCAGGTGGAAGATCAACAAGTTTCCAGACATCCTGTCTCTTGAATTGCAGCAACTCTTCCTGCATTGCCTCAATCCAACTGCTATGTTGTAGAGCTTCATCTATCTTCTTGGGTTCCACCTGAGATAGAAAACATGAAAACAAACATATATTGGCCTCATGAGATTTACTTCTTGTTAGAACTCCTTGGTGAACATGGCCAATTATATTTTTCCAGAGGATGTTCCTTGTTGATCCTTTGTGCTGGTACCACCTCCAACTGTATCCCTTGCTCAAGATTGCTTTGATTTTGATCAGGGATTTCTTTATTCATGGTTGAAGAGTCTTCAATATCAACAGCTACATCAGTATTATCAGCAATAGTATTTGCAGCATCTACCGCATTTACCGAAGAGTCTTCATTCAAGTTTTTATTTTCAGACAGGCTGCTGCTGGTGACATTGGAGAGTGTGGTTCTAGCTTCACTTGCTTCAATGGCTTCCATAACAGATGGAGGATCAATGGATGGTCTTCTCAGACTGATAGAATATTTAGGAAAATCCAGTCTGTAGTCAGAGGAGAAAGTGGAAGCAGGTGCTTGAGAAGAGGTAGACTCCATATTTGAGAAGATGAGAGGCTCAAATATTTGGGTGAAGGAATCTATGTAAAAGAGCCAGTTTGGGCCTTTTCCTTGTTCACAGACAATGTGTTCTCTACATTCCACATTGGCTGATTCCTCCACAATTCTTGTTCTTGAGTTGAATACTCTGTAGGCCTTGGATTGAGAGGAATAGCCCACAAAATATCCTTCATCAGATTTGGCACCAAACTTTGGAAGAACCCCATGTGTGATCAGAATTTTGCATGGACATCCAAAAGGTTTTAGAAATCCAATGTAGGGAACTCTTTGGAACCATAGTTCATAATGTGTCTTGTTGAGAGGCTTTACTATGAGAACTCTCTTTTGCACATACCAGGCTGTGCTTACTGCTTCTGTCCAGAATGTGAGAGGCAGTTTTGAGTCAGCCAACATAGATCTTGCTGACTCAATTAGCGTTCTTTTTCTTCTTTCAGCCACTCCATTTTGTTGAGGAGTTCTTGGAGCACTTTATTGCCTTTCTATTCCCTTGCTCTCACAGAAATAGTTCAAAGTGTGGTTCTTGAACTCTGTGCCCTGATCACACCTTATTATCTCTACCTTCTGATTGCTTTGATTCTCTACCCTACGGATGTAGGATTTGAGAATTTCAGCAGTTTCATCTTTTGTTCTCAAGAAGTATACCCATGAGAATCTGGTGTAGTCATCAGTTATCACCAGACAGTATGACTTCTTACCCATTGACATAATATTTGTAGGACCAAAGAGATCCATATGCAACAGCTGTAGTGGAGTATCATTTGTATTCAAAGTCTTGGGCTTTTGAGAACTCTTGTGTTGCTTCCCCTTCAAACAAGCAATGCAATGATCTTCTAGCTGGAATTTTTTATCAGGAAGCCCTCTGACAAGATTATCCTTCACCAATTTTTTGATGGTTTTGATGTTAACATGGCTTAATCTCCTGTGCCAGAGAGCTGATTCATCAACTGAAGCTTTTGACAGAAAACAGGATACACTACCAGATGGAGTGACCTTATTCATGTCAAGCACATAAAGATTTTCTTTTCTCTGTGCAGTTAATAAAATATTTTCTGGAGGTGGTTTGGATAAACTAGGAGACAGTACAAAGCATTCTTTATCTGTGAAGAACATCCAATGCTTTTGATCACAGACTTGGGAAACACTCATGAGATTGAAGTCCAATTATTTGACATAGTTTACCTTATCAATACTCATTCTTTCATTGGACATAGTTCCTTGTCCAGTAATAGATCCTCCTTTTGAGTCACTTCCAAAGGCAACATATCCTCCGTTAAAATGTCTGAAGTTGGAGAGGATGGATCTGTTGCCTGTCATGTGCCTAGAACAGCCACTGTCTACCACCCCGGTGTTATTCTTATGACCTGGCTGTCCCTACACATGAGAGAGATCTAGTTAGTGGGAGGAATCCAAGAGCTTGCATCCTTGTAGAAAAGGGTTCTTGTATTTTCAGTATCAGCATGTTTGCAATCAACGGAACCAATGATGATTCTTGGAGGAATTTTGACTTTCCAATGCTGAATTGGTGGTTTTCCAGCTCTCTTTGCTTTGTCAGCAGCTGATGTTGCTTTGGCTGCTGATAGATTTGCTTGATCAGCAGCAGATTTTGCTGCTGAGGACTTTGGCCTATCAGCAGCAGATTTTGTTGCTGCTGATTGTTTTACTTTAGCAACAGCAGACTTCGTTGCTGCTGAAGGCTTGTCCTTTGGTTTCTTGGGCTTTACCTGATCAACAACATTTTTGCTGGCTGCTGATGGTTTAACAACATATGTATGCCCATCCTTCTTTACCTTGTTACCAGTTGGTTTCTCTGTAGAAGTTCTTTTGTCGATAGGTTTTTGGCTAATCTGGTTGAAGGGATAAAATTTACAATTTGCAGCAAAGTGGTCTGATTCACCACAGATGATGCAAGATTGTTGAGGTTTTGGCAGCTTCTTCCTTGGTGGGGAGAGGGAGTTTCTGAAATGAGTTAGCTTGGCTTCAAAGCTTCTAACCTTTTTGTTCTTGTTCGTCTTTTCAAAAGGATGTTGCTTGAGGTTTCTTTGTTGCTGAAGGTAGCAGAAGCAGGTGCTGGCAGTATGATTGTATTTCCCACACACAAAGCATGATTTTGCCAGTTTGTCCCTCTGAAAGTACACATAGTCATTTCTTTTGAACAAGTCTTTGAAGTTCCAGGGGTGAGCTTTGTTGTGCTCAAAGGTGGCTTCTTCCAATGACTTTTGAACATATGGAGCCCTCTCTCCAAGCGCATGACATATGTCAAACACCTTCCTTTGTTGTGATTTGGATAGAGGCTTTGAGTTGGTGGGGGTTGAAGACTGTCCCTTTTCAATAGTTAGCTTTCTTCCTTCTGGAGGATAGCTGATTCTTATTTGTTTGGTTGGCTGAGATACTGGTACTGTTTTTGAAGGGATGAAAGGGCTTGAATTGTTGGCTTTAAAAGCTTCACAGGTAGGAGGTGATGAAGCTTAATTGGTTTTAGTGGAGTCTGAGCATGTTGACTCAGACTCGGATGAAGTAATGCATTCTTGCACAGGGGTTTCTTGGATAACAGGGTCAAGATTTCGGTTGGCCATGTCAAGGTTGGAAAGATTGAAACTTGGTTCATGGATATCTACATAGTTAGCGGGTGGAGGAACAGCATTGTAGGGTTGTTCAGCTTGAAATCCAAGACCAGCAGTTACCTTTTCATGAATTTGAGCACCCAAAATCTTTGCAGCTTTTTGGATGCAAATTCATATTTTTCCACATGGACCATTTGGTCTACTAATTCGACCCTTGTAGCTTTTAACTTAACTAGAAGGTCATCAATTTGAGTTTCAAGGTTTGTTTGTTCATGTTTTAATGATGAAATTTCTTTCTTTAAACAATCAATCTTTTCCTTGTAACTGTTTTCAACCTTTTTAAATTCAGATTTCATTTGGTGAAATTCTTCATTTTGATCTATGAGATTCTAGTTATGTTTCTTGTATCCAAGGACCTTATCAATACAAGCTTTAGTACACAGATTTTCATATACCTGAGTTGGTACCTCTGATGTGTCTGCCATGAGAGCTTGATTTTTGGTAGGAATATCCTCATACTGGAAGTTCCAATCAAAGTCAGCAGTTCCAACAGCTGCACAAGCTGTAGTTTGTGTAGGAGGAGTGGCTTGTTGCTATCTTGGTTGAGCTTGGTGAGCTTGTCTAGTATGAGCAGCAGATGGGTTTGCCTTTGGTGCCTTGCATTCCCTAGCAAAATGACCAAGTTGGTTACAGTTGTAACACTTCAGTTTGCTTTGGTCTAAGCCAACCCTAGTGTTAGAGTTGTTGATTGGAATGGGTCTTCCTATTCTTGAGTAGAACCTTTTTGCTCTTAGAGAGAGCATGGCATAGGAGTGCTGTATGTCCATTTCTTCTTGATCATCCAGATGAAAACATTCCAGATCTTCCTTGATAAAGGACATATTGCTTGAGTTTTCAGAGACAAAAGCAGCAGAGGTTGATGTTTGAGGCAGGGCTTCAAGAGGAAATGGTGAGTTGTTTGATTGAGAGGTTGGAGTTTGGGGATGAGTGACGATGGGAGGATAATAGTTGCATGAACTAGGCCCTGAGTGGTTTGAGTGTAGGGAAGGAGAGGTGGTGGTGGAAGTTGAGGCTGTTTGGTAGCTTGAGCTTCTTTCCTTGGCCTAAATCATCTCTAATTCATAGGTTTTTAGCATACCGAAAAACTCAGTCATCTGAAGAGTCTTTAGATTTTCATTTCTTCTGATGGACACTGTGTAGTGTGTCCAGCAACTGGATAGAGACCTTATGAACTTCTTGAGAATATCTTCATTCTCCAGCTTCACTTTTGAGCACTGCAGCTCACTTACAAGATAAGTATATCTGTTAAATAAAACAGTTAGAGACTCACCTTCCTTCCAGACGAAGTTTTCATATTGCTGCTTAAGGATGTCTCTTATATTTTCTTTTACTTCCTCTGAACGAGCAAACATCTTCTCAAGAGCCTCCCATAGCTCCTTTGCAGTTTTGTATCCTCTGAATTTGTGAAAAAACTTTATTTGGTAAGCACATCTGGATGGCTCCCAAAGCCTTGAAATCTACCTCCATTTTCTTGATGTCTTCATCAGAGTATTTGGAGGATTCTTTGGGAACCAGTGTACCTCCAGAATCATCGGAGGCCACCATGGGTATGTATGGTCCATCTTTTATTGATTTCCACATCCCATATTCTTGATAGTAGAAGAAGCTTTCCATTCTGTTCTTCCACATATCATAGTCTTCTCCAGACACCAGTCTTGGTGGTCAGCTGATGTTTCCAGTGTCTTCAACTCCACTGTTTTGTGTCATTTTTGATTGGTGATAATGGGTGACTTTAGTAAAGAGATAGTTTTGAATAGAACCAGAGAATGATTAAACAAGTGTGAGTTTGTTTAATCTGTGAGCCAAAGCTCTGATACCACTTGTAGGATCGGTGATTACAAGATGTTTCTATTCTAGGTGAGATTGACGGAAACAATCACAACTAAGCAATGTAAACAAGTAAACAAGAAGAATACTGATAAATGCAATTTGTATTAAGCTTCAAGATTACAAGATTACAGAGAAAACTCTTAAGCAAAAAGCACAGTTATACAATGACTCTAAGTACTACTTATATAGTAACTTAGAATCAAGACAGACCCTTGATTCTAAGGATCAGATCTAACACAAGCCGTTGATCTTGTATTAAAGCTATTCTACATGTAACGACAATAAAAACTACAAAAGTTATATTTACTCAAACGTCTTCTTAGATTTCATTGCTTGAGTCCTTGGAAGAAGAGCGTCGTTGTCTTTTATTGTCTTGCACCAGTGACATTCTTTCTGCGTGGAGTGTGTCAGTGATGCAGCAGAAAGTTGTCAGTGGTAATGGTTGCTTTATCAAAGCCAGTCAGCTGCAACGTTTGATCTTCAGTGGGAATGGCTATCACCAGCAATGTTGTTGATCAGCAGCAAGACACAACTGTCCACAGCTGCTGATGATATGCCTATCAGCAGTAACTTGTTGATCAGCAGCAAGACATAACTGTCCACAGCTGCTGATGATATGCCTATCAGCAGGAACTTTGGTCTTCAGCAGATAAGGCTATCCGCAGCAGATTTGTTCTTCACCAGAAGAACAAGTATCCGCTGCAGATAAGCTTATCCGCAGCAGTTTCTACTTAGAGAATTTTGTAGCCATCAGTCTTTATTTCTACAGAGCCAAAGAATGAGAAAAAGGCTCTCACAGACAACTGTTGGATTGAGGCTATGCAAGATGAATTGTCTTAGTTCCGAAAATTACATGTGTGGGATTTGGTTGATTTGCCAAGAGGTGTACATCCTATTGGTACTAGATAGGTATTTAAATGAAAAACAGAAGATCGGCATGTTGTGGTAAGAAAGAAGGCACGACTAGTTGTAGACGGTTTTTATCAACAAGAGGGCTTGGATTACACTGAGGCGTATGCCCCAGTTGCTAGATTTGAAGCTAACAGATTATTCTTGGCTTATGCCTCATACGTTGGCTTCAAGGTCTATCAACTTGAAGTGAAGAGTGCTTTCCTATATGGTAAAGTTCATGAAGAGGTCTACGTCACTCAACCGCCTGGATTTTAAGACCCGCAATTCCCAAATAAAGTGTATAACCTGGATAAAGCACTTTATGATCTTCATCAAGCACCCCAGGCATGGCATTAGACGTTATCCAAGCATTTACTGTCTAATGGTTTCGATCGCGGACATATAGATTCAACTCTTTTCATACGGAAAGAAAAGGGTGATATTCTTTTGGTACAAGTCTATGTAGACGACATTATTTTTGGGTCAACAAATGAGGATATGTGCAGAGAATTTGAAGCGGTGATGAAGTCTAAGTTCGAAATGAGCAACATAGGTGAACTATCTTTTTTCCTAGGTTTGCATGTCAATCAGAAGGAGGATGGCATTTACCTACATCAGTCTAAGTATGTACACAACATATTGGAAAAATACAAGATGAATGACTGTTCTACTTATTGCACACCGATCCCAGTAAATCACAAGCTAAGTCTAGACAAAGACGTCAAGGACGTAGATTGTAAATTGTATCATGGGATGATTGGTTCTCTAATGTATCTTACAGCTTCGAGACCTGACATTATGTTTGCTGTATACTTGTGCTCAAGGTTTCAGTCACAACCAAAGGAATCACATTTGATTGTTGTGAAAAGAATATTCATATATCTAAAAGGGAAACCCCAATTAGGTCTCTGGTATCCCAATGATCGGTCATTTGATTTCAAAGCCTACACTGATTCAGACTATGGCGGCTGTAACCTTGACGAAAATCAACCTCTGGTGGATGTCAATTCTTGGGAGACATGCTGGTCTCCTGGCAGTGTAAGAAACCATCGACGGTTTCTGTCTCAACTTGTGAAGCCGAATACATTGGTGCTGCAAGCTGCTGCTCTCAAATCTTATGGATCCAGCAACAACTCAGATATTACGGCTTAAATTACACTTGAACTCCCTTATTCATTGACAACAATGCTACCATGTCTATCACAAATAACCCGGTGAAACATTCCAAAACTAAGCATATTGAGATTCGTCACCATTTCATCCGTGATAGTGTTGAAAAACACTTAGTTGAACTTATAAAAGTTCACACAGATGACAACTTCGCTGACCTTTTCACTAAAGCCTTTGATCGTGCTCGATTTGAATATCTCGTCAACATGATAGGAATGTTCAATCCTGAGTGAAAATCGTTTTGAAAAACAAAAGTGTTTCTTGAAAGTTAAAATATATTTTTTACTTTCTGATTAGTTCGTTTTTATTTAAAAAAAAATTAAGAAAAAACCAAACAAAATATAAAATTATCAAAATTTCAAAGTCATTTGAAGTTAAAGAGGAAGTGATAGTGCATCAGTAAGTTATCTAAATTTCTTAGACTGCATGTTTGGGAAATGATTGCATCATGACTGCTTAAATTGTTTAAATTGTCTTATCTAGCTTTAATTTGAATACCTCACGTAATTTGAATTGTCAGTAGGCTAGAAGCGTTCTTTGTATCAAACCTAATATCTTATGCTACAACCATGATTTGAACCCATGTTATGTTGCGTGTGTGTGTGTAAAAATATCATTAAAAGATCATTATCAGAAATAGAATGTAAGATTTTGGCTCGTATTATCTTTTGAGACCAGTTTCGGGTTAATTCTTTAGCACAATTTTTAGGTTCACTTCACTGCCCATGTTCACAATCATGCAATGGGAAGTTGATCCAAGATATGTCTTAACAAGAACCGTTAAGCATATATTACCCCATTGGATCACATCTGATTCCATTGAAGATATATCCAGATAATAGTTTGATCTCCTTACACGAATCCTCGGATTCCATATCTATTAGCCTGAATCATCACAAATATTCACTGAAGACAAACCTCTGAAACCAAGACAAATGAATCAATTGATTCTGAATCTTATGATTCTTGATAATCCTTATAGATTCTGATTGATTTTTCTATGTTAAATGATGTAACTTCAACCTGGAGATTCTTATAATCCTTGGGAAAAATGTCTTGAGATAATGCAGGTTACTTTCTGATAACATAATTGTGGGGTACACGTTGTATATCTTTAAATGGTACCGTAACTCACATGAATGCCATACAAAAATGCTTGTAGTTTCAAATTTTTTAATATTGACAACTTAAATTAACATGGTGTGTATTTCAATTTGAAATTTGTCATGACATGATCCCATTCTCTTTGAAATTTATTTTGTATTATTTTTTCTATGTGTTTAGTCTGATATGATTCTCTGCTCGTAACTTTGACCAAAAAGAAGTTCACTAAAAGTATTCCTGTTCTCTAAATTCAGTATCTTGTATAAACCATCTTTTATTAAAAAAAAGAAAAACAACAAAAAGATTTTCAGTGTGTTTTAACTTAGATGTTGAACAATCCAAAAAGATTTAATGCACAACTTATCCAATGTTTAGAAAAACCAATTTTTTTTTTCGTTTTAACTTCTTGAAACGTATTTGTTAAACTTAGAGTTGAACGTTCTTATCAGGTTTGCTTTTTTAATCGAAATACTTCTTATTTTTTAGTTGAAATTCTGAGCTGCCTTTGGTCATGTGTACTTGTCAAGTACGCAAGACTTAAAGCTTGCGTACTTAGCAAGTATGCAAGACTTAACTCATACGTACTTAACAAGTACGCACGTTATAGCTTCTGCGAACTTGTTAAGTTCGCAAGGTCTGATATGCGAGGGTATATAAGTGGGTGTTAAACTTTTTCTTCAGTTCAAACTCACTACACTTGCTTTACACTCTCAGACACTCAACCTGCTCATTTTCTTGAAAAATTTGTGTGTTCCAAAATAGGTTTTCATCCCGTTTCTTGTTAGAACATCATCACAACATCAATTGGTGAGAATCTAAGCTCATTTCATCGTTAAATCATCTCAAAGTTGACGATTTTGAGTTCTTGAAGAATAGGGTTTTGATTAAGAAAATTCTTGTAATTTTGAGTGTTTTTATTCGAAATTAAGCATCAATGCTCGTTTCTAATCAACATTATAAACTTTTGGATTCAAAATTCACACTTAAAATGATTTAATCTTGGTTCTGATCACTTGGTTGAGCCGCTAAGTAGCGTCGGCCCCTGTTTGATCATCTTGGATGCTTTGTTGCTTGATATTGGTACTACAAGTAGTCACATTGTGTTGCATATGCTTTTTCAACACTATAGGGACTAGAATCATCGACCGAAAACACATAATTGATGAAATAGCAACTTTGAAAAACGGCTATGTTTTTGGACATGCGTACTTGCCAAGTACGCACGGCCAATTTCCACATCTCTTGTTCATGCGTACTTAGTAAATACGTAAGGCCAAATTGCCTGCATACTTACCAAGTATGCAAGAAGAACACTTAGCAATTTTGTCTAAGTGTTGAATCCTTGATTATTGTGTTCCTATTATCCCAACTGATGTTCGTTCTATTCCTTTGATTATATGTGCTATTATCTTGTTTTTTATGTGTCCTTTGTAGGTATGGCTCGTCAGGCATTTACTGATGAATTCAACATGTTGGCCCTTATAAATCCTGAATGGAAGGGAGTAGCTACGAATTATCAGGAGAACACGACATTTCTCAACTACTCAAGAATAGCCTATGCTATACCAGCGAATCCTATCGTTTCAAGACCTTATATTGAACAGTTCTGGGATACTGCCAAACTTGACTACATGGTTAACCCAAATGTCATTAGAGCTACCATTTCAAATCAGGTGATTGCAATATGAGAAGAAAAAATTCGAGTGGTTCTGTAGTTTCATGATCAAGTTGCTAATCCAGTGGCTTACCAAGACTACATGATAGTTGGTTGCTGGAGGCAATAGATGTGATAAGTAGGGAGGGCTGATTACGCTTCTTACATGAAGAAATGGTTACTCGAACAATGGCGTTATTTTTCACACATCATGATAATGTGTATTTTAGCGAGGAAGGCTAGTAAAGATGCTATGGGGCATGATCTAGCTTTTGCAATGGTTTGTTTGTCATTAAACAAAGGATACAATTTATCACACTACGTCTACCGATCCATGATAGATCAGATCAATGCGGCGGAGAGATTCAGATTCTTGTTATATCCAAGGTTCACTCAGTTGTTAATCAACCACTTTCTGCCTAATTTTCCACAGATTGAAACAGAGATTACAAGTTAAACGTGTGGACTATAGGGTGTTTGTACAATTCATAAAGACAGGTACTGAGGACCCCATTCCAGTACACACACCTCTCTTTAGCCACTTGATCAATGAAGATTATGAAGCTCCAGCCAATAACCGCTGGTACAGTTTGGAGTCCGAGCCTGAAGCCAGCGAGGCACATTCGGATGAAGAACAACATGAAGAAGGAGAGGAAGTAGAACAATAGGGTGGTGATGGTGATTCTGATGATGATGAAAGTGGAGATGGTGATGATGATAGTGAAGGCGGTGGTGTGGAGGAAACTGTTTCGGAACAAACTGAATCAGACTCATCGGATTCCGATCATGCACTAGACGAGGCACACCCTAGCTGGAATATTCAGGTATCCCTTCCTGAATCCTCCTTGAAAAGAAAATGAGAGGAGAGTTCGAACAGCGATTACCAACCCGAGGGAGAGATGGAGACATAAGCTGTGAGGCAGCATCAGGCTGAACTCAAAAAGAAATTCAGATCCGATCGGCCATGGCAGGTGGTGATGGAACAGATTAATGCCCGCCTGTAGGCCTAGAGAAGCTCAGATGTACCGTCTCAGTTGTACAACAGATGGAAACGTAGGGCAATCACACCCGTGGTTGTTTCTACCACCTCAGAGGAGACTCCTGAGATTGTCCCTCTTCCGTTTGCTATGACTTCTGTTGTTATGAGTACCTTACCGATAATAGCGGAGTCCATTATTGTTGCAACAATTGCTATACCAACAACCATCCAACCAACAACTTCAACAACAATTTTTCTTGTTACATCTCTACAGCCTATAACCGACCCGATAGCTTTCAGAGATATCACTCACGACTTTGATTTTGCCGACCTTTTAGCCTCACCGATCTGTGAAACCGGAGAAGCATCCACCTCGAGGGACATTGATGCGCGAGATGACATGATTGCCTATTTGGAAGCACAAGTTGCTTCTTTGCTCAAAACCATTGCCAACTCTAGAGTTGTAGCCGAGGCTCAACAAACTCGGATTAACTCTCTAGTTGATGAAACCAATCACTTAAGGATCCAGTGGATAGGGACCTAGGAGTAGCTTAGAACTCTTATGGAATAAAACAATCTTCAATTTAGAGTTAACGACTCTTTTCTCACACACGGTCAATCCATCAAAGCAAGACTTGAGCTTCAACGAATAGAAAATCTGAAAATGGTTGCCCTTGTCGAAGAGTTGACTAAAATGCTAGCTGCTCAGTGGGAGAGCAAGGGACCTGAATCCAAAGACGCATGTTACCAGGTCGATTTGACTGGTGATGATGATCAAGACAAGGATCCCGAGGCCTGTCCTTATGGTACTGAGCAGCAAGCTTTATCAGTTGCCCCACTATCAGGAGTGCCAATGGCTTAGGGGGAGTCTTCACGAGCTAGTGGAGAAGGTAGAAGTGATAAGGGTAAGTCTGCGGCTGACGTCTTGGAAGAACTTTCTGATAATACCTTTCTGATGATTGAGCCCGACTACTCAAAAGAAGCTATAATCGAGGCTCTCGAGGAGATAGAGGAAGGAGAGATCGATTTCGATGATGACTCGGGAGATAATAATGTGATTGTGGAATTTCCTAAGGGTACCTATGAAGGGATTTACGAGCTTGAGGATGGGGAAAACTTTGAAGCCCCATTCCTAACATTTTCTGAAGGTTCAGCTAAACCTGAGGTTGCTGAGGGAAGTGGTGCAGCAACATCAGCTGAAGCCTCCCAAGCCGACCCTGTTCCTGAAACTCTTGACACCGATTCTTGGAGGAACAAGCTTCCTCAAGAATGGTTCAAGAAATCACAGCCTCCTACTAGGCATAAGTCTCATTACACTTACAAGCATGGAGTGGCAGGAATGATCTTATATGTTCGTTTTGATGACGACAAGGGATTGTTTGCAATCAAAAGATCTGGAGGCGTTCAATACCTGAAGCCGACAGTGAATATTTTAACTCTCTTCCCAAGTATGACCTTGTTAATCTGGCCAACCGAGAACTGATTGGCGAAATGTAGAAGCATGTTTTTGTAACTATAGATAAAATTCTATGTATTGGTGTACGAGGCTAGTACGCAAGAGGGTGTTCCTGAGTACTTAGCCTGCACACCAGTTTGGTCCTGCGTACTTAGTAAGTACGCAAGGCATTTTCCTTGCGTACTTGTCAAGTACGCATGACCAAACCCTGCGTACTTAGACAAGTACACAGGTTGTGTTCTTGCCCCTATAAATAGAAGACTTTTCTTCATTCATAGGTGAAACTCTGGAACAAGCTTGAGAGGTGTCCGGGTCGGGACGAGCTCTCCCGACCCCTGGCCGTGAGCGTAGACGAGAGATGTGTACTTCTTCGGTATGTAGTCTGTAATATGGGATGAGTTCTATGTTATGGATTACGTATCGTTTCATTATCTGTTGTCTTTGTTCGTGTTTATCTGCTTCGTTTTCTTTGTTCCCACACAAATCACATAACAGGTTCGTGTATTTCCGCTGCGAGATGAGGCTCCCGGGACCTACACGAAACTTCTTTCGCAGTTTCCATGGGTCTTTGGGGAACGTTACTGAGGGAAGGAAGATCAAGATATTGAAGTTTTCAAGCCTCAAATGCCGAGGCGAGACAAGGATAAAATTTGTCGAGATCCTGTGACTCGCAAATTTGTGAAGAAGCTGGTTTATCAGCCAGTGCTATGTGAAACCAACATTCCCTTGAGGAAAATCCCTTTATATTTTGGGTAACCTATGGTACTGGTACGTTGATCCTATTACCGGAGAGGCAGTGATGGTGGAGCGGACAACTTCGAAGACTGAAGGGTTTGAGCCTATAGAGATTATCAGAGTTTTTGATGAGATCAGTTTCATCAACTTCTCTGTCAACGATTTGGTGGTTTTGAAGGACAGGTACTGCATTTGCACAAACGAGTGGACGAGGCTTCTAGCATCCCGCTACAACAGATTAGTCAAGTTCTGTTTTGACTACAAGAAGGGGACGGGAAGCAGTGCTCGAGCTGAAGATCTATGAAAGACTGAAGACATCCAGAGCTGATGTCATGTAACATCCCAAAAATTCATACCCTGACGGTTCGGGCCAGCAGGGGACTCGACTTTTATTTAAATAAGAGGATTTGCAAGAATAGTCGTAAAGGTGTGTTCCAACCACGAGAAGGAGCCGGTTAGTCGTATAGGATGATAGATCAAATTTAAAACGCACAATATGGATTGTGAGGGGCTAGAATGTAAACCCATGGAGGTTTGTCTACCACTTAACAAGAAACCCTAGGCTGTAATCGACCTTGGTGGTGCGATAGCAGAGAGAGGGACGCGAGGGGAAGGTTCTTGCAAAAAGGGTGGCTCTCGGCGGTGGTTCAAAAACAGCTCCGACACAATAAGGTAAGCCATGACGCCCTCTTTGTTTTGATACCTACGTTTGATTTTTGAGTGAAAGACTCGATTAGGGTTTTGGGGTTCCAATACTTGGTGGACCACACTAGGAGGGGAATGAAGACTGTAATTGGCAGTGGGGGTGGCCACGGTGGTAGCAGGCGGAGACGGTAAGATGGTGGTGGTACCCGGCAGGTGTAGACGGAAACCAATAGGGCTAGAGGTCATGGCGAATGACGGCGATAGTGGTTTCGGTGACTGTGCTGCTCGACGATAGCCATGGAGGAGGCTGTCTCTGGGGACTTGCGGTCAGCAACGGGCGGTGACGGCTGTGGCAGTGCGGCAACAGTAGTGGGGAGCTCGGGTATAGTCGGGGACGATGGAACCGGCTAAGAGGGAAGCAACGATGTGGAGCCAGGGTGGTGCAGGGCCGATTTGGGTTGCAGCTAGACGAAGAAGATAATGGCGGAGCTCGACAGTGTTGCACGATGGTGGTTCACAGTGGTGGATGAGGAGATGAGGGAATACAGTTGCACCGGATTAGGGTTTAATGAGCTAGGGGTTTGTATAGCGGAGTTGGAACGTGCATGGGGACCCCGGCTCAGGTACGTGTGACCTACGAGACTATGGCGTTGCATGGCACGTAAACTTGCATGCATGCGGGCTCTAAACGGGTTCAGGATAACCCGGATTGAGCGGAAACATGGATTAGGGTTTTTGCAGGGACGAAGGGATGAGCGGACGAGATGAGTGTCAGGATCATTTCTAGTTCTACGTAACTGACATGTGTTTAGGATGTAGTCTGACCAGGTGCTCGTACGTTGACAGGTTTGGGTTGGTACGAGGAGACCGTTGTAGTGCTAGAGAGGGATCTTCATATCCGGTGAGTTTCTAATCCCCTCTGTTAAATGTTTTTAACATTTTTGGGGCTATCGTACATACTTTCAATACATGTTTTATTGTATTAAATGTGTAAAGAACCTCGGAATGTATCCCAATGAGTTTATGAAGTTAAATGGTTAAATGTGTGTAGGTCCACATGGCTCTTCTACGGATCGTTCTCGTGATAAGACGTATTGTTAACGCGGAGTGCGGAATCCAACCGAATCAACAGTTGTATACACAAAAGACAATAGAAACAATCACGTAAATAACATTCAAGCTTGAATTACAACAATCATAGAGTTTACAGACTCAATAAGATAATTCGTTCACTTCTGTTCTATGCTCATCTGCTCAAGTCCCTACTGCTGACTCTGTAACCTCTATATATAGACATCTGATCTGTATTAGGTGAACTTAACAAGTTCGCCTCTAACAGACTAAGCGAACTTAACAAGTTTGCCTCATATAGACTAAGCGAACTTAACAAGTTCGCCTCTGTTAGACTAGGCGAACTTGACAAGTTTGCCACTAGCATAACTTGTATAAAACACTTAGAACATTACATACAAAAACATAAAGACATTAGATCTAAACTATTACTGAGGAACCGAAGGACTTGGAGTAATCACTGGAGGAACATGAGTTATAACAGGAGATGAATCTTTAGACCTTGGAGGTGTAACTATTAAGGAAGCAACAAAATTAGCATCCTCTACATCTTGTGAAGAATGAGTAGCAGCAATTGAAGCAGACATAAGCTTCTAAGCTTTAGGATCTGGATTGAAATCACTATCAGTATCAGAACTCTCATCCACCAATGTTCTTTTTCCATGTACTGAACCGGAAGGAGGATCCCGAACAGACTTCCGTCTTGGTCTTCTGGCTTGATATTTAATACGTTTGCCAGCATTTGCCAATGGCACAGTAGCCAATCTCTCATAATGATCTAAGTAAAAATCTCTAGACGCATCAGAGTCGCTTGCTTCAGAAATAGGCATAATAGTATCACTGGAGCTGGAACTCGACTCATTCTCTGTCACCACATTCCCTTCAGCTTCATGAATGGGTGAGTTCACAGCATCATCAACAAAATCATCCATATTCATCCCTAGGTCTTGTTCATGTTCTTGAACGACCTCTTCTTGAACAGGTTCATTAACAAGTATATCAACCTGTTGAATAGGAACTTGTTCTGGAATAGGAATTGGTTGTTGTACTAGAACTTGTTGTTGTTGAGGAACTTGTACATGCTGTTGTTGTTGAGGTTGTTGTGCATGTTGTTGTTGAGGTTGTTGTGGTTGTTGTACATTCTGACCATGTCCTTGAGCCAACTCTTCAGGATGAAGTCAGTTGTAATTTGGTGGTTCAACATAATCAGGATTGATTAAGTGACCAAATAATGGAGTTTGAACAGGAATCAAAGCTGCATTATGTTGTTTTACCTTAGTGCAATCTGTAAAAATTCTCTTTGACATCGGATTCAATGTTAAACTAATAGGATGTTGTGGGAGATCAGGAATAAGATGATTTAGAATCATTTGGATGAACCGAGGATACATAAGAAATCCTTGACCTTCAGCAGGAGTTATTTGCATAACCAATTCTCGGTAAATATAAAGAGCAAAATTGAATCGCTTGTTCAATGTCAAAGCCACCATAGCAGCTTGAAGAGCATTCTTTAATCCATCTGTACCAGCTTTACGAGGAGATAAGCATTGGATAATCACATGCATGAAATACCTACATTCACCAACCAAACCACCCTTACGAGCTTGTGTATCATTAGGTCTTCCACGGTAACCCATCCTCTGAAAACATCCCATAAGCAAAGTTCCAGGATATGAGATAGGATCATCAGCAGCACCACCTAGAGCTAGAGCAGCACGAATAGTCTCTGACGATATGGCAGTCTCCGTATTGTTCACAGTAGCACGAAGAACATGAGGTTCTACGTTTGTATCTTGATGTACTGTGTCCCAAAATTGCTGAATATAGACCAAGCTGATGTATGGATCTGCAGATAAGGCTACACGAAGACGTGAACGATTTAAGATCCCAATAATTCCTTGAAAATTAACGGCCTCCAACATGTTAGGATCTAACAGTGCCACCTGGTTATGTTTGTATTCTACACGACGAGCCATCTGAAAAGTATTTGGACAACAAACACATTAGACAAATAATAAACACACACAACAAGAAGTAAAAAAAAAATTGTAACAAAAAAATTTTCAAACAAAAAAAATTTTCGTAAGTCCAAAATTCCTCATAGCCTTCGCTTAGTGCTACAAGAGGCGAACTTAATAAGTTCGCCTAGACAAGTTCGCTTGAACAAATTCGATTGAACAAGTTCGCCTGAACTTGTCTGCCGTTTATTCTCCAAATTCATGTGATTTAGTACCATTTAGATGAAAAACATCGTGTACCCCACATATATGCCAAACAGAAATATAAATTGCACTATCTTCAAGACATATACAGTTTATTTTAAGATTAGATCAATTTCCAAAATGAAATTATCTCTTTTAGCACAAGTATAAAAAAACAGATCCCAAAGGATATAAGAATCATGATGATTCAGAATCAGATGATTCTAATGAATTGGCTGTATAATGAGAATCAACAGATTCAGGTATGAGGATCCAACTATTATCTGGATAAGTTTCAATGGAGTCAGACTAGATGATGCATCTAACTGATCCAAGGGCGAATATATGTTTCAACAGATGTTGTTTGAAAGCATATATTAGTTCAACAACACATTGCATGTTTTTCGGGGCATGGGCAGTGAAGTGAACTGAAATAGATTTGTGTTAAAGATATAATTCGATAATGGTCTCATGAAATTCTTTAAAACCATATATTCTTTATCTGATAATGATCTTTTACACACACACCCAGGCATATAATGGATTCAAATCACAGATGTAATCATATCATATTTAATTTTCACACTACTATTAGTTTCAAAACGCTTCTAGTCTATTGACAATTCAAGTTTCAAAACTCATACACAAATTTAAAAACAGATTATCAAGATTAGAGCATTCAAAACACTATCATTTCTCATTTATGCAGACTTTAAAATTTAGATCAAACTAACTCACTTTAAGCAATCATATATCAAAGGTCTACTAAGGTCATTGTAATGAACTAATCACTGATGTACTATCATCTCTTCTCTAACTTCAAATGATGTCAAATTTTATATTTTTCATTTTGTTTTGAATTTTTATAAATAAAAACTTTTGACTGAAAATTTAAAATACAGAAATGTAATAAAGCTATAAAAGAAATTAAAAACAAAAATTTCCATGAAAATCTGATTTTGCAAAACTTTATTCAGGATTGATCATACCTATCATTTTGATTATAAATTCAAACCTGGTACGATCAAATGCCTTGGTAAACAGATCATCAAAATTATGCTCAATCAACCTTTTCTCTGCACAATCACGAATAAAATGATATCTAATCTCAATGTGTTTTGTTTTACTGTGCTTAACAGGATTATTAGTTATAGACATTGTAGCATTATTATCAATAAGCATAGGGGTTCCTGTAAAATTCAAACCGTAATCTCTTAATTGTTGTTGTATCCACAAAATCTGTGAACAACAACTTGCAGCAGCGATGTATTCTGCTTCGCATGTAGAAATGGAGACTGTGGATTGCTTTTTGCATTGCCAGGAAACAAGTCGATTACCCAAGAACTGGAAACCACTTGTTGTAGATTTCCTGTCCAAACAACCACCAAAATCAGAATCAGTATAAGCATTGAAATCAAAGTTAAAACCATGTGGATACCATAGTCCCAATCTTTGTTTTCCATTCAAATAACGAAAGATTCTTTTTACAGCTATCAAGTGAGGATACTTTTGGTTTTGCCTGGAATCTGGAACAAATACACACAGCGAACATTATATCTGGCCTTGAAGCTGTTAAGTACATGAGAGATCCAATCATTGCCCTGTAAAGTCGACAGTCAACATATTTTCCATCCGGGTCAGAATTCAACTTATGATTTACCGGAATCAGAGTATCATATGGGGTACAGTCCTCCATCTTGAACCGGCTCAAGATGTCTTTGACATACTTGGACTGATGAATAAAGAAACCATCTTCCTTTTGATTTACTTGTAAACCTAGGAAAAATGATAACTCTCCCATAGCTGACATTTCAAACTTCGACTTCATAACACTCTCAAAATCTTTGTACAACCCTTCATTCGTAGAGCCAAAAATAATATCGTCCACATATATCTGCACCTGTAGGTAATCTCCCCCTGATTTATTTATGAATAAGGTCGAGTCAATCTTGCCACGAACAAAATCATTTGCCAAAAGATGTGTGGACAACGTTTCATACCACGCACGAGCAGCCTGATGAAGACCATAGAGGGCCTTATCAAGCTTGAAAACCATATTCGGATTAAGTGGATCTTCAAACCCCGGCGGCTGACAAACATAAACTTCCTCCTTGACCTTTCCATATAAAAAACCACTTTTCACGTCTAATTGAAACACCTTAAAACCTTTATAAGAAGCAAAAGCCAGAAATAGCCGTATAGCTTCAAGCCTCGCAACAGGAGCATAAACCTCAATGTAATCAATTCCCTCTTTTTGATTGAAACCCTGGACAACTAATCTTGCCTTATTTCTTACCATGACACCTCGATCATCTTTCTTACATTTAAACACCCATTTTGTACCAATTGGATACATAGCCTTCGGAAGATCTACAAGATTCCAAACCTTGAGTTTGTCAAACTGAGCAAGTTCTTCCTGCATGGCCTCTATCCAATTGTTATCATTTAAAGCCATTTCGACATTCTTTGGTTCGACCTGAGAAATAAAACATGAATGTGAGCAATCATCAAGAACACCAGAATCTTTAATACATGTATACAAACAAGTATTGTCAACAATAGAACGTGTTTTCACTCCATCACGCAAATTTCCTATTATATTCATCACCAGATGATCTTTGAGTTCCTTGATTAATGCGACCTCAGGAACCGGCAACACTTCAACTTGAGTTGTATCAGATTGATAAGAAAAATCTTGATTAATTGGAATTTTCGAGTCTAAATTTGTAGGAATCTCCCCCTGAGCCTGTGTCGAAGGTAATGGATCATCACCCAACAACGGATCAGTAGAAGAATCTTGAAAAATAGCAATGTCTTCCTCACTCTCAGAATCTTGTGGTCCTGAACTAGAAGCAACATTAGGATCGGGAGCAGAAGTAGATGTAACCGATGAATTTTGGACTGCATTTGGTAGAAAACCACTGTGCTGTACATCCTGACATGAATCATAGAGAACATCAACTTCTTCAGGAGAAATATCAGAAGGTAAATGAAAAGACTTGAATAAATTTTCATAATCAAATGCCCAATCTGGTCCAATCTCCATTTGAGGTAAAGACCGATTTGACCAGTCAATATGGAACCATTCTTCAACTTGGCACGTCTCTTTGTTGTAAACCCTCTTTGTAGTAGAATTTGTAACATACCCCAGAAAAATCCATTCAATAGCCTTAGCACTGAAATTGGTTGGGACATCTCTAACTTTCAAAAGGGTGTATGGATTACCAAAAGGTAGTAAATATTCTAGATTCGGCTTTCGATTATTCAGCAACTCATAGCATGTCTTGTTGTCTCGCTTGACGGTCAAGACTCTGTTCAAAACGTGACACGCAGTATTCACAGCCTCAGCCCAAAAAGTAACTGGAAGCTTAGAATCTGCAAGCATCGTGCATGTCGTTTCAACCAATGTCCTGTTCTTTCGTTCAGCAACACCATTTTGTTGAGGAACATATGACGCACTGAATTCATGATGAATTCCCTTTTGTAGACAGAATTAGCCCATCTTGCTATTCTTAAACTCGCTGCCATTGTCACTCCTAATTCTTCTGACCTTCAGATTGAACAAATTCTCCAAACCCAGGATTAAGTATTGTACCAACTCAGTGGTTTCAGCTTTAGAAGAAAGAAACGTAACCCATGAAAATCTAGAGAAATCATCCGTTACTACCAAACAGTATGATTTTCCACCAATGCTCCTGATACTAATCGGACCGAACAAATCCATATGCAGCAGCTCCAAAGGAGTTACGATAGAATTCTTCGATTTAGATTTGTGTGATTTCTTTCGTTGTTTCCCCTTCTTACAAGGAATACAATCATCTGGAACAAAGAATTTCATCTTCGGAATACCAAGAACCAGATCATTCTTAACAATATAGTTCATCTTCCGATAGTTGATGTGAGCTAGCTTCCTGTGCCACAAAATAGAATCTGATTCCGACGTCTTGGAGAGTAAACAAGTAGGAATTGAATCCGTTGTAGTAGCGACACTCATGTCAAGAACATACGTGTCATTTCTTCCCGAAGCCTTCCTGAGAATCCATTCGTCAGGAATAACGAAGCCCGGTTTCAAGATATAACACTCAGCATCATTGAAATGGAACGAAAATTTCTTGTCACAAACTTATGATACACTCAAAAGATTGTGTTCAAGCTGCTCCACATAATTCACCTTCTCAAATTTGACTTTGTCATTCTTTAAAGTACCTTGACCAGTTATGTACCCGCCTTTATTACCCTCAAAAGCGACATAACCTCCATCAATATTTTTGACATCTTCAAGCAACCGAATATTCCCTATCATATGTCGAGAGCAACCACTATCCACATACCACGTATTGTTGATATTCCTCCTTGGTTGTCCCTACATAAACAACGAAAATCAGTTAGAAATAGGAACCCAAGCCATTGTGGTCTTGGGTCGTCCAGATTGATAAAAATAAACCACTTCAAGCAATTCACAATCAATATTATCATTAACCTTTGGAACAAAATCTTCACACTTAGACTTTTTCAAAGAAGACACATTATGCTTAATTGGAAAAACATTGTTTGATATATTATTATCAGATTCAGAAGTTTCCAAAAGTTTCTTCAATTTTCTGTTTCGTCTTTTCCTTTGTGGTCTAGACAGTTTAACTGCAGGTGAAGAATCTTTTGAAATTCCAACATGTGGAATCTCAAATTTTTCTTAACAAACAAATGATTTAGAATTCAATTTATCCTGCTGTTTAAATCCAGAAGATTTAACAAAAGATCGACAAGGCATATTTTTCTCCACATTAGAAGTCGACTTTCCCTCATCTATTCTTTTCAGAATTTGCACCACTTTTGATTGTGAAGGAGCAGTCTTCAATTTGCCCTGGTTCTTATAAGGACAATTTATCAGAATATGACCAGCTTCATTGTAGTGAAAACAAACTCTTCTCTCTTGATGAGTTCTAAAATAAGGGGTTTTTCTTGAGTTTGAGGAACCATCGGATGAGTAAGCTTCAGAAGATTGTCCAGAACACTTTACTTGCTTCTTTGGAACATAAACCTGTGTAGGTACCTTTGATGAAAACATCTTTTGATGACCGGCAGCAACAAACCCGCTTGACTGTAAAATTGGGGAAAGCTTAGGTGTAATAACTTTCACCTCGTCAGGTTCAGTCAGAATGCATTTGTCACGAGTAACAGTTTTTACAACTGTTGGTTCATCAAGTTTCACCACTTTTGGAATACCTTCAACCTTCTTCTCATCAAATACCTCATCCTCGGAATCAGACTCATAAACCATATCCTCACCAGTTACCGGATTGACTTTCAACACTGTCTTTGGATCTATTTCTCTTCATGAATAATTTCAGGTTCAACCACATAATTTGCATTAAATGGAGGAGGAACAAATCCAATCCCAGCAACTCTCTTAGTAGGATCAGCATTAGCATTAAAATAATCCAATACTACAGAAGAATTTTCAAAATTTTCCAGGTTTCGATGAAGTTTGATCACTTCAGATTCTTTGTCAGAAATTTCTTTGTTCTTTTGAGCGACAACTTCATTTCGTTTTTCTATCTCAGCATAAGCCATATCCAGATGATAAGCTTGTTCTTTATATTTCAACCCCAGAGAATTTAAGTCTCTTTTCAAAGACTCAATTCTATCGATGAACAATTTATCATTATCTTTCAGTTTCTGATTAACTGAATGCATCGATTTCATATCACAAATCAAGTTTGTGTTATCATCCATGACCTTTTGCAATTTATCTTTTACAGTAATGCAGTTAGAACAGTAAATATGACAAACAAAGTCTTTTACCTTATCGGATCAGACATGTCTGCCATGAAAACTTTGGCAATGGGAATACTCTTTGAATCAGCACCATCTGAAGCATTTTATGTTAGAACAATATCATCTTCAGCAACACCTGATGCAATATCAGAATCAATATTCTGCACTTGTTCTATCTCTTCATCAACGCTCGACACACTTTCACCATCACTCGAACTATCATCATCAGTCGACTCTTTGGATTTTTCAGAATGAATCTCTGCTACAAATGCTTGACTTACCGTACCCACCAAATCTTCCAGATGAATACCCCAGTCATAATTTTCATCGTTCTGAGCAACCAAATCCGATGATGTAGATGCATGATTAGAATTACCAGATGAACCATGTGACTGATTACGATTATGCTGAAAGTTATTCGGCTTCTTCTAAGAATCAAACTCAACTTTTGGCTTCACACATTCTTTAGCAAAGTGACCATACTCTTGATAGTTATAGCAATGCACTTTTGTTTTATCAAATCCCATGTGTGATCGACTGTTAGAGCCAATATATTTTCTTCCAGTCTTTTTCAGAAAATCTGTAGGTCCCTCGGGTGTGGCGGATCGTCACATGCAAATGGGTCTACTAGTCGAACCGGATGCGGAATGCCCGTGACTAGGCGGAGAGTCTAGCTAAACAAAGTAAATCGACAAGAGAAGACACTTTAAACTTTCTTTGTATTATCAACACTTGAAGGTTACAGAGAAAAGCACTTGGTTTACAATCTGCGTATTTGCACTAAAGCCTACGTACTTAACTTCTGTCAACCTATCCTATTTATACCTGACTTGATGCCTGCGCACTTAGTGCGCATGGCAAAATGCTCTTGCGTACTTAACAAGTACGCAAAGGTATTCTTGCGTACTTAACATGTAAGTGCGCAAAACACTTAGAAAGAAATGCAACCTTCAATATGTAAAAGTAAATAAACTAATACATAAAGACTCTTACATACAAAGACAATTACAGACATGAAAATACAAACTAAGTCTCTATCCAGAGTGTTGTCACAGGAAAGTGCTTCAACAAACTCCCCCTTGACAACAGCTCAGGATCTTCATCTTCTCCAGTCTTCAATCTTCAGTCTTCACAGCTTTAGACTTCAGCTTCCATCTTCTTCTTGTAATCAAGGCAGAACTTAATCACCTTGTCATATTTAGAAGCAAGGAGCTTTGTCCATTCGTCCGTGTAGACGCAGTAGTGTTCTGCTAGTTGTAACATTTCTGATTTTTAGTATCCGTATTTTCAATTCAATGTAATGCATTTCAAACTCGATTCTAGTGCACTGTTTTGTTTCTTTTCGTACCATCAATTTAATACTATATTTCAATGCAAATCCGCAAATTTTACTCGGTTATATCCTATTAAAACAATACATAAGTATCTAATTATACAAATATTGCAAAAGACTAAAGTTACAAGGTCTGATGTGAAAAGTAGCAAGAAACCTTACTAGGCACGATCGCGCTTAGTTCTGGCACGGTCGCGCCGAGTGCTTTGGCACGGTCGCGCGACTTTCTTTGGAACGATCGCGCCCGGTGCCTAGGTACGGTCGTGCCTCGTTTGGGCACGGTCGCGCCTAGTACCAGTTGAAACGTAAATACAGTTTTAATCGCCCGATCGTTGAGTTCCATAACCGATTTACACTTCATTACCATTAACGAAAGCAATAACATATTCAATTACAACAAACGTCTCAGTTTAATTCCATTAGACGCAGAAAATCTCTCAAGCATTTCAAAGAAAACACAAACCCTCCTTTCGATCCGAATTCTCCCAATCAAACAACAAATTCACGCTACTCAATCCTCACTAAAACTACTGGACTCTCTGGTTTAGCCGGGATTGCAGCAGAAGACGCCGGAAGCCGTTCGCATAGTCGCTGGAACTCTTTTCTACCGAACTCTATTCATCCATCGTCCTCCCAGGTAATTGAAACCTTTTCCTCGTTCGTTTCAGTCCATAGATCAAAAGCCCCATATTAATTTGGGCTTCCATTATAGAAATTATCCCGAATCAGAATCTATGTTTTATTCAAGATGGTTTAATCGATTTCGACCCTGAACATGTTGTTAATACAATTAAAACATCCCACCATACTGGTAATAATACTATAAATAAAAGCCCTATGATTTACATCACTAACAATATAAGAATCAGTCAATTCGTGTCTGATTTGGAAGAGACATGGTCGCGCTAATTATCCAGCGCGGTCGTGCCTACTTCCAGCGCGGTCGTGTCCTCCTGTCCAGACCCAATCATGCCCTTTGGCTAATCTCAGTCGTGTCTTAGAATCAAAGACACGATTGTGCCTGGCCAAGGCACGGTCGTGCCTAATGATTTAGTTAGTTAAACCCTATGTTTGATCAACACGGTCGCGCCCTGACTAGCATGGTCGCGCCCGTGGTTTGAGCACGATCGTGCCCTTCCCAGGCACGGTCATGTGTGAGTTAAATTTTTGGCAGAATTATAAATTTATATATTTTTTAAACAATAAATATTTCTGATTAAATTACAAAATAAAAATAGTTGATTTTTATAAAAATGCATTAAATTCTATTTAGAAAGATCAAATAATTAATCTTGGAATAAATAGAAAATTATTTATTTAAAGTTTATAAAAATTAAATTTACAATTATTGCTAAACCTTTCATTTAAAAAGTATTTAAATAGTTAAGTTACATTTTATAAATAAATAAATAAAATAATAATTATTTATTTACTTTATATTTAAACAAATACATTTATTTATTTACACTTAATTTCATTTAACACTTACAATATTTTCACAAACGATAATAATTTAATTTAATTAATTAATTATTCAAACTCAAACCTTAAACAAAATGCTTCAAAAATGTTTATTTCAAAACCTTATATTTTATTTAATACTTTTAAGTACAAATCAATAGCCTTATACACAAATTCAAATTCAACTTTAAACTTAAACTTTTGTGCACACTATTGATACAATACGCATTGTACACTAGGTTAACTTGTGCATTTCAAGGATTCTTATTCTATCTAGTATCTTTGTTAGATACGCCTTCAAACCAAGTGAGTATTTCATAGCCCCTTTTACTCTTTTACACTTTTTGGGTGAAACATGAACTCTATCAAATTACATGTTTACATTTACACAAACAACACAAGTACAAATCCTAATTTCCTTCATGTGTACAATTTGAGCTTTATGCCCGAGTGTTATGTGTGCTAACTTTTGTGAACACTTATGTGCAATCATTAACTATTCAAGCCGACGGTTTTCAATGATAGATCTATTGAGTCTGACAAACCCACCCAGATTGGGGTGATTGATACCAACAACACGCATGCTAGTTACAAAGGTTTGATTGTACTTGGTTACACAATAGCTGCTCCCCATAAATGTCTTATTTATCATGTTATGTAAGGATTTGTTTTACAAACTATATGCTACCTATATACAAACCTGTGTTATACTCACCAACTTTTTAGTTGACTTTATTTTATTCATGTTTCAGGTTCGAGTGTGTGAGATTGGTCAAGATGTGCTACACATAGGCTTGGACTTAGTTAATTTAAATAAATGAACTTTATGTATTTCAATTTTGTTCTATATTGGATTTGGTTATGTTTGGATTACATGCAATGCAATTTGACGTTTAATATATTCAATTTAGTCAACCTTGTGCTCATGAACAGTCTACATGTCCCGCCCTGATGATTCTGCCATCGATCGGGGTGTGACAGATTGGTATCAGAGCCTTGGTTATAGGGAATTAGGTTATTTGACACCTTGACCTAGACTATAACTTTAGGACACCTACTTATGCTATGTTTCATGATTACATGTTATATGTTACATGCTATATGTTATATGTTATGTGTTACATGCTACGTGCTACATGCTTACTATGATTAGTTATTATTTTATTTGATGACTTAATTGTTAAAAATCCATGACTTATTAGTATATACTTAAATGATAAATTAAATAAACAATATCCTTTCCTATATCCTAAAACCTCATAATATTCTTATCTTCTTCTCTATCTTTATCTTTCTAAGCATGTGGAAACTTCATGAAGCTAGATCCATAAAATTTCTTTATTTTCTCGTTAAGGTTTTTAAGCTTTGTTAATTATTTGAGGACACGTGCAATCTGGAAGAGTGACACCTGTATTTTGGGTTTTCCGTCTAGGAAAGCATTTCGCATAAATCCCAATCAACCGAGGGACCCGTATGCTTTCCTGGGAATTCCCGAGATGAGTGTTTACTTATAGGCTAAAGCATGTCTCCTTGAAAATTATATAAGTTTAATTAACCTTAATGTGTCATAGTATTCGATTGATTATATTACTATTTGAGTACAATCCAAACTATGATTATCTATTTATTTTCTATCTTATTCTATTAAATACAAACAATTCTCATAAGTTCTTACATCTTTTCTTGTCTTGTGAAAATCTGTAGAATGCCTCCTCGTCGTGCTCCCACGGCCAACACCAACACCGACATTGTTGCTATTCTTGCACAACTCGTGACACAACTCACTCAAGCCAATGGTGCCACCAATGGCAACAATGGTGGAAATGGTAGTAACAGTGGTAATGGTGGTAATGGTGGAAATGGTGGTAACAACCCATCTTAATGCACCTTCAAGCACTTCAACTCGTGCAATCCCCTCAAGTTCTATGGTACCGAAGGAGCTACTGGACTCCTTCAATGGTTCGAAAGCATTGAGAATACCTTTCTCAATAGTGACTGCCCCGACAACCTTCGTGTTCGTCATGCCACAAGTGTCCTACAAAAACGGTCACTCATGTGGTGGAATGGGGAGAAAAGAAATAGGGGTGTGGATGTAGCAATGGCCTTACCTTGGGATGAGGTTAAAAGGCTAATGACCGAGGAATTATGTCCTCGAAATGAAGTGAAGAAACTCGAAGCTGAATTTTGGGATCTTGCCCAAGATAGTGGTGAAAGCTTGGCATATACAACTCGGTTCCATGAGTTGAGTCTCCTTGTGCCCCATATGGTCACTCTTTGTCACGCTGCATTGAAAAGTATATTGGGGGACTACCTAGGCAAATTCAAGATATTGTCCTAGGAAGAAATCCTGCAACACTTGAGGATGCGATCCGTTTGTCCGCTACCTTAATCGATAATCATGTGAAAGCGGGGACACTTACTAAAAAGGGCACCAAGAAAGTTTCCGACACCGCAACTCCTCCTACCCACAACAAAGAAGCCACAACTGAGCCCTCCCGACACAATAAGAAGAGAAAGACTAGAAATTTTGCTGTGGTCACTCCTGCTATTCCTGTTAACCAAGCTGCACCTATGGTTCAAGCACCGGCCAAAAAGCCATATGTTGGAATCTACCCACTTTGTGCCACCTGCAACTACCATCATCCCCAAAGCATCCCATGTCGCCTTTGTACTCATTGTGGGAGATATGGCCATACGGTCAATGTTTGTAGGGCCAAAGCTCTTGCGGTCCAAGTCAACGCACCAAACCAAACCAAACCAACACCCAAGTGACTAATCAAGGTGCTCCCGCTATGGCAAATGGGCGTGCATGTTATGAATGTGGCAACCTGTAACATCCATGATTTTCCGGCTTAATTCTTTTTGTCCATTTCCCAATCCATTTCAATATCATACCGGTTCCACGTAATGTGGCACGTTAATCACCATCTTGAAACTTATCAATTTAAGTCTCTAACTTTGCACATTATACACATATTTCTTTCTATTAAATACATATCATAGCATGAATATATATATATATATATATATATATATATATATAACTGTATATGATTCTACTCAAATCAAATAAATCTTGTAAAGCCTTAATTAGGTAAATACATTTTATTATGAATAAATAGGTGCATATACATTTAGTATTAAATTTACACAAATTATTATTTTATAAAAATGGAAAACTTTCCTTTATAAAATATTTATAATTGAATAAAATATTAATTTAGACTTTCGCAAATGAGATAAATAAAGAAAATAAAAGCTAGTCATGAACCCGATGGAATCAACTTTGAACCCCCCTAGGCATTTGAACTTCCACTTGAACCTCACACCTGAACTTGAACCTTGAACCCTCACATTTGACTTAAATCTTGACCCATCCTCTTACTCTGACCGATTTTGACTTTTAAAGGTCAAACAAACCCAATCCATTTCAAATTCAAGGCCGGAATCGACCAAAACCAAAATCCACGGACTTTCCATGCATGTGTAATGGATTCTTGTTCACTCCTAAACCCAATTAACATCTTAAATCGAGCAGATACGCGGTTTGATTCAAATTCAAAAGCAATTGACTTTCCAAAGTCAAACTGAGACGAATTTAGCTACCAATCAAGGGATTAAACGCGTTTGTGATCCGGAAATCACGCACTGATTGTTTGGGCAGGTATTCGGTCCGTAATCGTGACCCAATTCACTCACAATTAATCAAATTTACGCGTAATCACTGGGGACCGCTGTCATCCTTAACCGATAGCCGAATTACACAATTAAGAGGAATTTAAACGAATTAATCCACTCACATACCTTCGCAAACCCATATTCAAACTCTCTCGACGATCGATTTAACCGCGTTACACCTCTGGAACTCTGTCAAGCTCCAAGAGCGCCGAGCCTTTCCATCCTACCATTTGCCTTTGATTCGTAATCATTTCGGGAAAGTTTTATATCAATAGTTTTCGTTTTAGTTCGATTATCGAAAGCCCCATTGTCTATGCAGTCGATTTTGCGTAACTAGGTTTAATCGGATAGCTAGGGTTGGGTTTTTCATCGGGGACGATAAAGGGGGGGGGGGAGAGACCTGGCCTTGCGAGTGTTAACTTAAAAAGAAACCGTTTTCTATCAAGGCATCTTGCCCAGATCGCTTGGTTAAGTTTGTTTTCCCTTACAGATTTGGTCGCTGGTTCGAACCCACTCCTAACACCTTTTTTGCACAGATACTGCCTAGAACCCGGCTCCCCTTTTGATTCATGTTTTAAGATCCGGCGAAACCAAAAATTGATCAATAATGGACCACTGCTCTAGTGGTTTGCATGCATGTGACTCCCCAGAACCCACCCGGGTTCGACCCTGACCCACTGCAATCATTTTTAAAATCCGATTTTCATGAAGGAAATCAAGTTATAAAATTTTATTTTATAAATATATAAAACTCTTAATAGTTTTAACATGTAAATTGATAAGTTTTCAAGAGGAACAATTATTTGGTTATTTAGCTTTCTTTTTTTTTACTTACTTTAGTAAAACATAAAAGAAAATTGTTGTTTTTAGTTAAATAGGATGGTTACCTTTTTGTTAAATGAAAACATTTAAAATTTACCTATTTAAATTATAAATAGTCATTCGATTTTCCATAAATCCCTTATCATTTTTTTTTACAAAGATATACACAAAACATACTAATTTACAACTGAGACATTTTACATTAAAAGCTATTTAGGGTTTAAATTCAAGATAAATAAAAGTAAATTTTCTAAATATATTTTAATATATAAAATCGCATTACTTTTTACAAGACTTATTATTTTAATTAAATGAATGAAAAGAATTTTATTTATTTAATTATGAACCCTAAAAACAAATAATAATGTCATATAACACCTTGAGCTTACAAAGTTTATATCAAACTCTTGACAACTTATATTCTTTTACATAAAATGATACAACCTTTATATAAACTCACACATAACAAGACCCGTTGATAACTACTCTTGCCTTAGACACTTGTGCATGTTATTAATACATATCCATATACACTTTGACTCTAGGCTAACTTGTGTGAATTACAAGGATCACTTTGCTACCTAGTCTCGTGTGCCAGCTACACCTTTGATACATGTGAGTTTACATAGCCCCCTTTTTATTTTGTACTCTTGGGGTGAAACATGATTTACTTTTTGAAACTTTTTGCATAGACTTAAATACAATTCAATAATATGATATTATGTGTTATGTGCTTTATGCTTGAATGCTATGAGTTAAGACTACATATACATGACATTAGTACAATCATTAACTTCGTACAAGCCAACGGTTAACATTGATAGATCTATTGTGTCTGACAAACCCACCCAGTTAGGGTGTTTGTTAGTGACTTTACATTAGGGTAACCTGCGTGTTATGCCTCAGTCACAAGGTTTGATTGTACACACATAGTTTAACTATAGATTCTCCATAAATGCCTTATACACGTGTATCGTATGAATTGTATATAATACTTTAAACTTGGTTATGTATCAAAACCTATGTATGCTTACCAACTTTTAGTTGACCTCGTTTTCATCATGTTTCAGGTACTAATGCTTGAGAATAAGTGCAAGATGCTTCACTTAGGACCGATGGCCTAGAATTTAAATTAATGAGACTATTTATGTATTTCCATTTTCTTTGTAACGTTGGATTTATGTTTATTTGTGACATGAAAATTGGATGTTTAATTATTTAAACTTTAGCAAACCTTGAGCTTTTGAACAGTCTACATGTCCCGCCCCGACGTATTCCGCCGTCAGGTGGGGTGTGACAGATTGGTATCAGTGCCTTGGTTATAGGGAATTAGGTTATTAGACACTCTTGACCTAGACTATAACCTTAGGACACCCACAATATGCCATGCTACTATATGATTACATGATTAATTCTTGTGTGAATACTCTTACATGTTATCCTAAGTAATTTCAATACATGCTACAATACTTAATAGTTTATGTGTCACACTACTTGATAACTCTTGTGCTTACATTCGTTATTACCTACATGCTACCTATGTGTTTCATTAAGAACTATCCTAATTCTAACACACACATACACACCAAATCCTTCACACACCTTTGAACTCACGGACATAATACCACCACCTCTTGTGAACAAAAATTTAAACTTTTGGGCCTAATGTCCATCAATAATAAACTAAGAAGCCCATCTATCCTCCAAGAAGAAGAAGCCACTAAAATGCATGAAACCTTACTTTTGGGCCTTAAAGCCCAGTCCACAACAATTCTCATCATGACCATGAGCCCAACAATGGTGTTATTAATACATGATAGCTGGAAGAGTGTGTAAGCCCGTGAGGGATTCTGGCTAAGGAAAGACAGGGTACTTAAGTGTGTCTTAGTGACCCACCCCTCTTTCCTGGGATTTCTCCTCAGGGATGCATTGCTTATAGGTCAAGTGTATTTCTAAAATACTATTGTGAAGACTCGGTGTTATGACTAGTCCAACCCTAAACCTACGAGAACTCTTATATTTAACACTCAGTATTTCATTACCACTTACAACCTTTTCATTGTTTCCCTGCTAGACATGGACTCTTACTCTCCTTCCTCCCCAGTATACCGTCCCGGAGCAGAATCTGACTGGGAAGAAGATAGCAGATCACCAGTGTATCGGTCACCAACACCCCCAGCTGCTAGACCAAGGTTTGATGTAAGGGCATATTGGATTAGGAACACCAGCCCAAGACTTCGAACATCCGGATCACCTGCACCCAGGAACCCGTATTAGACACCCCATCTCCACAATCAGTTACCACCCCCACTAAGAGACCCGTATCTGGTGCCCGACCCGTATCATCCTAACCCTTGGGTAAGGCATATCATGGCACCCACTAATGCTATGGGAATTCCAACCAATGACGTTCACCAATATGTAAGGACCTCAGAATTTGAGAGGCAAAGGATGGAGCAGGGGGTAATGCACGACTTGCAAGGACAAAGAATGGATAGCCTAGCAAACCAATTAGGGTACCAAAAGGAGTTAATCTCCATTCTCGAAAAAGAAATACTGGAGAATCGCACGGAAACAGCTTGAGCTGAAGCCAGATCGGCTACCCGAGTGGCCATAGCGGTGCTCGTCTTGGGAATTATCTTCCTTCTAGTGGAAAGCTACAAGAGACGTTAACATAAATTTTTATTTATTGTCTTTTCAATTTGAGAACCATTTCCCTATGTTTTGAGTTTAACATTTTAGCATTTAATCAATTTTATATATATTCCAACTCTAAAGTTATTATTCATTGATTTGACACGTTAAGTGTGAATTTCACCCATCATATTTTCATCAAGATTTTCCAAGTATCACCTTCTTCATTCAATACGATTTAGTACACTACTGACAATCTCCTTCGTAAACAACTCATCCTATTAGATGTAAACAACCTCGTTATTTTCAAAACCAAACTTTTATCAAACTTTTAAAAGAGTATCAAAAATATAAATTTCCCATAGACATTTTCACTTTACAAGGGAACTTAATACAACTTAATTTATAAAAAAAAATATTACTTCAAATTGATAAATAAGTATGATTTTCCTCATTAAAGTAATTATTTCTAAAAAAACTGGCTAAATTAATATACTACTACTTGATTAGCCAATAATTTCTCTTAAAAAATATTCACCTTATAATAATTGAAAATTTAAAAAGTTTTTCCTATAAACTGCCTATTTATTTGGATTATGTAACTTAATGGTTTCACTACTTTATATATCTACAACCAAGAACAATCTACAATTTCCTATTTTCAAACGAAGATCAGTATTTGTAAACACATTACCTCGAATGTTTTCAGAACCTCCTCGTTATCTTTCACTTGCCGCTTCAAGAGACGATCCATACCGCTTAGACATCAACCATCCCTAAAAACCTCAATAAGATAGAACCTAACCACCACATTTTACCTAAACGCCAAACAACACACTTCTCCGCAACACTTGATCACATACAAAACTCGTTAGCATATGCCACACATGAAACTCAATAACTTACGTATGCACATTTACAATGTACACAACACGATCACCTGATACATGAAACTTAGTTATTTCCAATAATACCCAAGGCTACACTGATTACAAGATACTTGAAATTTGATTATTCTGCAATACACGTTCTATTAGATTGATTATGTAATACATGAAACATAAGTGTTTGTAATATACATATACTAAAATGATCACACAATACATAACAATCGTTTGTTTGTTGCAAAATACTTGATTGACCACATTGAACATGAAACTTATTTGGTTACAAGGTACATGATATTACATTACTGACACTACACATGAAAGATTACTGTTTTACAAATACGTGGTACTAAGTTGTTAACACCATACATGAAATTCATTGCTTGCGATACACATGATACTTCATTACTTACAATGCAAATTTAGTTGATCTTACAAGATACATGATGCTAAGCTGTTCTCGTTACACATGAAACCTATTTGATTACTAACTACATAACACTCGGTCATACATGAGATTTGTGTGTTTACACTATACATGAAACTAAGTTCCTTACAGTTGTTGCAATTGATTGATCATAATATACATGAAGTATGGTCATACACCTTGTTCACCAAACTTGAAAACCCTAACACATTGAAACAACTCGGGGTTTGACGTATTCTTGTTCAAACAAGAGTAAACTATGGGGCCTTAGGTGACACTACTTTATTACCCTTAGGTTGCTAACTGACTTGCCTACTTAAGGATATAGTTACATATTAGCAACTCATACGTGAGAGCAATATACATGAACTAAGTGAATTTGTGCCTCCCCTTGACCCGCACATAACGGAATGATCTATACGGACCATGCGTTGATTTGAGTAATTACGGGTGCTCACGGAATTATAAAAATCAGCGCATGGAAAACATAGTAAATTTTGTCGTGTGTTGTGACCTAAAACTTATCATGATATGTAACAACGAAACTGATGTGATATGACAAGGGCATGGTGGATACGCCGATGGTACTTCCTATATATAAGTGTCCTATCATATTACCAAAAGTAGCGTTGTTCGTGTCACGTGAAGTTTTGACCCAGACCAATGTTTGTGAAATCTTTTATCCACTGACAATTTTGAGCAAATTAGAGTACTTCTTACACAAACCCTAATTATCAAAATCCCATCAAAATTCATTCCATGTAAAGCACCTCACCTTTAGAATCCAAATTGCTATTCGACAGTTGTTCTCCTTAAATTCATTCAAAACTAAATTCTTTATCGTCACCCACATCCGACCATGGGTATCAACACACAAATCTTGTCACCAGTTACACCACTTAAACCAACCGTCATAACACATTGAGAACCCAAACCCTCACTTCCTTTCTAATTTGGTAGTCTCCACTAAATAAATTTCGGGACGAAATTCCCTTAACATGGAGAGACTGTAACATCCATGATTTTCCGGCTTAATTCTTTTTGTTCATTTCCCAATCCATTTCAATTTCATATCGGTTCCACGTAATGTGGCACGTTAATCACCATCTTGAAACTTATCAATTTAAGTCTCCAACTTTGCACATTATACACATATTTCTTTCTATTAAATACATATCATAGAATGAATATTTATATATATATATATATATATATATATATATATAAAATGTATATGATTCTACTCAAATCAAATAAATCTTGTAAAGCCTTAATTAGGTAAATACATTTTATTATAAATAAATAGGTGCATATACATTTAGTATTAAATTTACACAAATTATTATTTTATAAAAATGGAAAACTTTCCTTTATAAAATATTTATAATTGAATAAAATATTAATTTAGACTTTCGTAAATGAGATAAATAAATAAAATAAAAGCTAGTCATGAACCCCATGGAATCAACTTTGAACCCCTAGGCATTTGAACTTCCACTTGAACCTCACACCTGAACTTGAACCATGAACCTCACATTTGACTTAAATCTTGACCCATCCACTTACTTTGATCGATTTTGACTTTAAAGGTCAAACAAACCCAATCCATTTCAAATTCAAGGCCGGACTTGACCAAAACTAAAATCCACGAACTTTCCATGCACGTGTAACGGATTCTTGTTCACTCCTAAACCCAATTAACATTTTAAATCGAGCAGATACGCGGTTTGATTCAAATTCAAAAGCAATTGACTTTCCAAAGTCAAACTGAGACGAATTTGGCTTCCAATCAAGGGATTAAATGCGTTTGTGATCCGGAAATCACGCACTAATTGTTTGGGCAGGTATTCGGTCCGTAATCGTGACCCATTTCACTCACAATTAATCAAATTTACGCGTAATCACTGGGGACCGCTGTCATCCTTAACCGATAGCCGAATTACACAATTAAGAGGAATTCAAACGAATTAATCCACTCACATACCTTCGCAAACCCATATTCAAACTCTCTCGACGATCGATTTAACCGCGTTACACCTCTGGAACTCTGTCAAGCTCCAAGAGCATCGAGCCTTTCCATCCTACCATTTGCCTTCGATTCGTAATCATTTCGGGTAAGTTTTATATCAATAGTTTTCGTTTTAGTTCGATTATCGAAAGCCCCATGTCTATGCAGTCGATTTTGCGTAACCAGGTTTAATCGGATAGCTAGGGTTGGGTTTTTCATCGGGGATGATAAAAGGGGGGGGGGAGACCTGGCAAACCGTTTTCTATCAAGGCATCTTGCCCAGATCGCTTGGTTAAGTTTGTTTTCCCTTACAGATTTGGTCGCTGGTTCGAACCCACTCCTAACACCTTTTTTTGCACAGATACTGCCTAGAACCCGGCTCCCCTTTTGATTCATGTTTTAAGACCCGGCGAAACCAGAAATTGATCAATAATGGACCACTGGTCCAGTGGTTTGCACGCATGTGACTCCCCAGAACCCACCCGGGTTCGACCCTGACTCACTGCAATCATTTTTAAAATCCGATTTTCATGAAGGAAATCAAGTTATAAAAATTTATTTTATAAATATATAAAACTCTTAATAGTTTTAACATGTAAATTGATAAGTTTTCAAGAGGGACAATTATTTGGTTATTTAGCTTTCTTTTTTTTTTACTTACTTTAGTAAAACATAAAAGAAAATTGTTGTTTTTAGTTAAATAGGATGGTTACCTTTTTGTTAAATGAAAACATTTAAAATTTACCTATTTAAATTATAAATAGTCATTCGATTTTCCATAAATCCCTTATCATTTTTTTTTACAAAGATATACACAAAACATACTAATTTACAACTGAGACATTTTACATTAAAAGCTATTTAGGGTTTAAATTCAAGATAAATAAAAGTAAATTTTCTAAATATATTTTAATATATAAAATCGCATTACTTTTTACAAGACTTATTATTTTAATTAAATGAATGAAAAGAATTTTATTTATTTAATTATGAACCCTAAAAACAAATAATAATGTCATATAACACCTTGAGCTTACAAAGTTTATATCAAACTCTTGACAACTTATATTCTTTTACATAAAATGATACAACCTTTATATAAACTCACACATAACAAGACCCGTTGATAACTACTCTTGCCTTAGACACTTGTGCATGTTATTAATACATATCCATATACACTTTGACTCTAGGCTAACTTGTGTGAATTACAAGGATCACTTTGCTACCTAGTCTCTTTTGCTAGCTACACCTTTGATACAGGTGAGTTTACATAGCCCCCTTTTTATTTTATACTTTTGGGGTGAAACATGATTTACTTTTTGAAACTTTTTGCATAGACTTAAATACAATTCAATAATATGATATTATGTGTTATGTGCTTTATGCTTGAATGCTATGAGTTAAGACTACATATACATGACATTTGTACAATCATTAACTCCGTACAAGCCAACGGTTAACATTGATAGATCTATTGTGTCTGACAAACCCACCCAGTTAGGGTGTTTGTTAGTGACTTTACATCGTGTTATGCCTCAGTCACAAGGTTTGATTGTACACACATAGTTTAACTATAGATTCTCCATAAATGCGTTATACACGTGTATCGTATGAATTGTATAAAATACTTTAAACTTGGTTATGTGTCAAAACCTATGTATGCTCACCAACTTTTAGTTGACCTCGTTTTCATCATGTTTCAGGTACTAATGCTTGAGAATAAGTGCAAGATGCTTCACTTAGGACCGATGGCCTAGAATTTAAATTAATGAGACTATTTATGTACTTCCATTTTCTTTGTAACGTTGGATTTATGTGTTGATGCACTTTCCTGTGACAACACTCTGGATAGAGTCTTAGTTTGTATGTCTAATGTCTGTAATTTGTCTTTGTATGTATGAGTCATTATGTAATAGTTTATCGAGTTGTATTTACTTTTACATAATGTATGTTGTTTTTCTGCTAAGTGTTTTGCGCACTTACAAGTGCGCAGGAGATAGCTCCTGCGTACTTAGCAAGTACGCAGGAAGATCCATGCGTACTTAACAAGTACGCAGGAGCATTTGGTCCTGCGCACTTGCTAAGTGCGCAGGCATCAGGTCTGTATAAATAGGATAGGTTCACAGAGGATAAGTACGCAGAACCATTTGTTCAGACGAACTCAGTTTTGCTAAGTACGTAGCTTGTATTCTCTCTATAACCGTCGAGTGTTTATAATACAAAGAACGTTTATTGTGACTCTCGTGTTTGGTTTACTTTGTTTTGTAAGACTCTCCACCTAGTCACAGGTATTCCGCAACCCGGTCCGACTAGTAGACCACTTGCATGTGACGATCCGACACACACGAAGGGACCTACAAGTGGTATCAGAGCATTGCTCTTGAATTCGAGTGTTGTAAGTGAGTTTGGAGACGTTTTACTGAGTTTTACAAGCAAAAAGAGGTATTTTTGTTGATTTTTGTGATAAAAAAGGGGTAGCTCTTGAGCACTTTTTTAGAAGCAAAAATCTCTTAAAAACCTATTTTTGTTGTGTATTTTTGTGTTTTGAGCATCAAAGGTTTGTTAGAAACTTGTTTATGATCCTTTGGCTCGATTGCATTGATCATCAGCCTATTTTTCACTATCTCCGGCGATTTTCTAGTGACAGGAAAAGTTTGGTGAGAGTTGCTGAAAATGTGTCCTGCGTACTTACCATTTTTGGTAAAAAGTACAGTCTTCTGCGTACTTACTAACTACGCAAGAGTTATCTCCTGCGTACTTACAAGTGCGCAAGACTGAACTTGTGCGAACTTAAGTTATATCCTGCGTACTTAATATTTCCTCCTGCGTACTTACAAGTACGCAAGACCAAGTCTTAACTACGCAAGACCATTTCTCAAGTGCGCAAGGTCAAAGCCAAGTACGCAACAGTGTCTGATTTTTCTGATTTTTTGACCAAGTAATTCACTATGTCGAACCTTCAGAATCTTGGAAACATGTTAAATTATGATAATGAGATCGGTACACCTCAGAAACCGCCTAAACTATTAAATGTAAACGATTATTCCAATTGGAAGGCGCGTTTTGAGCACTACATTTCATACACCGACTCATCATTATGGATACCAATCATTGAGGGATATAAGCATCCCACACACATCTATCTTGATGAAGAGGTGCCAAAGCCCATCTCTAAGCTTGATGAAGAACAAAAGAAAGCTTATGATCGGGAAAAGAAGGCTCTTGGCTCAATCACTATGTCATTAACTCGGGAATTGTTTCACAGTTTCCGAGGCTATGACACCTCCAAGGATCTTTGGAAAGCACTTTAGAAAAGATTTGAGGGGGAACAGTGACATTAAGAAGAGTAAGCGGGATCTTCTCCGGAAGCAGTATGAATGCTTCAATTTCATGGAAAATGAATCGTTAGATGATCTCATCTCTAGATTCTATCATTTACAAACGGAGATGAAAGCTTTTGAATTGAAATATCCTGATGAAGAACTGGTGGAAAAATTTATTGATGCTTTGCCACCAAAGTTTGAGATGTATACAACCCTGATGAGGGAAAATCCTAAATTCTATGAGTTAACAGTAGATGAGGCTATTGGTAAGATTCAAGCTCATAACATGAATCTTATGAAGAAGGAGAGCTCGGGAAGACCTCAGATACAGGACCCTTCCATGTATCATGGGACGACTTCCACTTCAAAATCATCGGGCTCTGGAATTGCCCTCTTTACTGGACACTCGAATGAAGAAGACCACTCAAATGGGTGTGGTGGTCATGCTTGTTATGCATCCGGATCAGGGTTGGGAACTAATCATCAACACACCTCAAGAAATCCTCCAGCTACGTCTTCAGCTAACCATTCTGCAATAGTCAAAATAGCTGAAGATCATGTAGCTTTGTTTTCATCATGTATGCTTGCGTATAAGAATTTCATAAGCGGCAAGCTAACAGATCTCGAAACTATTGAAGAAGACTTTAACCAAGTGGATCCTGATGATATTGAGGACATGGATATTCAATGGAATATGGCCATGCTTTTGAGGAGGGCCAAGCGTTTCCTGAACAGAACAGGAAAAAAGTTCATTGGTGGACATTCTAATGCCAAGGTTGGATTTGATAAATCCAAGGCCAAATGCTACAAGTGTCTGAACTATGGACACTTTGCTCGTGAGTGTCAAAAAGACCGAGCACCGGCCTCTGGTTTCACCAGACCTAGCCAGGGAAACAGCCACGGCCACAACAACACTAGCCACCACAATCAACACCAAGGTGGTTCGTCAAATGCATTGGTAGCTCAACATGACAAAAACTTTGATTGGGGTGTTCATCTAGAGGACGCCATCATTGCTCAAACACAGGTTGGTCTCATGGCTGAGATCATGGAGCTGATGGAGGCTGAGAGAAAAGAAGCTGAGGAGATGGAAGCTTCTGTAGCTGTTGAAAAGGAGTCTACCACTGTCGTTGCTCTCATGGCCATTGGAGAAGCACAGAGTTCATCATCTGAGGTAGATTCTAACCCTTTCTCAGTTATTTCTTGTTCTAAATGTCTAGGGCTAAAGCTTGAAATTTCTAAGCTCCAAGACAAACTCGAACCCCTAACTATGGCAGCTCATAATTACAAAGAAAACGAAAAACGTTTTAAAGAGTCTGTTGAAACGTTGAAGAAAGAAAAAATGTGAATATTCTTTACAAATAAGTGAGCAACAAGTTCACTTGGATATTGCATATAGGGGGTTAGAAAAAAGGAACAATGAAATCAACAAACTGCAAAATGAGATCCTGCAGTTAAAATGTACAAATGAGAAGTTGAAAAACTCTCGCTTTGTGGTGGAGCACTACGAATCAGTAGTGAGGAAATTGAAGGGACTAGGTCTTGTTACCAATGCCATTCCTCCACCAATAAGTGGTAAGTTTGTCAATAGCTTGATAGACATTGATCTCACATGTCTAGATGAGTCCTCTGATAAGGATGATTCCCCTAAAAAGGATGAATCCTCAAGTAAGGCTAACTCCACATCTAGTGAGGAGTATGTTACTGCTTCTGATGATGGGTCGGTTAACACTTGCCCTGAAGGAGTAGTCTCTGAGGAGTTGTTGACTGAACAGAAAGTCCACAAAAACATTATCACTAACGGTGATAACTGCATTTTAACTGAACCTGATATCATTGAAACAAATGATAAACTTAAGGTAATGCTTTACAGGGGTTATAAAAATATTAACCAAGTTAAGAAAGAGGCTTTTTAAAGCAACCTGCTGTACCTCGTGTGTCTACATCTGGTAGTACACGCACTGGTGAGAAATCTGTGGCTAGACTCTCTAAGCCACAAAGAAGAAGAAGGAATAAGAGGTTGAGAAAGCTGGAACAATTGACTAAGACTCAATCAGGTGAAGCTTCCACAAGTTCACCGGCTGTGGTTGAGCCAAAGTCTAATGTTCTGGTTAAGAATCAAAAGAGATCCTGGAACAAGAAAGTTAAAGGTTCTCAATCTCCTGTTCCAAATTCATCCAAAGATTCACCAATTTTGAACAGTCATCATGACTGTGAGTTGAAAGAAGTAGTTTATTTTGAGAAGGATGGACGACCCAAGACCACAATGGCTTGGGTCTCCAAATCTAACTAATTCTTTTGTTACTCGTGCAGGGACGTCCGAAGGGTACTATCTCTAACAGTTGGTATATAGATAGTGGATGCTCCCGACACATGACAGGAAACATGGCCTTGCTTCAAGATGTTAAACCATTCAGAGGCGGCTATGTGGCCTTTGCCGGAGAAAAAGGCGGCAGCATCACGTGTCAAGGCGTGGTTTCAAATGGTTGTGTTATCTTTGACAATGTCAACTTTTGCGAGCAGCTGAAGCATAACCTATTGAGTGTCTCCCAAATGTGTGATAAGGAGTACTCGGTGATGTTTGACAAGTCAGAATGTCTGATTCTCAAACCCGGTTTTGAGGTTCCCGAAGACTGGATTTTAATGAGGGCACCAAGATCAAAAGACACTTATCAGATCGATATGAGTGTGGCAAAAACCACCTCATCAGTTGCTACTTGTTTGCTTACAAAAGCGACAGAACTTGACTCCATCTTGTGGCACAGGAAACTCGGACATATTTCTTATCGTAAAATGAATCATCTTGTCCGAAACGGTTTGGTAACCGGGGTTCCTAAGTTGAGGTTTACCGTTGCAGATGACTGTATGCCGTGTAAAAAGGGCAAATAGCAACGGAAGTCTCATAAGCCCAAGCTCCAAAACTCTATCGATACCCCTTTGGAGCTATTACACATGGATCTGTTTGGCCCCATAAGTATCAGGAGTATTGGAGGTAAGTCGTTCTGTCTAGTTGTAACTGATGATTTCTCACGTTTTTCTTGGGTGCATTTTTTAGGTACAAAAGACGAAACTGCTGATATTCTTCAATACCTGATCCTGAGCTTGGAATCTCTTTGCAAGCTGAAAGTTAGAAGAATAAGGAGTGACAACGGAACTGAGTTCAAGAATAATTTGATGGAACTTTTCTGTCTCAAGAGAGGGATCCGTCACGAATTCAGCGCGCCGTACACACCTCAGTAGAATGGAGTTGCTGAATGAAAGAACAGAACACTGATCGAGACTGCAAGGACTATGCTGTCAGATGCAAAGCTTCCTATCACTTTCTGGGCAGAAGCAGTTAATACAGCTTGTCACGTCTTAAACAGGGTTCTGGTTGTGAAAAGGCACAACAAGACATGTTATGAGTTGATCAACAATCGACTTCCCAATCTTGATTACCTATTTCCTTTTGGTAGTCCTTGTTCCTTGTTGCTACAGTATAAAGACCGTCAGTCTAAATTTCATGCGAAAGCGGTGGAAGGCATCTTCTTAGGATATGTTGCCAATTCGCCCTGCAAGAGAGTGTACAACATAGGAACTCGTACTGTCGAGGAATGGTTTGAAGTGGACTGTAGTAAACACAGCACTCCACCAGAACCAAAAGGTCCAGCTTGGGGTTTTGATTATGATGCGCTATTCAAATCCTTCAATCTTCCTGACTTATCTGATGAAGACGCCGCAAATGTCTACGATTTATTGCGTGGCGACAATGACTCCAGTTTTTCTACTCGTGCTACTGTACCAATTACAACTCATGATTCCAATGCTGCATCTGCATCTGGAACTCATGACGGTGATAACAGTGAAGGTGTTCATGTTGTTGGAGAAGACGCTCAAGCCAATCCTAACACAATTATAGGAAATGAAGCTCCAGCTGATCCAATTAACATTGAATCTTCTTCCTCTGGAACACAGGAAATGGGGGAGTTAAGCACAAATCTGGATCCAGAAATTCAAGAACCAATTGTACCAGACACGAGGGTGCATAGGAATCATCCAATCGACAACATCATTGGTGATCCTAATGCCGGTGTTCAGACTCGTCATAGAACCATCACTGAGAACACCAGTCTTTACACAGAGATATTTGACACTGGTGTCATGGAAACATGTCTGCATGCTGCATTCGTGTCCCAGGTAGAGCCGAAGAATGTGATGGAGGCTCTCGCTGACAACTGCTGGATTGAGGCGATGCAAGATGAACTGTCTCAATTCAAAAAGTTGCAAGTGTGGGATTTAGTTGACTTGCCAAAAGGATTTCAGCCAATTGGTACCAGATGGGTGTTCAAATGCAAGACGGATGATCGTCATGTAGTTGTGAAGAACAAAGCAAGATTGGTTGTTCAGGGTTTTTATCAACAAGAGGGGTTGGATTACAATGAAGTATATGTCCCAGTTGCTAGAATTGAGGCCATTCGACTGTTCCTGGCGTATGCCACATATGTCGGCTTCAAGGTCTATCAACTTGATGTGAAGAGTGCTTTCCTTTATGGTAAGGTGCATGAAGAAGTCTATGTCACTCAACCTCCCGGTTTTGAAGATCCGCATAATATCAATAAAGTGTACAAGCTCGACAAAGCACTTTATGGTCTTCATCAAGCACCGCGTGCATGGTATGAGACATTATCTAAGCATTTACTGTCTAATGGTTTCGACCGTGGACAGATTGACTCGACTCTCTTCATATGGAAAGCAGGAGGTGACATTCTACTTGTGCAAGTATATGTCGACGACATTATCTTTGGGTCGACCAATGAAGGGATGTGTAGGGAATTCGAGAAGGTGATGAAGTCCAAGTTTGAAATGAGCAATATGGGTGAACTGTCATTTTTTCTAGGTCTGCAAGTCAGTCAAAGAGAGAATGGTATTTATCTACATCAAACTAAGTACGTGCAGGACATCTTGTCAAAATACAAGATGAGTGATAGCACTACTTATGGCACACCAATCCCAGTCAATCATGGTTTGCATCCCGACAGAGATGGAAAGGATGTGGACAGCAGGTTGTACCATGGGATGATCGGATCACTTATGTATCTCACAGCTTCAAGACCCGATATAATGTTTGCTGTATGGTTGTGCTCAAGGTTTCAGTCTCAACCGAAGGAGTCACATATGATAGCAGTGAAGAGAATTTTCAGATACCTGAAAGTGAAACCCCGATTAGGTCTTTGGTACTCTAAGCAGCAGTCATTCGACTTCAAAGCCTACACTGATTCAGATTATGGCGGTTGTAACCTTGACAGAAAGTCAACCTCTGGTGGATGTCAATTCTTAGGAGACAGACTGGTCTCCTGGCAGTGTAAGAAGCAGTCAACGGTTTCTGTCTCAACTTGTGAAGCAGAGTACATTGCTGCAGCTAGCGGTTGTTCTCAGATATTGTGGATTCAGCAGCAATTGCGAGACTACGGCTTGAACTTCACTGGAACTCCCCTATTCATTGACAACAATGCCACCATGTCCATCACAAATAACCTGGTGAAACATTCCAAAACTAAACATATAGAGATTCGCAATCATTTCATCCGTGACTGTGCTGAAAAGCATTTAATTGAACTTGTAAAAGTTCACACGGATGACAATCTTGCTGACCTTTTCACAAAGGCATTTGATCGATCCCGTTTTGAGCATCTTGTCAACTTGATAGGAATGTTCAATCCTGAGTGAAAACTAAGTTTTCTTAACTCAATTCAATTCATGAAAGTTAAATTTTTTAATTCTTTTAAATTTTCTGTATAGTTCTTTTAGTCTTTTAGTCTTTAAAATATTTTACAAAAACCAAAAACAAATTAGAAAATGGAGAAAATTTCAAAGTTAACTTGAGAAAAGAGGAAATGATAGTACATCAGAAATCATCTAAACACCACAGACTGCTCATATGGGAAATGATTGCGTCATGCTTACTTATCTGTTTAAAATTATTATGTTTTTAATCTGTTTATTTATAAGTAATTTGAATTGTCAGTAGGCTGTATGCGTCTTTGAATCACTAGTAGTGTGGAAACTAAATCTAAATTACAACTGTGATTTGAACCCATGTTTGCAAGCGCGTGTGAGTAAAAGATTAGAAAAGATCACTATCAGATAAAGGATGTTAGATTTTGACAATAATTTTCTTTTGAGATCAGTTTCGGGTTATGTTGTTAGCACAATTAATGCGGTTCATCTCACTGCCCATACTCACAAGTATGCAATGAGAGATTGAATCAAGACATGTCTCTACATTAACCGTTGAGCATGTATTCACCCTTGAATCACTCCTGATTCATTGAAATCAAATCCAGATAAAAGTTGGATCCCCTTACCCTATAATCAAACACCATGTTCATTATCCCGAATCATGATACCGATATTCAAAGAAGAAAATCACATGAAACCAAGAAAAATGAATCACTCGATTCTGAATCTTATGATTCCTGATAATCCTTATGGATTCTGCTTGATTTTTCTGTGCTAATAGATGTAACTTCATTCTGAAAATTAAGAAAATAATTGAAAATAATCTTAGATGCCTTGAAGATAGTGCAAAATATCATAGCATCTCAGTGGGGTACACGTTGTATATCTTATAATTAATACCTTAATACACAAGAACATGATACAAAGATGCGTATAGTTTCAAATCTTATAATATTGTCAACTTGAATTACTTGTTTATGTGCTTATTACGTATGTATAAAGAGTTATACATGACATGATCCCATATTCTTTGATGTTTATTTTGTATCGTTTTTGCTAAAAGATAGCCTGATATGATCCTTTGCTCGTGTCTTTGATCAAAAATAGTTTGTGTGAATACTTGTATATTTCTATGAGAAAAGATCAAAAATATTTTAAGTTTATGCATACCAAACCAAACCAAACCAAACGTACCTAGTATAATCCCACACATAGCTAACGCTATTAGTAGGGTCTGGGGAGGGTGTGATGAGGGCAAACCTTACCCCTATCCCAAGGGATAGAGAGGCTGCTCCCGTTTAGACCCCCGGCTCCATGGGAAAGAAAAAGATAAAAATATAAATAAAATTAATGAGTAATAAAGTAAAATAAATCTAACAGTAATCTAACAATTAGCAGTGTATGACTAGAGTATATTAGTCACAAGAAACACAACACACCTACAAGAAACAAGACATACGCAAAATCTTTGCTAAACAACTCTACTCTCCCACACAACGGGTCACTCATCCTCAAACCCTAATACGACGTCTCCATAAAATTTTTGAGGAAAATGGTCGGAGGGAATATCACAGGAGAAAACGATTTGAAAGTGATAAACCCTAAAAATATTTTAAGTTTATGCATAGTTCAACTTTATTCAGAAAAGCCAAAAATATTTTTATTTAACCTTCCTGAATTGATTTTGAATCCTCTTGATTGAACGCTTTTATCTTGTTCGTTATTTGACTTAAAATCTTCATAATTTGAGTTGAAAGTGTGCGCACATAAGAGTCTCTGCGTACTTGATAAGTGCGCATGAGGTAAATCCTGCGTACATAACAAGTACGCAAGACTTAAGTCATGCGTACTTAGTAAGTACGCAGGAGTTAAGTCCTGCGCACTTAGTAAGTACGCACGACCAATATGTGTTGGGTATAAATACAGGACTTAGAAAATTTTTTAGGGTTTATCACTTTCAAATCGTTTTCTCCTGTGATATTCCCTCCGACCATTTTCCTCAAAAATTTCGAGTGTTCCAACCGGATTTTTCATCCCAATCACATTGTCATCTTCGTATTTCATCTCAGTGGTGAGACTATAGGCCAATTCCATCCATCGATTCTTGACATTTGGACCGATTTTTGACTTAGAAAATATTAGGTTAAATCCGATACATTTTGGGGTAAAATGGGGTTGTTTGGGTAACTTATTATCTATAACAAGCGAATAGGAAGCTTTAATCGATTCCCTAATCACCTCATGGTCCTCGATTGATCCGTCGGTTGAAGTTGAACGGACAGTGGGTTGGCGACTGGTCTAGGTCAAAAATTGAACGTGGTTAAGCAGTGTGTGGTGTTGATAATGGTACCATAGGTTAGAATCCTTGATTCCGACCTAGTGGCGACCTAATCAACCCACGTTTTGAACGAATTACAAGTTTCGGACATTTTTGCTAAGGGTTGTTCTTGCGCACTTAGCAAGTACGCAAGAAATACTTCTTGCGTACTTGTTAAGTACGCAAGAGAAAAATCTTGCGCACTTGCTAAGTGCGTAGGACCAACACTTAGAAATTTTTTCTAAATCTGAAATTTTTTTCAAAGTGTAACTACTATCCTATGTCATGTGTGTCTACTTCCAGTGTTATAATATGTTCTGAATATGTTTTCTGTGTGTGTTTGCAGGCTATGGCTCGTGCATTCACTGACGAATTCAACCTATTGGCTAACACAGAACCAGAATGGAAAGGCGCAGCTTTGCAATACAGGGAGATTGTGGATTTTCTGAACAGATCAAGAATAAGCTATGCAATCTCAGCAAACCAAACAGCCTCAAGACCTTACCTGGAGCAATTCTGGGAGACTGCAGAGCACGATTGCACGGTGTCCCCTAATGTCATAAGGGCTACCGTTGATGGTCGGGCAATTGCGTTCTCTGAAGATACAATAAGGAGGGTATTACAGTTCGGAGACCTTGCCACCAACCCGACATCCTATCCAGATTACTACGTGGATGGGTGTTGGAGGCACAGAATGGGATATGTCGGGGCTAGGGACTATGCTTCTTACAAGAAGATGTGGGTATTGGATCAATGGCGTTACTTTGCCCACATCATGATCGTGTGCATCTCATCCAGGAAAGCGGGGAAAGATGCCATGGGTCATGACCTTGCATCGGCCATGGTGGGCCTGTCTCTCAATCGGGGCTACAACTTCTCTCGTTATATCTTCAAAGCACTCAATGACCAGATAAATACAGCAGAGAGGTTCAGGTTCCTTTTTTACCCGAGGTTTGTGCAGCTCCCGATCGATGATGCATTGCCAAACCTACGTGCTATCGGGGAGAGACTGCAGGTAAAAAGGGTGGACAAGAGAGTCTTTGCTCAGTTTCTAAAGCCAGGCAGTGTAGAACCTACCCCTGCGCACACTGAACTCTTTGGCCACCTACTGAATGAAGCATACGTCGCTCCTGAAGATTGGAACTGGTATAGTCCCAACTCAGCACCAGAGATGAGTGATGACTCTGGTGAAGAGCAAGAGGAAGAGCATGATGATGATGAAGGTGACGATGAAGGTGATGATGAAGGTGATGTTGGTGGTGCTGAGGAATCCGATTCGGAGGCAACAGAATCAGATTCTTCTGATTTCGATGACGCACCATCACAGGCACATCCGAGAAGGTCGGCACAGGTAACCCTGCCTGCGTCGTCTTCCAAAAGAAAACGACAAAACTCGAGCAGCGAATACGAGTCGGATTCCGACTCTGACGCTGCTCTACAAAGACAAAGGCGTGAGAGGGCCAACAAGAAAAGGGGCGATAGGCAAGAGGTTGCTATCCCCAGGGTTGAAGAGGTTCCGACTGTGCAGCCAGTACAAGTTAAAGCTGCCCGTCCAGAGTCAGAATCTACCCTGCCAGCACGGAAACTGTTTAGAAGGAGGAGAAGGCCACTGGTACAAGCAGATATGGTAGTCACGGCGGTCACAGAGGTGATTCCTGTGACGGTGACCCTCCCTACTCCAACCGTCCAGGTGACGGTGACTGCTCCACTTCTCATGGAGTCAGTCACCATCACCCCAACCATAACTCCCATCATTACATCCCCCATCCCAACACCCACCAAAGAGCCGGTCGGTCAACCCTTTAACTACGGTGACTTCTCACAGGGGTTCGACTTTGACACAATCTTCTCTTCCCCCATCCACAACGCCGAAGCCTCATCGTCTAGGCATCCAGATCCAAATGAAGCTAGGATCGATGTGCTAGAAACCTAAGTTGCTGGCTTGTTGAAGACTATTCAAAAGTCAAAAGAGGATTCTGATGCTCAACAAGCACAGATAAACTCTCTGGCAGATGAAGTTAGGATTCTGCGTAGCCAGAGAACGGGGACTGATGAACGGTTGAAGAATGTCATGGCACATAATGAACTGTTGATGAAGACTAATGACATGATTCTAGCCCACAGAACTTCCCTGGAGCTAAGGCTGGATCTACAAAGGAAGGAGCACGCAGCTATGGTCAAATTAGTTGGTGAACTGACCGTGAAGCTAGGTGCTCAGGGGGAGAAGGAGACAGAGAAAGAGAAAGAGAAAGACAAAGAAAATAAATCCACCGGTGCCGAGTCTTGTCATCCAGTCGATCTAACTAAGGATGATGATAAAGACAAGGATCCTGAAGTCGGTCCTAGTGGAGGTGAGCACCTAGCTTTGGCGATTGTGCCCATCTCTTCTGTTCCATTGGCTAAGGGGGAGTCTACTCAGCAAGAGGGTGGTGATACCTCAGGTGGTGGTGGCGGAGATAAAGGGAAGTCAGCGGCTGACGTGCTCAAGGACTTATCTGATGATGAGATCCTCTATTTAGAGCCTGACTATTCCAAAGAGGCACAGATCGATGCTCTCCTTAATCTGGAAGAAGGAGAGATCGACTCTGGTGATAACTGGAACGAGGATGACGATGATGTGGTGATAGAGTTTCCCAAGGGCTACGGGGAAGGAGAGTACGAGTTAGAGGATGGTGAGATCTTTGAAGTACCATCGCTCAAATCTCTGCTCGACACAGGCTCAGTTGACACGGCAAGTAATGTTGAAACTACAACTGAAGCCTCCCCGGTCGACCCTATACCTGTGGACCCCGAGGCACAAAAAGAGAAAGACATGCCTTCTGCATCTACAAAGGGTCCAGCTCCCGTGTGGCAAAAGACGTCTATCACAGACAAGCACGGAGCGACAGGTATGATCTTAGCTGTTAGGTTAGAGGAGGACAAGCAACTGTTCGCCATCAAAAGATCTGGGGGGGTTCAATACTTGAAACCCACCAGTGAGGCGTTCAACTCTTTGCCCAAGTACGACCTAGTTAACCTCGCAAACCGCGATCTGCTAAGTCACTTCGATAATGCAGTAGCAATGGGTTTGTACTACAGCGTGAAGCAAGATCAGGGAAATTTGAATACCTCAAGCCTCAGGTGCCCAGAAGAGTCAAGGATAAGCACGCTGTGCATCCTGTGACTAAGAAGCCCATAAAGAGATTGGTATACAAGCCAGTGCGATGTGAAACTAAGATTCCCCTGAGCAAGTTACCTCAGGATATTCTTGGTGACATGTGGTACTGGTACGTTGATCCAAAAACAGGCGAGGCTGTGGTAATGAGTAAAGGTAAGTCAGCAAGTGGAAATATTGTGCCAAAGGAAGTGATCAGGATATTTGATGAAGTCTGCTTCATCAACTTTTCTGTGAACGATCTGGAGGTACTAGCCGACAAGTACTGCATCCACACTGACGAATGGACGAAGCTTCTCTCTGCCAAATATGACAAGTTGATCAAGTTCTGTCTTGATTACAAAAAGAAGATGGAAGCTAAGGAGCAGATGCTGTGAAGACTGAAGACCGAAGACTGAAGGCGATGAAGATCCCGAGCTGTTGTCAAGGGGGAGTTTGTTGATGCACTTTCCTGTGGCAACACTCTGGATAGAGTCTTAGTTTGTATGTCTAATGTCTGTAATTTGTCTTTTTATGTATGAGTCATTATGTAATAGTTTATCGAGTTGTATTTACTTTTACATAATGTATGTTGTTTTTCTGCTAAGTGTTTTGCGCACTTACAAGTGCGCAGGAGATAGCTCCTGCGTACTTAGCAAGTACGCAGGAAGACCCATGCGTACTTGTTAAGTACGCAAGAGCATTTGGTCCTGCGCACTTGCTAAGTGCGCAGCCATCAGGTCTGTATAAATAGGATAGGTTCACATAGGATAAGTACGCAGAACCATTTGTTCAGACGAACTCAGTTTTGCTAAGTACGCAGCTTGTATTCTCTGTGTAACCGTCGAGTGTTTATAATACAAAGAACGTTTATTGTGACTCTCGTGTTTGGTTTACTTTGTTTTGTAAGACTCTCCACCTAGTCACGGGTATTCCGCAACCCGGTCCGACTAGTAGACCACTTGCATGTGACGATCCGACACACACGAAGGGACCTACATTATGTTTATTTGTGACATGAAAATTGGATGTTTAATTATTTAAACTTTAGCAAACCTTGAGCTTTTGAACAGTCTACATGTCCCGCCCCGACGTATTCCGCCGTCGGTTGGGGTGTAACACAACCCGAACCATTTCCTTGATCAATGCCCAAGATTTGCCAATGCTTGACAAGGTGGAGGTCGTGGGCATGCATTCAACATAAATGCCAACGAAGCTCAAGCCAACAATGACATGGTCAATGGTACGTTCCTTGTAAATAGTCAATATGCCTCCATTTTATTTGATACTGGTGCCGATAAAAGTTTGTGTCACTTAACTTTGAACCTTTACTTGCCAAGACACGGTCTCAATTAGAGAAAACCTTTACTATCGAAATAGCAAATGGTGATTCACTTACAATCGAGTCTATTATCTATGACTGTTCTCTAGAACTTAATGAACATACATTCCCAATCAATGTTGTACCAACGCCATTAGGAAGTTTTGATATCATCATCGGCATGGATTGGCTATCAAATCATCATGCCGAAGTCATCTATTTCGAGAAGTGTATTCGAATACCTCTACCATTGGGAGAAACACTAAGAGTCTTTGGTGAAAAGCCTTGCAAAGGGCTTAAATTAATGTCATGCGCTACTGCTCAAAAGTACTTACGAAAGAAGTACGTGGCCTTTTTGGCCCATATCGTTCAAAAAGATGTCGAAAAAAAGAGTATTCAAGACATCCCCATTATCCGAGATTTTCCCGAAGTGTTCCCCGAAGATTTATCCGGTCTTCCACCCGTTCGACAAGTAGAATTTCGCATTGATCTTGTACCCAGAGCTAACCCCGTGGCTAGAGCTCCTTACCGTCTTGCACCTTCTAAAATGCAAGAACTTGCAAGTCAACTTCAAGAGCTCTCCGACAAGGGATTCATTCGTCCAAGTCATTCACCGTGGGGTGCACCCGTCTTGTTCGTCAAAAAGAAAGATGGATCATTCCGCATGTGTATCGACTACCGCGAACTTAACAAACTTACCATCAAGAACCGTTACCTTTGCCTAGAATCGATGACCTCTTTGATCAACTTCAAGGTTCTACTTGCTTCTCGAAGATTGATCTCCGATCCGGTTATCACCAACTCCGTGTGCAAGAAGACGATATTCCAAAGACTGCCTTCCGAACAAGGTATGGTCAGTACGAGTTCATGGTTATGCCTTTTGGACTAACCAATGCACCCGCAGTTTTCATGGACCTCATGAATCGTGTGTGCAAACCGTACCTTGATAAGTTCGTGATTGTTTTCATCGATGACATCTTAATCTATTCCAAGACTAAGGCCGATCATGAGCAACATCTTAGATTGGTTTTGGACTTCTTGAAGCAAGAACAACTATATGCCAAATTCTCCAAATGTGAGTTTTGGTTAAAAGAAGTTCAATTTCTTGGTCATATCGTCAACGACAAGGGTATTCATGTTGACCCTGCTAAGATCGAAACGGTTAAGAATTGGAATGCCCCGAAGACTCCCACTGAAGTTCGTTCATTTCTTGGTCTTGCGGGATATTACCGTCGTTTCATCTCAAACTTCTCTAAGATTGCTGTCCCCCTTACCGCTTTGACTCTCAAAGGTAAGACCTATGAATGGGGACCAAAACAAGAAGAAGCTTTCCAAACCCTCAAACAAAAATTGTGCAATGCTCCCATTTTGACTCTCCCTGATGGGAATGATGATCTAGTTGTCTACTGTGATGCTTCCAACCAAGGTCTTGGCTGTGTCCTCATGCAACGAGGCAAAGTAATCGCTTATGCGTCAAGACAACTTAAGATTCATGAGAAGAATTATACGACGCACGATCTCGAGTTGGGTGCGGTCGTATTGGCATTGAAGATTTGGAGACATTATCTCTATGGCACAAAATGTGTGGTGTTCACCGACCACAAAGTCTTCAACATATCTTTAACCAAAAAGAACTCAATATGAGGCAACGACGTTGGGTTGAACTCCTTAACGACTATGACTGCGAGATTCGTTACCATCCCGGCAACGCGAATGTTGTAGCCGACGCTTTGAGTAGAAAGGACCATGTTATGCTTCATTGTGCCCGAATTCAAACCGATATTCTAATCCGCATCTTAGAATCTCAACACGTCTCAGTCACTGAGGGTAACATGTACGAGGAAATGTCGTGTGGTGTTGAACTTCTGCTTGAATCAAAACCCAATGTCTTACTTTATTACTTGAACCGTATTTGGATTCCTGATCGCGATGATCTCTGCACATTTCTCATGAACGAGGCTCACAAGACTCGTTATTCTATTCATCCTGGTGCGGATAAAATGTACCAAGATCTTCGCCAACAATATTGGTGGCCCGGTATGAAAAAGGATATTGCTCACTATGTTGCCAAATGTCTAACGTGTTCCAAAGTCAAAGCCGAACACCAACGTCCTTCCGGATTACTTGAACAACCGGAAATTCCCGTGTGGAAATGGGAGAACCTAGCCATGGATTTTATTACCAAACTCCCTCGCACCTCGAGTGGTTATGATAGAATTTGGGTGATCATTGACCGTCTCACCAAATCTGCTCATTTCTTGCCTATCCGTGAAGACTATCGGGTTGAGAAACTAGCCCGAATTTACATCGACGAAATTGTGAGCCGTCATGGTGTTCCCTTGAACAGAATATCTGATCGAGATGCCCGGTTCACTTCTCAATTTTGGCAATCTCTTCAATCTGCTCTTGGCACACGATTGGACTTGAGCACGGCTTACCATCCCCAAACTGATGGTCAAACCGAGCGGACAATCCAAACTCTTGAAGACATGCTTAGAGCTTGTGTAATCGATTTTTGTGGCAATTGGGATTCACATTTATCCCTCATTGAGTTCTCCTACAATAATAGCTACCACACGAGTATTAACATGGCTCCATTTGAAGCTCTCTATGGTCGCAAGTGTCATTCTCCTATCTGTTGGAACGAGATTGGTGAAGCACAAATCACCGGTCCCGAGCTAATTCAAGAAACATCCGACAAGATTATCAAAATCCGTAACAACATTCGAGTAGCGAGAAGTCGGCAAAAGAGTTATGCCGACAAACGTCGAAAACCCTTGGAATTCCAAGTCGGTGACCTTGTTCTTCTTAAGGTGTCCCCGTGGAAGGGTGTGATCCGCTTTGGAAAGAAAGGCAAATTAGCCCCTCGCTATGTTGGTCCATTCAAGATCCTTGAAAGGATTGGGAAAGTGGCTTACAAACTCGAGTTACCTCCATCTCTTGGCAATGTGCATCCCACATTTCATGTATCTAATCTGAAGAAATGTCTCGCCGATGAAAATCTCCATATACCACTTGATGACGTGCGCATTGACGAAACTTTGCACTTCGTTGAGAAACCGGTAGAAATTATGGATCGTGAAATCAAGCAACTCAAGCGAAGTCGTATTCCTATTGTCAAAGTTCGTTGGGAGTCTAAGAGTGGTCCTGAATTCACTTGGGAACGAGAGGACCAAATGAAGCTCAAGTACCCCCACCTTTTTACTGATGCCGTAGCTTCCTCTAACTAAATTTCGGGACGAAATTCCCTCAACATAGGGAGACTGTAACATTTCTGATTTTTAGTATCCGTATTTTCAATTCAATGTAATGCATTTCAAACTCAATTCTAGTGCACTGTTTTATTCCTTTTCGTACCATCAATTTAATACTATATTTCAATGCAAATCCGCAAATTTACTCGGTTTTATCCTATTAAACAATACATAAGTATCTAATTATACAAATATGGCAAAAGACTAAAGTTACAAGGTCTGATGTTGAAAAGTAGCAAGAAACCCTAATAGGCACGGTCGCGCCTCGTTCTGGCACGGTCGCGCCGAGTGCTTTCGCACGGTCGCGCGACTTGCATTAGAACGATCGCGCCTGGTGCCTTAGCACGGTCGCGCCTAGTACCAGTTGAAACGTAAATACAGTTTTAATCACCAGATTGTTGAGTTTCCGTAACCGATTTACACTTCATTACCATTAACGAAAGCAACGACATTCCAATTACAACAAACATCTCAGATTAATCCAATTAATCTCAAAAATTCTCTCAAGCATTTCAAAGAAAACACAAAACCTCCTTACGATCCGAATTCTCTCAATCAAGCAGCAGAGTCACGCTACTCGATTCTCCCTAAAGCTCCTAGACTCTCTGGTTTAGCCGGAATCGCAGCAGAAGACACCGGAAGCCATCCGCATCGCTGCTGAGACCCTTTCCTACCGTTCGCTATCAATTCGCCATCATTCCGGGTAATTGAAACCTTGTCCTCTATCGATTTAGTCTTTAGATCAAAAGCCCCATGTTAATTTGGGCTTCCAATACGGAAATCAATTTAAACCCGAATCTAGTTTTCATTCAAAAATGACCTAATCGAATCCGACTCTAGACACGTTTTAAATCCAATTAAACTATGCAAAAAGACTCGAAATAATCTAATGGGTGAAAGCCCTATGATTTCCAACTCTGTTATTATAAGAATTAGTCAATTCGTTCCTGATTTGGAATAGACGCGGTTGCGCTAATCATCTAGCGCGGTCGTGCCTCATGAGACGCGGTCGTGAAGACTATCAGCGCGGTCGTGTCCTCCTGTCCAGACCCAATCATGCCCTTTGGCTAATCTCAGTCGTGTCTTAGGATCATAGACACGATCGTGCCTGGCCAAGGCATGGTCATGCCTAATGATTTAGTTAGTTAAGCCTCAGTTTGATCAACACGGTCGCGCCCTGGCTAACATGGTCGCGCCCGTGGTTTCAGCACGATCGTGCCCTTCCCAGGCACGGTCGTGTGTGAGTTAAATTCTTGGCAGAATTATAAATTTTATATATTTTTCAAACCATAAATATTCTGATTAAATTACAAAATAAAAATAGTTGATTTTTATAAAATTGCATTTAATCTTATTTAGAAAGAACAAATATTTAATAAATGGAAAATTATTTATTTAAAGTTATAAAATTTAATTTACAATTATTTCTAAACCTTTCATTTAAAAAAAATATTTAAATGGTTAAGTTACATTTTATAAATAAATAAATAAAATAATGATTATTTATTTACTTTATGTTTAAACAAAGACATTTACTTATTTACACTTAATTTCATTTAACCCTTACAATATTTTCATAAACAATAATTATTTACATTACTTATTTAATTATTCAAACTCAAACCTTAATCAAAATGTTCTAAAAATATTCTTTCAAACTTTATATATTTTATTCAATACCTCCAATTACAAATCAATGACCTTTTTACACAAGTTCAAATGCAACTTTAGACTTAAACTTTGGTGCACACTATTAATACCATATACATTACACTTTAGGTTAACTTGTGCATTTCAAGGATCCTTATTCTATCTAGTATATTTGTTAGCTACGCCTTCAAATCAAGTGAGTATACATAGCCCCTTTTACTCTTTTACATTTTTGGGGTGGAACATGAACATTATTAAAATTACATGTTTACATTTACTCAAACAACACAAGTACAAATCCTAGTTACATTCATGTGTGCAATTTGAGCTTTATGCCCGAGTGCTAGGTGTGCTAACCTTTGTATGCGATTATGTGCAATCATTAACTATTCAAGCCGACGGTTTTAAATGATAGATCTATTGAGTCTGACAAACCCACCCAGATTGGGGTGATTGATACCGACAACACAATTTTGCATGCTAGTTACAAAGGTTTGATTGTACATGGTTACACAATAGCTGCTCCCCATAAATGCCTTATTTATCATGTTATGTAAGGATTTGTTTTACAAACTATATGCTATCTATATAAACCTGTGTTATACTCACCAACTTTTTAGTTGACTTTATTTTATTCATGTTTCAGGTTCCAATGTGTGAGATTGATTAAGATGTGCTACACATAGGCTTGGACTTAGTTAATTTAAATAAAAGAATTCTATGTATTTCAATTTTGTTCTATATTGGATTTGGTTGTGTTTGGACTACTTGTTATAAAATTTGATATTTAATATATTCAATCTAGTAAACCATGTGCTTATGAACAGTCTTCATGTCCCGCCCCGATGATTCCGCCATCGGTCGGGGTGTGACATGAACTTTCTTCATCACTTGACTACTTGAACCATCATCTTCTGTTTGAATCTCAGCCACAAACTCTTGACTAACTGCACCAACTAGATCCTCCAAATGAATTCCCAGTCAAAATTATCATCTCCTTGAGCAACCAAAGCAGATGATGTTGAAGTTGAAACATTTGCTCAACCTTTGGCTTGTTACACTCTTCAGAAAAAATGACCATACTCTTGACAGTTGTAACACCGCACCTTTGTCTTGTCAAAACCCATTTTTGTTCTGTTGTTTGATCCGATGTACTTTCTTCCAGTCTTCTTAAGAAAATCCTTTGCTTGTCTCATTAACATTGCCATGTTCCACTAGATGTTCATCTCTTCTAAATCAACAGGATCAATCTGTCAGTAATCTTCTTCAATTGCTTCTGGATCATGAATCTTCCCTCAGATAAAATTTTCATACGAAGCAAAAAAGGATGAAAACATTGCCATATAATCTTCATCTACCTTCTGACTGACATTATGTGAATTAGATGGTTATGATCCAGGAGATGAATTTGTTGTATTTACAGAAAATCTCGGTTGATATGAATATCCGAAAACATTCTCTTTAGAATTATCTTGACCATCACCAGAAAACAAAGCAACTCCAGGTCCAGATTTACTAGAAGATTTAGCAAAATACATTGAAAGATCTTGAATGTGCTCCATATTGGTTTCCTTCTTCTTTAAGTTCAAATCATGAGATTGTATTTTTCCTAGCACATCTTCAAGTGACATTGTCTTGTATTTTTCATTTTCTTTGATGAGAACAGAATACACATCAAACTTGGATGGTAAAGCTTCTAAAAACTTGTCATTGATTTCTTCCGTTTCATACATCACTATTGCACTGGCTAACTCACTTAGCAAATGATAAAATCTTGTCGCCAACTCATCCAAAGTCTCATTCTGAAAGTGTTTGAATACCAAGAACTGCTTCTTTAGTAATTCCTTACAACTTTTCTTTACATCCAGAGTACCTTCACATCGCTTCTGTAATCCTTCCCATAACTGCTTTGAAGTTTAAATTTCTCGAAACTATGAAAGATCTCTTTAGGTAATGATATTGTAGAAGCATGTTTTGTAACTATAGATTAAATTCTGTGTATCGGTGTACGTGGCTAGTACGTAGGAGGGTGTTCCTGAGTACTTAACCCGCACAACAGTTTGGTTCTGCGTACTTAGTAAGTACGCAAGGCTTTTGCCTTGCGTACTTGTCAAGTACGCAGGTAGTGTTCCTTCCCCTATAAATAGAAGACTTGTCTTCATTTGTAGGTGGAACTTCTGGAACAAGGTCGAGAGGTGTCCGGGTCGGGAAGAGCTCTCCCGACCCCTGGACCGTGAGCTTAGATGAGAGATGTGTGCTCCTTCGGTATGTAGTCTGTAATACGGGATGACTTCTTTGTTATGGATTACGTTTCGTTTCATTATCTTTTGTCTGTGTTCGTGTTTTCTCTGTCTCGTTTCTTTGTTCCCACACAAATCACAGAACAAATCCGTGTAAATCTGCTGCGCGAGGAGGCTCCCGGGACCTACATGTTGTCAAATGTATTTTAAGATATTTAAATTATAAGCCAAAACTTAGGCTTTGGTATCCTAAAAATAACTTGTTTGATCTTGTGGCTTATTCAGATTCAGACTATGGGGGATGCAACTTAGACCGCAAATCCACTTCTGGGGGTTGTCAATGTAAGAAACAAACCACCGTTTCTCAGTCCACAGCTGAAGCTAAATACATTGCTACAGCCCTTTGTTGTTCCCAAGTCCGTTGGATACACCATCAGATGCTCGATTATGGCATCATCTTTTATGAAACCCCTATCCTTTGTGACAACACCATAGTTCCTCACATCACCAAAAATCATGTTCAGCACTCCAAAACCAAACACATTGAGATCAAACACCATTTCATCCGTGACTGTGTTGAAAACAAACATATCAAAATTGTTGAGGTCAAAACCGACAAGCAAACCGCTAACATCTTCACAAAAGCATTCGATTCTGCCAGATTTGAGAAATTGGTGGAAATGCTTGGAATGCTCAACTTTCAGTAACCCTTGTGCATATTGTCTTATCTGTTTAAACTGATTAATCGGGAAGATTTTCAAAAATTGCTTTGTATAGTTATTTCCTATTATTTGTTTTTGAAAGCAAATCTTTTAGGGGAGAAATTGAAATTTTGTAAGAAAAGAAAGAAAAGAATTGCTTTCTATATATTTGTTTGCTTATAAAAAGTTCGTATCTTTGATCGCACTGATGCTATTAAAATTGTTTCAGGAAAATATGATCCGACCTTGTGAGAAGTGATTAAGTCTGATCATATCTCTTGGAGCATTGTATGGACCATAAGCGATGGTGCTTACTAAGGTATAGCCGGTAGGCCCGATATATGGTTATAACTCTTTAGTAGTGTGAATATCTAAATAAAAAAGACTGAGTTTTGCATGAATTTCATATCAATGGAGTTCTTGAGTTCTTGAGAAAACACTTTAAATGTTCATATCAATGTTCATAAACCAACTCCTCTTTCAGACAATGGAGTTCTTGAGAAGATACAGACCTTAGATAACTCAGCATTATGAGAAGGAGGAGTTGGTTTATGAACATTAGTCTGAACCTTAACAGTTTGTTTTTTGGGGGTATAATATTTTTCCAAATTTTCTTTATAACCAAGCCCATAGTGAGCTGAGAAAGCCTCTTTCTTTACTTGGTTAAGACTTTTATACCCCCCGTAAAGCATTACCTTTAGCTTATCATTTGTTTCAATGATGTCGGGTTCAGTTAAAATGCTGTTATCACCATTAGTGATAACGTTTTTATTTACCTTTTGTTCGGTCAACAACTCCTCAAATACTACTCCTTCAGGGCAAGAGTTAACTGACCCGTCTTCAGAAGCAGTAACAAACTCCTCACTAGATGTGGAGTTAGCCTTACTTGAGGATTCATCCTTTTTAGGGGAATCATCCTTATCAGAGGACTCATCTAGACAAGTGAGATCAATGTCTATTAAGCTATTGACAAACTTCCCGCTCACTGGTGGAGGAATGGCATTAGTACCCAAACCTAACCCATTCAGTTGTCTCACCACAGACTCGTATCCACCACAAAGCGAGAGTTTTTCAACTTCTCATTAGTGCATTTTAACTGCAGGATCTCATTTTGCAGTTTGTTGATATCATTGATATGAACGTTTAAAGTGTTTTCTCAAGAACTCAAGAACTCCATTGATATGAAATTCATGCAAAACTCAGTCTTTTTGATGTCAAATCATACATAAACCGTCACAAATCATGAGCATAAGCTCTGATACCACATGTAGGTCCCTTTAGGGTCAATATGGATCTATCTAGAGATGTGACGTGTCAAACACACAGAGTGCGGAATCCAACCATATGCATGATCATGTATATGAGACAACAACTATAGCAATGAAGACACAAGATGTAAATAAACTTTCTTTGATTGCTCCCACTACTGAGTTTACAGAACTTGAATACCATTGACAAAAGCTCTTCAAACTAACAGTAAACTACTATTTATAGGCAAACTATCTGCCACAGGCGAACTTAACAAGTTCGCCTAATACTTGGCTCAGGCGAACATGCTAAGTTCGCATATTACAAAACTTAGACAAAATACATGAAAACATTAAAGACATTTAAGATCTAACTATTACAAGGCGCATTGTCACACATCTATCCTAACACTCTTACTTGTGAACCAGGGTACCATCTTGATAAGTTAAGTTCAGCACCAAAAAAAAAGATCCAAATGGATTTAGAAAGTTATAAAATGAAAAATATCGAAGTGGATATTAAAAAGTACAAAAAATCTAGATCTTTGTGTCACACCCCAACCGACGGCGGAATCAACGGGGCGGGACATGCAGACTGTTCATGAGCTCAAGGTTGACTAAATTGTAATATGTTAAATCCATTTCCATTCAAATAAGCATGAACCAAATTCCAAGTACATAATGAAATACAATTTGTTTTTGAATTAAGTTTAACTAGGTCGAAAGCCTATGTGTAGCATGTCTTGATCAAACTCATATAAAAGCACCTGAAACATGAATAAAATAAGGTCAACTAAAAAGTTGGTGAGTATAACACAGGTTTGTATATAGATAGCATATAGTTTGTAAAACAAATCCTTACATAACATGATAAATAAGGCATTTATGGGGAGCAGCTATTGTGTAACCAAGGACAATCAAACCTTTGTAACTAGCATGAAAAATTGTGTTGTCGGTATCAATCACCCCAATCTGGGTGGGTTTGTCAGACTCAATAGATCTATCATTGAAAACCGTCGGCTGGAATAGTTAATGATTGCACATAAGTGTTCACAAAAGTTAGCACACATAGCACTCGGGCATAAAGCTCAAATTGCACACATGAATGTAAATAGGATTTGTATTTGTGTTGTTTGTGTAAATGTAAACATGTAATTTGATAGAGTTCATGTTTCACTCCAAAAGTGTAAAAGAGTAAAAGGGGCTATGAAATACTCACTTGGTTTGAAGGCGTAGCTAACACGAAATACTAGCTAGAAATGAGTTCCTTGTAATGCACAACGTTAACCTAGAGCGTAATGTGTATTGAATTAATAGTGTGTACAAATGTCTATGTCTAAGTCTAAGTTGAATTGGATGTGTGTAACATGTCAATGATTTGTACTTAAAAGTATTGAATAAAATATAAAGTTCAAAACAATTGTTTTTGGAACATTTTGATTTAAGGTTTGAAATTGATTAACTAAATAAGTAATTTAAATAATTATTGTTTATGAAAATAATGTAAGTATTAAATGTAATTAGGTATAAATAAATAATTATTTATGTTTAAATATAAATCTTTATATAAATTAATTATTCTTATTTAAAAATTTATTTGAAATGTTTATTGGTTTTAGAAATATAAATTTTTGGTATTCTGTCAAGATTTTTCTCTCACACACGACCGTGCCTGGGACAAGGCATGATCGTGCTAGGACCACGGGCGCGACCGTGCTAGTCTGGGACGCGACCGTGTTGATCAAACTTAATGCATAATTGGGCTATTCACTAGGCACGACCGTGTCTTGGACTAGTTAATGGTAATGAAGTGAACATCCGTTACGAAATCAGACGATTTGGTGTTTGAAACTGTTTTTACGTTTTAACTGACGCGAGGCGCGACCGTGCCCATATATGGCGCAACCGTGCCAAGGCACTGGGCGCGACCGTTCCAAGGCAAGGCGCGCGACCGTTCCAAGGCAAGGCGCGCGACCGTGCCAAAAGCACTTGGCGCGACCGTGCTAGAATGAGGCGCGACCGTGCCTATTAGGGTTTCTGGATTATTTTATAAAATCAGCCCTTGCAACTTCAGTTTTGACAAAATTAGCTCGGTTAAGATTTAACAAAACACCTAACGGGATTACCAATTGAGTTAACTCTATAAGGTGTTACCACGTGATTATGAGTTCTAAACCTTTGAATTGAATACGATCGGCTAACAATTAATGAGGCGTAGGTTTGAACAAGTGTATGATTTAATGTCGTGTTGTTATCTTATTCGTTTAAATAAATTAAAATAGGGTTGGAAAATCAGGAATGTTACAGTCTCCCCATGTTAAGGGAATTTCCTCCCGAAATTTAACTAATGGAGGCTACTATAATCAAGGAAAAAGGTGGGAGTTTTAGGTTCTCGGTGAGTTTTGATTGTTGGATTCTGGGGAGTGTAACCGTTGACATGACTTAGGTCTGATACTCAAAGTCGAATATGAAGGGTGATAATGAATTTTGTTTTGAAATGAATTTAAAGAGGAGATTGTCTGAATTCTAAATGTGAGATGTATTATTTGGAATGAATTTGATGGAATCTTGATAATTAGGGTTTGTGTAAGATGTAGTATAATATACTTTAAAATTGTCAGTGGGTAAAAGATTTCATAAACATTGGTCTTGGTCAAAACTTCACGTGACACGAACAACGCTACTTCTGATAATATTATAGGACACTTATATATAGGAAGTACCATCGGCGTATCCACCATGCCCTTGTCATATCACATTAGTTTCGTTGTTACATATCATGATAAGTTTTAGGTCACAACACACGACAAAGTTTCACTATGCTTTCCATACGCTGATTTTCATAATTCCGTGTGCACCCGTAATTACTCAAATCATCGTACGGTCCATATAGATCATTTCGTTGAGTGCGGGTAAGGGTGCACAATTTCACTCTGATCATGTCCATTGTTTTCACATAAAAGTCGCTAACAAGTAACTATGTCCTTAAGCAGGTAAGTTCACAACTAAAGAGTAGTATAACTTAAAGTTTCTTAGTTTGCTCGTGTTTGAACAAGAATACGTCAAACCCCGAGTCGTTTCCATGTATTATGGTCTTCAACTTTGGTGAACAAAGTGCATGACCATATCTTGTGTATAATGTAATCAATCAGTTGTAATAATTGTACGCAATTTCGTTTCATGTGTAAAGTAAACACACAAGTCTCTTATGTAGCATGAACAGCTAGCATTATGCATTTTGTAAATCGACGAGCTCTCATGTGTAATGTAAACAATATAGTATCATGTGTAATATAAACAGTTTAGTATCATGTATATTGCATAATGTGCACAGTTTAGTATGATGCCCTTTCTAACCAAATGAGTTTCATGTTAATGTGGTCACTCTAGGGTTATGTATCCAAACAAACAACGGTTATGTGTCATGTATATTGCAACCAACTAAGTTTCGTGTATTAGGTGCTCAATCTAGTAGCATGTGTATTGCAATTAAGCATGTTTCGTGTGTAATGTGATCAATCCAGTAAATTGTGATTTGTAGGAAAACTAGTTTCTTGTATTATGTAATTTGTGTAGCATTGGGTTGCGTTGGGTATATTGTGAACGTGCATGTGTAAGTTATTGAACTTCGAGTGTGTTGTATACTAACGGGTTTTGTATGTGGTTGAGCGTTGCGGACAAACGTGTTGTTTGACGTTCCTGTATAATGTGGTAGTTAGGTTGTAGCTCTTAAATCTCATTGAGATGATGGGGAGGGTTAAAGTCTACGCGATATGGATCGTCTCTTGAAGCGACAAACGAAAGGTAGCGAGGAGGTTTTGAAAAACGTTCGGGGAAATGTGTTTACAAATACTGATCTTTGCTTGAAAATAGGAAGTGGTAAATTGTTCCTTGTTGTAGATATATAAATTAGTGAATCCATTGATTCACATAATTTAAATAAATAGACAATTTATGGAAAAATCTTTTAATTTAAATTTTCAGCTATTAATAAAAGGATATTTCTAAGCGGAATTATTGGCTAAACAAGTAGTCGTATACTAACTTAGCCAGGGTTTAGGAATATTCTTCTTTAATGAGGAAAATCATAATTATTTATCAATTCGGAATAATATTTTTATAAAATAGATTGTGTTAAGTTTCCCTATCAGGAGAGAAGTTTTATGGAAAATTTATTTTATTTTTTATTTTTTTTATACTATATAAAAGTTTGATAAACATTTTGTTTGAACGAAATAACGAGGTTTGTTTAAATCAAATAATTGGATGATTTGTTTACGAAGGAGAGTGCTCGTAGTGTACTAAATTGTGGTGAATGGGAAAGATAATACTTGGAGAATTTTGATGAAAATATGATGGGTGTAGTTCACACTCAACGTATTGAATTTATGAATAATAACTTTGGAAAATATAAAATTTAGTAATGCTGAAATGTATTCAAAACACAGGGAAATGGTTCTCAAACTGAAATGAATAAGAAAATAATCCTGTTAACGTCTCCTGTAGCTTTCCACTAGAAGGAGAATAATTCCCAAGGCGAGCACTGCTTCGAGGATGGAGATCAATTCCTTTTGGTACCCTAATTGATTTGCTAGGCTATTCATTCCTTGTCCTTTCAAGTCGTGCATTAACCCTTGCTCCATTCTTTGCCTCTCAAATTCTGAGGTCCTTACATATTGGTGCGTGTCATTGATTAGAAATTCGATAGTACTAGTGAATGCCATGATATGCCCTACTCAAGGATTAGAGTAATACGGGTCGGGCATTAGATATGGGCCTCTTAGTGGGAGTGGTAGTTGATTGTGGGGATGGGGTGTCTGATACGGGTTTCTGGGCGCGGCTGATCCAGGTGTTCGAAGTCTTGGGCCGGTGTTCCTAATCCAATCTACCCTTACATCAAACCTTGATCTAGAAGCTGCGGGTGTTGGTGATCGATGTACGAGTGATCCGGTGTCTTCTTCCCAATCAGACTCTTCTTCGGGACGGCATACCGGGGAGGTAGGAGAGTAGGAGTCCATGCTTAGCAGGAAAACAATGGAAAGGTTGTAAGCGATAAATAAATACTGAGTGTCAAACATAGGAGTTCTCATGGGTTTAGAGTTTGACTAGTCATAACGCCGAGTCTTCACAATAGTATTTTAGGAGTACACTTGACCTATAAGTAGTGTATCCCTGAGGAGAATTCCCAGGAAAGAGAGTGGGTCACTAGGACACACTTAAGTACCTTATCTTTCCTTAGCCAAAATTACTCATGGGCCTACACACTCTTCCAGCCATCATGTATTAATAATACTATTGTTGGGCTCATGGTCATGATGAGAATTGTTGTGAACTGGGCCTTGTGGCCCGAAAGTAAGGTTTATGCATTTCAGTGGGCTTTTGCTTCTTGGAGGATATATGGACTTCTTAGTTTATTATTGATGGACATTAGGCCCAATAGTTTAAAAAAATTTGTTATTCACAAGAGGTGTGGTATTATGTATGTGAGTTTAGGGGTGCATGAATAACTAAGTGTGTATGAGTGTGTGTGGAAAACTTAGGATAACACTTTTAAATAAATTAAATAGGTAGCAATGAATAGGAGAAAAAGTTGGCGGGTAATGTGACACATAGATTATTAAGTATTGTATCATATGTTGTAGTTATATAGTATAACATGTAAGAATATTCACATAAAAAAAATAATCATATAGTATGTAAATAGTAATGAGTGTAAGCACAAAAGTTATCAAGTAGTGTGACACATAAGTCATTATGTATTGTATCACGTAGTGTAAATACTTGTGATAGCATGTAAAAATATTTACACAAGAACTAATAATGTAACATGTAGTAGCATGACGTTGTATGGGTGTCCTAAAGTTATAGTCTAGGTCAAGGGTGTCTAATAACCTAGTTCCCTATAACCAAGGCTCTGATACCAATCTATCACACCCCAACCGACGGCGGAATCATTCGGGCGGGACATGTAGACTGTTCATGAGCTCAAGGTTGACTAAATTGTAATATGTTAAATCCATTTCCATTCAAATAAGCATGAACCAAGTTCCAAGTACATAATGAAATACAATTTGTTTTTGAATTAAGATTAACTAGGTCCAAAGCCTATGTGTAGCATGTCTTGATCAAACTCATATGAAAGCACCTGAAACATGAATAAAATAAGGTCAACTAAAAAGTTGGTGAGTATAACACAGGTTTGTATATAGATAGCATATAGTTTGTAAAACAAATCCTTATATAACATGATAAATAAGGCATTTATGGGGAGCAGCTATTGTGTAACCATGTACAATCAAACCTTTGTAACTAGCATACAAAATTGTGTTGTCGGTATCAATCACCCCAATCTGGGTGGGTTTGTCAGACTCAATAGATCTATCATTGAAAACCGTCGGCTTGAATAGTTAATGATTGCACATAAGTGTTCACAAAAGTTAGCACACATAGCACTCGAGCATAAAGCTCAAATTGCACACATGAATGTAAATAGGATTTGTATTTGTGTTGTTTGTGTAAATGTAAACATGTAATTCGATAGAGTTAATGTTTCACCCCAAAAGTGTAAAAGAGTAAAAGGGGCTATGAAATACTCACTTGGTTTGAACGCGTAGCTAACACGAAATACTAGCTAGAAATGAGTTCCTTGTAATGCACAACGTTAACCTTGAGCGTAATGTGTATTGAATTAATAGTGTGTACAAATGTCTATGTCTAAGTCTAAGTTGAATTGGATGTGTGTAACATGTCATTGATTTGTACTTAAAAGTATTGAATAAAATATAAAGTTCGAAACAATTGTTTTTGGAACATTTTGATTTAAGGTTTGAAATTGATTAAATAAATAAGTAATTTAAATAATTATTGTTTATGAAAATAATGTAAGTATTAAATGTAATTAGGTATAAATAAATAATTATTTATGTTTAAATTTAAATCTTTATATAAATTAATTATTCTTATTTAAAAAAATTTTTGAAACGTTTATTGGTTTTAGAAATATAAATTTTTGGTATTCTGTCAAGATTTTTCTCTCACACACGACCGTGCCTGGGACAAGGCACGATCGTGCTAGGACCACGGGCGCGACCGTGCTAGTCAGGGACGCGACCGTGTTAATCAAACAGAATGCGTAATTGGGCTGTTCACTAGGCACGACCGTGTCTTGGACTAGGCATGACCGTGTCTATGGTTTTGAGGCATGACCAAGTCTAGCCAAGGGCATGACTGGGTCTGAGTGTGTGAGGCACGACCGCGCTGGTATTTGGCGCGACCGTGTCTCATGAAGCACGACCGCGCTAGAAGACTAGCGCGACCGTGTCTGATCCAAAACAGAGACGAATTGTCTAATTCTTATGATATCAATACTGGAAATCTTAGGGCTTTCATCCATTAGGTGATTACGAGTCTATTGGTATAGTTTAATTGTATTTAAAACATGTTCATAGTAGGATTCGATTAAAACATTTTAGAATAATTGGATCTTGTAAGCCCAAATTAGGTTAGGGCTTTTGATCTATAGGCTAAAACGAGGGAGTATGAGGTTTCAATTACCCGGAAGGACGATGAATTGATAGTGTACGATAGGGATGTGTTCCGGCGACGACGGGTTTGGCCTCCGGCGTCTTTTGCTGCGATTCCGGCTGTATCGACGAGTCCAAGAACTTCAGAGAGGATCGAGTGATGCGTATGGAGTGCTTGATTGAGAGAATTATGAATTGAAATGGAGAATCTGTGGTTACGAGAATGTTTTGACAGTTTTGAGGTTTAATCGAATGATATTGATTTAATTTCTGTAATTGGTAGTCTTAATATTCTCGTTAATGGTAATGAAGTGAACATCCGTTATGAAATCAGACGATTTGGTGTTTGAAACTGTTTTTATGTTTTAACTGACGTGAGGCGCGACCGTGCCAAGGCACTGGGCGCGACCGTTCCAAGGCAAGGCGCGCGACCTTGCCAAAGCACTTGGCGCGACCGTGCCAAAATGAGGCGCGACCGTGCCTATTAGGGTTTCTAGATTATTTTATAAAATCATCCCTTGCAACCTCAGTTTTGACAAAATTAGCTCGGTTAAGATTTAACAAAACACCTAACGAGATTACCAATTGAGTTAACTCTAGAAGGTGTTACCACGTGATTATGAGTTCTAAAACTTTGAATTGAATACGATCGGCTAACAATTAATGAGGCGTAGGTTTGAACAAGTGTATGATTTAATGTCGTGTTGTTATCTTATTAGTTTAAATAAATTGAAATAGGGTCGGAAAATCAGGAATGTTACACTTTGTGTAAGCAACACATAAATAAGTCGTAAAATTATCCAAGTTCATAGGAAAAGGTTGAACACCCGAGATCTTTGCATAAGCAAAACAGACGGGGTCAAATCATTTAAGTGGATGGGAAAAAGATGAACACCCGAGATCTTTGCGTAAGCAAAACAGACGAGGTCATCGGCGGTAACTATCGTTACTTTGACGGTCACCTGGCGCATGAATCAGAATTCAACACGTAAGCCTATATCTGATTGAATTAGTTTTCTTAGCAGAAAATGGGTTAGATGTTTCAAAAATGGGTTCAAACACACGTGTACGATTTGAGATTTAGATTTTCACACTACTAAAGAGTTATAACCATATATCGGGCCTACCGGCTATACCTTAGTAAGCACCATCGCTTATGGTCCATACAATGCTCCAAGAGATATGATCAGACTTAATCACTTCTCACAAGGTCGGATCAGATTTTCCTGAAACAATTTTAATAACATCAGTGAGATCAAAGATACGAACTTTTTATAAGCAAACAAATATATAGAAAGCAATTCTTTTCTTTCTTTTTTTACAAAATTCCAATTTCTCCCCCAAAAGATTTGCTTTCAAAAACAAATAATAGGAAATAACTATACAAAGCAATTTTTGAAAATCTTCCCGATTAACCAGTTTAAACAGATAAGACAATATGCACAAGGGTTACTGAAAGTTAAGCATTCCAAGCATTTCCACCAATTTCTCAAATCTGGCATAATCGAATGCTTTTGTGAAGATGTTAGCGGTTTGCTTGTCGGTTTTGACCTCAACAATTTTGATATGTTTGTTTTCAACACAGTCACGGATGAAATGGTGTTTGATCTCAATGTGTTTGGTTTTGGAGTGCTGAACATGATTTTTGGTGATGTGAGGAACTACGGTGTTGTCACAAAGGATAGGGGTTTCATAAAAGGTGATGCCATAATCGAGCATCTGATGGTGTATCCAACGGACTTGGGAACAACAAAGGGCTGTAGCAATGTATTTAGCTTCAGCTGTGGACTGAGAAACGGTGGTTTGTTTCTTACGTTGCTAAGAAACAAGACGATTGCCAAGAAATTGACAACCCCAGAAGTGGATTTGCGGTCTAAGTTGCATCCCCATAGTCTGAATCTGAATAAGCCACAAGATCAAACAAGTTATTTTTAGGATACCAAAGCCTAAGTTTTGGCTTATAATTTAAATATCTTAAAATACATTTGACTACAGTTAAATGAGAGAGTTTAGGATTAGCCTGAAAGCGTGCACACAAGCACACTTTAAACATGATGTCTGTTCTGGTAGCAGTGAGACACATGAGAGATCCTATCATGGTGCGATAGAGGTGCTGATAAACGCTTTCACCATCCATATCAGGAGATAGAGAAAGTCGAACTTCCACGGGAGTCTTGAGTGGATGAGACTCAGTCATTTTGAACTTAGTCAGAATCTTTTTAACGTATTTCTCTTGATAAATGAGAATCCCTGACTCCAACTGATCAACTTGCAATCCAAGAAAGAATTTCATTTCCCTTATAGAGCTCATTTCGAATTTATAACGCATCACATCCTCAAATTAATTGCACAACCTCGGATTGGTGGATCCAAAAATGATATCATCAACATAAATCTGCACCTAAATTGTATCTGCACCATCCTTTCGTTTACACAAAGTTTGGTCAATAGCTCCCCGTGTAAAACCATTATCAATCAGATGCTTGGATAAGGTGTCATACCACGCACGAGGTGCTTGATGAAGATCGTATAGTGCCTTGTCCAATTTGTAGACACGGTCTGGATAAGATGGATCAATGAAACCCGGTGGCTGCTTGACGTAAACTTCTTCTTGGGCCTTTCCATATAGAAATGTGCTCTTAACATCCATTTGATAGACTGTGAAGTCCATGTAGGCTAGTTAGGCGAGAAACATTCTAATGGCTTCCAAGCGTGCCACTGGTGCAAACAATTCCTCAAAATCAATCCCTTCCTCTTGAAAAAAACCATTGAACTACCAACAGTGCTTTATTGCAAACCACAATCCGTCCTTCATCCTTCTTGTTATGGAATACCCAACGAGTGCCAACTGAGACTTTGTTCTTTGGGAGGTCCACCAGATTCCATATTTGTAACTTATTGAATTGCTGTAATTCTTCTTGCATTGCCTCCACCTAACTGTTCTCAAGTAAAGCAGCTTTGATATTCTTAGCTTCAACTTGAGAGATGAAGTATGTGAAGAGACCATCATTCATTGCTTCTATGGCACTTCGAGTTCGGACTCCCATATTGACCGGACCAATGATGTTGTCGGTATGATGATTCTTGTGCACTCGTAACTGTGGAATCACATCCTCTTCAAGATTCTCTTCTAGATTGGTGATATTGTTATCGGGAATCTATGCTTCTTATACTTCAGGATCTGCTGTAGAGTACTGTTGACCAACATCTACTATTGAAGGAGTTCGTTCCTCGACAGTTTCACTTGTTGCAACAGAAATTGAGGACCCCGAAGTGGATTCAGCAGAAATGGTTGGAGGAACATCCACAGGTTGATTTGACGAGCTTGGATCAATTATGGAACCTTGGATATTCACAGAAATGAGAGGATTAGCTAGAACAGAGATATTAGTAAACACTGGAAGATTAAATGATTTAAACAAAGATTCAACGTCAAAAAGTCAATCAGGACCGTCCCCTGAGTCCGTGTGATTGCTTTCATGCCAGTTGATGTAGATGGATTCCAACACAATTCTTCTTCTTTTGTTGTAGACACAAAAAGCTCTTTGATTAGAAGAGTAACCCACAAAATAACATTCATCAGCTTTAGCTTCAAATTTATTTAGTTGGTCCAAAGAGTTCAACATGGTCATACACATCCAAATTTCTTGAAGAAACCAATAACAGGCTTTCGCTTGTACATGATCTCATAGGGAGTCTTGTTGTAGCTTTTAGTAACGAGGACGTGATTTTGAACAAAACATGTAGTATTGACTGCCTCGGCCCAAAACGTAACCTGCAGCATAGAATCAACGATCATTGTTCATGCTGCTTCTATCAACGTGCGATTTCTTCGTTCGGCTACACCATTTTGCTGTGGAGTGCGAGGTGCACTGAACTGCCGGGATATAACTTTACTTTCACAAAACGAATCCAAAATTGCATTCTTGATATCAGTACCGTGATCACTTTTGATAGTCTTCACTCTTAAATTAAACAAATTCTCGATCTGCAGCAAATAAACTTTAGAGTTTCTGGCGTCTCATCTTTTCTTGCTAGAAAGAATACCCATCTAAACCGAGAGAAGTCATCGGTTATTACTAATTTGTAGGACTTTCGATGATGACTCATGACACTTACAGGACCTAAGAGATCCATGTGAAGCAATTGAAGAGGATAGTAGATAGAGTTGATGGTCTTGGGCTTGTGAGAGGATTTGTGTTGCTTCCTCTTAGAACAAGAAATGCAATGTTCAACCGGAGAGAAATCTTTGAGAGGCAAACTGATGACAAGGTTTCCTCGAACAAGACAATTAATTGTTTTGAATTTAACATGTCCCAATCTTTTATGCCAAAGGAAGGACTCATCTTCTGAGGCTTTTGAGAGAAAGTAGGATTCGATTCCTGATGGATTATTCATATCTAGACTATAGGTGTTGAATCTTCAAGGAGCACGCATCAGAAATAACCATGCCAGGCTTCAGAATTAAACATTCATTTGAATTTAAGAGAGCACAAAAGTCTTTATCACGGATCTGGGAAACACTCGTCAGATTGTATTTCAGCTACTGGACGTAGTTGACATTTTCCAAGATATTTACATGTAAGGCACCAAACTTGGGAGGCCTCACTTGTTGGATTTACTTATTCACAAACAATACTTAAACTTTGAATATGAAAATAACGCAGCGGAATCATTCACTCAATAAAATTAAAACTTGTTCAAACATGCGGAACCGTAACATTGTCTTAAACATAAAACATAACATAAATGAAACATAACAGGATGACAATCTTCATATCATCAAGCCGCCCAGCATCACCGTCCATCATCATAACCTGCCATTAACCTGAATATACCTACTAAAAGTCAGCTACGCTGGAGAGTTCTAGCTTTACATAAAACCTTAACATAAACATTTTGCCAAAAACATAACATACATTTGTTTAACAAAAGCATACGTAATACATGCAGTAACTTAACATCATCAAAACATCGTAACATAGCATCATAACATAAGTCAACATGAACCGAATCTGCGCCTTCTCGTAACCGTCAATTCCGTACATCGCATACCAGCGGATGAACTTAAGGCTCGTTACCTCTAAGTCATCTGTCACCAGGTCTCCTAAGGCTCGTTACCTCTAGGTGGACCAAACATATGTCTCCTAAGGCTCGTTGCCTCTAGGAAGACAGAACATAACATAGGCACTATTTCACCGCAAGGAATAGTACCTTCAATCGGGATCCCGGTAATCCCATGGGTGACCGTCGTCACCCCATCATCAACCAGTTGTACAACCGTTACCCAGCCACAAAGGCCACCCGTAAGGGTGAGGCCAATACATACATACATACCTTGGCTCCCGTAGGAACTCATGGCGGATTTGTTCATTCGTGACTTTCATAAAACCTTTACCTCATTTTAGTTAAAGCATTCATACGTTTTATTAAACAAAACATCATCTCTTTCGTAAACTTCATTTGGCAAAACATTTCATAAACATCATCTCGTAAACATAATTTTGTAAACATCATATCGTAAACATCATTTCGTAAACATCATTTCGTAAACATCATTTTGTAAACATCGTTTCGTAAACCTCATTTCAAAACATCATTCCGTATGTATGCATACCAGCCGAAAAACATTTAATTAAAACATTTAAAGAATGACTTGTAGAACTCACCGGATAAGCTAATATGGGTTGTCCTAAATAAAGGTCCAACAATGTCATTTTCGATCTGAATTGATTAGTTAAATACACATCAGACCAAATCCTGACTCCAATGGTTTAACCATTCTAAATATAATGACTTTACTTAACCAGCCTGATGCCTGCACACTTAGCAAGTGCGCAGGGCCTAATTCTTGCATACTTAATAAGTGCGCAGACTTCGCTTCATGCGTACTTGATAAGTGCGCAGACTTCGCTTCATGCGTACTTGATAAGTACGCGGACTTTGCTTCATGCGTACTTGATAAGAACGCAGGAACTTCTTCATGCATACTTGATAAGTACGTAGACTTTCTTCCCCGTAAAAACCCTAACTTTCGCATGCGGGTCTGATCAAGTCAAGATCCCGAACTTGTTTACAATCAAAACGTTTGCTTTTCGTTTAAGAACTCAAATCTATGTTTTTCTTCCAGTTTCATCCGTAAAAATGTTACCTTTTCATCCAAAACCCGAAAAACCCCAAAACGAACAAAAACTCAGATCTAGGCTAGATCGTTACCTGTATCGAGCTTCTGATCCGGAGGTTCTTCTCAGGAGCTATGGAGCAACACTTGGCTGAAATCTCGGGTCGATCCGCCAACTTTGTCTCTCTATGGTTTCTCTCTCTAGATGTTGCAAATGAGAGAAAAGGTGGTGACTTAGGCTATTTATAGGGGAGGCTCCCCTATGTTCGCCCCTTCTAGCCCGCCGGCCCATCCGGCCCGGCGCGTCATGCCTCGTTCATTTATTCCATTATTATAACTATCATTTTATTTTTGGGATGTTACAAGTCTACCCCCTTACAATAGGTTTCATCCCCGAAACCTATTATAAGTTAAATAGTTGAGGGTACGACTCCCTCATTTCTGTCTCCGTTTCCCAAGTAGATTCCGATCCCTTTCGGTGTTTCCATTGGACTTTAACCAATTGAATAATCTTATTACGCAAACGCTTCTCCTTTCTGTCTAAGATGGCTACTGGTTCTTCGATGTAGTTAAGGCTGTTGTCGACCTAGATGTCAGTAAGTGGTACGTGAGCCGATTCATCCGCTAAACACTTTCTCAAGTGTGATACATGGAAAGTAGGATGAATCCCACTTAACTTATCAGGCAACTCTAACCGATAAGCGACTTCACCAACCCGTGCCATTATCCTGAATGGTCCGACAAACCTCGAACTTAACTTTCCTCTCTTCCTGAATCGGATGATCCCCTTCCAGGGTGACACTTTCAACATTACTCTGTCCCCAACATCAAACTCAATAGGCGTTCGTCGTTTATCCGCGTAGGATTTCTAACGATCTTGTGCGGCCTTCATTCGTGCTTTGATTTGATCAAACCTTTTCGACGTTTGTCTTACGACTTCAATACTTCCTAATTCCTTCTGTCCAATCTCACCCCAACAAACCGGGGTCCTGCATCTTCTCCCATACAACATTTCGTAAGGCGGCATGCCTATCGTCGTATGCTGACTATTGTTGTAGGATAATTCGGCTAAAGACAGATGACTGTCCCAACTACCGCCAAAGTCGATAATACAAGCACGAAGCATATCCTCAAATGTCTGAATGGTCCTTTAGAACTGACCATTCGTTTGTGGGTGGTATGCCGTTCTGACATTGAGTCTCGTGCCCATCGCCTCGTGAAATCTTTTCCAGAACCTCGATGTTAATCGTGTGTCCTGAGACTTATGAACCTCTTCCAGGATTTTGGTTCTAAGCTCGTCACCCATAGGTATCCATACCCACCCAAAACATGTCCTAGGTGTTATATTCCAACTTGTCCAGTTGTCCAACCATTCTTTCCTTCTTTATGTTTTCTTCCTTAAGTGCTTCATCTTGAGCTCTTTCAATTTCCCTCATCACATCTGATGTTACCACCAACTAGCAAGCTCTCACTCTAATAGGAGCAGGCACATCCTTTCGGCTTAGAGCGTCAGCCACCACGTTTACCTTTCCAGGATGGTATATGATTTCACAGTCATAGTCTTTCAATAGTTCCAACCATCGTTTCTGCCTCATATTAAGTTCCCTTTGTTCGAAGAAGTACTTCAAACTCTTGTGGTCGGAGTAAATAATAAACTTCACCCCGTAAACGTAGTGCCTCCAGATTTTCAATGCGAATACGATAGCAGCAAGTTCCAAATCATGATTCGGATAATTGGCTTCGTGAATCTTCAACTGCCGTGACGCATACGCGATCACTCTCCCGTATTGCATCAATACTCACCCCAATCCCTGACCCGAAGCGTCAGAGTATACCACTAAGTCTTCATTGCCCTCGGGAAGGGCTAAGACTGGAGCTTTGGTTAGCTTCTCCTTCAATTCCTTCCGAGTCAACTTTGTCAACGACGAAGCTATTTTCGAGAAATCATAGATGAATCTCCGATAGTAGCCTGCCAATCCCAAGAAACTGTGGATTTCAGTTGGCGTCTTAGGAATGTTCCATTCCCTTACCGTCATTATCTTTGATGGGTGAACCATAATGCTATTCGGGTTAATGACGTGACCTAGGAATTGGACTTTCCTAAGCCAGAACGCACATTTGGAGAACTTAGCATACAACTTTTCCTTCTTCAGAGCATCCAATACCTCCTTCAAGTGACACGCGTGATCACCCTCATTCTTGGAGTAGATGAGGATATCATCGATGAACACCATTACCGATCGATCCAGCATTGGTCGACAAAACTCTATTCATCAAATCCATGAACGCTGCGGGGGCGTTCGTCACTCCGAAAGACATTACGCGGAACTCGAAATGTCCATAATGCGTGCGAAACGAAGTTTTCCGTATGTCTTCTTCCCTCACCTTCAACTGATGGTACACGGATCGAAGGTCGATCTTTGGGAACCAACTTGCGCCTTGCAATTGATCGAACAAGTCGTCGATCCTTGGCAAAGGGTACTTGTTCTTCACCGTTCGTTTGTTCAACTCGCGATAATCAATACACATTCTCATCGAACCATCCTTCTTCTTCACAAACAACACCGGAGCACCCCAAGGTGAGATGCTCGGTTGTATAAATCCCTTGTCAAGTAGTTCGTCTAATTGGGCCATAAGTTCTTTCATCTCCACTGGTGCCAGTCGATATGGAGCCTTAGCCACGGGGTAGGCATCTGGTACTAAGTCGATTCGGAACTCAATCTCTCTGTCGGGTGGTATCCCAGGCAAATCCTCTGGAAACACCTCTGGGTACTCGCGTACCACGGGCACATCGTGTAGTTCCTTCACTTCCTTACACTTGTCAATCACGTACACCAGATAAGCCTCGCATCCGCTCCTCTGGTAATACGCTGCCTTGATCATTCAGATGACGTTACGCATCGGGGTGTCACGATCTCCAAAAACCTCGACTTCGCTGCCATCCGGAGCCTTGATTCGGATTATCTTTCGTTTGCATATAATTTGCGCTTCATTGGCAGTTAGCCAATCCATACCTAACACGACATCGAACCCACCCAAAACCATAACAAACAACCTGACAGGGAACCTATGACCTCATATTTTTATCGTGGAATTGTCAACTACATCGGTCACTCTCGCAGTTCTACCCTCAGTGGTTTCTACGCTAAAGGCCTATCTAACTTAATCACAGTGTACTTCACTCGTTTACAAAAAGTCGCAGATATAAAACTCTTACTGGCACCCGAATTAAATAACACAGAAACAAAAGTGTTGTCAAGGATGAACGTACCTGACGCCACATCGGGGTAAGCCCTGGCTTGTTCTTGCGTCAGTGCGTACGCACTAGTCTTTGCTCGGGGCCTCTCTTCTTTCTTCTCGGGCCTTTCCCTTTTCCCGCTTCACCCATTCTTGGTTTAGTGCATTCCCGGCTCATGTGGCCGCTTTCACAACAATTAAAGCATTTAATGCCTTGAATGCATTCACAGGAGTAGTGCCCTGTCTTGCCACATTTGTAGCACAGATTTGTCCCTAGCCGACATTCACCCGCATGTCTACCCCACATTTTCCACAGACTGCCATCACACCTACCCTGACCTGTTTTTCCCGAGCCCCAAACAACTTCCCAGCCGATCGCTTAGCGGGGAAACTCAGCTTCCTCTTAGGCTCTTCTATGGCAACAACATTCAACGCCAGATCATCAAATACTACGCCGCTCAGTTCTACTGCCGAATCATACGTAGTTGGGGCGCTTGCCTTAACATAGGTGCGGACCTAGTCCGGGAGCCCTTGAATGTAGCAGGCAATCTTTCTTTCGTCAGTCGTGACAAGATGTGGCACCAGACATGCCAGTTCATTGAACCGTGTGGTGTACTGCCGGTGGGTCATGCTCCCGGCCTTAATCCCCAAAAATTCCCTTTCAACCTTTTCGATCTCATTCCTTGGACAGAAATTCTTGATCACCAAAGTTTTCAAATCATCCCACATCATTACATCCACAGCCTCGTCCCCCTTGGCTTGACGTACACCTTCCCACCAATGGGATGCTTCCTCTCTCAAGGAGTTAGCCGCAAATTTCACAACTTGATTCGCTCGACACTCGCTCAGACGAATGGCAGCCTCCATACAAATCACCTAATCAAACGTAGCCACCTCATCTTTCTTTCCAGTGAGGACCGGTGGATCACATGCCTTGAAGGACTAATAGTCGCAACCACAGGTAAGCGGTGCGTTGATTGCCTCAGTGTTCGGGGTACCAACCGCCGTGTTAGACACACTCATCTCACTAGCCTTCTTTAATGCTTCTGCCAACAACCCTGGCAAAGAAACCTTCATCAACTCAGTGAACTCGCGTGCTAGAGCCGCTCTCACTTCCGGTTCAAAAGTGAATTGTTGTTCTTCGACATGACTCAGCTCAGTCCCGTGCATACTAACTTCTGGCTCAGTCTGAACACTTCCTTCTTCACTGTACTCTTGGCGTGCAGGGGTCATGCCGCGCCCACCGTTACGACCACCGATACGACCCCCTCCACGCCTTCCGTTTCCTCTCCTTGCCATTTCGTTCTATAAGACAAGGAATCCAATGTCATCACGCTAGTTAACAAATAGAATTCAACAAGCATTGCAAGATGTTAATATACACTGGTCATCTGTAATTAACCATTACACTACCTTTCGATTCTATTTGACCACCTTTGTGATTCCATCAGAACACAAGTCCTTATATAACCCTTTCTAAGGCATAATATACATGTAAATATATACTACCATCATACCTGATGCTGTGGGTAGAGTTACCCGTACTGGCATCCACTTTCGGTCCCATTCACAGTTTAAGTTCAGACACTGGGAGTGTCTGAATCTCTCAAACTATTGCTCTGATACCAACTTGTAAGGCCCCAAACCCGGGAGGCCTCACTTGTTGTATTTACTCATTCACAAACAGTTCTTAAACTTTGAATATCAAAATAACGCAGCAGAATCATTCATTCAACATAATTAAAACTTGTTCAAACATGCGGAAGCGTAACATTGTCTTAAACATAAAACATAACATAAATGAAACATAACGGGATGCCAGACTTCATATCATCCGGGTAACTCATCAAGCCGCCCATCATCACCGTCCATCATCATAACCTGCACTTAACCTGAATGTGCATAGTAAAAGTCAGCTACGCTGGTGAGTTCAAGCTTTACATAAAACCTTAACATAAACATTTTGCCAAAAACATAACATACATTTGTTTAACAAAAGCGTACGTAAAACATGCGGTAACTTAACATCATCAAAACATCGTAACATAGCATCATAACATAAGTCAACATGAACCGAATCTGTGCCTTCTCGTAACCGTCAATTCCATACATCGCATACCAGCGAATGAACTTAAGGCTCGTTACCTCTAAGTCATTTGTCACCAGGTCTCCTAAGGCTCGTTACCTCTAGGTGGACCAAACATATGTCTCCTAAGTCTCGTTACCTCTAGGAAGACAGAACATAACATAGGCACTATTTCCCTGCAAGGAATAGTACCTTCCATCGGGATCCCGGTAATCCCATGGGTGATCGTCGTCACCCCATCATCAACCAGTTGTACAACCGTTAGCCAGCCACAAACCCCCCCCCCCCCCCGTAAGGGTGAGGCCAATACATACATACATACCTTAGCTCCCGTAGGAACTCGTGGCAGATTCGTTCATTCGTGACTTTCATAAAACCTTTACCTCATTTTAGTTAAAGCATTCGTACGTTTTATTAAACAAAACATCATCTCTTTCGTAAAGTTCATTTGGCAAAATATTTCATAAACCTCATCTCGTAAACATCATTTCGTAAACATCATTTCGTAAACCTCATTTCAAAACATCATTCCGTATGTATGCACACCAGCCCAAAAACATTTAATTAAAACATTTAAAGAAGGGCTTCTAGAACTCACAAGATAAGCTAATCTGGGTTGTCCTAAACAAAGGTCAAACAACGTAACTTCCGATCTAAATTGATTAGTTAAATACACATCAGACTAAATCCCGACTCTAACGGTTTAACCATTCTAAACATACTGACTTTACTTAACCAGCCTGATGCCTGCGCACTTAGCAAGTGCGCATGGCCTTTTTCTTGCGTACTTAATAAGTGCGCAGACTTCGCTTCATGCGTACTTGATAAGTGCACAGACTTCGCTTCATGCGTACTTGATAAGTACGTACACTTTGCTTATGCGTACTTGATAAGTACGCAGACTTTGCTTCATGCATACTTGATAAGTACGCAGGAACTTCTTTATGCGTACTTGATAAGTACGCATACTTTCTTCCCCATAAAAACCCTAACTTTCGCATGCGGGTCTGATCATGTGAAGATCCCGAACTTTTTACATTCAAAATGTTTGCTTTTCGTTTAAGAACTCAAATCTATGTTTTTCTTCCAGTTTCATCCGTAAAAACATTACCTTTTCGTCCAAAACCCGAAAAACCCCAAAACGAACAAAAACACAGATCTAGGCTAGATCATTACCTGTATCGAACTTCTGATCAGAAGGTTCTTCTCACGAGCTATAGAGCAACACTTGGCTAGAATCTCGGGTCGATCCGCCAAATTTCTCTCTCTACGGTTTCTCTCTCTAGATGTTGCAAATGAGAGAAAGGGTGGTGACTTAGGCTATTTATAAGGGAGGCTCCCCTATGTTCGCCCCTTTTAGCCCGCCGACCCGGCTCGTCATGCCTCGTTTGTTTATTCTGTTATTATAACTGTCGTTTTATTTTTGGGATGTTACATTACACTATTGGACACGGTTCCTTGTCCTTCTATCTTTTCGCCTCTTGGATTGCCTGCAAAGGCGACAAATTCACCATCTATTGGTTGATAATCTTGCAGCAATGAAAACTGGTCGGTCATGTGCCTTGAGCAACCACTGTCGACATGCCATATATTTTCTCCAGTCCTCCTTGAATGCCCCTACACAAAAAAAATCAATTAGAATTTGGTACCCAAGCCATTGCTGACTTTGAACTTCTTAACATCACAAAACGCTTCTCGGAAATCATAATCAGAATCCTCTTTTAATGAAGTTTGGTCATTAAAAAGATAATTATTCTTAATTTTTCATGTTCTTTTCAAACTATTCTTAGCATTTTTAATCATTTTACGTCTCAAATCTCTCCTATATTTTGACTTAGAAATAGTATTATGATTCAGCAAAACCTTTGAGTCACAATCATTTGAATTTGAAACAAACGATGGCACATTTTCTTCATTTAATTGATAAGTAGACAAATTATAACTTTTAAAAACATGACCAGGTTCACCACAACTGAAACAAAATTTATCACACGATGGCTTATCATGATAATTTTCAACACAGGACAATGAAGATGATTGTGATGTTGAGGCGTCAGAACAAGAAGCAACTCTTTCTGCTTCTCATCTTTCTTGAAGACTTTGATCTTCTTTTAATCTGAAAAATTCATGATTGCTCATTGTTTCTTATAGAAGATCAGTCACAACAACTCATCGACCAAAGCCTCATTGATGAATCTATATTTGTGAATTTCACTTAAATAGGATTTGTCACAACCGTAACACAGGACAGTCATCTACCAGAGTAGTACCTCCAACAGATATGTTCCCACGTAAGAGTGACGGGTCTAGGAGAGATTTATACACCGCTCTTTCCTAGACAGAACGTTTCCGTTCGTTAGATAACTACATATCGGTTGAAGTTTGCCTTCTAGTCCTGTGACGTTGATACCAAAAACACACGGCGGAAGACTTAACATCATAAACTTATTTTATTTCATAACATAACGTTTGTACAATAGGGACTGACTGGCAAAATACAACATAAACAAACTCTAGACTTATAGCTCATGAAGAATCATGCCATTCACTCAGGCCTTATGGTCACTCTAGGACCTGCCCTCAGTCATCCCTATATCCAACATCTGTACACCTCCTGGAATGCCAACTAACAGCTAGGGTTCACCTGTGCTCAAAAACTTTTGAAAACAATTTGGATTAGCTTAATGCTGATGAGTTCATAAACAAAATCATTTTCACGATTATCTTTGATACAGGAATGAATGCCCTGATAGGTCTTACAACCATCACCTCCAATACATCACCTGAATCGCCCTTAGATTCTGAGTCTACAACATACATATATTCAGGAACCTTCCGGGTGCGCTGGTCACCCTTAGACCAGATCTAACCAAGAGGATCAATCTTGTCCCTAGGTCCTACCCCAATCATGGCCATAATAAGTACTTATTATAGGATATATGTATGGATAGTACTAGGATCTCAGATATAAATCATTTACAAAACATTTCATAGAGCATAGCTCAGAGGAACTCACCTTAAGCAGAACCTCCTCCTGTATTGAATTTAATAATCAACACTTCGACAGAACCTAGATCATATTCGACATTATCATAATCAATACCCCTATCTTAGGTTTACACGAAGAAACCTCAGGGTGTTCAGAAACCTTACCTCGGCACTATATACGGCAGTTTTGCGGACGAATTGTGAGAAACCAGACTTTTGAGAGCGGACCAGAACCTTGGGAATCGAGCTACCAGAGCTTATGTGTGTGTACCAAGATCTGAAATCGATCCCTCTATTTTTAGGCTGATTTCGAGACCTACGTCGGACCGTTATACAGGGGATAGCGGTCGGTTATCGCCCTGCCTGCGTCAGCCCTACACGCGTCAGCTTCCTATTGGACCATCCCTCATTCTGCGGTCGTCGGACCGCAATGGGTGGAGATGTCGGTCCGACATGGTGCCACGCGTCAAATTTCACTCGGTGAGTCATAGGACACGTGTCAACACCTCATTTATTCCTTCGTTAATACATATCGGACCGATATGGATTAGATGTCGGTCGGACGTCCGCCTCATTTTTAGAATTTTCACTTTTAGTCCTCCATCTTTGGAAAACTTGCAGTTTATCCCCTGAACTTTGTCTTTTGATACTTTTAACCTTTATTTGACTTGTGAATTATCAGGATGTTACCAATCTCCCCTCCTTAAAAGAATTTCGTCTTTAGAATTTAAAATCATTCAAATAGATGGGGATATTTAACTTTCATCTGTTCTGTTAATTCGCAAGTTTTGTCGGCACCTTTCCGACCTTGCCACTGTACTAGTAACATTGGTATAGTTTTCTTTCTTAGCTTTCGATCTTGGGTTTCTAAGATCTTAACATGTTGTTCGGTGAATTAGAGTTTGTCATCGACGTGTACATCATCTAATGAGATTGTCTGTTCAGGATCTGCTAAGCACTTGCGTAGACATGACACATGAAATGTGTTATGTATACCCTGTAATGCTTCAGGCAGTTCTAATTTATATGCCACGGCTCCAACTCTTTCAATTATTTTATAAGGTCCAATATATCTTGGGCATAGCTTTCCACGTTTCCTGAAATGTACAACACCTTTCCAAGGTGATACTTTCAACAGAACATAGTCGCCTACTTGGAATTCAAACGGCCGTCGTCGTCTGTCTGCATAACTCTTCTGTCAATCTTGTGCAGCTTTTAACCATTGTTTGATCTGGACTATCTTATTAGTTGTTTCTTGTAATATTTCTGGTCCAGATAGTTGGCTATCTCCAACTTTCGTCCAACAAATTGGAGTTCTGCATTTTCTACCGTATAATGCCTCCAACGGTGCAACCCTTATACTTGAATGATAGTTGTTGTATGAAAAATACTATTAAGGGTAGAAGATTATCACAACTACCTCCAAATTCTATTGCACAAGCCTTTAGTATACCTTCTAGAGTTTGAATTGTTCTTTCATTTTGTCCATCAGTTTGAGGGTGATATGATGTACTCATATTGATTCGTGTTCCCGATTCTTTCTGGAAACTAGTCCAGAATCTGGAAATGAACCGACTATCTCTATCAGAGATAATAGATAGTGTATACCATGATGGCTCACGATCTCATTGATGTAGAGTCGAGATAACTTATCCATTGAATAGTTCTCACTGACAGGAATAAAGTGTGTTGATTTGGTTAGTCTGCCAACCACAACCCAAATATCATCATGCCCTTTCTTGGTTCTCGATAATTTTGTAACAAAATCCATAGTAATTCTATCCCATTTCCACACAGGTATCGTTAATTGCTGTAGTTGACCTGCGGGTTTCTGATGTTCAATTTTGACTTGAAGGCAAGTTAAACATTTTTCTATATACTGGGCTATGGATCTCTTCATATTTGGCCACTAGTAATGAGTCTTCAAGACTTTATACATTTTATCAGCTCAAGGATGTATTGAGTATTTGCATTTGTGAGCTTCATCCATTACTTTTGTTTAAATTTCCCCAAGTTTTGGAATCCAAATTCTGTTTTCAAATCGTAGGATTCCGTCATTGCCTTTGTTTAGTAACTTCTCCTTACCAACCATGCGCTCTTTCTTGATGTTATCTTCATGGAGTGCTTGGGTTTGAGTTTCTTTAATCTGATCCATCCAGTCTATCTTGATTTCTAACCTTAAGGCTCTTATCTTGATAGACTTAATTCCCTCCTTCTGACTTAATGCATCTGCTACAACATTAGATTTCTCGGGATGGTATTTAATTTCACAATCATATTCATTAATGAGTTACATCCATCTTCTTGGTCTCATATTCAATTCCTTTTGATTGAATATATGCTGGAGACTTTTATGGTCTATATATATCACACACTTAGTACCATATAGATAGTGTCTCCAAATCTTTAGAGCAAATACTATAGCACCAAGTTCAAGATCGCGTGTGGTATAGTTTTTCTCATGAACCTTAAGTTGTTGTGATGCGTAGGCTATAACCTTTTCTCGCTGCATCAATACACAACCTACTCCAATACGGGAAGCATCACAATAGATGACGAAGTCATCATTTCCTTCGGGTAATGCTAAGATTGGTGCGGTACTGAGTTTCTGCTTAAGGGTTTTGAATGCCACTTCTTGCTTCTGACTCCATTCAAACTTTACAGCTTTCTGAGTTAGATTACTTAGTGGAGTAGCGATCATGGAGAAATCTTGTATGAATCTTCGGTAGTATCCGGCTATAGGTCCACATGATTCATCTACAGATCGATCTCGTGACAGGACGTCTCGATAACACGGAGTGCGGAATCCTTCGTGTTAACGTATGTATACGAATTGACAATAGAAACATCAGGTAAATAAACTTTCTTTTTGTATATCACCATAATCATTGTTCGTGTTAACAATCATTGTTCTCTCCATTCAATCAGTAAACATAATCTCATTCTTTATTAACGTCCTCTGATCTTTCTTTGAGAAGTTAATAAGATTCATTGCATCAATCATCAATTCTAGCTTCACCAGTATTCACATCTACATACCACCATTTCATATTCCCTAGAAAATATTGTGGTATTTTCTTCAATGGTATCTTCTGTATAGCACGTGCTGGCTTTAACTTATACTTCTAGGTCACAATCTCATTCTTTTGATCTATAATCTTCACTCTTTTTTCCTTTATGTGGCTTTAATCTTTCATATTTCCCTGATCCACCTTCTCTTTTAATCAAGTTGGCAATAACATCGGCTAATCCACACTTTGTCTATTAATCAGTGGTTTCGTAGCTAGACCATTCATTTCATACCTTGGCAAGGTATTGAAATACTTGATCCTAGGCTTTAAGTATTGAACACCATCAGATCTCTTAAGAGCAAACAATTTCGTGTCATCATCATAAAACCAACTGATGATTCTTCCAATGCACCTCTTTTTATTCACATATCTTTCTTTCTGAGCATGTTGTATAAGTGACTTGGGTAGTACTTTCATCCAACTGCTAACTACTTCTCTCCATTGTTCTCTAGTCATTCCTGTATTTCTATACATCACAGTTTCTTCATTCGGCTTAGGAGACACAAGATGAGTAGTATCAGCATCAGTATCTATCTTGGATTGAGAAGTATCATCAGGTGTAGTGATATCTTCAATAGAGTCCATAGAATCTGTTACTCCTTCATATAAAAACTCAGGAATAACATCATCTTCGATGAAGTTATACGGTACATTCAGACCATCACTGCCTTCATATGTAACTTTATCTTTACTCTTTTCTATCTCAATCTCTACAATCTCTCCTTCTTCAACTTCATTATCCAACACATCCTCTTCAATATCATCAAATAATTCATGAATATCATCTAGACATTTTAACTTCTCAGCTTCTTATTCTTCTTCAGAATCAGCAAAGATTTCCAATAATAAAATTTCTTCATTCACTCCAGAATCATTCTTGGTTCCTTTAATAGTTTGTGATGTCGACTCCCCCTGAGCTCTTGATATGGGGTTTACGTCAGCAGCGTATTGACGATCACCCTCAACATTACCACTAGGATCATTGTCATTATCATCCTTTCATTGAATTGACTCAGCATGACAAGTATCATGTATACTTAACTCCCCCTGAGCGTCAAGACGCTCAACAAGTTTGGAAACCAATAACTGCATGTCAGCAATCTGCGTATCTTGAGCCTGAAGAACCAACTGTCTCTGAGTATCAGTAGTCACAAGAGTATCTACCTGAGTCTGCAATGTAAGCACCTGTGATTCAAGGAAGGTAATCCTTTTAGAATCAGAAGGTTTTGAAGTACCAGCAGAAGATTTAGAAACTGTATGAACATGAGTAATCACAGGAGACAGATGTGGGGATGAAGGAGGTGTAACTAGTAAGGATGCAACAAAAGTAGTGTCCTCAACACCTTGAGATGAATGTGCAGCAACAATAGAAGCAGACATAAGATTCTGAGCTTTTGGTACCGGATGTGCATCAGTATCAGAATCCGAGCCCCCATCAACTAATGTTCTCTTGCCAAGTACTGATCCAAAATGAGGATTCCGAACAGACTTAAGCTTCGGTTTTCTGGCTTTAGATTTAATACGTTTCCCCGCATTTGCCAAGGGCAAAGTAGCCAGTCTCTCATAATGATCTGAGCTAAAATCTCTAGACGAATCAGAGTCAGTAGCTTCAGAATCAGGTAAAATAGTATCACCGGAACTCGTATCCACCACATTTCCTTCAGCTTCATGAATGGGTGAGTTCACAGCTTCATTATCAAAATCTTCCATATTCATACCAAAATCATGTTCATTTTCTTGAGCAACGTCTTCCTGAACTGGTTCATTAACAGGAATATGAACTTGTTCTTGTGGAATAGGAACTTGTTGTTGTGCTTGTACCTGAGCTTGAACTTGTTGTGGTTGTTGTACTTGATTCTGGACTTGTCCTTGAACTAACTCCTCAGGATGAAACCAATTATCATTAGGAGGCTCAAAATAATCAGGATTGATTAAATGACCAAACAAAGGAGTCGGAACTGGAATCAAAGCAACGTTTTGTTGTTTAACCTTGGTACAATCAGTAAAGATTCTTTTGGACATAGGAGTCAAGGTCAAACATATCGGATGCTGTGGTAAATCTGGAATTAAAAGGTTCAGAATCATTTGCAAGAACCTAGGGTACATAAGAAACCCTTGACCTTCAGGAGGATTGATTTGCATGCCCAACTCACGATATATATATAAAGCCAAGTTAAACCATTTGTTCAGGGTCAATGCAACCATTACTCTTCAAACCATCAATACCAGCCTTTCTTGGAGATAAACATTGGATTATTACGTGCATAAAATACCCCCATTTTCCAACTAAACCACCTTTTCGTGCTTGAGTATCATTTGGTCTGCCTCTATAACCCATCCTCTGAAAACACCCCATAATCAGTGTTCCAGGATAAGACATAGAATCTTCATTAGCACCTCCCAATGCCAAAGCAGCACCAATAGTTTCCACTGAAATAGCTACCTTTGTATTATTCACCGTTACACGAATTACGTGAGGTTCAACATCTGTGTCTTGATTGTAGGTCCAGGTAACTCAGCTACTGATCAAACTCGTGATATGACGTTGCTATAACACGAAGTGCGGAATCCTTCTCGTTACCGATTTGTATACTAATTGACAATACACGTAAATAAACCTCTCGATTATATTCAGAATAACAATGGTTACAGACTCAATCAGACAATTGTTTCTCTCTCAGATCGATCTCTGTTCACCCCTGTCTAATGACTCTGTAACACATATATATAGAATCAAAACTGCTGTAAGCGAACTTAATTAAGTTCGCCTGAAACAGTCTAAGTGAACTTAACAAGTTCGCCTCAGTTATGCCTAAGCGAACTTATTAAGTTCGCCTCTGTTAGAGCAGGCGAACTTAACAAGTTCGCCTCTAGGCTTACTAGTAAAAATCTTAGCAACTTTACAATTTCATAACAAAACATAAAGACATAAAATCTAACTATTACAAGCTTTTGTCATTACAAATCTATGTCCTAACAGACTCCCCCTTGATAATAGCTTGATCTTCTGTCTTCAGTCTTTATCTTGAACTCTTCCAGTTGTCTGGTAGTCTGCTGCCAGCATGCACACCGTATCTTTTGCATATCTCCAAAACTCTTTTATATTGTAGACCTTGTTCTCTCCATTCATCAGTATACATGATCTCATTCTTTCGCAGTGTCCTCTGATCTTTCTTTGAAAAATTAATAAGATTCATTGCGTCATAGAAACACACAATGACCTTATTATCTTTATCTTCAACCTTTGCTTCACCAGTATTAACATCAACATACCACCATTTCATATTCCCAAGAAAGTCTTGAGGAATATTCTTTAATGGTATCTTGTGTATAGCACGCACTGGTCTGTACTTGTATCTCCAGGTTACTTTCCCAGTCTTAGGATCTGTAATCTTCACTCTCTTTCCTTTCTGTGGTTTCAGCCGTTCATACTTACCCGAACTACCTTCTTTCTTTATCAGGTTTGCTATTACATCAGCCAAACCATTCTTTGATCTATTTATGAGTGGCTTTGAAGCTAGACCATTTATTTCACACCTCGGCAAGGTATTGAAATATTTGATCCTTGGCTTTAAGTATTGAACACCATCAGATCGTTTGATTACAAACAATTTTGATTCACCATCATAAAACCAACTAATGATCCTACCTACACACTGATCTTTATTCACATATTTCTCTTTCTGAGCAGGTTGTGCTGGAGACTTGGGTAGCACCTTCATCCAACTGTTTACAACTTCTTTCCACTGTTCTCGTGTCATTCCTGTATCTCTGAACATTACAGGTTCTTCATTAATCTTCGGAGACTCAGTGTGAGTAGTTTCAGTTGCAGCACGCTTGTTGAATTGAAGATTCTCATCATCAGTATCCATCTTGGAGTCAGCTGTATCATCAGGCAATGTGACATCTTCAATAGAGTCCATAGAGTCAGTTATTCCGTCATAAGAGAACTCTGGAACAACATCCTCTTGGATGAATTTATACGGCACCTTAAGACCGTCACAGCCTTCATATGTAACACTATCTTTATCTTTCTCTATTTCAATCTCCACTATTTCTCCTTCTTCTATCTCAGTGTCTGACATATCATCTTCCATGTCATTGAATAAATCGTCAATGTCATCAAGACATTCAATCTTTTCAGCTTCCTCTTCTTCTGAATCTTGAAAGAATTCTAATAACAGAATTTCTTCTTCATTATTACCCGAAGTATCTTTGTCTTTGTTTCCTTCAAGAGATTGTGATGTCGACTCCCCCTGAACTCTAGATATAGGATTAACGTCAGTGTATTGACGATCACCCTCAATATTTCCAGCAGGATCATTGTCTTCATCATCACGTCTTTGTATTGACTCAGTGTGACAAGTATCAGTTATCCTCAACTCCCCCTGAGCGTCAAGACGCTGAACGAGTTTGGACACTAACGCTTGCATATCAGCAATCTGTTGAGCTTGAGTCTGAATCACCAGCTGTCGTTGAGAATCAATATATACAAGAGAGTTAACTTGTGTTTGTAAAGTAAGCACTTGAGATTCAAGGAAAGTAATCCTGTCGGAATCAGAAGGCTTTGATGGACCAGCTGTAGATTGTGGAACAGAAGGACTTGAAGTAGTAGGAATCGCTGTAGGAATAGGAGATGGAACTGGAGATGGATCCTTAGATCTTGGAGGAGTAACAATCAGAGAAGCAACAAAATTTGCATCCTCAACTCCTTGAGAAGATTGTGCAGCCGCAATTGAAGCAGACATTAACTTTTGTCGTGAAGGATCAGGATTAAAGTCACTATCAGTGTCAGAACCTTCATCTACCAACGATCTTTTTCCAAGAACTGATCCGGAAGGAGGATCCCGAACAGACTTGCGTCGTGGTCGTCTGGCTTGAGATTTTATGCGCTTTCCAGCATTAGCCAGTGGAATAGCAGCCAACCGTTCGTAATGACCTGGAGAAAAATCCTTAGACTCATCAGAAGCAGTGCTGTCATCATTAGAAGAAGTTGAATCACTTGAACTGGAACTAGACTCAGCGTCTGTCACCACATTCCCTTCTTGTTCATGAATGGGCGAGTTCACAGTATCATCAACAAATCATCCATGTTCATTCGTAGATCGTGATCAGGGTCATGAACGACCTCTTCTTGAACTGGTTCCTGAATAGGAATATTAACTGCAGCTTGTGGAATAGGAACTTGTTCAGGAATAGGAATTTGAGGTTGTACGGGAACTTGAATTTGTATTTGTGGAGCTGGAATCTGTTGTTGTTGAACTTGTTGTTGTGCGGGTTGTTGTGGTTGTTGCTGTTGTGGTTGTGGTTGAACATTAACTCCTTGAACTTGAGCAAGTTCATTAGGATGAAACCAATTATCATGAGATGGTGCAACATAATCAGGATTGATTAAGTGCCCAAAGAGTGCAGTATTTACTGGTATCAACGCAGCATTCTGCTGTTTCACCTTTGTACAGTAGGTAAAGATACGTTTTGACATCGGAGTCAAAGTCAATCTAATAGCATGTTGTGGAAGATCTGGAATAAGATGATTGAGTATCAGTTGAATAAATCGTGGATACATCAAGAAACCTTGACCTTCAGCTGGATTGATCTGCATAACCATCTCCCTATAGAAATAAAGCGGAAAATTGAATCGCTTATTCAATGTTAAGGCCACCATTGCTGTTTGAAGTGCCATCTTCAAGCCATCCGTACCAGCTTTTCGTGGAGAAATGCATTGTATGATCACATGCATAAAGTACCGCCATTCACCCACTAAACCACCTTTCCGAGCTTGAGTGTCATTTTGTTTTCCACGATATCCCATCCTTAGAATACATCCCATAATAAAAGTACTAGGATAAGAAATTGGATCTTCAGCATTTCCTCCTAAATCAAGAGCAGCAAGAATTGTCGCTTCTGAAATTGCAATATCGGTATTATTGACTGTTGCACGAAGGACATGCGGTTCCACGTCAATATCTTGATGTACGGTATCCCAGAATTGTTGTATATACACCAAGCTAATATACGGATCCGGAGATAATGCAACACGCAATCTTGATCGATTCAGAAAATTGATTATGCCTTGAAAATGAACAGCTTCCGGCATATTAGGATCTAATAATGCCACTTGATTATGCTTGTATTCGACACGTCGAGCCATCTGTGAAAATATTGGACAACTTAACAAACATTAGAACACGTACACATATATGACACGCACAATTAATGCGACACACAAACAAAACACCAAAAATATTACAAACAAAAAAATTTTAAAAAATTTTCAAACAAAAAAAAATCACCAAGTCCTTTTCACTACTGACCCCTAGGCGAACTTAATAAGTTCGCTTAGTAGTGCAAGAGGCGAACTTATTAAGTTCGCCTGACAAGTTCGCTTCGAACAAGTTCGCTTGGAACAAGTTCGCTTGAACCTGAGACGATTCAAATTCAAACACAGAGAATTCAAATTTCGGCAAACCAAGATCAAATCATGAAATAAGCCAACACAATCAATCAAATAACACATTACAACCAACAATGGTGATCAATTTCATAGTTAGGTCAAAATTTAGGTCAAAACTGTTCCTGAAACAGTCCGACGAAAACTGAAATCAAAAACCATCGACTACGCTCAAATTAGCGGATGAAATCCAACGAAATTACCTTTGTTAGATTCGTAATGAGATTTCGATCAATAGGTAATCAAAAATTAACACCCACAACACAGATTTAAAATTTGAGAAATTTGGGATAAGTTCGCCTAATTTCTGAGAAAGTCGATGAACATGACAAGTTCGCCTGATTCAAATCTTAATCAGATTAAGTTCGCTTGACTAAGCGAGCTTATTAAGTTCGCTTAACAATCCTTCGGCGAACAAGATAAGTTCGCTTCACCACTAAGTTCGCTTCACCCCAGATAGAAGAATAAGTTCGCTTCTCCGATTTAAGCGAACATATTAAGTTCGCTTCACTGTACACAGGCGAACTTAATTGCTTTTTCAACCTTTTTGCCTTGAACAAAAATTTACCAACTTCAATCTTTCAAATCTCGAACTTCAGTCAGCAACACATATTTGATCCAATCCCGAACAATTTTAATAAAAGTTTAGAATTTTCATGGAAAATAAAAATCAAAATCTTTTTGAGTTTTATCTATACAGACGGAAACACATATTTTTGACTTTTATCTGAATAAAACGAAATTACATATTTTTTGTTTTTATCTGTACAAACAGAATCACATATTTTTGTATTTTATCTATACAAAACAGAATCACATATTTTTGTATTTTTTCTATACAAACAGAATCACATATTTTTGATTTTTTTTATATTTTTCAACAGAAACACATATTTTTGGATTTTTTATATTTTTTCAACAGAAACACATATTTTTGAATGAACATCATGAGTAAGAAGATCATATCAGTATTCGAGTAATTCATCACACATATTATAAATAATAAAGGGTAACCTATAGTATGTAACCTTCCAACTCAGTCTTGTGCACTTTGCATCTTTTTCATTTTGAAGCACATTCAATTTGAATGACATTTGAAATGATACGCGATAAATTTCAAAGTAAATGAGATCAGGTTATGAAATGCTCTTTTATTTATACCGAATTTGAAATATAAAGCATGAACTCTTAAATTTGTCAATATTATAAGATTTGAAACTATAAGCGTTTATTTTCCAAATTCATGTGATTTAGTACCATTTTGATGAAAAACATCGTGTACCCCACATATATGCCAAACAGAAATATAAATTGCACTATCTTCAAGACATATACAGTTTATTAATTTTTTTTTAAGATTAGATCATTTTCCAAGATGAAATTATCTCATTTAGCACAAGTATAGAAGCAGATCCCAAAGGATATAAGAATCATGATGATTCAGAATCAGAAGATTCTAATGAATTGGCTGAAAAATGAGAATCAACAGATTCAGGTATGAGGATCCAACTATTATCTGGATAAGTTTCAATGAAGTCAGACTAGATGATGTATCTAACTGATCCAAGGGCGAATATATATTTCAACAGATTGTGAAAGTATATCTTAGTTCAACAACACCTTGCATGTTTTTCGGGGCATGGGCAGTGAAGTGAACCGAAATAAATTTGTGCTAAAGATATAATTCGATATTGGTCTCATGAAATTCTTTAAAACTGTATATTCTTTATCTGATAATGATCTGTTATATCTGATAATGATCTGTTATAATAATCTGAAATTCTTTTACACACACACCCAGGCATATAATGGATTCAAATCACAGATGTAATCATGTTATATTTAATTTTCACACTACTATTAGTTTCAAAACGCTTGTAGTCTATTGACAATTTAAGATTCAAAACTCATACACAAATTTAAAACTAATTTTCAAGATTAGAGCATTCACAACACTATCATTTCTCATTTATGCAGACTAAGAAATTTAGATCAAATCAATTTATTTTAAGCAATCATATATCAAAGGTCTACTAAGGTCGTGTGAACTGAACTAATCACTGATGAAATTTAGAATTTTATCAACAGTTACAAAACATGTCCTAACAGACTCCCCCTTAACTGTTGCTAACAGTTCTATCAAATACAAGTCAAAGACTCTAAGACTAAGACATAATATCTTCAAGCTCGTTGTCACCAGAATATGCTCCAACAGAAAGTTTTCCACATATGAAGTTCTCATAGGCAAGCATGCAGGAAGAAAATAGTGCAACATGATCTTCTTCAATTTTGGCAATCGCACTTTCATTACCAGACGAAATGTTCTTTGATGACTGCTAATGAAATGAACTTGATCCTGAAGCAGCAAAACAAGTATGACTACCACAACCATTGGAATTTTCTTCCTCCTAAGTATGATTCCCTGAGAATAAAGCAATTCCAGAGCCAGAGGTTTTTGCTATGGAAGATGTTCCAAAGTACATTGACGGTTCTTGAACTATTTCTTAAGTTCATTCCATGTGCCTGAACTTTGCCAATTGCTTTATCAATGGTTATCTCATAAAACTTAGGGTTTTCTCTAAGTGGGGTTGTGTACATGTCAAACTTTGGTGGTAATGCATCGAGAAATTTTTCAACAAGTTCATCATCGGGATATTTCAGTTCATAAGACTTAAATTCAGTCTTAAGATGATAGAATCTGGAGATGAGTTCATCAATGGATTCATTTTCCAAATATCTAAAACATTCATACTATTTTCTCAATAGTTCCCTCTTACTCTTTTTAACATCATTGTTTCCCTCGAACCTTTTCTGTAGAGCTATACATAGATCTTTTGACGTATCATAACTTCTAAAGCTATAAAATAAGTCACGTGTCAATGTCATGGTTAAGGAACCATGTGCCTTCTTTCCTAAATCGTAATCTTTCTTTTCTTCTATATCAAGCCTAGAAATAGGTTTAGGTTGGTTTTCACCAAGAAATTCATGTGTCGAATGTTTATACCCTTCTAAAATAGGTATCCACATGTTTGAATCTGAGTATAAAATGTATTCTTCAAAACGTGCTTTCCAGTTGGAATAGTCATTTACATTCAACAGTTTTGGTGGTTTCTGTAGAGTACCTATTTCAATCTCATAATTTAGCATACTACTGAGGTTCTGTAGGTTTGCCATTGTGCAATACTTCAAAAATTCACGCAACTATGGTCTTGCGTACTTATCAAGTACGTATGCACAAAACTAGTATTGCGTACTTACTAGTGCGCAAGAACAACTATGCACGAGGTTTGTGCCTTGAGTACACACAAGTACGCAAGAGAGGATAAGTATGAAGGAAGGTAAGTACGCAGGAAGTTAAGTACGCAAGAAGTTAAGTATGCAGGAAGTTAAGTAAGCTGGAACGTAAGTACGCAGGAATGTAAGTACGCATCCTTCAGTATGTAGGGTTACTTTTTGAACAAGAGTATCCACTTGTCTGATCAAATAGTGATCTGAACTGGTTGTTGTGTATGATCAATGTGTTATAACCAATGAATCAGATTCTTGATTATAACAAGCTTTTGATGAATGGATCATCCAAATAGCAACAACACAAGGATGGATGTAGGGATCTCTAATATGAACAAGTGTATGGAACAAGACTCTGAGAATCACAAATGCAGATGTAATCAGAACAAAATTTTGTTAGAAAGTGTTCCTAACATCCTCCCAACACTAAAAAACAAGAGCAAACACTCTGATACCACTTGTAGGTCCCTCCGGGTGGGTGTGTCGGATCGTGATAGTGCGAGTATGTAGCCTAGTCACTAGGTGCGGAATTCCCGTGACTAGGTGGAACAAGGGACAACGACAAATGTAAACATGACAAACAACACAAGCTCGTACTATAAATACATGTTCTATTATAACGAGGTGTGTCAAACACAAGTACAGACACAAGGAAAGGACTTCTGGACTATTACAGAACTGACTCGTCCGTACTTATGATTATGGTTACATCTCCTGTGAAAAGTGAAACAAACCAAGCTATTTATAGAACCTGGGTCATGCGTACTTGTAAGTACGCATGAACATACTTGATGCGTGCTTGCCTAAGTACGCATGACCATTTTATGTACTTGAAAAATACGCAGGAATCAATCTCCATGTGTATTTGCTTAGTACAACCAAAACATGCAAACGATTACAAATACAAGTTTAGACATTACAACTCGATAACAATAAGGACAAATTAAATACATACAAAGACAAGACTGAAAGATGAATAACAAAAGCTTGAGCAGGATCCAAAGTGCCTATCACCAAAACATGCTTCAACAGCAATGTTTCCATTGAACTTTGACCAGGGGAATGACTTTGTTGCGAAGTCGGTTATATTTTCTATCCAAATTTCTAGGGGCTCCTCAATATAGTTGTCACACCCCCAAATTCAAATTCCGGGCTATACCCGAGGATCGTGACTCAAGAGGATGTTTACCATTGAATTACTTTGAATGGCCACTAAATGGTTTTAAAAATACCTGTTTTAAATGTAAGGCTTGAAGAAGCCCAAAATAAGTTTAGCAAAGTTCAAAGTAAATGTGCGCGCTTAACAAATGAATTAAAAGCATTTGTCAAAATAGGATGAGAATCATGAATAGTGTGTGACTCCTGTGGGTGCATCCTAGCCACATATCCTATGCATTCAACGACCTGAGATAAACATGCTAAAAAGGGTCAACATAAAGTTGGTGAGTTCACAGATTAAAGGTAATGGAAATCATATCATGAAACGTATTGGAAAATCATATATGGACAATGCATGGAAAAACATATGTTGAAAATGCATGGAAAAGCATATGTACTCTACACAATCATTGTTGATCAGACAAAACCAAAAAATATCGTAAGTCCGCCAACCGAAGCTCAACTGTAGCCACTGAAAAAGGAAAATGATGTGGTTCGCCTCTTTTTGCCATGCAAATAAATGGATTAGGTCAATTATGTACCCGTTTGACCTCCAGTCGAAGTTAGCGCTACTAACCCGGGCAGTGGTTATTAAACCCAACAGTACTGTTCATTATCACCTCGCTTGTGGAAAAATTAACGGTTGACTCTGAGAGGATTTTGTACACACTAGTGCAACTTATATAAGTAATATAACTGTGTAAGCATGGAAATGTGATTTTTGAAAAATGTACTTGAGCATGTATCTCACCCCAAAAGGAAAATGAGTAAAACGGGGTTGTGAGAACTCACCTGATAAAGCGATAATGATATGCAAGTCTCCACAAATCCAGCTAAATGAGATGACCTACCCGTGCCCTAGGAAACATTTAGGACTTTAAGGTCTAAGTATTGTAAATGCTTGACTATGAACTCTATGCATCCAAAGAGTTGTTTGAAAAGTGACTTTGACGTTTCAAAGATGTTTTGACTCGACGACCCGTTGGTGACACATTGGACTTAAACATTCAAATCCTAATATGGAATTCAAACCTCATTTGAAATAGTCTATTATCGTCTAATAAACACATTGGCACATTCGATTATAATTTAGAACTTAAAACACAACTTTTGATACATTAAGGTTTCCTTAATTGGAAAGTCAAGTTTTTGAGTCCTAAACATGACAACTATGCAAAGTTAATGTTCATACATGGAATTAGGCATGTTATAACACATATAGAACATCCCAAGGTTTACTTGCTAAAAATAGACAAACATGCAAGTTTCGGATAATTAAAGTGTTATTAAGTCATTTAAACTTTCTAATCATGTTAACAACTTGCAAACACATCTTGTGGAGAAATAAAGTTCCCTTATTTAGAAACCGGGCTCTAAAAATCATACACATGCATTTTAATCCATCATTTTGGTCAATCATTCTTCCATAATGTTCACTACACTAGTTTCATGCTTTGAATACACCCAAACATCAAGTTTTCATACATATCAAGAAACAAAGGTTCTAAAAATAGAAAACGAGCTTAAAAGCATCATGGACATGTGATTTTACTGAAAGAAAATCATACAATCTCTATATCTAGTGTTTATGCATCTTTTCCACCAAACAAATCACATCATAACTTCTTTTAACAAAAACCCAAAAATTAAAGTTACTATAAATAGAACCGAGCATGAAATCTCATGTGACCAAAAGTTCTAGATAGTAAATCTACACATATTATCCATTCTTTATGCATATCTAACCATTTTCCATCATCAAATCACCCTAAACATCGCATCTATCACGAAACCCAAAATTAAAGTTCCCTAAAATAGCAAAACCGAGCATGCATGTATCATCCAACCCTTTTGACAACAAAGTTTGCACATATTTTTCATCTACAACTATTATTACAACATAATCCATCATCAAATAAACAAAATCTCATCATCTTACACATGCACATATAATAAAAGTTTCCTTAAATGGAAACCGAGCCTATGAACAAAATCTGTGTTCAAAATCACCAACAATATGTACCATTTGAGTTTTAAAACACATTTCCTTTAAGAATCCATGGCTAATATTTTATAAAAATGGGTTTTCTTTGGATGCATGTTCATATGAACATAAAGATGAAAATGGAGAAAAAGTGGGTTTTGATCTTACTAAACTTAAAAATGTGATTGAATGATGGATGAAATCTCTTGTAAGCTTGATAAACTTCACTTGGATACTTGATTTGGATGGATGAATGGATCAAAGAATCAAAAAAAGATGAAGATGGTGGTGTAGGTGGTGTTTTTGGCCAAAGAAGGAGAAGAGGGAAGAAGGTGGAGTGAAAAGATGGAGAAATGAGGATTGGTGGGGGTATTTATAGTGTCTTTTGACTCCAGGTGGTGGAAAACGAATAGTCACCGATTTCTTGACGGAAATCCCAAATATGTATGAACGAAATTATTTAAAAATAATTTGACTCATATTGGTATGTTTAACATATTAAATTTTCAGATTTTTATTTGGAAATGTCGGTACATACTGCAGACTGACCGGACAGCGTTAAAACAGAAAGTTTCTCAGAAAATTCCCGAAAAGTTCATAGAGTCTTGAAATAACATATCGCAGTATTACATGTAATTTGTGCACACCAAATATATGTCTAAGTGTCTGCTTAGAATTATGAACCTAGCTAGTGCACACTGCGTGTCTACTAGACTGTGCTGAAAATAAAAGTATTTCTATAAATCACCAAAAAATTCATATAGGCATGATTAATTAAATCACAGTGTTACATATAATTTTCACACACAGTTTATATGTCTAGGTATTTGTTTTAAATTATCACCAACAGTCGTGCTGAAGGACGCGTGTTTGACCGGGTAATCTTCCGGATTACCGACTCATGTAAATGGATTGACTTGCTAAGTGTGAAATGGACTTAATTATGATAAAATTAAGTGTGATGCATGTCTAAAAGTGTAATATGTTTCTCATTCGGGAATGGATATCAACTTGAACTTGCCGTGTGTCACTAAATCCCTCGGTTGAAAGGAATTTCGTCCCGAAATTCAGGTTGCGGTAATAGTTGATGGTGTGGTCTAAAACAAGTGTGGTGCTTGCACTTCATCTGATTTTCGCACTCCCATGTGATCTCTGGTCCACGTCTAGAATTCCATCGGACCTTGACTATCGGAATGCGACTTTGTTTCAGTTGCTTAACCTCGCGGTCCATGATTTCCACATGTTCTTTGACGAAATGTAGTTGTTCGTCGATTTGTATTTCCTCGAGAGGTATTGTCAGTGTCTCATTGTATAGACACTTCTTTAAGTTGGACACATGGAATACATTGTGGATATTCTGTAGCTCTTCCGGTACGTTAAGTCAGTAGGTAACATGGCCAATCCTTTGTAGGATTTTGAATGGTCCTATGTAGCGGGGGTTCAGTTTCCCTCGTTTCTCAAAACAGATTACGCCTTTCCAAGGGGCAACTTTCAGTACCACTTTGTCTCCTACTTGAAACTCCACTGCTTTACGCTTTTGATCAGCGTAGCTGATCTGTCTATCTTGAGTGGATTTTAGTCTATCTCGGATTTTGAACATTTTCTCGGTGGTCTAGTAGACAAGCTCTGGTCCAGTGAGCTGACTATCTCCAACTTCAGCCCAACAGAATGGTGATCTGCACTTTCTTCCATGAAGTGCTTCGAATGGTGTTGCCTTGATACTCATGTGGTAACTGTAGTTGTATGAAAATTCAACCAATGGTAGGTGAGTATCCCAGCTGTTGACAAAATCTATCGCAAAAGCTCTTAATAGATCTTCTAGAGTTTGGATGGTTCGTTCACTTTGACCATCTGTCTGTGGGTGATAGGCAGTGCTCAAATCTAAGCGTGTTCCCAACGCTTCTTGTAATGATTTCCATAATCGGGAAGTAAAATGACTATCCCTATCTGAGATGACGGAGATCGACACTCCACGCCTTGAAACTAATTCCTTTAGGTAAAGCCTGGTCAACTTCTCCATTTTGTCACTTTCTTTGATTGGAAGGAAGTGTGCGGATTTGCGGATTTGGTAAAACGTTCAACGATCACCCAGATGGTGTCGTATCCGCTCGGAGTTTTAGGTAACTTCGTGAAGAAGTCCATTGAAATTTGTTCCCATTTCCATTGTAGAATTTCTGGCTGCTTTAATAATCCTGATGGTTTCTAGTATTCCGTCTTAACCTTGGCGTAGGTTAGACATTTTCCGACATATGTGGAAATCTCGGCTTTCATGTTTGGCCACTAGTAGTTTGTCTTGAGGTCTTGGTACATTTTTTCAAAACCTGGGTGAATTGAATACCTTGACTTATGTGCCTCATCCATAACTAAGTCTCTTAAGTTCCCATGGTTTGGTACCCATATCCGGTCTATGTAGTAACGCACATCATCGGATTTAATCTCAAACAGTTTTCCATGCCTCGTAAGCTTTCATTTTCCAAATTTTCCTCCTTGAGTGCCTCGAGTTGAGCGTCACGTACCTGGATAGGTAGATTCGTGTAGATTGTCAAGGTTAATGCTCGCCCTCGACGTGGTTTGAGTTGTTCTCTCCTACTTAGGGCATCAGCAACTACGTTTGCCTTTCCCGGATGGTAACGGATTGCAGAGTCGTAATCATTAAGCAATTCGACCCATTTGCGCTATCTCATGTTCAAATCCTTTTGATCAAAGATGTGTTGGAGACTTTTGTGGTCAGTGAAAATCGTACATTTGGTACCATACAGGTAGTGTCTCTAGATTTTGAGTGCAAAAACCACGGCTCCCAATTCCAAGTCATGGGTGGTGTAGTTCTTTTCGTGCACCTTGAGTTATCGTGAAGCATATGCGATAACCTCCTCTCTTTGCATCAGTACATAAAAACCGAGTCCTTGGTGTGACGCATCGCAGTAGACTACGAAGTCGTCGTTTCCTGCAGGTAGTGCTAAGATCGGTGCGCTGCAAAGTTTTTGCTTGATTAACTGAAATGCTTCTTCGGTTCTTTCATTCCAATCATACTTCACGTCTTTCTTCGTCAAAGCAGTCAATGGTTTTGCAATCTTTGAAAAGTTTTCGATAAACCTTCTGTAATATCCGACAAGTCCCAAAAATTGTCGTATTTCGGTTGCGGTTTTGGGTGTTCGCCAGTTTCTTATCGCTTCAATCTTGGTTGGGTCAACGTGTAAGACCATCTTGTTTACCACGTGTCCTAGGAAATGCACTTCTCGGATCCAGAAGTCGCACTTTGAAAACTTAGCGTACAGCTTCTAGGTTTTCCATAATTCTAGAATGAGTCTTAGATGTTCAGCGTGTTCCTCTTCGCTGCGAGAATAGATCAAGATGTCGTCAATGAACACAATAACAAACTTTTCTAGGTAGGGTTTGCACACACCGAATGACATAACCAAAAACTCATTGTGTCCATATCGAGTTCGGAATCCCGTCTTGTGTATGTCCTCCTCTTGGATTTTCAGCTAATGGTATCCTGACCATAAGTCGATCTTGGAGTAATAACTCGATCCTTGTTGTTGGTCAAAAAAATCATCTATTCTGGGTAGAGGGTATCGGTTCTTGATGGTTACTTTGTTCAATTCCTTGTAGTCGATGTACATACGGAATGATCCGTCTTACTTTTTGACAAATAAGATAGGTGCTCCCCAAGGCGGATAAATCCTTTATCTAGCAACTCCTGTAGTTGGTTTAATAATTCTTGCATTTCTGACGGCGCAAGTCGGTATGGTGACCATACTATCGGGGTAGCTCCTAGGGTAAGGTCGATTCGGAATTCGACTTATCGCTATGGTGGGAGTCCCGGTAAGTCTTCAGGGAATACCTCAGGAAAATCACGAACAACTGGTATGTACTCGACCTTCCTTTCTTCTGTCCGGTTCTCCGTTACCTGTGCTAAGATGGCACAGTATCCTTTCCGTAGATACTTCTGGGCTTTCATACATGAGATGATATTCAGAGGAATCCCGTCTCTAATACGAACTATATTAAATAAATAAATAAATTTGTGCGTTTGTACCATTAAAATATTGGCTAGGAAAATAATATAACTAATATACTATTTTTGAACCCGCTTAAATTATACGATAATCGCTTAAGTGGCAAAAATAATAAATAGATTATTTTTTTTATTCTAGGATATAAACTTGAGTAAATAGTATAAATAATTATATTATTAATTAGTTTGAAATGTTACACGAGGTTTATAAACGAAACGAAAATAATATATATTAATATATTATTTTTAGTTGGATTCACGGGTTGTAATATCCTATATTTCCGACGCACACTTTTCTAAACCCTTGAACGTATTTCCCACCCATTTCATGGACATTTACATAAATCTTTTACATTTGAAACTTATATATATATGTATATATATATATATATGAAAATTATATAATATATATATATATAAACTCTTTAAATTTTAACAAGCTTATAAACTCATTTTTATTATTTAAATTTCTAAGCAAATAAAACCATATGAATCATTTTATAAAATTTATAAAAACATATTTAAAATCTTAAACTCAAATATTGTTGTTTTAAAAGTCCAGGGACTAAAACTAAAAATTTTGGAACTTGTTTTAAACTTAAATTCAAGTTTGTACATGAAATGATAAAGGTTGGAAACTTCAGGGACCTGTTTTGCAATAAGGCCAAACTCCCGAAACAGAACCCGATCCCGAGTTCGAAACCCGCTGAAACCGGTTTTCATCCCCTATTATTCGAAATCGCATAATCGGCCAGATTCAACGAACCTCGAGCTCCGACTCGCGCATGCGACCTAAACCCGAGAACATTCAATGGTCGAATTCAATGCTAACCACGCGTAAATTCGAATTCAATCCGTTAAGACTCAACCGTAATCTTCTCACCTAATTCGTCATTAATCGATGAAATCAGCTATAAATATCAGTTGTAATCGGCCTACGAAATCACCCTCGAACATTCTCAAACCTCAATTCGGTTTACACAAGTCGGCATTACCAGCTTGAACTCGCGACGGCCGACTTCGAAACTCAGACCCGTTCTCCCTCCTTCCGGCATCGTTTCAGTTAATTCCAAAAGCTAAAGTCTTCGTCTTCGTACAAGGAACGAAAGCCCTCTGTCAATTTACCATGACAGATGGCTAATCGATGTGTATTTGGAGAATCCAAATTCTAGGGTTCATATGGGTTTGGGGACAAGTGGGGTTTCTGTTTAAAAATTTCTTTTTCGAGTATAAACACAGCGAACCCGTAGCCGGGATGGTTAGTGTGTGTGTGCGATGGTGACCCGGGGCTGGTCGTGTGTTCGATCCGGTCCGCCCGTTTTATTTTGTAACATGTTTTTTGTGTTTAATTAATCAGATTTAAAATTTCTAATAATTTTTATAAATTATTTTAGACTTTTATAAACTCAAAAATCAATTTTATTTACACTTTTAAATTCTGGGGTTATTTTAATTTATTTAAACTTAGCTAAACCTTATGAAGAATTTATTTTAAATAATAGTTTTAATCTTAAAAAAAATGAGAAAAGTTTATAGATTTATTTAGAAATCAGAAACTTATAAATTTATACACTTTATAAAATTCCTATAAACATAAATCTATTTGTCTATATAAAAGGAGAGAAATAATTATACTTTATTTACTTCCTAAATATAAAGTCATAAACTTTAAACATTTATGAACTTGTAAACTTTATTTAAGCACTTATAAACTTATAAATTAATAGAAGCTCTATTTAAAACCTTATAAACTTATGGTATTCTTTTAGACTTTAAAAATATTTATAAACTTATAATTAAGATATAACCATATTCTAATTAATATCTTATAAACTTATAAGTGTTATTATTTATTTAAACATATCTATATTACGAATTAATTTGTATTATAAATACTTAATACTTAGAAACTTAATCAAATAACAAATGATTTATGTTGATTAAATAAGTAATTGTTCTTGTAAATTATTTATTTCTAAATACTTAGAAAACTATTTTGATTATTTTTACCTAGCTTGTGTAATTAATAATTGTAAAACTCTTAAATAATTATTTTAATTAATAATTATTCTAATATATAAATCTATTAAACTTTGACATACAAGTCTTGTATCATTCCTTCAAAAAGTTTATTATAAACTTGATTTAAACTTCATAAACACAAACCATTCTCATCTCCCACTTGGAACCCTAGTCAAACTTGAAATCCTAGATCCTTACCATAGACTTATAGGATCATACTTAAATCTTTAAACTTGCATACTTAGGCTTATCGTGAGGATATTCTCCCTCCAAGTCTTGCAAATACTTATCCGTGTCGGATACTATTCATCATCCATGTGAGTATGCTTAGCCCCTTTTTCCTTTCTATGCTTTTGGGGTGAAACATGTTCAAAATTCTTAAACTTATACAATTCTTGTACAACTATGACTACGTGTTTATTCTTATGTTAAACTTGAGACTTGTATGCTTAGATTAAACTTAAAACTAGCATATTCATTAACTTTGATCAAGCCTATAGTAACAATGATAGATCTATTGTATTTGACCAATCCACCTTGATTGATTGACCCCTTTGGGGGGAGCCCTTGGTGATTGTTACTAAATTAAACTTTAAACTTGAGACGTATAAGGGTAACCTGCGGGTTATGCTTAAACTTGGTTGGAGGGTTGAAGTGCACAATGTTTAAGATACTTGTTCTCATACTTACATTATAGAATGCATATATCATAGTGAATTGTAATTCTTCTCAAATACTTGTTAAACTGTGTCAAAACCTTTGTATCTCACCAACTATTTTGTAGTTGACAGATTCTTTCACATGTTTCAGGTTTACATCAAGAGACTTATTCGTGATCACATAGGATGCTTTGGACCTAGACTACTTAAATTAAATGTTGTATTCGTATTATTCTTCCTTGTATTGAACCTTAAATTATTCATTAATGAAATATCGAAACTTTAATAGTTAACCTTGTGCTATTGAACAACCGCGTCCGCCCCGACGTATAATCCGCCGTCGGTTGGGGTGTGACACGGGTTGAATATAATATAAATATATTATTTATTCGGAGTCGGGGTTTGAAAATAAAATCAATATATTATTTTAAAAGTGGAAATAATATAAAAATGGGTTATAAAATCAAACCGAGCCTATGTGTGGTTTTACGAGGCTAGAACACATTAATATATTAATATAATAATATAGGGTTATGATTTTTTTAATAAAATAATGCTACAAATACATTTTAATAAATAAAACGGAGTGGGGAGACTCAAACCTGGGTCTCCTCCACATGAGCACACTCACTTAACCATCACACCCCGCTAGGGATTCGCAAACAAACCCGGATTTAAAAGATTTTAATCATTAACTCTCCTGAGTTTTTCCCGCAAACCCAACCGATTGAATCCAGTCCCAAAACTAACGAATCTGATCGCGAATGGTTAAGGAATCTTAGGGGTTTTGTTAATCAGTTCCTTGCGAACCTGTAGGTGGGTTTAATTTGCAAATCATCAAGTCTAATATCGTTTAATTCCAGATTCAAAAGCCAAAACCCTAGATCAAGAACACCAAATTGATTTAAATGATCCTGATGATGAAATCTGTTAGAAACATGGGGCTTTCATATATTAGGATGTTGCGAAACTGTTGGTGTGGTTTAATTTCATTTAAATCGAGTGTAGGTGAGGATTCGATTAAACAGAAAAACATGAACCCTAGATTCTTGATCTCGGCCAATTCAATGATAAGGGACTAAATTGGCATAGGGCTTTCATTAAATAGAGGATTACGAATCTAGTGATAAATTTTAATTGAATCTAAACAGGGTCTGGAATATAGTTTGATTAAAAAGGTTTCACATGAACCCTAGAATCTGGTTCATGCTAAATCTGATGATGGAAGCCCCAATAATCATAGGGCTTTTATTCTAGAGACTGAAACGAAGCTAATGGTATAGGTAATTACCAGAATTGTGTTTGAATTGATGGTGCACGAGTAAAACCGGTGCCGACTGTGACTGGCTTGGTCTCCGGTGACTTCTTGTGCGATTCCGATCAAACATACGTATGTAGAAACTCTAGTGAGGAATGTATGGAGTGTGCAGGGTGTCTGCTTGCGAGAATCATGATCGAATTGCTCGAATTTGATGGATACATGTTGTTGGTTGACGGTTACGATATAATTACCCATAATTGGGTTTAATTCGTTGTAAATTAGATGATTAAAGGCTTAATAATGAAAGTTAATGTCATGAACGTGTATAATTCCGATCAAACAGTTATCACTTCGAATATAATTTGGTTATTAGCCTGGATTTGAGCCAAAGACCAAGAGTTTGACTTTGCAAAGTCAACAGGAACCAAGATATCGAATTTTAACCTCAAAAGTCAATAGGATTAGGGTTTGGGCTAATGACACAACTAGTCCCTATAGTTTTAGTTTAATATTTGATAGAATTAGTCCTTAAGGTTTGTGCTTAGGTTAATTAGGTTAGAATATAACAGGATTTTGCTAACGAAGTTAACTTGAAAAGTTTGGATGTCACATCATCCCCTAGTTGAAAGAATTTTCGTCCCAAAAATTAGAATAGTGCCTTAAGTGTTTGACGTGGAGTGCTTGAATAGATGAGGATACTTGCGCATCATCTGATCCTCGCGCTCCCATGTGAATTCCGGTCCGCGTTTTGAGTTCCAACGAACTCTGACAATAGGGATTTTACTAAGTTTGAGCGTTTTTACTTCCCTATCCATGATTTCTACCGGTTCATCAACGAAGCGTAATTGTTCATCGATTTGTAGTTCCTCAAGAGGGATCGCGAGTGTCTCGTCTGTTAGACATTTCTTCAAGTTCGAGACATGAAAGACGTTGTGTACACCACTGAGTCCTTCAGGTAGGTTCAGTTGATATGCCACTAGGCCAATTCTCTTCACTATCTTGAACGGTCCAAAATAACGAGGGTTTAGTTTACCTTATTCCCAAGTAAACTCGGGATCACGTTTAGATTCCCAACGAGCTTTGACTGTTGGTTTGGGGAGTACGATTGATAACAATATTTAGGTCTGACACTCAAAGTCAGGCATGAATGATGATAATGAATTTAGTTTGAAGAGAATTGAGGAGAAAGCCATCGAAGAATATTTTGGACTTCCAAGATGGAATGCATAACTTGAAATGAGAAAGATGAGAATTTGATGATCAAAACTTGTTTAGGATGTAGTCTAACATGTTCAATAAATGTCACTGGATAAGAGGTTTCACAATCATTGGTCAATGTCAAAATAACATAAAATGTCACGTGACACGAACAACGCCACTTCTGACGATATGACAGGAACACTAATATATAGGAAGTACCAGCGGCGCATCCACCACGCCCTTATGATATCGCATCCGTTTCGTATTTATATATCACGATAGGTTTTATGTCATAACGCACGACAAACTTCACTATGTTTTTCATGCGCTGATTTTATAATTACGTGTGCACCCGTAGTTACTCAAATCGTCGTATGGTCCGTATACATCAATCTATTGCATGTGGGCACAGAGGTGGGACTAACAAGGTGGCACAACCTCACACATGGGTGCCCTAAGTAGATGGCATACCCTCCAGGTTACCCATAAAGTTTATAGCTCTCTCGTGTTTGAACAAGAATACGTCAAACCCCGAGTAGCTCAAAGTTTATAGCTATCAACTTTCATGGATAAAGTGAACGATCATGCCTCATATATATAGTGGACAATTAATTGTGAACAATGTAAACGGTCTAGTTTCGTATGTAATTTAGGCACTAAAGTTCCATGTATAGTGTAGATAATCTAGTATTATGCATATTGTAAATAACCAAATATCATGAATTGTGTGAACAATCTAGTATCATGCATCAAGTTCCGTATATAATGTGATCAATCTAGTTTCATGTATATTGCAAGTAATCAAGTTTCATGCATAATGTGAATAATCATGTACCAAGTTTCATGTATAACGTGAACAATCTAGTTGCGTGTATAATGTAAACAGTTTAGTCTCAGGATTATATTGTGACCGTCCATATGTAAATAATTGAACTTCATGAGTAACGTAAATTATCTAATCTTGTCGGTGATCGAGTGTTATGGGCAAGGGCGTTGCTTGAAGTTTCATGTACGAGGTAGATTGTTGGGTTTCAAGATTTCAATTTTGTTGAGGTTTGTATGGGTGGTTAACGCCTATGCGAAATGATTCATCTATTTGAAGTGACTAGTAAGCTCATACATTCCCGAAGGTGCAAGGTGATGGGATGGTTTTGCAGGAAATCAGAATAGTGTGTTCATGAATATCTAATTTGTGCTTTTTGTTTGTAAATAAACAAATAATTGAAATTTTACTCTTGTTTGTAATTTAATAAATAAGTGAAAATAATAATTTGAGTGGGTGGATAATTAGATAAAAACCTTTTATTTATTCAATTCAATTATCATAAAGTAGATGTTTCAAAAGATAATAATGGCCTTATTGTTTAATAATTAAGCCAAGATTTAAATAATAACTAGTTCAGCGAAATAAAAAGTCATAATAAAATAATTAATCAAATCATTATTAAAAGGATGACATATTTGTTAACGATTTTATAAAATAATTTGCACAAGACGGGTATTAAGTTTCTTTACGAGGTAAAGGGTTTGTAAATAGTTTCAACTCTAGACAAAATGTATAAACCAAGGGTTTGATAAATGTTTTTTTTGAACAAAATAACTATATTAGTTAAATCAAGAAGTAACAAAATGATTAGTTTACAAGAAAGGTTTATATGTCAATCATTAAGGAGAGTTAAAAATGATAACATTTATGTTTGGGTATAAGATATGGGTTTCAACTTAAATTTTAAGAAAACGCGAAATAGAATACCCGTCTAACATCTCAGATAGTTTCCCACCAAGAAGTAGATGAGCACCAAGATGAACATCGTTAAGGTTATTCGTATTGCAAACCGGGCCTCAACTCTAGCTGTTTCTGTGCGTGCATCAAAAATTTCTCGGTCACCTTCCATCATGTCTAGATTTGTAATTTAGTTCTCCTGGTACCGCCCTTGACCTAATAGGCTATCTATTCGATGGCCCGGCATGTCGTGTTTTATTCCCTGCTCCGTTCCTTGTCTCAGAAACTCTGCGGTCCTAACATGTTGGTGAGCGGTATTAGTTGGAACTCCTAAGGCACTGATAGGTTCCCTGGCTTGTCCTGCTCCTGAGTCTGAATGGTATGGGTTAGGTGCTAGATAGGGGTCTCTCGGTGAAGGTGGTTCAGCTGCTCAGAGTCTCATGTCTGTGCTCCTAAATCAATCAGTCCTATGGTCAAACGTGGATCTAGCAGCTAGTCGTGTTGGTGACTGGTTGTTTGGTGATGATTTTCAGGGGAATGAGGAGGGTAAGGGACCATGTCTAACACGAAAAGGTCCTATGACTAATCATAACACCGAGTTTTTTTTTATAATAATATATCAGGAGTAACACTTGACCTATAAGTAGTGTACTCACGAAAAGGATCCCTAGGAAAGAGAGATGGGTCACAAGAGACACACTGAAGTACGAAATCTTTCCTTAGTTAGAATCTTTCATGGACTTACACCCACTTTTCCAGCCATCATGTACCATTAACATTATTATTTGAATTAATGGTTATGATGAGAATCATTAAGGATCGTGTTTTGTGGCTCAAAGGTGTGCTTCATCTATTCAAGCAGCTTCCTTTCCTTGGGTGGTGAGGTCTAAGGGTTTAGATTTCTCACAAGTGGTGATGTGGATGATAAATGTTTCAAGGCATAAGGATGAAAGGGTATCGGGACTTAAATAAGGTTAAGTATAAGAATCAAATAGGGAGGTTTCGAATTATAATAATTAGACGAATGATACTTAGGTTGTATTCATTTGGGACATAACCCAATGGATGATGTGTCAAATCAAAGTGATTTAAGTTCATATACTTTCAAGAAGACATGCTTTAGCCTATAGGTGAACACTCACTTCGGGAATTCCCAGGAAAGCATACGGATCCTTCGGTTGATTTGGATTTATATGAAATGCTTTACTACACAGAAGGCCTTAAGTACAGGCATTCACCCTTCTGGATTGCATATGTTCCCTACTAATTTTTTTAGAACCCAAAACTTTGACGAGATTTTAAAATTTCAACGAGCATTAGGGCTAAGTGTTTGAGCTTTCCCCAAGTGATTAGTAATGGTGTGTTAAGATGAAAGTGTATAATGTCCTAGGTATGGATAAGTGTATAGCAAGACTTAGGGTAGCATTTAGTGATATCGAATAGGTATTATGTAGACTAATCAAAGAGCGTAGTAAATAAAGTATCACATGAGCAGTAGTCATTGTAAACATGTAACCTAGCATATTTGGTAACACACGTTGTATCATGCAATGTAATACCTACGATAACCTGTAGGATAATCACACTGGGGTATCCTAAGGTTATAGACTATAGACTAAGAATATGTTTCAAGTAATCCATGTAGTTTCAAATAGTTTCATCTAGTCCTTGGAATGTTGTAGTTCATGAAATCGTATCATGTAGACAGAAGTAGGTAGATTTAGGTAAGTATGTGTATAAATATAAAAGACACGAGTTAAACTCATGTTTGGGGACTCCTAGGTTATAGTCTAAGTCATGTGTGTCTAATAACCTAATTCCATATAACCATGTCTCTGATACCAATCTGTCACATCCCGGCCGGCAGTGGATTATACGCTGGGGCTGACGTGGTTGTTCATAAGCACATGATCATCTATTAATAAGTGACAAACTTTATTCATTGAAATTAAATCATCCGTTACAAATAGAAATGGAAAACAAGGAGTTCAAACATAACACAAGTTAAATTCAATCTTTAATAAAGCTAGGTCCATAGTCCTATGTGATCATGTAGTGTCCTCAAACTGGTGCACCTGAAACATGTGAGTAAATATCAACTACAAGTAGTTGGTGAGTAACATAGGTTTTGACACCAAAAGAAATTGAAGTATAGGTTTACAATTCAATATGTTCACAGCATGTCTAAAGCATATATGTGAAAACACACCAGGTTCCAAGCGTACAATCAAGCCGTGTAAATGGAAAACTAGTTACGCAATCCCACTGATTGCCATTTTGAAAAAGTAGTAAGATGTATACGCAAAAATCCGCCAAGGTTCTGTGTTATGTATGAATCGGATTCCCCTATAAGTGATCATGTTAGGTACTAACTTAGGCCTGGGTAGCAGGATAATGATTGCACTGACATGAACACATTTATTGGTCACCAAGTAGTTTAAGACATAAAGCATAAAGACCATAGCATAAGAACAATGGTATTGAATTGTGTAAGTAAGGCATTTGTAAATATGTTTCACCCCAAAAGTAAAAAAAGTAAAAAGGGGCTATGTAAACTCACCTAAATCAAAGCAAGAAATGGTACGAGTAGTGGATATCACCACACAAGAATGCAAGTAGGAAAGTACGAGAGTTTACCTGTAAGCTGCTTACGTATGCCCTAGAATTATAAGCATAATAATTAGGGACACATGGGATTTTGTGACGATAACACGGAAGGTTGAACGTCCTATGACGCACTAATGATTAACGAGTAGACAACCTATCCACGGGGAAAGGGTTTCTTAATATAATAATTAAAACAAATGCGTTATGCGTCGAACGTCTCTAATACGAATTATATTAAATAAATAAATAAATTTGTGCCTTTGTACCATTAAAATAATGGCTAGGAAAATAATATAACTAATATATTATTTTTGAACTCGCAGAAATTATACGATAATCGCTTAAGTGGCAAAAATAATAAATAAATTATTTTTTTTATTCGAGTATATAAACGTGAGTAAATAATATAAATAATTATATTATTAATTAGTTTGAAATTTTACACGAGGTTTATAAACGAGGCGAAAATAATATATATTAATATATTATTTTTAATTGGATTCATGAGTTTAATATAATATAAAAATGGGTTATAAAATCAAACCGAGCCTACGGGGGTTTTACGAGGTTAGAACACATTAATATATTAATATAATAATATAGGGTTATGATTTTATTTATAAAATAATGTTAGAAATACATTTTAAAAAATAAAACGGAGTGGGGAGACTCGAACCCGAGTCTCCTCCACATGAGCACACTCACTTAACCATCACAGCCCGCTAGGGATTCGCAAACAAACCCGGATTTAAAAGATTTTAATCATTAACTCTCTTGAGTTCTTCCCCAAACCCAACCGATTGAATCCAGTCCCAAAACCAATGAATCTGATCGTCAATGGTTAAGGAATCTTAGGGGTTTTGTTAATCAGTTCCTTGCGAACCTGTAGGTGGGTTTAATTGGCAAATCATCAAGTCTAATATCGTTTAATTCTAGATTGAAAACCAAAACCCTAGATCAAGAACACCAAATCGATTTGAATGATCCTGATGATGGAATCTGTTAAAAACATGGGGCTTTCATATATTAGGATGTTGAGAAACTTTTGGTGTGGTTTAATTAAATTTAAATCGAGTGTAGGTGAGGATTCGATTAAACAAAAAACATGAAGCCTAGATTCTTGATTCCGGCCAATTCGATGATAAGGGACTGATTTGGCATATAGCTTTCATTAAATAGAGGATTACGAATCTAGTGATAAAGTTTAATTGAATCTAAACAGGATCTAGAGTATAGTTCGATTAAATCGGTTTCGCATGAACCCTAGAATCTGGATCATGCTAAATCTGATGATGTAAGCCCTAATAATCATAGGGCTTTTATTCTAGAGACTAAAACGAAGCTAATGGTATAGGTAATTACTAGAATTGCGTTCGAATTGATGGAGCACGAGTAAAACCGGTGACGACTGTGACTGGCTTGGTCTCCAGTGACTTATGGTGTGATTTCGATCAAATAAATGTGTGTAGAAACTCTAGTGAGGATTTTCTTAAGTGTGCAGGGTGTCTGCTTGCGAGAATCATGATCGAATTGCTCGAATTTGATGGATACTTGTTGTTGGTCGACGGTTACGATATAATTACCCATAATTTGGTTTAATTTGTTGTAAATTCGATGATTAAAGTCTTAATAATGAATGCTAATGTCGTGAACACGTATAACCGTTATAACTTTGCAAAGTCAAAAGGAACCAAGATATCAAATTTTGACATCAAAAGTCAACAGGATTAGGGTTTAGGTTAATGACACAACTAGTCCCTATAGTTTTAGTTTAATATTTGACAGAATTAGTCCCTGAGGTTTGTGCTTGGGTTAATTAGGTTAGAATTTAACAGGATTTTGCTAACGGAGTTAACTTGAAAAGTCCGGATGTCACAGATAATCACATCAAAACTCCCTAGTTTAACGGGTAACATATCTATTTCGAAGGAATGATTGGCTAATTCTAGGACACAACTCTGAATAATGTGGTTGGTTTTGATTAATTTACCGTCATCTAGTTCTACGGTATACTCGTTATCTAGAATGGTAGGTTCGATACCAAGTAATGGACTAAATTCATTAGACACGAAGCTTCTTTCAGCACCAGTATCAAATAACATAGATGCATAATGGTTGTTTAGAAGGAACGTACCCGTGATGGTGTCGGGGTTCTGTTTGGCTTCTCCTGCTCCAATCACAAAAGATCGCCCTTTGGCGTTGTTGTTGTTGTTTCCTGGCTTCCTGTTCTTTGGGCAATCCTTTGTAAAATGTCCATTTTGCCCACAAGTGTAACAAGCACGGGTTGCTCCAGTGTTTGGAACTTGTCCTTTCATCCTTTCATCCTTGGTCGAATGGCCAATCCTTTTGCACTTCTGGCACCTTGCTTCCTCACAAGTGTCGTTGTATTGAAAGTTGCATCGATTGCACTTTGGTAGGGTTCCCGTGTAAGCTCTCCTTGGCTTATTGTCAGCTTGACCCGCGTTGTAGGCTCGGGTAGTTTCTTGCCTTTTCTGTGGTAGTGGCGGATTGAATGACCTTGAAGAACTACCTTCGCACTTTCTCTTGTTATCAGCAAGTTTGTTAAAGAGTCCCTGACGAACGGCCTGGGACGACAGGTTGTGTGCCAATCGGATTGCTTGCTGGATTGTTGTAGGTTCAGAATATGATACCATACCCTGGATTTGCGAGGCCAGTCCCTACAGATAATGCCCAATACGTTTCTCTTCAGGTGTTACCATATGAGGACACAATCCTGCCAAATCATGAAATTTTGACGTGTAATCCACCACATCTGGTCCATTCATTTTCAGGTTCCAAAACTTTTACTCAAGATCCTGGATCTCGTTTCGTGTACAATACTCAACCCTTAACAGCTTCTTGAAGTCTGCCCATGGCATAGCATTTGCTTCCAAGCCCATCGCTTGGACATTGGATTTCCACAAGGTAAGCGCTTGTCCCTCAAAAGTTCTAGTAGCGAATTTCACCTTTGAAGTTTCTGGACAGTTGCACATCTCGAAAGTAGACTCTACTTTCTCAATCCATCGTACCAAGTTAACTGCTCCATCCCATCCATTGAAAAAGAGCGGTTTGCAGTCAAGGAAAAGCTTCTAGGTGCATACTGGGGATTTTGTACTTGTCCTCCTGCATTCTGGTTGCTTGGTAAGGCTGCAACAACTGCAGCTACTCTTTCGTTAATAAGGGCCTCCATCTGTGTTGTCGTCATTGTTGCTTGGCGGGTCGGCATGTCTCTTCATATCATAATGTTAGCAAAAGTTAGATTATATGTAACTCACAACCAACACATGTAGAACTCAACAAGAGCTCTAGTAGCCTCTAGATGTTGCCATGAGCTCCGCTGCAACGGCTCTCTGGGTAGCAAGTGTAGCTCTCTGCTCTGCCACGTTGGTCCTCAGATACTCGGTCAGATAAATGGTAATCCTGGCAGCATCCCTCTTGCGATCCTCCGTCAGTCGGGACACCTGCTCCTGTAGGGTCTATAGTGCGGTCTCTGACACTTGCGTATGCACATGCTCAATCCTCTTCTCGGTATCTTTCCCCAGACCTTCTAGGGATGGATCCTTCTTCTTATGGTGCTCCACTTGCTTCAGGTTGCCGCGTACCTTCTTCTGCTCCCATCGCAGATCCCCTAGTATTCTATCATACCGGTTGCATCGGGCTACCAAAGTTGGGATCGTACGCTCGATCGGCTCCCCTGTAATCGGTAGGATGCGTGGTCCATGTGAAGACTCTTCGATCTCGGTAATAGGATGTACTCCTTCCTCCTTAGCCCAATCCCTCAAGGTTTCAGAAACGAACGTCCACTTTCTCGTGTCAAGTCTAGATTTCTTACGTTTGGGCTCAGGGACAGGCGTGCTCGTAGAAGAGGGTGGTGCCCACTTCATCGGGGTATGCTGAACTAGTGGCCTATAGGGGCAATGTCGGTGCGGGTAGGCGATGTCACAGGTGGCCATCTCGCGGGTCTCTTCAGCTGCTGGAGTCTCAGACACCATCTTTGACTCAACTTCATCATCCTCTGTAGGTTCTTCTCCCGACTTCTCAAAAGTGGTGTCGTCGGAGACAAGGTACTCCAGTAGTTTCTCATCGGATGAAGTGTCCACTGGTGTCGATGGCATGTACATGTACTCGTCCTTGGAGTCCGTAATCTCAATCAGCTGGTTTGCCACTGACATGTTCCTGTAACAGGTCAACCACAAATTTCTATCTTACGTGAGTATTCTAAGTGTATGTGAGAATACTAAGTGTATGTGTGGAAGTGAAATGCAAGTGAGACATCGGTTATAGTCTAAGTCCACTATATGCAACCTAGTTCACTGCAACCAATGGCTCTGATACCAGTCTGTCACACCCCCAAATTCCAGTTCCGGGCAATACCCGAGGGGCGTGACTCAAGATGATCTTTACCATTGAATTACTTTGAATGACCACTAAATGGTTTTCAAAATACCTGTTTTAAATGCATGGCTTGAACAAGCCCAAAATAAGTTTAGCAAAGTTCAAAGTAAATGTGCGGAAGCAATGTTTAAAAGTTTACAACGCTTAACAAATGAATTAAAAGCGTTTGTCAAAATAGGATGCCATGCATAAATAGTGTGTGACTCCTGTGGGTGCATCCTAGCCACATATCCTATGCATTCAACGACCAGAGATAAACATGCTAAAATGAGTCAACATAAAGTTGGTGAGTTCATAGGTTAAATGTAATGGAAATCATATCATGAAACGTATTGGAAAATCATATATTGACAATACATGGAAAATCATATGTGGAAAAGCATATGTTGAAAATGCATGGAAAAGCAAAGGTACTCTACACAATCATTGTTGATCAGACAAAACCAAAAATTATCCTAAGTCCGCCAACCGAAGCTCAACTGTAGCCACTGAAAAAGGAAAAGGATGTGGTGCGCCTCTTTGTGCCATGCACATGAATGGATTAGGTCAATTATGTACCCGTTTGACCTCCAGTCGAAGTTAGCGCTACTAACTCAGGCAACCCAACAGTACTATTCATGATCACCTCGCTTGTGGAAAAATTAACGGTTGACTCTGAGAGGACTTTGTACACACCAGTACAACTTATATAATTAATGTAACTGTGTAAGCATGGAAATATGATTTTTGAAAAATGTACTTGAGCATGTATCTCACCCCAAAAGGAAAATGAGTAAAACGGGGCTGTGAGAACTCACCTGATAAAGCGGTAATGATATGCAAGTCTTAGCGAATCTGGCTAAATGAGACGACCTACTCGTGCCCTAGGAAACATTTAGGACTTTAAGGTCTAAGTATTGTAAATGCTTGACTATGAACTCTATGCATCCAAAGAGTTGTTTAAAAAGTGACTTTGACGTTTCAAAGTTGTTTTGACTCGACGACCCGTTGGTGACACGTTGGACTTAAACATTCAAATCCTAATATGGAATTCAAATATCCTTTGAAATAGTCTATTATAGTCTAATAAACACATTGGCACATTTGATTGGAATTTAGAACTTGAAACAAAACTTTTGATACATTAAGGTTTCCTTAATTGGAAAGTCAAGTTTTTGAGTCCTAAACATGGCAACTATGCAAAGTTAATGTATATACATGGAATTAGGCATGTTATAACACATATAGAACATCCCAAGGTTTACTTGCTAAAAATAGACAAACATGTGAGTTTCGGATAATTAAAGTTTCCTATTATAGCAAGAGCATGTCAAATTGTCAAGTTTATGGATAATCATCATGTGTTATCATACAATGCACTTAGTTAAGTGTTACTAAGTCATTTAAACCTTCTAATCATGTTAACAACTTGCAAACACATCTTGTGGAGAAATAAAGTTTCCTTATTTAGAAACCGGGCTCTAAAACTCATACACATGCATTTTAATCCATCAATTTGGTCAATCATTCTTCCATAATGTTCGCTACACTAGTTTCATGCTTTGAATACACTCAAACAACAAGTTTTCATACATGCCAAGAAACAAAGTTTCTAAAAATAGAAAACGAGCTTAAAAGCATCATGGACATGTTATTTTACCGAAAAAAATCATACAATCTCTATATCTAGTGTTTATGCATCATTTTCACCAAACAAATCACATCATAACTACTTTTAACAAAAACCCAAAAATTAAAGTTACTATAAATAGAACCGAGCATGAAATCTCAAATGACCAAAAGTTCTAGATAGCAAATCTACACATATTATCCATTCTTTATGCATATCTAACCATTTTCCATCATCAAATCACCTTAAACATGGCATCTATCATGAAACCCAAAATTAAAGTTTCATAAAATAGCAAAACCGAGCATGCATGTATCATCCAACCCTTTTGACAACAAAGTTTGCACATATTCTTCATCTACAACTATTATTACAACATAATCCATCATCAAATCAACAAAATCTCATCATCTAACACATGCACATATAATAAAGTTTTCTTAAATGGAAACCGAGCCTATGAACAAAATCATGGTTCAAAATCACCAACAATATGTACCATTTGAGTTTTAAAACACATTTCATTTAAGAATCCATGGCTAATCTTTCATAAAAATGGGTTTTCTTTGTATGCATGTTCATTTGAACATGAAAATGAAAATGGAGAAAAAGTGGGTTTTGATCTTACCAAACTTGAAAATGTGATTGAATGATTGATGAAATCTCTTGTAAGCTTGATAATATTCACTTGGATACTTGATTTGGATGGATGGATGGATCAAAGAATCAAAAAAAGATGAAGATGGTAGTGTGGGTGGTGTTTTCGGCCAAAGAGCGAGAAGAGGGAAGAAGGTGGAGTGAAAAGATGGAGAAAATGAGGATTGGTGGGGGTATTTATAGTGTCTTTTGACACCGGGTGATGGAAAACGAATAGTCACTAATTTCTTGACAGAAATCCCGAATAAGTATGAACGAAATTATTTAAAAATAATTTGAATCATATTGGTATGTTGAACATATAAAATTTTTAGATTTTTATGTGGAAATGTCGGTACATACTGCAGACTGGCCGGACAACGTTAAAACAGAAAGTTTTTCAGAAAATTCCCGAAAAGTTCACAGATTCTTGAAATAACATATCACAGTACTACATGTAATTTGTACACACCAAATATATGTATATGTGTCTGCTTAGAACTATGGACCTAGTTAGTGCACACTGCGTGTCTACAAGACTGTGTTGAAAATAAAAGTATTTCTATAAATCACCGAAAAATTCATATAGGCATGATTAATTAAATCACAATGTTACATATAATTTTCACTCACAGATTATATGTCTAGATATTTGTTTTAAATTATCACCAATGGTAGTGCTGTAGGACGCGTGTTTGACTGGGTAATCTTTCGGATTACCTACACGTGTAAACGGATTGACTTGCTAAGTGTGAAATGGACTTAATTACTATAAAATTAAGTGTCATGCCTGTCTAAAAGTGTAATATGTATCTCATTCAGGAATGGATATCAACCTGAAATTTGCCGGGTGTCACAATAGTTAAGGTTGTAAGGATCAAATCTAATAGGGTAACACATCATGAGGTCACCGAGAAGTTTAGATCAAGAAATTTTGGAGGTATGTGGCCGCATACTTCATGGCCTTGCCGCATACTTGAAGTATGCGGTACCCAGCCCAAACGAATAGTATAAATGGTTAAGTTATATTTTGTATTCAGTTAGACGAGTTGTTGAGCGATATTTGTATTGTTTTTCAGTGGTTTATCAATATACAAAACGTTTGACAATCAATTGTGTCTCGTCCTCTTTATTTATACTTAGAAGTCATGTGTCGAGTCTGTTTCCGCCAGGTTCAACACGCCGTTGAATCCGTTGATTGAAGATCCTTAGGATTTCGAACCTTACAATTGGTATCAGAGCCTTAGCGCTCATTGGTGAAGCTTGCAACGGATTTCTTTGACTCGTGAGGTATCAAAGTTACTGTTTTTAGCGTTTATTTGAACTGACTTGTGTGTTTGGAAGAGTTTCTGGACAGATTGACAGGTTTTGGACCTTTTTTCTATCACGATTGTTGAAGTTTGCGGTTGATAAGTAGATATTTTGGCTTGAAAATCAATGCTTTCATTCAAATTCTTCATCAGAAAGTTTACGGCTTTCCAACTATACGGTAGTGAACTTTGCGGTCCTTGAAGTTTACGGTTGTTGAAGTTTACGGCTCTTCAAGTTTGCGGTCTCTGAAGTATACGGGTTTCTGAAGTATACGGTATTGAACTTTTCGGTCCTTGAAGTTTACTATTATTGAAGTTTACGACTCTTCAAGTTTGCAGTCTCTGAAGCATACGGGTTTCTGAAGTGTACGGTATTGAACTTTGCGGTGTTTGAAGGTTTCGGTTCAGCAGGGTTTACGGGTTTCTGAGTTAGCCGTTACATATCTCGTGTGTGCCTCTGCTCTATAAGTCATGAATGATACTAATGCTATGGTAATGAGAACAGTACCACTACTAGACCCCTCGTCTCACGAATGCCGATGATTTTGATAACTGGAAATACAGATATGAAAATTTTGCTAAGTTTATGGATTCATTCATATGGAAATCCATTGAGAAGGGTCCTACAATTCCTATGGTTAGAAATTCAAACAACGAGTTTGTTCCAAAGGATCCTAATTTCTATGTGGGTGAAGAAATTCTTTAGAAGGAGAAATATGAGAAAGCCTATGCTGGATTGACAATGGCTTTGTCAATAGAAATTGCTCCAGGGTTCAAAGAGTACAACACTGCAAAAACTCTCTAGGATGCATTGGTGGGAAGGTTCTAAGGCAACCTAGACATGCTAGAGAGTCGAAAGGACATGTTGAGGCAAAAATTTAACATGTTTAAGTATGTTAAAGGGGAAAGTCTTGAATCACAGATAAACAGGTTCACCCACTTAATGAGTGAAATGAGTGGTGTTGGTATTGAAATGACCAAGGGTGAGATAAACAAGAAACTGCTCAACTCTTTGCCGATTAATTGGAACTTCAACATCACTATAATTAAGAGAACCAAAGACATGTATGCCACTTCACTCAGTGAGTTAATCTCTGTTTTGAGGTCATATGAAATAGATGATCAGCAGAGACAGCTCATGTTTACTTCTAAGACAGAGCACTTAGTGTCTCAAATAAGTGCTTTACTCTCTAGTATGTTATCTACTCATACTCTAAATATGTCTGCTGTTTCAAATCAAACAACTACTACTGCCTTAGTCCAGCAGAATAACTCACCGTCATCAAATACTGTCAAAGCTATAGAAATGAATGTTGCATTGTTTAGTGTTTTTCTGAATAGCTATAATGCAATGCTGGCCGGAAAGCTCTCTCCTGTCGACCTAGTACAAGATGACATGGAGCAAATCCATCCTGATGACTTGGAAGAGATGGATATCAAGTGGCACATGGCAATGGTTGTGCATCGTGCTAAAAGGTTCATCGAAAAGAACTGGGAGAAACTCATTTGATGGGATGGAGTCTGGTGCAAAGAAAATTGGATTTGGTAAATCCAACTTGAGGTGCTACAAATGCAGCAAGCCTTGACACTTTGCTAGAGAATGCCCTGAGCCTAAAGTTAAAAAGGGAAGTTCTTCCAGTAGCTCAGAAAAAAAGGAACCAGCTGCACCTAGTGACAACAAAGCTTTGGTCAGTCAGCAAACTGCCGGATATGATTGGGGAGACCAGATTCATGAGCTAACTATGCAGGTGTCTAATCATGCTCTCATGGAAAAAGTTGAAGAAGCTGAGGTACATACACATACTTGTTTTCAAAATTGCATAGAAAAAGTAAATAGATATAAGTGTGATAATGAAATGCTAATAAAGGAAATTACTCAACTTCGGTATGCCAATGCTGAGCACAAGCTATCTGAAAGTATTTTTAAAGATAAAATTGAGGCAAGTAAAATTAATTTTTCTAAACATGAAATGGATTTTAGCAATAAGGAATGTCTTTATCGTGATGCTTTAAAAAGAATAGATGACCTCAGTCTAAAGTTGAATGATGCCGTGACTCAATTGGCAAACACTAAACTAACAATCGAGAAAATTGACCACTCTCGATCAGTTGTTTATGACATGTTAGATTCCCATGTTCGAAAGAAAGGAAATCCAGGAATTGGTTATCATGCTGTTGAACATCCTTTCGATGGCAGTTTCACCTCTATGACAAGTGTTGTGACAACTGCCAAATATCAGTAACTTAAAACCTAGTTGTTGGGTTAACCCAACTAGACCCCAATAAGGCCCAATAAGGCCTAACAGGAATTTAAGCCCATTTGAGGCTCAATTGCATAATCCGTATCTCAACCTAATCACTCGATTTAGTCTAACCACGCGTTACATGAAATAAATAATAAAGTACGTAAGCGGAACATGTCAGCACGATGAGTTGTTAAGCGTTTAACGCGTCAAACATCGGTTTAATACCGAATATTCAACATTACAATTATTTAAGATAACGAATAATTAATATTATGTATTAATATTTATCATGTAAGTCTATTCACACAAATACACGCATAGTATGTGTGCATGTACGATAAATCACGTTAGATACTCGTGAGACACGCGGTAAGGAGTGCGTTAGCAGTACGGTTATTCCCGGTACGTATAACGATACGAAAAAAATTATAAATAATTATTTTAAATATTATTAGTAAAATAATATTAATAGTGCTCGGAGAGCGAAACGTTCAATCTAACAAAACGGGTTCATACACGCGTCGTTAACCGGTACCGGCTAGATATCTCTCGGTAATTATTTTCTATCAACAACAAAAATATTAAATGAATAATTTATTTTGATATAAATTTTTATAGGTGAGAATTAATAATCGGGTACGAAATTTTGAGACATTACACCGTTAAGTTACAGGTGCGTTACGCGGAGTAAAACCGTTAGAAAGCCCGGACTATAAAAACACCTTAACTAGCTAGGAATTTATGACGCCAACGTTTGGAAACTTAAGTGAATACGTTTCGAATAAATATGAAGCACTAAATCTTTATAACTTGATCAAATATTATGTTAAATATACGTATACTCGTATTCATATACAAATGTGTATTTTATATAAACGCAAACGTTTATTTCAAAATGGAATACTCATATGATATATTGTTAGTTTTTGAAAATATACATATATATATATATATAGACACACACACACACATTTGTATGCGTTCGAATACACTTAATACTATTGTGCGGGGCATAGCGTATATTATGTATCTTCCTAAGACTAGTTAAATTACGATTATGATTTGGCATAAATAAATATGTACAAGTATTTCAATTATGCGTATCCAAATACACAAAGACGAATCAATACTCCTTAAAGTATAACTACAACTCAAGAATGACTATCAAATAGTCTTAACACTTTAACGAATCAGTCAAGCTCAACCGCACACGTGATGACCCAACACGAGTTTAGACTCGCTTTAAATTATTAGGGTTAGTCTATAAAGTTCTTTAAGTACCTACAGGTATCGTAGGGCTCGAGTATGACATAAGCTCGTGACTATCATATCACGTGGACATTGATTTCCCTTACTATCAGAAAGACATTATTGATCCTGACACGTCACAAGGTGAGTTTCACGGCCCCTCTTTACTTTAAAATGTTTTAGAAACATCGGGGGTGTTAGGACATAGATTTGTAATGACAAAAGCTTGTAATAGTTAGATTTTATGTCTTTATGTTTTTGTTATGTAATTGTTTAAAAGTTGCTAAGTGTTTAACTAGTGAGCCTAGAGGCGAACTTGTTAAGTTCGCCTGGTCTATCAAAGGCGAACTTAATAAGTTCGCTTAGGTATAACTGAGGCGAACTTGTTAAGTTCGCTTGGTCTGTTGGAGGCGAACTTAACAAGTTCGCTTACAGCAGGTGTGTTTCTATATATATGTGTTACAGAGTCATTAGACAGTGACCGAAACAGAGAGATCAGAGAGAACTATTTTGTCTGATTGAGTCTGTAACCATTGTTGAATGTGAATATATTGAAGAAGTTTATTTACACGTGTTGTGTTGAATTGTTAATTAGTATACAAACGGTAATACGAAGGATTCCGCACTTCGTGTTATAGAAACGTCATATCACGAGTTCGATCAGTAGTTGAGTTACCTGGACCTACAAGTGGTATCAGAGCTTATGCTCGTGAATTAAGTACGATTCTTGGTGATTAGTGACGATTTTTGTGTACAATTCGACAAGAAATTCAACATTTTTGAAGTTTCTGCAACAATGGAGTTTTTCAAGTTCTTAAAGATCGTTTCTTTGCTGAATTCGTGATTTTGGAAGGGTTTTTGACGAAATTAGTCCGATAGAATTGTTCTATTTGATAAAATTCACAATCCTACGGTTCAATTTTCTTAAATTCCATCAATTTGCTGAGAAATCATAAATTTTGAAGGTTTCGGTTCGTGTTTGGGTGAAGAATCTGTTGAATCTGTTACAGCAGTTTAACCGAACTTGCTGAGTTCCTATGCAGGCGAACTTAGCAAGCGAACTTATTAAGTTCGCTTCTCACATTTCAAGCGAACTTAGCTGTTAAGCGAACTTAATGGATTTCCTCCTTAAGCGAACTTGTCTTGTTCGCCTGATATCAAGTTCGCTTAGTACTCACTAAAGCGAACTTATTAAGTTCGCCTGAGGGTAAAAACAGCTCAATACTTAGAAATTTTTTAGAAATTTTTTTTAAACATGGCAAATATGGTTCAAGTCACAAACATGTTTAATTATGACAATGAGATAGGTACATCTCAAAAACCTCCGAAGTTGTTGAATCTAGCTGATTATTCAAATTGGAAAGATCGGTTTGACCAATTCGTATCTTTTACAGATACTAGTTTGTGGATTCCAATTTTGGAAGGATATACACACCCTACTTATTCATGGATGGGAAAAGATGATGTTCCAAAACCAGTGTCTACTTTATCTACTGAAGAGAAGCTGTTATTTGATCGAGAAAAGAAAGCAATGGCTAGCATTTCGATGTCTCTACCAAAGGAAATTTATCACAGTTTTAAACAGTTCAAGTCTTCTCAACAGTTGTGGGAAGCTCTACAGAAAAGGTGTGAAGGGAGTTTAGATGTGAAGAAAAGTAGAAAAGAGTTACTAAAGAAGCAGTTCCTAGTTTTTAAAAATTTTCAGAATGAATCTTTGGATGATCTTGCTACAAGATTCTATCATCTTCTTAGTGAACTGGCTAGTGCATCTGTGGTATATGAGACTGAGGAAATAAATGATAAATTCTTGGAGGCTTTACCATCAAAGTTTGATGTGTATACGGTTTTGATCAAAGAAAATGTTAAATACAAAACCATGTCTCTTGAAGAAGTCCTAGGGAAAATTCAGTCACATGACATGAATATGAAGAAGAAAGAGACTAATATGGAGCATATCCAGGATCCCTCGATATATTTTGCCAAATCTGTTGGTAAATCTGGTACTGGAGTAGCATTTTTTTCTGGTGATGCTCAAGAGTCTTCAAATGACCAGTGTTCTGGAGTTCCAATCTATTCTGGTCATACAAGTCATTCTGGATTTTCTGCTACTACTGCTTCAACATCATCTGGATCTCATGTGAATCAGAAAGTTGCTGATGATTATTTAGCTATGTTTTCTTCATTCATGGCATCATATGAGAATTTCATTGGAGGAAAAATACATGATCCTGAGGTAATAGAAGAAGATTTCAGACAGATTGACCCTGTTGATCTGGAAGAAATGAATATCTAATGGAATATGGCCATGTTAATGCGCCAAGCTAAAGATTTCTTGAAGAGAACTGGGAGAAAATATATTGGTTCAAATAGTCGATCGCGTATGGGTTTTGATAAGAGTAAAGTTAGGTGTTACAACTGCCAAGAGTATGGTCACTTTGCTAAGGAGTGTGTGAAACCAAAGGTAGAATTTGATTCTCAAAAGAAGCAATCTAACTTTCAGCATAATAGGAATCAGCCACATGGTTCATCTGGTAATCAAAATCATGGTCCTTCTGGAAATACAAATCATGCATCTGCATCATCAGCTTTAGTTACTCAAAATGATGAAAATTATGATTGGGGCATTCATCTGGAAGATTTGGTGGGTGCTGTGAGTCAGGCTTTTGTTGCAGAAATTCATTCAGAAAAACCAGAAGAGTCTACTAATGATGAAAGTTCTAGTGATGATTCATGTGATGGTGATAGTGTTCCAAGTGTTGAAGATGAGGAAGAAAGAGAGCAAGGTATTGATTCTGATGCTGTGACAGGGGTTGATAAGGAAGAAATTGTTCTTACAGAAAATGCATCAGTTGGTGTAGATTCAGAGAACATTCCGATTGCTAAAGTATTCATGTCAGACATGTCTGACCCGAGTAAGGTAAAAGACTCTGTCTGTCATATATTTTGTTCTAATTGCATTTCTGTTAAAGTTAAACTACAAAAAGTCATGGATGATAACACAAATTTGATTTGTGACATGAAATCAATGCATTCAGTTAATCAGAAACTGAAAGATAATGATAAACTATGCATTGATAGAATTGAGTCTTTGAAAAGAGACTTAAATTCTCTTGGGTTAAAATACAAAGAGCAGGGTTATCATCTAGACATGGCTTATGCTGAAATTGAAAAACGAAATGAAGTAGTTGCTTAAAAGAACAAGGAGATTTCTGAAAAAGAATCTGAGGTGATAAAGTTACATAGAAAGTTGGAACAGTTTGAGAATTCATCTGTAGTGTTGGATTATTTTAATGCTAATGCTGATCCCACAAAAAGGGTTGCTGGTATTGGGTTTGTTCCTCCTCCGTTCAATGCAAATTATGTAGTTGAGCCTGAAATCATTCATGAAGAGAAGATTGATCCCAAGACAGTATTAAAAGTGAATCCAGTGACGGGTGAAGACATGGTGTATGATTCTGATACAGAGGATGAAGTGTTTGATGATTCAAAGGTTGATGGCATTCCGAGAGAAGTGAAAATTGAGGAACCAAAGGTTGTAAAGAAAGTTACTCGGGATAGGTGCATCTTGACAGAACCTGAAGAGGTGAAAGTGGTTCAAACTAAACTTTCTCCAGTCTTACAGTCAAATGGGTTTGTTGCGGCTGGTTTTCAAAAGGTGAATTCTTCAAAAGTGCTAAAACAGACTTATGTTCCTAAGAAGCCGGTAAATTGTTCTGAGAATTCATCTGAAGCTTCTTCTTCTGGTGGTTCTTCAAATTCAAGGAAAACATCGTATTTCATAAGTTATCAAGAAAGACGAGTGTGTTTTCATTGCAATGAGCCTGGTCATATTTTGATTAATTTTCCATACAAGAACAAGGGTAAAATGAAGAATGTTCCTTCACAACCGAAAGTGGTGAAAATTCTGACAAGAAAAGATGAAGGAAAATCGTCTTCTAGTTTGGATAAAGATATGACTGGACGATCTTTTGTTCATTCTCTTGGAATTAAACAACAAAATTCATTGCATACTAAATCTTTTGTATGCAGAGAAAATCTTAAGATTCCAAAAGATAGGATTTCAAAAGATACTTTTCAGGAGGTTAAACTGTCTAGACCTCAAAGAAGAAGGAGAAACAGAAAATTAAAGAAAATTTTGGAAACATCTAAATCTGAAAATAATATATCAAATAATGTTTTTCAAAATAATAAAAATGTTTCTTCTTTGAAAAGTTCTGATTGTCAAACTTCTGTTCCTAATGTGAATGATAAACTTGATTGTAAATTACAAGAAGTTGTTTATTTTGATCAATCAGGACCACCTAAGACCACGATGGCTTGGGTTCCACTTTCTAACTGATTCTCGTTGTTTATGTAGGGACAACCAAGGAGGACTATCAACAATACTTGGTATGTGGATAGTGGTTGCTCTCGACATATGACAAGGAATGTTAGATTACTTGAGGATGTGATTAAAATTGATGGTGGTTATGTCGCTTTTGCGGGTAATAAAGGCGGGTACATAATAGGCCAGGGAACGTTAAAGAACGACAAAGTAAAATTTGAAAAGGTGAATTATGTTGAGCAGCTGGAACACAATCTTTTAAGCGTATCACAAGTCTGTGACAAGAAGTTTTCGTTCCATTTCAACGATCATGAATGTTATATTCTGAAACCGGGGTTTGTGATTCCTGATGAATGGATTCTTATGAAGGCTCCAAGGAGAAATGACACATATGTCCTTGACATGAGTGTCGCTACTACAAAGGATTCAATTCCAACATGTTTACTCTCCAAGGCGTCGGAATCTGATTCAATATTGTGGCACAGAAAGCTAGCTCACATAAACTACATGAAGATGAACTACATTGTTAGGAATGATCTTGTGCTTGGAGTTCCGAAAATGAAATTCTCAGTTCCTGATGATTGTATTCCGTGCAAGAAGGGGAAGCAAAGAAAGAAATCTCACAAATCGAAGTCGACGAATTCTATCGTAACTCCTTTGGAGTTGCTGCATATGGATTTGTTCGGTCCTATAAGTATTAGGAGCATTGGTGGGAAATCGTATTGTTTGGTCGTAACTGATGATTACTCCAGATTTTCATGGGTTAAGTTTATTTCTTCTAAAGCTGAAACCACTGAGTTGGTACAGTACTTAATCCTGAGTTTGGAGAACTTATTCAATCTGAAAGTCAGAAGAATCAGGAGTGACAATGGCAGCGAATTTAAGAATAGCCAAATTGGGCTTATTCTGTCTACAAAAAGGAATTCATCATGAATTCAGTGCGCCATATGTTCCTCAACAAAACGGTGTCGCTGAACGAAAGAACAGGACGTTGGTCGAAACAGCTCGCACGATGCTTGCAGATTCTAAGCTTCCAGTCACCTTTTGGGCTGAAGCTGTGAATACTGCGTGTCATGTTTTGAACAGGGTCTTGACCGTAAAGAGACATAACAAGACTTGCTATGAATTGCTAAACAATCGAAAGCCGAATCTGGACTACTTCCTACCTTTTGGTAATCCGTGTACCCTACTGAAGTTTCGAGATGTCCCAACAAAATTCAGTGCAAAGGCTATTGAAGGGATTTTTCTGGGGTATGTAGCAAATTCAACTACCAAGAGGGTTTATAACAAAGAGACACGCCAAGTTGAAGAATGGTACCATATTGACTGTTCAAATCAGTCTTTACCACAAATGGCGATTGGTCCGGATTGGGCATTTGATTATGAAAACTTATTCAAGTCTTTTCATTTACCGTCTGACATTTCTGATGAAGATGCTGCTGTTATCTATGATTCTTGTCAAGATGCTCAGCACAATGGATTTCTACCAAATGCAGTTCCCAATTCATCGATTCCATCTACTTCTGCTCCAGATCCAAATGTTGCTTCTTGTTTGGGTCCGCAAGATTCAGAGAGTGAGGAGGATAATGCTATTTTTCAAGATTCTTCTGTTGATCCGCTGTTGAGTGATGATCCATTACCTTCGACACAGGCTCAGGGGGAGATTCCATCAAATTTAGACTCGGAAATTCCAATTCCTCAAGATTATTCTTATCAATCTGACTCTACTCAAGTTGATGTGTTGCCGGTTCCTGAGGTCGCATCCATCAAGGAACACAAAGATCATCCAGAAACAAATATAATTGGAAATTTACAGGATGGAGTGAAAACTCATTCTCTTGTTGACAATACTTGTTTGTATACTTGCATTAAAGATTCTGGTGTTCTTGATGATTGCTCACATTCTTGCTTTATTTCACAGGTTGAACCCAAGAATGTAGAAATGGCTTTACATGACAATAACTAGATAGAAGCTATGCAGGAAGAACTTGCTCAATTTGACAAACTTAAGGTTTGGAATCTGGTTGATCTTCCGAAAGGTGCGTATCCGATAGGAACAAAATGGGTGTTTAAATGTAAAAAGGACGATCGAGGTGTCGTGGTACGCAATAAGGCAAGATTAGTTGTCCAAGGCTTCAACCAACAAGAAGGAATTGATTACACCGAAGTTTATGCGCCGGTTGCAAAGCTTGAAGCTATAAGGCTATTTCTAGCTTTTGCTTCTTTTAAAGGTTTTAAGGTGTTTCAATTAGACGTCAAGAGTGCATTTTTATATGGAAAAGTCAAGGAGGAAGTCTATGTGTGTCAGCCGCCGGGGTTTGAAGATCCACTGAATCCGAACATGGTTTTCAAGCTAGATAAGGCCCTTTATGGTCTTCATCAGGCTCCTCGTGCGTGGTATGAGACTTTATCTACACATCTTTTGGCGAATGACTTTGTTCGTGGAAAGATAGACTCGACCTTATTCATAAAGAAATCAGGGGGAGATTACCTACTGGTACAGATTTATGTGGATGATATTATATTTGGCTCGACAAATGAAGGCTTGTGCAAAGACTTTGAGGGTGTTTTGAAGTCGAAATTTGAAATGTCTGCGATGGGGAGAGTTATCGTTTTTCTTAGGTTTACAAGTAAATCAAAAGGAAGATGGTTTCTTTATTCATCAGTCCAAGTATGTCAAAGACATCTTGAGCCGGTTCAAGATGGAGGACTGTACTTCATACGATACTCCAATTCCGGTCAATCATAAGTTAAACTCTGACCCGGAAGGAAAAGATGTAGACTGTCGACTTTACAGAGCTATGATTGGATCCCTCATGTACTTAATCGCTTCAAGGCCGGATATAATGTTCGCCGTGTGTATCTGTTCCAGATTTCAGGCAAAGCCAAAAGAATCTCACTTAATTGCTGTGAAAAGAATCTTTCGGTATTTAAAAGGAAAAAAACGTTTAGGGCTATGGTATCCTCATGGTTCTAACTTTGATTTCAATGCTTATACTGATTCTGATTTTGGTGGTTGTTGTCTGGACAGGAAATCTACAACAGGTGGTTGCCAGTTCTTAGGTAATCGACTTGTATCCTGGAAATGCAAAAAGCAAACCACAGTCTCGATTTCAACATGCGAAGCAGAATACATCGCTGCTGCAAGTTGCTGTTCACAGATCCTGTGGATACAACAACAATTGAGAGATTACGGTTTGAATTTCACAGGAACCGCAATGTTTATTGATAACAATGCTACTATGTCAATAACGAATAATCCTGTTAAACATAGTAAAACTAAGCACATCGAAATTCGATATCATTTTATACGTGATTGTGCAGAGAAAAGGTTGATTGAGCTGGTCAAGGTACACACTGAAGATAATTTTGCTGATTTGTTTACTAAGGCATTTGATCGTACCAGGTTTGAATTCTTGGTAAAAATGATTGGTATGATCAATCCTGAATAAAAGTTTTTCAAAATCAGAATTTCATGGAAAAAATTTTAGGTTCTTTTATTGCTTTATTACATTTCTGCAGTTACAATTTCAGTCAAAAAGTCTAAAAAAAAAAAAATCAAAACAAATTGAAAAATATAAAATTTGACATCATTTGACGGTAGAGAAGAAATGATAGTACATCAGTGATTAGTTCATTTCACACGACCTTAGTAGACCTTGATATATGAATGATTAAAATAAGTTGATCTGATCTAAATTTCAAAGTCTGCATAAATAAGAAATGATAGTGTTATGAATGTTCTATTCTTGATAATTTGTTTTGTAATTTGTGTATAAAATTTGAAACTTGAATTGTCAATAGGCTAAAAGCGTTTTGAAACTAATAGTAGTGTGAAAATTAAATATAATATGATTACATCTGTGCTTTAAACCCATTTTTTGCCTGGGTGTGTGTGTTAAAAGATCACTATCAGATAAAGAATATTAGCTTTTAATAAGGATTTTCCTATGAGATCAGTTTCGGGTTATGTCCTTAGCACTATTCATTCGATTTGCTTCAGTGACCATGTCCCGAAAAGCATGCAATTTGAAGTATAATCAAGATATGTACTTGACAACATCTGTCAAACATATACTAGCCCTTGGATCATATTGATATATCATCTTTACTTATTTCATTGAATTCATAATCCAGATAACAGTTGGATCCACGTACCTGAATCTTATGATTCCACAAAAATAAGCCAAAACATTGAATCATTCGATTCTGAATCTCATTGATTCCTAGATAATCCAATTTGGATTCTGCTATTCATGTGCTAAGTGATGTCTCCTCATTCTGAATATTTGGATAATCTTTAGTAAAATCTTATATATGTCTTGAAGATAGTGCTTTTATTTTTATTTGGCATATATGTGGGGTACACGATGTTTATCATCAAAATGGTACTAAATCACATGAATTTGGAGAATAAACGCTTATAGTTTCACATAATATAATATTGACAATTTTAAGAATTCAGGTTTTATATTTCAAATTCGGTATAAATAAAAGAGCATTTTATAACCTGATCTTATTTACTTTGAAATTTATCGCGTATCATTTCAAATGTTATTCAAATTGAATGATTTTCAAAATAAAAAAGATGCAATATGTACAAAATTGAGTTGAATGGTCTCTTACTATAGGTTACCCTTTGTAATTGAAAATATGTGTGATGAATTAATTGAATACTGATATGATCTTCTTGCTCATGATGTTCAAACCAAAAATATGTGATTCTGTTTGTATAGAGGAAAACCAAAAATATGTGATTCTGTTAGTATAGAGAAAAACTAAAAATATGTGATTCAGTTTGTACAGAGAAAAATTAAAAATACGTGTTTCTGTCTGTATAGATAAAATTTAAAAAGATTTTATTTTTTACTTTCCATGAAAATTCTAAACTTTTATTAAAATTGTTCGGGATTGGATCAAATATGTGTTGTTGACGGAAGTTCAAGATTTGAAAGGTTGAAGTTGGTAAAATTTGTGTTAAAGACAAAAAGGTTGGAAAAGTAATTAAGTTCTCCTGTGAACAGTGAAACGAACTTAATATGTTCGCTTAAATCGGTGAAGCGAACTTAATTTTCAGTCTAGGGTGAAGCGAACTTAGGGGTGAAGCGAACTTATCTTGTTCGCCAAAGGCTTGTTAAGCGAACTTGTTAAGTTCGCTTAATTAAGCGAACTTAACCTGAATAAGTGTTGAATCAGGCGAACTTGTCTCATCATCGTCTTCCTCAGAACAAGCGAACTTGCCCAAAATTTCTCAAAAATTTTAATTTGTGTTGTGAGTGTTAATTTCTGGTTGCATCTTGATCGAAATTGAAGTGCGAATCTAACCAAGGTATTTTCGTTGGATTTCATCCGATAAATTGAGTGTATTTGAAGGATTTGGTCTCGGGTTTCGTCAAACTGTTACAAGGACGGGTTTTGACCTATTTTTTGACCCAAATGTAAAATTGATCCTCATTTTTTATTGTCATGTGTTATTCGATTGTTTGTTCATGGTTGTTTCATGATGAAGATCGATTTGCCAGAAATTTGACATCTCAGTGTTTGAATTTGAAACGTCTCAGGTTCAGGCGAACTTGTTCCTAGCGAACTTGTTCGAAGTGAACTTGTCAGGCGAACTTAATAAGTTCGCCTCTTGCACTACTAAGCGAACTTATTAAGTTCGCCTAGGGGTCAGAAGTGAAAAGGAGTTGTATTTTTTTTGTTTGAATTTTTTTTAATTTTTTTGTTTGAAATTTTTTTTTGTTGTTTTGTTTGTTGTTTCATATATGTGTTTGTCTACTAATGATTGTTGTGTTGTCCGACATTTTTCCCAGATGGCTCGACGTGTTGAATAAAAGCATAATCAAGTTGCATTGTTAGATCCTAATTTGCCTAAAGCAGTTCATTTTCAGGGTATTATCAATTTTCTGAATCGATCAAGACTACATGTTGCATTATCTGCGGATCCTTTTATTAGCTTGGTGTACATCCAACAATTCTGGGATACTGTACATCAAGATATTGATGTGGAACCACATGTCCATTCATGAACAAGAAGGGAATGTGGTGACAGACGCTGAGTCTAGTTCCAGTTCAAGTGATACTTCATCATCTGATGATGACAGCACTGATTCTGATGAGTCTAGGGATTTTTCTCCAGGTCATTATGAACGGTTGGCTGCTATTCCACTGGCTAATGCGGGAAAACGCATTAAATCTCAGGCCAAACGACCACGACGCAAGTCTGTTCGGGATCCTCCTTCCGGATCAGTACTTGGAAAAAGATCGTTGGTAGATGAAAGTTCTGACACTGACAGTGACTTTAATCCAGATCCTTCACGACAAAAGTTAATGTCTGCATCAATTGCGGATGCACAATCTTCTCAGGGAGTTGAGGATGCAAATTTTGTTGCTTCTCTGATCATTACTCCACCAGGATCTAAGGATCCATCTCCTGTTCCATCTCCTATTCCTCCAGAGATTCCTACTACTTCAGGTCCTTCTATTCCACAATCAACAGCTGGTCCATCCAAGCCTTCTGATTCTGACAGGATAACTTTCCTTGAATCTCAAGTGCTATCTCTACAAACACAGGTTAACTCTCTTGTGTCTATTGATTCTCAATGACAGCTGGTGATTCAGACTCAAGCTCAACAGATTGCTGATATGCAAGTCTTAGTGTCCAAACTCGTTCAGCGTCTTGACGCTCAGGGGGAGTTGAGGATACCTGATACTTGTCACACAGAGTCAATTCAAAGACGTGATGATGAAGACAATGATCCTGCTGGAAATATTGAGGGTGATCGTCAATACACTGACGCTAATCCTATATCTAGAGTTCAGGGGGAGTCGACATCACAATCTCTTGAAGGAAACAAATATAAAGATACTTCTGGTACTATTGAAGAAGAAATTCTGTTATTAGAATTCTTTCAAGATTCAGAAGAAGAAGAAGCTGAAAAGATTGAATGTCTTGATGACATTGATGACTTATTCAATGACATAGAAGATGATATGTCAGACACTGAGATAGAAGAAGGAGAAATAGTAGAGATTGAAATAGAAAAAGATAAATACAGTGTTACATATGAAGGCTGTGACGGTCTTAAGGTGCCTTATAACTTCATCCAAGAGGATGTTGTTCCCGAGTTTTCTTATGATGGAATAACTGACTCTATGGACTCTATGGAAGATGTCACATTGCCTGATGATACAGCTGACTCAAAGATGGATACTGATGATGAGAATCTTCAATTCAATAAAGGTGCTGAAACTGAAACTACTCACACTGAGTCTCCAAAGATTAATGAAGAACCTGTGATGTTCAGAGATACAGGAATGACACGAGAACAGTGGAGAGAAGTTGTAAACAGTTGGATGAAGGTGCTACCTAAGTCTCCAGCACAACCTGCTCAGAAAGAGAAATATGTGAATAAAGAGCAGTGTGTAGGAAGGATCATTAGTTGGTTCTATGATGGTGAATCAAAATTGTTTGTAATCAAACGATCTGATGGTGTTCAATACTTAAAGCCAAGGATCAAATATTTCAATACCTTGGCGAGGTGTGAAATAAATGGTCTAGCTTCAAAGCCACTCATAAATAGATCGAAGAATGGGTTGGCTGATGTGATAGCAAACCTGATAAAGAAAGAAGGTAGTTCGGGTAAGTATGAACGGCTGAAACCACAGAAGGGAAAAAGAGTGAAGATTATAGATCCTAAGACTGGGAAAGTAACCTGGAGATACAAGTATAGACCAGTGCGTGCTATTCACAAGATACCATTAAAGAATATTCCTCAAGACTTTCTTGGGAATATGAAATGGTGGTATGTTGATGTTATTACTGGTGAAGCAAGGGTTGAAGATAAAGATAATAAGGTCATTGTGTGTTTCTATGACGCAATGAATCTTATTAATTTTTCAAAGAAAGATCAGAGGACAATGCGAAAGAATGAGATCATGTATACTGATGAATGGAGAGAACAAGGTCTACAGTATTAAAGAGTTTTGGAGATATGCAGAAGATACGGTGTGCATGCTGGAAGCAGACTACCAGACAACTGGAAGAGTTCAAGATAAAGACTGAAGACAGAAGATCAAGCTATTGTCAAGGGGGAGTCTGTTAGGACATAGATTTGTAATGACAAAAGCTTGTAATAGTTAGATTTTATGTCTTTATGTTTTTGGTATGTAATTGTTTAAAAGTTGCTAAGTGTTTAACTAGTGAGCCTAGAGGCGAACTTGTTAAGTTCACCTGGTCTATCAGAGGCGAACTTAATAAGTTCTCTTAGGTATAACTGAGGCGAACTTGTTAAGTTCGCTTGGTCTGTTGGAGGCGAACTTAACAAGTTCGCTTACAGCAGGTGTGTTTCTATATATATGTGTTTCAGATTCATTAGACAGTGACCGAAACAGAGAGATCAGAGAGAACTATTTTGTCTGATTGAGTCTGTAACCATTGTTAAATCTGAATATATTGAAGAAGTTTATTTACACGTGTTGTGTTGAATTGTCAATTAGTATACAAACGGTAATATGAAGGATTCCGCACTTCGTGTTATAGAAACGTCATATCACGAGTTCGATCAGTAGTTGAGTTACTTGGACCTACAGGGGGAGAAACATACTTACTTCACACGTTTGAAAACATGAAACATCATTGCTTGATACATTTGAGAAAACATGAAACATACTTAAAACATTTTCATATGGTAATAAGAAAACAAGACTCGACCCTTATGTTTGTAAGAGTTGGCACAAGTAGATCTCGTAAAGTCCCCTACATTACGTAATTTATAACCATTAGCTATAGGTTAGGCAGAGGCCCTATGAATAGTACTATTGGGATGGACACACCCCGGATAATGGTTAGTCGCGTTAACCGACGATCCACATGATCGAATGGCTGCATAGTGTCTACACAAGGGTTCGTTTGGTACGAGCAAGGGGCAAGAACAAGTGTTTAGGTTTGGTTATACCGCATGTATGAACATATATTCATATTCCTAGCTAGTTACGAATGGGCACACATTGCTTCTTTTATTTATCATATACATTGAATCGTTTTCATCTTTTTAGTGCAAATTGGTTTTGTTTTCATTGGGAAAACTACTCGTTTTATGACCATGAGGTCATCACATGTTTTCATTGGGAAAACTACGCGTTTTATGACCATGAGGTCATCACTTGTTTTCATTGGAAAAATGACTCACTTTATGACTACGAGGTCGTCACATATTTTCGAGGAAAAACGGTTTCATAATATGGCCATGTACACCTTTTCAATGTTTTCACTTTATAACGCTGAAGTCATCACATGATTTTTAGGAAAACGGTTTTATTATATGCCATGTATACGAGATCAATGTTTCCAAGGAAAACTACTCTACACTGCAACAAACAAACATATGAACTCACCAACCTTTGTGTTGACATTTTTAAGTATGTTTTTCAGGTATCACATAGCTATGGCACGGTTGGAATAGAATAACCCTTCGGATCAAAACCCTAGGAGCCGAAGAAGCATGATTGTCAAACCTCAAGTTGGTTTTGACCTATATGGTTCTAGGTCAATGTACTAGTTTAATTTAGTATTTGTAATGGTGTTCAATATTTTAGAAGTCTTCATTTAGCTTCCGCTGTTGTGTAATGTTATCAATCGTTGCAACCTTAATTTATTTATTAAGTAAATGAATTTGGGGGTGTGACAGATTGGTATCATAGCCAATGGTTTTAGTGAATTAGGGTTCCTTAGTGTCACCTAGGCTCTAACCTGACTCATATAGGTACCTAGATTTCTATGACTTATATCACACTAAGAACACCCAAGACTTGAGTATAGCAATTCCAACCGTTGCCGAACAACTTGACTTGACCATTAGTATATGTAGTTACACTAGAGTATCATTAGATATAATAATACTAAATACAATTACGTAGATACGTAACAAACATCTAACACGTACAACACTTTAGAAATAATAAACATATACAACATTACTCAACGGAGTGTCACTGCTCGGATTACGAGTCAAGGATGACAGGTACTCATTGCACAGTAACCCTAGAAGATCGAGTTAAGAGCTGAGCTCGGACGACAATGGTAGTAATCGCTAGTTACCGATCTTGGTATCACAACAGACTGAACTTGTACCTGTACCTGCACCACATCTCACACCTACTATAGCTGTAGAGTAAGTATTTTTTTTCTGACATATGTTGCCTTCATTCGGTGTGGTACATATATATATATACTCTCTTTCATAATTTGTTGGACTAGATGACAAAAACCTTCACCATGAGATATGACAGACCGAACTGCCCGATCAGAAGGGAACCCGAGGTGGATAATCAGGACTGAACGGAAGACAACTCTACGGGTAAGGAGACCCATTGACTCATTGGGATCATGAGGATCCACACGTACATACAAACTTGTAACATGAATTGCTCGACACAAATTTGAGAATCTCTGTCCTAACATAGTGGCTGACTTCCACCGTATACGTCCTAAAAGACACCGGTTGTGTCTCTCTACCATTAATTCCATCCAGCAACAGCCTCAGTCGGCAGATGCATGAGTAATGGTACACATGACTAAGAGTAATCCGGTTGAACATACACACTTTTACGCGAGAGTGCAACATGATGACACGATCTAATGAACATTTTAGATCCCTTATCCGAGAGCTTGGGATATGAGAAACACTATAGGGACCATGCAAAGTAAATTATCATTGTGGGTGCACACGTAATCATAATTCGCAGTGCATGAGAACTCTAGTGAGTCTTACTTTCTAAGCTAATGTTCGTGATTAATACATATTCCTAATCTAAATTCACAATCACTCGATTAATGATAGGACCTTAAGAATTCGGACTCCTCAATTAGATGTTCATAAAGCATTCTCGCAGTTTTGGAGGAACCAGAGAAATTCAAATCGGATTTAACGAGCCTTTGGTGAATCCTGAGTAACGAAGGTTCTTGCCCACCTATTTCTACTGGTTAATTTATATCTCCTAAGATCATACTTAAACTTCATGTTGATCCTTACAACAATAAACACTTGCAGTAATCGCATGATTATTGTTGGAAATCACGGCGTAATATCAGGATCTACCCTACGATCCAGGGTCACACTCACCTGAAGCTTACGATCGGAAGTGTGTTGCACTAACTCCTGTAATAGGAAGGGAAATTATTCTGAACCTCTTACGCCTGACACCTACAGGGTATCGTGGAAACCCGACTTGAGAACAAGCGGACAATTTTACCTCCTCTGTACTTATAATTCCAAAAGAATCTTTTGGTTAGCTGAGTCTCTGACTCCAGCCTACAGGGGGAGACACGCTCACATCTCTTACTCCCAGCCATCTATAGATAGAAAGCTCGAGAACATCTAATGTTAGGAAACGACTTCTTAACATACGTTCAGGGAAAATATAAAACTTCTGCGTATAACACTCAATACTTCAATTTCATAACTTAAATCCTTGTGTTAAGGACTATAAGGCTATGATCGACATGAGTGGAATACGCAATAGTAAGTTACTAAAACACCATTCGAATGCCATGGAAGTGCAAACACACTGTATGACTAATAGTTAGCAAATTTTGAAAACTCCCGAACCTTTACTACCAACTTAATGGGTTGGCAAACCCATAGCCCATTTCGGGGAAACAATAATTCACTGAGACCACCCCACGGTCCTACTGTATACCTCCCCATCTAGACGAATTGTGACTATTCCAAATGAACATAGAACTTCTTATGGCTTACATACCTTATGGGTATATTAGTCAGGTCATGAATTTACAAATCATGACGATACGACCCAGATGTTGAAGCAAGCAATGGGTAAAGTAGTGATTGAACTCGATCTCCGCTAGCGAAATCCCACAAGAAACCCTAAAACCGTAAATCCATCACGGCCCATGTTAACGGAAGATCCTAGATGACACGAAACCTAAAAGGATAATAAAGTTTTAATCTGAGGAAATGCTTTCGAAAAGCATATGGGAGACAAACATAATGTTTAATTTCCATATTGCGTCGTTGCTATCCGATTACAGCAAAACTGATAGTAATGCACTTTTCTGAACATTCATGGAGATTCACTTATCTGTAATAATTGTGGAGCCAAGTCAACTATAATATTCTCCAATACTTTGACACTCTCACCTGCTCCATTTAGACGCTGGATGAACCACTGAAATCTTGACAATACAAGACTACTATGAGACCTTGTAAACTTGAATTATGGTTCGACATCCATTTCAATCAATTTACACAGAATTACGAATAACGCGTGTGATAGAATTACAAATAATGAGAGTGATAGGACCAAAGTCAATCTTAGGAGGTCGCGTCTCCGAAAAACCTTATTCTATACCTATCTCATTCTCTACTGAGGCCACCCAAGATGATTTCTCTAAACCATTCCGGGTCAATTAAGAAAAATAACATTGGAAGATGTTATTTTCTGGAACGCAATTGAACCAACTTAACCTACGTACGGATCTCACAGATGAAATACCAGTCAAAATCTTTTATTCTGATAAGATTGAATGCATCCAGACATTGACTTAATATGAGAAACAAACAAGTGTCTGATTTTCAAACTAAAGCCTGAACACCTCGTCAAATAAATCCTTCCAAAGATCTATAGTGATTTGGCCTTCGTGTAGCAAAACGCGTAGATAAACAAGGGGTATGTGCCAGCATACATTCAAAATTCACATACACCATTTCCTTTCATTATCAGTGATGATTATCACACGACTCCGCTCTGAAGAGAATGACCATGAAATGAAATGCTTCGACGTCAAACCTTTGATTGTTTAAATTGGCGTGTGGGTTGTTCACCTGAATTGTGAAAACTCGTTATTTCAATTCACACTGGCCAGACATCCTCTTAATAACTTACTCATTACACGGATAGGACCTCATTGGTTATAATCACCTTGCCTTTGGAAATCTAATGATGACCTTGTCACGACACGACATAGTCAATGTCGTTCACTTAACGACATGTTCAAATAGTCTTCCTAAAACAACTTAGATGAATTAATATCCGCTAGACAGTAACATTATATTATTACATGATACATCAATACCTCAAATCACTACGCATCCAATATCTTTAGTTGATGAAATATACACTTTATCTATATTATCAACTATCATTTGAAATGAGTGAAAATTCTCCCTAAACATCCGGAAATGGAGTTAGGCTACAAAAGCTTAATTCGAGTAAGCTTCACGAATTTCGAGGACAAAATTTCTTTAAGGAGGGGAGAATGTGACAACGGCCAAATTTCAGTACCTTAAAACATAGTTGTTGGGTTAACCCAACTAGGCCCCAATAAGGCCCAACAAGAATTTAAGACCATTTGAGGCCCAATTGCATAATCCGTATCTCAACCTAATCACCCGATTTAGTCTAACCACGTGTTACGTGTAATAAATGATAAAGTACGTAAGCGGAACATGTCAGCACGATGAGTTGTTAAGCGTTTAACGCGTCAAACATCGGTTTAATACCGAATATTCGACATTACAATTATTTAAGATAACGAATCATTAATATTATGTATTAATATTTATCATGGAAGTCTCTTCATGCAAATACACGCGTAGTATGTGTGCATGTACGATAAATCACGTTAGATACTCGTGAGACACGCGGCAGGGAGTGCGTTAGCAGTACGGTTATTCCCGGTACGTATAACGATACGAAAAATAATTATAAATAATTATTTTAAATATTATTAGTGAAATAATATTAATAGTGCTCGGAGCGCGAAACGTTCAATCTAACAAAATGGGTTCATACACGCGTCGTTAACCGGTACCGGCTAGATATCTCTTGGTAATTATTTTCTTTCAAAAAGTAAATATTAAATGAATAATTTATTTTAATATAAATTTTTATGGGTGAGAATTAATAATCGGGAACGAAATTTTGAGACATTACACCGGTAAGTTACAGGTGCGTTACGCGGAGTAAAACCGTTAGAAATCCCGGACTATAAAAACACCTTAACTTCTCCTTTCCTCTCATTTCCTCCAAACCCCAACCACTTAGAGAGAGAAAGGGAGAGTGGATGAGAGAGAGAGAGGTGGCTAGCCTCCTCTCCGGCTGACTCCTGCCGTCCCAAGACGGATCTGCGATGGCAACGGCGGCAGGGACCACCTCAGACGATGACTAGCAGCGACGGCAGCGACATGGGTGGCTTCCGGCCACATCGATGGCGATGGTGGTGTCTCACCTCCACCCGACGGCGAATGACAACGGATCTGGTGGGGTTCCAGCTTCCTCCTTCCTATTTCTCTGTTTCTAACTGAAAACGACCTTCCGGCGAATTCCGGTGGCGGCGTTGGGGTTCCGATGAGCTCTCAATGAATCTGGTGTTCCTCTCCATTTCCCTTGCCATCCAAGACCAGATATACCTAGATCCGACCAAATGGGAGCGGTTTTCCGGCAAAACGGGTGGTCTCCGGCAAATCCTGACTTTCCGGCGACGGAACTAGGGTTTCGGCGAGGTCCACGGTTTTCCGGCGAGTTATCTTTTTCGTTTTAGTACCATTCAAGTTCTGATCTACTCATCTATAATGTTAAACTTATGTTTGGAATAAATCTAGGTGTTTAAAAGCATTTCCAGCCAAGAACCGGTGAAACCAGGTTTTTTGACGAACCAGTGGCCGCGTCCAGCGGTGGTGACGTTGGGTTTGGCTCCAAATGGTTCGAATCTACGATTATCTTTTCATGTTTCCGGTTATATGAGGTAAAAACCCGAACCCGAACCCATTTCTTGATTTGTAAGCCTTTTAAACTTTTAGATCTTTATAGATCTAAATATCTTGGTTTAGATTGGTCGAGTTGGTTGCTGGGTTTCATTCCCGAGTATAAATATGTGATTTTTTCACAGGATACGACATCTCGAGCCCTGGTCGAACATGGTCAAATCTTGTCAAAGTCAGTCAAACTCTGGTTAACGAAAATCAAATGTGACCTATACGTGAAACGTGAGGTTTAGGACGTGTCGGTTCGTGAACGGGGCTCCCGAAAGGTATACAACGCGGATTAGAAATTATATTTAGTTACGCGAACATAAACGTGTGTGCGGTTAAGATCACATTGAGCTTAAAAGATTCATTAATGGTAAAACTAATAATAAATTAAATATTAACTTAAAAGATAATATTAATGAGCCGTAAATATGTAGCTTTGTTAAAAGAGTTTGTTTCGACTAAAATAAATAATTACTCTTAAACGAGGAAATAGGTGTGTAAATGTGTTATCGGTCAAACGGGAATCTCGATTACGATCAACAAATGATATGTACAATTATATAATATTACTCGTGAACGTATAAATATTTATATTATATTTGTAACACGAAAATAGTTGATGGTATTAGCATAATACGAATATACGTGATTTGAGATTATTTGAATAACAAATACATTCTGTATAAAACTTATACGACATTAGGTGCTTCGTTTAGATCTATATGATCGTATACAAGGATACGTATGATATCGCCAATATAAAACGCTTTATACAAAATAAATACGATTAGAATGATTTTAAACTCTAACATTTTGTATAAACGTACGTATATACATATATATATATATATATCTAATTAATGTGATGCTTAAATGGTATTTAAACGAATGTTTAAATGGACTAAACAAGGTTTGATACAACTATATTTTTATAGATATAAACTTACCATATAAAAAAATATATACTTATACAAATAACTACAAATACATATTCGTATAGAAATATTCACGTGGTATGTGAGAATCAAACGATTATTATATTACACGATATTTAGATTCGAAAATAAATACATGTACGTTCACTCGCTCAAATATATATATATATATATATATATATATGTGTGTGTGTGTGTGTATGTCCTGTAACACCTTTGAATTTATGACGCGAACGTTTGGAAACTTAAGTGAATACGTTTCGAATAAATATGAAGACCGAAATCTTTATAACTTGATCAAATATTATGTTAAATATACGTATACGCGTATTCATATACAAATGTGTATTTTATATAAACTCAAACGTTTATTTCAAAATGGAATAGTCGTATAATATATTGTTAGTTTTTGAAAATATATATATATATATAGACACACATTTGTATGCGTCCGAATACACTTAATACTATTGTGCGGGACAAGGCGTATATTATGTATCTTCCTAAGACTAGTTAAATTACGATTATGATTTGGCATAAATAAATATGTACAAGTATTTCTATTATGCGTATCCAAATACACAAAGACGAATCAATACTCCTTAAAGTATAACTATAACTCAAGAATGACTATTAAATAGTCTTAACACTTTAACGAATCTGTCAAGTTCAACCGCACACGTGATGACCCAACACGAGTTTAGACTCACTTTACATTATTTGGGTTAGTCTATAAAGTTATTTAAGTACCTACAGGTATCGTAGGGCTCAAGTAGGACATAAGCTCGTGACTATCATATCACGTGGACATTGATTTCCCTTACTATCAGAACGATATTATTGATCCTAACACGTCACCAGGTGAGTTTCACGACCCATCTTTACTTTTAAATGTTTTAAAAACATCGGGGGAGAAACATACTTACTTCACATGTTTGAAAACATGAAACATCATTGCTTGATACATTTGAGAAAACATGAAACATACTTACAAACATTTTCATATGGTAATAAGAAAACAATACTCGACCCTTATGTTTGCATGAGTTGGCACAAGTAGATATCGTAAAGTCCCCAACGTTACGTAATTTATAACCATTAGCTATAGGTTAGGCTGAGGCCCTATGAATAGTACTATTGGAATGGACACACCCCGGATATGGTTAGTCACGTTAGCCGACGATCCACATGATCGAATGGCTGCATAGTGTCTACACAAGGGTTCGTTTGGTACGAGCAAGGGGTAAGAAAAAGTGTTTGGGTTTGGTTATACCACATGTATGAACATATATTCATATTCCTAGCTAGTTACGAATGGGCACACATTGCTTCTTTTATTTATCATATTCATTGAATCATTTTCATCTTTTTAGTGCAAATTGGTTTTGTTTTCATTGGGAAAACTACTCGTTTTATGACCATGAGGTCATCACATGTTTTCATTGGGAAAACTACTCGTTTTATGACCATGAGGTCATCACTTGTTTTCATTGGAAAAATGACTCACTTTATGACTACGAGGTCGTCACATATTTTCGAGGAAAAACGGTTTCATAATATGGCCATGTACACCTTTTCAATGTTTTCACTTTATAACGCTGAAGTCATCACATGATTTTGAGGAAAACGGTTTTATTATATGCCATGTATACGAGATCAATGTTTCTAAGGAAAACTACTCTACACTGCAACAAACAAACCTACGAACTTACCAACCTTTGTGTTGAAATTTTTAAGTATGTTTTTCAGGTATCACATAGCTATGGCACGGTTGGAATAGAATAACCCTTCGGATCAAAACCCTAGGAGCCGAAGAAGAATGATTGTCAAACCTCAAGTCGGTTTTGACCTATATGGTTCTAGGTCAATGTACTAGTTTAATTTAGTATTTGTATTGGTGTTCGATATTTTAGAAGTTCCATTGTTGTGTAATGTTACCAATCGTTGCAACCTTAATTTATTTATTTATTAAGTAAATGACTATTGGGGGTGTGACAAGTGTTCAACATGCAGATGTTGAAATGGAGTATGGTGTAAGCCGTAAACCAGATCAACCTTCTTCATCCAAACAGTCCACGTACGTGACTGTTGGTTCCTCGGTAAAACATGTGAACGTTACTAACCTGTCTAAGTCTTGTGCAGCAACAGGATTAGTAGAGGGCATAGTGGAGGATTGTGAAAGTTATGATGAGCAGGAGAGTCGTGTTTTTAAATCCAAGTCTTTGTCTTTTAAAAATACTGTGTCTGGTTTTTCAAATTCTGCTACTTTTGTTGGTTCTGGTTTGAATGTTGGTTTGAACAATGGTACTTTTAAAAAGGGTAATGAATTAAAAAAATTGAAATCGACTTTTGTGAAAGATGGAACTTTATAGAAAAAAGAAAAACAGATCTTGAACGGTAAGAACTTTAAGTTGGTTAAAAACAAAAATCGTTCTTCTAATAGTGAAAGTAGCAAACCGTAAACAAGTCAGTCAAACTTGAAGCAATTGCCTCAATGTTTTACCAAAAGTGAATTTTATGCTAATTTTGATAATTATCATCATGCTTTTCAACAAAATGTTAGAAATGATGATAGAAATTGCTTCAAATCAAATCATAGAAATTATGATAGAAATGATGGTCAAATGTTTGATAGAAGGTTTTCTAGAAAATATGAAAATGCAGGTTACTTCACAAGTTCTCCTCAACGATCATCATCATGGGACACTGGATACTATGCCCCATATCCGAGAAGGCAAACATGCTATGTATGTGGGAATCCCGGACACTTAGCTCGAAACCGCATTCACAATCGTGAACACTCTGGTAGTTAGCTGAATGTTTCTCGATGGGATAATGTGCATCAAAGGCCAAACACATTTAAAAGACCTATGGCCCAAAATCACAGAATGCCCAATGACAAACAATTGGATAAAAGAACTAGTGTTGTGCATAAAACTCAACATCATGTTAAAGAAAATAATGTTTTCATACATAAACAAAAGAAAGTTGAGAAACCCATAAAATCTGAAAAAGGAAAAGAAAAAATCGTCACTCCTCAAACCTTCAAAAATCAAAGCAAGTTTGGAAACGAAAACCAAATGCACAAACATCACCAGTTGAGTTTAATGACAAAACAGATATGAAACTGCAAGAATTTTCATACTTAGATGAGTTAGGGTAACCCAAGACAACCATGGCTTGGGTTCCAGTTACTAATTAAAGTGTTATATCATGCAGGGACAGCCAAGGAGGTCTATCAACAACCTCTGGTATGCTGATAGTGGTTGTTCCCGGCACATGACAGGAGATATCTCTCAGCTTCACGACATTAAGATGTTCGATGGAGGGTATGTTTCGTTTGTAGGTGATAAAGGTAGGCAAATCACAATGAAAGGTACTGTCACTAATGGTACTCTCTGTTTTGAAGATGTATTATGTGTCTGAATTGAATCACAGCTTGATAAATGTGTCTCAAATTTTACTGACAAGGAGTGCTTGATTTTAAAACCAGGGTTTGTAGTCCCTGAGGATTGGATTTTAATGAGAACACCGAGTTGTAAGGATTCTTATTTGTTGGATATGAATAGTGAGTCAGCTTTAACCAATACTTGTTTATTTTCTAATGCTTCTGAAAATGACTCCATGTTCTGGCATCGTTGTTTAGGTCACATAAATTTAAAAAACCGAAATAAGATTGCAAAAGGAGCACACGTGGTTGGTTTGCCTTTAGAAGAATTTTGTGAGGTTGAAAAATGTATTTCTTGTGCTAAAGGCGAACAACATAAACGACCACTCAAGCCCAAGCTGTTTAATTCAATTGAATCTGTTCTTCAATTGCTAAATATGGATCTTTTCGGTCCTGTAAAGGTGATGAGTCTTGGGAAGAAATCATATTGTCTTGTTATTACTGATGACTACTCACGATTTTCATGGGTGTTCCTTTTAAGTAAGAAAAATGAGACTGAAGACATTCTTAGGAAGTTCATGATACTTGTGGAAAATCAACTAAACTTGAAGATCAAGATTATCAGAAGTGACAATGGGACGGAATTCCGAAATGAACTTCTTGATAGCTTTTGTGTAGAAAAGGGGATTGCACGACAATTCAGCGCTGCTAGAACTCCTCAAAAAAATGGAGTTGCTGAAAGAAGGAATCTTACCCTAATTGAAGCTGCAAGAACCATGATATCTGACTCCGGATTGCCTATATTTTTCTGGGTTGAAGCAATCAATACGGCGTGCTATGTGCAAAACAGGGTGATACTCAATAAGCATCAAATGAAGACTCCGTATGAAATTGTGTATAATCAGAAGCCCAAAGTCGGTCATTTCAATTGGATGCCTATGCACTCTGTTGCATAATGACATCATTGGGACCAAATTCGATGCAAAGGACGATGAATGTTATTTCGTTGGATACTCATCCTGCAAGACACCAAACAGGGTTTACAACAAGAGAACCAAGCAAATAGTGGAGTCCTACTACATTGACTAGCAGGAGCTTAACAAAACTGATGCGGATTCTGGTCCAAATTGGTTATTTGATTATGATTATGTATTTAAGCTGTTTAATGTTTTTTCTGATGTGTCAGATGGTGGTTTCTACAAGTACAGCACAGTTGACTACATAATTGATGAAGACCATGATCAAGCATCATCTTCGTCTTCCAAAACTTCTTCTCAAGTAAGTGATCAACAAACCGCTGATCCCATCAACAATGAGACTGCTGCATCTGGTAGTGGTAATGCTTCATAGGAGACTGCTGTATCTGGCAGTGGTAATGCTTCACAGGAGACTGATGCATCTGGTTGTGGTCATGCTTCACAGGATACGATTCCTGGCCCGAATGTTATTGAGGAACCGATTCCCATAACTGAAGAAGCAGATCAACAAATCACCAACTTACCTGAAACGTTACAGGAAGAAGAAGTACCAACATTGCGGATACATAAAAATCATCCTTTAGAGGATATCATTGGTCCTCTCTCTGACGGGGTGAAGACTAGGAGTCAATCTGGTGTATTCAATATCTGCTTGTACTCTGCTTTCATATCTCAACTATAGCCTAAAAACATTAAGATGGCTTCAAGTGAGGCAAGTTGGGTAGAGGATATGCAGGAGGAGCTGATGCAGTTTGAAAAACTAAAGGTTTGGGAGCTTGTGCCACTACCACAAGGCAAGTTGCCCATTAGAACTCGTTGGGTTTACAGAAACAAGAAAGATGACAGTGGAGTTATTGTCAGAAACAAAGCATGATTGGTTGTGTAAGGATTTTATCAACAAGAGGGAATAGATTATGAAGAAGTATTTGCACCAGTTGCACAACTTGAGGCCATTAGAATCTTTTTGGCATATGCCTCTTACATGAATTTCAAGGTATTTCAAATGGATGTGAAGACAACATTTCTGTATGGTAAGGTTCAAGAAGAGATCTATGTGTGTCAGCCACCGGGGTTTGAAGACACCAATCACCCACATCATGTCTACAAACTAGATAAAACTCTGTATGGTTTACATCAAGCACCACGTGCATGGTATGCCACTATGACAGAGCATTTGCTTAAGAATGGCTACACTCGGGGAGCCATATATAAGACACTTTTTCTTAAAAAGCTGGGAGATGATCTTATTCTTGTCCAAATCTACGTTGATGACATCATCTTTGGATCAACGAATGCTGCACTATGCAAAGAGTTTAAAGAAGTCATGAAGAAAAAGTTTGAAATGAGTACAATGGGAGAAATGGCATTCTTTCTGGGGTTACAAGTGAAGCAAAGTGATGATGGAATCCTGATTCATCAGGCTAAATATGTCTATGACATCCTGATTAAGTTCAACTTTGCTGACTCCAAGCCGACTTCTACTCCTATGGCCACTTGACCCGCTCTTACTCTAGATCTAGGTGAACCGGGAATTGACCAACATCTCTACATGTCAATGAATGGCTCGTTGATGTACCTGACTGCCAGCAGTACATACATTATATTTGCAGTTTTTCAGTTTGCTCGATATCAGGCTAATCCTAAACTTTCTCACATTAATGCTGTCAAACGAATATTTAAATACTTGAAGGGCAAGCCTCGGCTCGGCCTTTGGTATCCAAAGGATTCAGAATTTAACTTGTTTGCTTTTACTAACAGTGATCATGGAGGTTGAAATCTTGACAGAAAATCCACAACGGGTGGATGCAAGTGTCTGGGGGGGAGACTTCTGTCGTGGCAGTGCAAGAAACAGTCCACCATTTTGACTTCTACTGCTGAAGCTGCATATGTCGCCGCATGCGTATGTTGTTATCAGGTTATCCGGATGCAACACCAATTGCTGGATTACGGTTTGAATTTCATTGACTCCCCTATTTTCCATGATAATGAAGCTGCTTTACAGATTTTTAAGAACCCGATCCAACATTCTAAAACTAACCACATAGACATAAGGGTGCATCACTTCCGTGATTGTTTTGAAAGAAAGCTTTTGCATCTTGAGCAGGATTCTACTGATGATAATGTTGCTGATATCTTTACAAAAGCCTTTGATTTGGCAAGATTCAACTTTCTGGTTGAATGTCTGAAAATGATCTCCTTTGATTAGAAGGTCACGAGGTTGGTCTCCAAAAATATTTTTTTAGTTTGTTTAAATTTAGATTTTTTCATAAATGCAAAAGTTTAGGGGGAGAAATTTCCTAAAAACACCAAAAAGATTCCAGGTTTAAGTTTTTAGTTACTTCTTTGAAAAATATATTATTGAGAAAATCTGAGAACTCTGTCTAATGGGAAATGATAGTACATCACTTTAGAAGTCGGATCATCATATGTAAGGCTTGTAGTTGAAAAGATCGGAATCTTAGGGTGATATGTTGATTGGCTCTGCTAAAACTAGAAAGACAGCATGATAGTGTTTTACTTAAACATAAAGGTCAGTGTCATAGAAGGGAACATCTCATAGATTGGTAGAATAATTATTTCCTGTTAATAATCGAGCACTTAAACATAAAGATTGGTGAACTGTGGATGAACATAATATATCTGGATTGCAGAAACCGAGACCCTTCACAAAGGGGTTGCGAGCTGACTTGATACAAGTCTGTACATATATATATATATATATATATATATACATATAAAACACATGCATTGACATGCAATAGGTGAAAAGACACTCAATGATAGTGCAAAGCTACTATGCAAATCAGAATTTTGAGCAAAAAGACACGCAATGTTAATGTCGTGCAATAGGAAAATTTCAAAAAGATATGTCTAAATACGTACATATAAGTATACTTGTAAATATTTTTCTATTTGGGAATGTGTGACTAGGAAGGAATCTCTTATCAAGGCATGTAAGTTCGTTGTGCTATGTTTTGATTCCATTTGTCCGAGATGTCCTGAACAGTTCATAGACCCGTGCTAGTTATGCTCTTTTAGTTATAACTTAGGTGCTTAAAAGATCACGGGGAAGGGAAGGTGATGTTGTCCAGACGATCTATAAAACTAATGAATAAAAACCTAACTAGACTCCTAAGTAATAAAAGGAGTACCTTCAACTAAACTGCACTGACATGCTAGTGTACCTATCGAGTGTAGCACAGCTTAACGGTAAACCAGAAAATCAAACCCTAGAGACACTGTGATAACAATACTAGACTCTGACTCGGACTAAAGATTGATTTGGTTTGGGGGGTTGACTACACTAAAGGTTAACTAAGAATGCAGCAAACTAATGTCCACTCAACTATCAAGATCAAGAATAAGGTGAAATCAAGAATGGGAAGAATATCACCTAGGTCGGAATCCTACTTGCAAAGCACAACTTCTATCGGTTATGGAAATTATAATGTATCTGGGTTTCTAATAAAACAACACTAGAAACCCTAGTGGATCCCTAATCACTCTCAGGGTGTCACCAACTAAGGAACCTACAGATGTAATAACTCACTAGATTGTTGGATCACTTCTCAGGTATTTTAAACTATGACCAAGTACCTTAATAGACAGATTACCTCTCAGTCTCTCCGTCCACCAATACACTCAAAGAATGCACGGGGTAATCTCAATATAACAACTATGACACGAATAGCAACAACCACTAGACACCTAATACCGGCTTCCTCTCAGACAGCTGACACTCGGATTCCTAATGACGAAGACTGAACGACTAATTCTCACCTCTTGTGTATTGAACTAGGATACACACTCAATTCTAATCATTAATCAAAGACAACTACTATGGCAACTACGTCTAGCAAACCACCCGAATCACAAACCCTAAGATCTATGACCAAGATACGCAAACCAAACTGGCAGACAACCACAATCGACGCAAGGAATTGAAATCAAACGCAAGATCAGATCTAAACATGCAATAACATCACAATTATCAACTCAAGATCTTTTACAAAATCATAAATCCATTAATTAAATCCAAAACCCGATAAAAACTAAAACATTAACAAGTATTCATCAATTGACTTAAGCAATATATAGGTTTTAGCCTAGAATCATTCTCAAAACATTCAAACAGAAGTAATGTGAACAAAACATGGTTTCAAACACAGAATTTAAACACAAAGATCGAATCTTGAAAACCTAGAACGCTAATATAACAAACCCGGAACCCAAAGCTTGAACCTTTAGCTTCAAAGCTGCTTCCTACACCCAAAATCGCCTTCTAACTCTCTCTGGACGGCAAGAAATCGAACTCTTCAAAGAATGGGCATAAAAATCTATTTAAAATCAAAATCTAGGGTTTTGGCGAAATTAGGTCCCTCGCGTACCGCGAGAAATAATCCCAAGTCCTTTGCGTACCGCGAAGGACAATTTAGTCGCGACTGAGTCTGGAAATCCTCGAGTACCGTGAATATTTTCTCTTGGCTTCTCCCGTACCGCGAGAATATGAAAATCTCACCTTTTCACTTTTGAACCCTGGACTTTCTTCCGGCTTCGTTCTCTTACTCGGTTTCTTCACGTATTCACTTGTAATTCATACGAGCAGCTGAAAACATACAATAGACTCAAATGTACATCAAAACGACTCAAAACAAAGATAAAACTATCTAAAGCAATGGAATAAAGATGTGTGCTTTGCACTACATCAAATATCCCCACACTTATCCTTTTTTCATCCTCGAAAAAGTCTGCAAATGGAATCATAACTGGAATAACTAACATCATTTACCAATTAGCAAAACATACTCATGCATTAAAAAACAATAATCAGTATTTATGTCCGATTAAACCCAAGCACCAAATTTCAAGCCCCCGTAGAGTGTTCTAATATTTCAATACCAAGCATATCAATCAATTTATGTGACTCACACTTAACAGTTATAGCTCTACCTAATCCCGTCTCACGGTTATGTCTAGGAACAGATCAAACCATATAGATTTACCCTTCCACGTTAAACTAAAATTTACCGGTTTCAGAAATAATGATGATCAACGAATGAATGGATGGAAATATGAGCATTATTAAGAAAAATAAATTTCGTCTAGAGGCGTTTCAACCAAGTCACTATCCCGGAAGGTAACACATAGACTAAGTCACAAACAATTAAGCATGTAAGGATCAACCCAGGGGTGTTTCAATCAGGCTGGAACCCGACGTGTGACACATAGGCGAAACTTAGATTTCAATTAAATAATCTAAAGAATTATGGAATATGGATGCGGGCACCACCGAAACTTTGGATTTATTCTCATAAAAAGATAGTGGTGTGCCATGAAATTTCAAAAACCTCTAAATTTTAATTTAACGTGGTACCTATCACCCTATATTGACAGTTTCAGTATTACCGACACCCTAAGACGAGTACCCACATGATTTTATTCAATTATTTCTTAAACAACACTCACAGGCTATTTAAGTTTTACTAGCTGACTTGGTCTACCAAAACATCACTAATTAGATACGTTTTCAATTATTTATTCATTTAAAATCACAAGTAGATCCAGTTATACTATCATTTTACAAGTATAAGCAGTTATTTCCAAGAACTTTTTTTTCAAATTTTTTTTTTATTTTTTAATTTTTATAAACAAGACAAACTAGACAAGACAAACTAGATTCTTACATCCCCACACTTGAAAGACACATTGTCCTCAACGTGAAGTACGACACAACTAAAAATAAAAATGCAAAAATAAACAGGAAGCGACTTAGCTGGTAATGTAGATGCAAACAAATGTGCAACTCCGTTCTTCTATGTCTACACCATATAGCATTTCGGTTGCGGTTGCACAAACTGGTGGGTTGCCTTTACAAACTGTGTATAAGTGATAATCGTTCCCACCCGAATGGAGATTGAGTACGGGCGGAGCGATAAACCTGCAAAATAAACTTCACAACAAACCCGCAGCATTAAACTGACTCAAATTAACATAAAGACTCGACTGACTCACTAAAAACTTAAAGACTCAAGATAGAAAGATGTAGAGAAACATACTCAATGGGTGGCAAACACATAGACATGAATGCCACAGCAAGGTCGGTCATCGGTCACGAACGGTTTCAATTTCCCCATGGTCGTGATGGATGGTGAATGATATGGATGATGGATTGTGGATGGTGAATGATAGATGGTGTATTTGGTGGATGATGAATAATATGGAGGTGGTATGATAATGGTGGGAGTGGATGGTGGTGGATGTGGAAAACCATGGAAAACAAGGAAGAAGGGCAATTCTAGGATAGCCCCGCGTACCACGAAGCATTAGGCTGCCACCCCTCACGTACCGCGAAGGAGTGGCCATCAACCCGGCCCCTATTTCTATCCTTCGCGTACCGCGAGGAACAGGGTACAATCTCTCGCGTACCGCGAGGAGCCTCTGGTGATAGAAAGTTTTGGGATTTTTCCAACTTTTATACTTAGAAAATTTTTGATCATTTAAAATTTTGTTTCACCCAAATTACTTAAAAACCTATTCCAATCATAAAAAACACATGTAAAAATAACTGGAGCTTCGTTCCTAATGACTTTCCTCACCGAATCAAGCGCGAATCCCTACAAAACACTGACCCAAAAAAAACACACATACCGAAGAAACACATAAAAGACACGGATCCACACCAAGTAATGCACACAAACTCTACATCTCGAGCACTTGCCCGAGACTCAAACAAGCCTATCAGGAGGCTTCTCCTTAATCCTAACCGGTACCGCCTTCATCCTACGCGGTCTACCGGTCCTCCACATACCTAACAACCTCATACTCCTATCAAAAACTTAACTCATATTACATGTAGCATTCAAATCCTTCCACCACAGCTTATACCTACCCGGTCCGAAGATAATATGACTCAAATAACCAAGTAGCTTATCACTCGTAAACCTCCCCACACTTGGGGTTTTCACTACCCTCACCCTAGATGAATCTCTTAATGCACAGGTTCTCTTACGGGGTGGTCTAGACATTGGAACACTATAACTGTGGTCCAGTTCAGCAGCTCTCCCCTCAGAATGAATAACAAGGATGGATAAGGGTTCGGGTATGGGTATTTCTAACAGTGTGACCCCTAAACCTTCACCTGGCTCATCGGGCTCCTCAACACTCTCCTCTTTGTGAAAGAACTCCGATGAGAAGAAAAAAGAAGGCGTTAAGAGACCCTCCTGGCCCAACCCTAGACACTCTAAGATCTAACTCCCCACACTTGGGGTTTGTCCTATGATCTCATCAAATTCAGCTATCACCTCGAGCAGATCATCAGGCATCTCATCGTCATAATCGTCCGGCTCTTCCAACAACTTCTCTAATTCTACTGCCCAATCAGATGGTTCTTCTAAATTCGGGGCGGGTTCACCAACTTCTAACATCAGATAAGAGTCTTGCTGGTAGTCCATGAAGGAATCAAGCAAGCACACGGGGTGGCTATGCTCGCCAACATCCTCCACGGGTTTAATAGCATCGAAAGTAATAGACTCATCCCCCACACTAAGTGTGAGTTTCCCGCCGAATGCATCGATTGGGGGTCCATAGGAACGGGCGTCCTAGAATGAGTGGGACTTTTTCATCTACCTCCATATCTAGGATGACAAAATCTATGGGGAATACAAATTTACCGACTTTCACTAAAAGATTATCCACAATTCCTGGCGGATACTAGACTGAGCGGTCAGCCAAGGAAATGCTCATATGCGTCGGCTGCAGTTCACCTAGGTCTAGCTGCTTATAAACAGAATATGGCATCAGATTGATGCTAGCACCCAGATCAGTCAACGCGTGGTTTAGATGAAAACCGCCAAACAGACACGGGATCGTGAACCGACCCGAATCCGCCATCTTCTCCGGCAGTTTGTTCTGCACCACATCAGAACATTGCTCACTAAGTGAGACTTCAGAGATCCCCCGTAGCTTCTTCTTGTTGGAAAGAAGATCTTTGAGAAATTTGCTATACTTAGGCATGTGCTGGAGGACTTCTATAAACGAAAGATTGACCTTGAGTTGTTTAAACATATCAAGGAAGGTACCGTATTCCCTAGTATTCTTAAATGGTAGTACGCGCAGTGGGTAAGGAATACGACTCAAGTCAACCCCGGGGGACTTCATCTATACCCCTTCTTTTTCTCCATTGCCCTCTCGGCAGGCTTCTCCATCTCTATCTCTTCATCCACCGGCTCTGCTTCTTCTACAACCGGTGGGGTTTCCTTCTCTTCTGCCCTATTACTTCTTGTTGACACAACTTTTGACTCAGACTCCTCTAGCATCCTAGCATCGATCTCAGCAAATCGAGCTCTGCAGTCTTTGTTCTTCACTTCCTCCACTGAAAGTATGCCATACTCAATGGAGTGGGAGTCATCCTCTACAACCTCTTTCTTCTCCACACTCCTAACTAACACGGCCATCACTGAAGCATTTGGGCCATAAGTTGGGCCTCCTTGTCTACCCTTTAGGCTCTGAGCGATGTCTCCTACCGTGCGTTGCAAATCATGGAATGCCGACTGCCGATTCTTCAATAGAGTGTCGTGGCAATCCAGTCTTTGCCTCGTGTCCTTGTCTTGCTGGACTAAGTGGGCAAGTAGTTGTATCTGATTCTCGAGCATCTCTTCGATCTTTCTTGTATTGACACTTCTTCCCGAGCTTCCTCCAGCCTCTCCTCCTCCATACTGCTGCTGGCGACCATTAAACCCGAGCGGGTTATTTCCAGATCTCCATCCCGAGCCATAAGTATTGTTGTTATTATACCCTTGGTTCCGGTACTGGTTGCCAGCATATCTCACATGCTCCTGATTATTTACAGGGAAATCTCGGGTGTCGTGGCCTCCCCTACACACTTGACATCGCTGAGCACTGAGATCCAGCTCCTTAATCTCGTTAGCCATTGAGGCGAGTGCAGCAGCCATGCTAGTCCCAAGAGTGACCTGATGCATACCTCTAGGAGAAGAGGCGGGTGCTCTAGCAGTAGGAATGGAATTCGTAACAAAATATGGATGCTGTTGTTCGGCTTGAGCGAAGCTCTCGAACATTTCCTCGCACTCATCAGGCTCGAGTCTCTCCATGATATGACCTCCCGTAGCTGTGTTGAACATTTGCTGCTTCTCTAAGTTGAGGCCATTATAGAACTTCTCCACTAGCGCCCAGTCGGAAAGTCCGTGCTGAGGACATCGGCTCAACAGTGTGTTGAACCGCTCCCAGGCCATGTGCTATTGCTGGTCAGGATCCATCTGGAACGAATGGGTCTGATCCCGAAGGCGAGTGGCCGTGGAAGGTGGATAGTACTTTTTTATAGAACTTGGCTTGCAGATCCTCCCATGTGGTAATAGAATTGTCGGGGAGGGTGTCAAGCCAAGTAGAAGGGCGACCAGAGAGCGAGAATAGGAACAGAAGCAAGTAGATAGCGTCCTTAGACACACCCGTGATATTGAATGTATCACGTATCCGCGCGAAGCAGGACAAATGTCCGGGTGCATCCTCATACTCAAGGCCATGAAATTGGGTGGCATGAGTGATCGTGTTCATGACATGTGACGGGATCTGCCATGTGTTGGTGTTAGGAATGGCGGGGCGTGTGATCGAAGATTTCGACCCGGTGACCCCGTCACTGGCCCTCTGGTGCACTGTAGGTCTCGCTGGTTGGTCAGCGTCGCCCATGATAGGAAATGGTATTGGGCTAGTAGAACGTACCTGGGATCTGTACAACTCCTTTAAACGCTCCTGAAAGTCGTGGGTGCGCTCGTGAAGCTCTCGTTCGGGCTCTGGAATAGCTGAATAAGGTGGTGATCCCTGCGAACGAGTATTGTGCATAAACTGACAAAAGAACAGAGAAAACAAATAAATACTCAAAAACAGAAGGAATCGATCCTATATTAGACACTAAGATAGCACGTAGGACAAGCAAAGAAGACAAGCAAACTCACAAGACTCAAAAGAAAAAGAAAATAAAATAAACCAAAAATCAAACAAAGAACTAGTCAAAGTCAATATTGCTATTGCCAAGTGTCCCCGGCAACGGCGCCAAAAACTTGATGTCGTCCAGACGGTCTATAAAACTAATGAATAAAAACCTAACTAGACTACTAAGTAATAAAAGGAGTACCTTCAACTAAACCGCACTGACAGCCAAGTGTACCTATCGAGTGTAGCACAGCTTAACGGTAAACAGGAATATCGAACCCTCGAGACACTATGATAACAAAACTAGACTCAGACTAAAGAGTGATTTGGTTTAGGGAGTTGACTACACTAAAGGTTAATTAAGAATGTAGCAAACTAATGTCGACTCAACTATCAAGATCAAGAAAAAGGTGAAATCAAGAATGGGAAGAATATCACCTAGGTCAGAATCCTACTTGCAAAGCACAACTTTTATCAGTTATGGAAATTATAATGGATCTGGGTTTTTAATGAAACAACTCTAGAAAGCCTAGTGGATCCCTAATCAGTCTTAGGGTGTCACCAACTAAGGAACCTACAGATGTAATAACTCACCAGATTGTTGGATCACTTCTCAGGTATTTACAACTATGTCCAAGTACCCTAATAGACAGATTACCTCTCAGTCTCTCCGTCCACCAATACACTCAAAGAATGCACGGGGTAATCTCAAGATAACAACTATGACACGAATAGCAACAACCTCTAGACACCTAATACCGGCTTCCTCTCAGACAGTTGACACTCGGATTGCTAATGACGAAGACTGAACGACTAATTCTCACCTCTCGGGTATTGAACTAGGATACACACTCAATTCTAATCAGCAATCAAAGACAACTCCTATGGCTACTCGTCTAGCAAATCACCCTAGTCACAAACCCTAAGATCTATGACCAAGATACGCAAATCAAACTGGCAGACAACCACAATCAACGCAAGGAATTGAAATCAAACACAAGATCAGATCTAAAATGCAATAACATCCCAATTATCAACTCATGATCTTTTACAAAATCATAAATCCATTAATAAATCAAACACCCGATAAAAACTAAAACTTTAACAAGTATTCATCAATTGACCTAGGCAATATATAAGTTTTAGCCTAGAATCGTTCTCAAAACATTAAAACAGAAGTAATAAGAACAAAACATGGTTTCAAACACAGAATTTAAACACAAAGACCGAATCTTGAAAACCTAGAACGCTAATATAACGAACCCGGAATCCAAAGCTTGAACCTTTAGCTTCAAAGCTGCTTCTTACACCTAAAATCGCCTTCTAACTCTCTCTGGACGGTAAGAAATCGAACTCTTCAAAGAATGGGTATAAAAATCTATTTAAAATAAAAATCTAGGGTTTTGCGGAAATTAGGTCCCACGCGTACCGCGAGAAATAATCTCAAGTCCTTCGCGTACCGCGAAGGACAATTTAGTCTCGATTGATTCTGGAAATCCTCGCGTACCGCAAAGATTTTCTCTGGGCTTCTCACGTACCGCGAGAATCTAAAAATCTCACTTTTTCACTTTTGAACCATGGACTTTCTTCCGGCTTTGTTCTCTTGCTCGGTTTCTTCACGTATTCACTTGTAATTCATACAAGCACCTGAAAACATACAATAGACTCAAATGTACATCAAAACGACTCAAAACAAAGATAAAACTATCTAAAGACACACACTAAAGCAATGAAATAAAGATGTGTGCTTTGCACTACATCAGAAGGTTTATCCGATAAGTTGTGGGGTCCATTCAGTTCATCAAAAACTCATCTAATTCATATTAAAATAAAAGCAGGATTCTGAGATGTGAGTGTGGGACCCACTAAATCATGAATAATTATTACCTGAAAAACATGATAATTCTATTCACTGCTTGCTTGTCAATTAAGGTATAAAGGTTTGAGTTTAGAAGGATATTATATATTGGCAATCACCGAGACCTGTCTAAGAAAATGAACTGCTAATAAGTATGGCTTGGTCTGAACTAGAATGATATGATCCCATAACAGAGTTTCTCTAAGAAATAATGTGTGTTAAGTGTTTTAAAATAATCTCTAAAAATATTTTGGGTTTTTAGCTTGGTTTAAGTTATTTTATTTTTTATCTTTTGTATACTTCATAATTATCAAAATGACCGTCACTGCTTGACCCGAAAATCCGAAGGAAAGTGTTTCTGAAGTTCATGATTTTTCAGAAGTTTGCGGCTGAATACTTGGTTCCGTCTATAAATAACTCGAAGTTTGATTTTCTTGTTTTACGCAAACCGTATACTTCATCTTTCTCTCAGCCGTATACTTGTCTGTTCTCTACAAAAACCGATTACTTGATTCTAGATTGATATTGTAGCATTGTTAGTGCTCGAGAAGTGTTGACGACATCAAAGGTAAAGGAATTGACCATTGGAATTGGTTAAATCGAGTATTTTCTATACTCAGGCTCACTAAGTACTTATGTGACCAAATTGACCGTGGTATACTGTGTGAAAACTGAAACTGGTCCATAAGTTTTGAACGCAAACTATAGGCGACCCATAAACAACTGTCAATTTGAACCATAATATCATAAAATTCATAATTTTGACAAAATCTTGAAGTTTGCGGTGTATTCAAGTTTGCGGTTTATTAAAGTTTGCGGCTTGACTGTTTTAGCCGAAAACTTTAAGTTTATCATTTTTTTAAATCTAACTTGTTTTATTGCTTGTAGGCATGGCAAACTTAAAATTTGTAAAGGATCATAATGAGCCAGCATACTTGGAAGACCCGCCTCAGCATCACAACATATTCAGATCAATGATAGTGGGTCTAAGAGCCTCTAGAATCTTTCATGCTATTTCACAACATCCTGATATATGTGAAGATTTTATTCGGGATTTCTGGGGCACGGCTGATTTTGTCACAGAAAATGAAGTTGAAGGGATAGTCGGTACTGTGGCAGGAAAGCGAATAGTTGTTACTGAGGCTGTTATTAGGGAATGTTTGAACTTTGGTGATCAGGCCGAATATACTACAAGTTTTTTCTGTTGAACAAATGAACGGTACTTTTGAAAGAATGAGTTATGAAGGAGGTTTTTCGTCCTTGGAAAAGAAATGTTTGCCACCTTATTGGTAATACATGGCGCATGTGGTGAACCAATGTATCTCAGGAAGAAAGGGTGGACATGACGAACTAAGTTCCAACATGACTGGCGCTGTATATGCACGTGTGACTAGGGAAAATTTCATCTTCTCAAGAGTTGTGTTTGATGAGATGAAGAGCAACTTAGATGGGAAGAAGAAGTCAGTTTTCTTGATATACCCAAGATTTTTACAAACGATAATCAACAGAAATCATTCAGAGCTGGTCATGACACAAAGGAGACTGCATGTGAAGGCGATGGACAAGAGCATTTTGTCCTATATGAGTATGAACAAGAAAGGGACTTTTCTGAATCTGACTCCCTTAGAGAAATTTGATGCATTCCCAGAGATAGACGGTGCACAACCACAACCAAAACCACATCCACAACCACAACCACAACCACAACCAAAACCACCACCACAACCTCAACAACCACCACCATAACCTCAACAACAACCACCACCACCACCACCTCAACCACGTCGTAGACCTAGACGTGCACCTCAACAGGCTCAAAATCAAGCTGAAGTTCCAATTGTTAATGAACATGTGATTCCAAATGTGCAGCTGGCCGATGAACATGCAGATGAATTTAGCTATAACATTGAAGGGCCAGTGTACTTAGAGAATGAAGAAAATGTAGAGAATCTTGAAGACATGGCGGATCTAAATCTTGATGATTTGATATTTTCAGATACGGAAACTCAAAGTGTCAGTGGTGAAAACATAGAAAATCAAGGCACTAGTGGTGAGAACGTTGAAGAGAAAGAGAGTGAGTCTGAAGGAGACTCAGAAGGTGAAGAGTTTGACTTATCAGAAACAGAGAGTGACAAAGAAGAAGTACCGATCAATAAACATCACAAGAGCTTGCTAGTTAAAAGAAAGGCTGCTAGGAAACCTCCTCTCATCAACCCTTCTGAACAACAAAGTGATACTTCCGATGAAGACTACGATTTTGAAGCGGATCTAGGTCTGAGGAAGAAGGCAAAAGTTTCTGAATAACTCCCACAGAAGTTCACACCAATCATCACACCTATCGTCACCAAACAGCAGGATAAGGGCAAGGAAAAGGTAGTTAATCAACCTGCGCCTCTAGATGTTCAAGCCTGATGTCATCCAGATGATCTATATAAAAACTAACTAAACCTAACCTAGACTCCTAAGTAATAAATAGAAAACCTATGAACTAGACTGCATCGACAGGCAAGTGTACCTATCGAGTGTAGCACAGCTTAATGGTAAACCGGATTATCGAACCCTAGACACACTACTATATTAATACTAGACTCTGACTCGGACTAAAGATTGATGCTTTGGGGGGGGGGGGGGGGTTGACTACACTAAATATTAACTAAGAATGCAGTAAACTAAGTCGACTCAACTATCAAGATCAAGAACTAAGGAATAAATCAGAGATGGGAAGAATACCACCTAGGTCGGAATCCTACTTGCAAGGAACAACTTCTACCGATTATGGAAACTAAGATGGATCTCCGTTTCTAAAGATGACAACTAAAGACTACCTAGTGGATCCCTAATCACTCTCAGGGTGTCACCAACTAATGAACCTAAAGTGTACTAAACTCACGAGATAGTGGATTACCTTTCAGTCTCTCCAAAATGATAAAGTACCCGAAAGACAGATCACCTTTCAGTCTCACTGTCTACAATACATTTGAAGAATGCACGGGGTAATATCAAGATAAAAACTATGACTCAGAATTGCAACAATCACTAGACACCTAATACCAACTTCTTCTCAGACAGCTGACACTCGGATTCCAATGACGAAGACTAAACGACTAATTCTCACCTCTTGGGTATTGAACAAGGACACACACTCAATCTAATCAAGGATTAACCAACACTCCTATGTATTACTACATCTAGCAAACAACTCAGGTCACAAGCAATACGCAAACAACCTAAACATGCATCTATTAATGAAATACATGCAACAAGACAACATGAAGAACATTAATCAACACAACACCAGATTAAAGCATGCATAGACATCATAATAATCAACTCAAGATCTTTTACAAAATCATAAAACCATCAGATAGAATCTAAATCCAGAAAAACTCATAACTTTAACGAGCAATCATCATAAGACCCAGGCAATATCAAAGTTTTAGCCTAGGATCATGCTCAAACACATCAAAAAAGTAGTATAACCAATCATCATGGTTTCAAACAAAGCAAACAAAGATAAAAATCAAATCTTGCAATCGAAAACGCTATTACTGACAAACCCGGAAGCAAAGACACAAGCTTTTCTCTTCAATCGACCTCCTGAGCTCCAAAATCGCCAAAATACTCTTCTCTAGACGGCTGAATACTAACTTCTTGAATAATGGGAATCAAAATCTATTAAATATCAAATTAGGGTTTTTTCTCGGAAATCCTATCTCTCGCGTACAGCGAGAAAATCTGGCAAACCCTCGCGTACAGCGAGGGCCAAAATAGTCGCGACCGGATTCTGAGATCCTCGCGTATCGCGAGGCGTCAATAGTTCTCCATTTGTTTTTTACTTTTAATTCCCGACTTTTCTTTCTTGCTTGATTTCTTCACGTATTCACTAGTAATCTTCACGAGCACCTACAAATATATAATAGACTCAAATACAGACTTAAACGACTAAAAAAATAAAGATAAAACTAAGTAAAAACACACAAAACACTAGGAATAAAGAAGTGTGCTTCGCACTACATCAAACATCCAACACTAAACCTTTTTTCGTCCTCGAAAAAGCTGCAATGGAATCATAACTGGGATCTAACTTAACAAACAACATTTACCAATTAGCAAAATATTCTCACGCGTTAAAAAGAAACAATCAGTATTTCTGTCCGATTAAACCCAATCACCAATTATCAAGCCCCCGTAATGTGTTTTAAATTCCAATTTATATAGATATCAATCAACCCATGTGACTCACACTCAGACGTTACAGCTCTATCTAATCCCGTATCATGGTTATATCTAGGCACAGATCAAACCATATAGATTTACCTTACCACGTTAAACTAAGATTTATTTGTTTAACAAATTAGATGAAATGATGAATGAATGGAATGATAATGGGCATTAATAAGCAAAGTAAACTTCATCTAGAGGCGTTTCAACCAAGTCACTATCCCGGAAGGTAACACATAGACTAAGTCATATCAATAAGCACATAAGAATTACTTAGGGGTGTTTACTTCAAGTGGCCATCCCGAAGGGTAACACATAAGAAAAACTCAGTATTTTAGTAAATAAGCTCATTGAATTATGGAATTTATAGATGTGGGCACCACCAAACTCGGATTTATTCTCATAAAAAGAGAATGGTGTGCCAAAAATTTCGAAAAAAAATAGATATTAACTTAACGTGGTACCTATCACCCTGTATTGATAGTTTTAGTATTACCAACCCCCTAAGATGAGTACCCACATGATTTCATGATTTAATTCAGTGATTAATCTTAAGTAACACTCACATGCTATTTAAGCTATTCAAACTGGCTTGGTCTACCAAAACATCACTAATTAGACGCGTTTTCAATTATTTAAATCATTTAAACTCACAAATAGATCTAGTTGTACTATCATTTTCCAAGTATAAGCAGTTATTTCCAAGGAAATTTTTTCAATTTTTTTCTATTTTAATTAATTTTTTTTTTGTATTTTTTAATTTTTATAAACAAGACAAACTAACTAAACTAGACACTCACAAACTAACTAAAATAGACACTCACATCCCCACACTTGAAAGACACATTGTCCTCAGTGTGAAGCAAGACACAACTTAAAATAAAAACAGGAGGCGACTTAGCTCGTAATATAGCAGTGAATTGAAAATCCAGCTTCCTTCTTCCTTGTGTGCACCGTATATCATTTCGGTCGCGGTTGCACAGACTGTCGGGCTGCCTTTACAAACTGTGTATAAGTGATAATTGATCCCGCCCGAATGGAGATTGAGTACGGGTAGAATGATAAAACCTGCAACATAAACATCACAACAAACCCGCAGAGTCAAACTGACTTAAATTAAAATAAAGACTCCACCAACTCGAACTGACTCAATAAGAATTAAAGACTCGACTGTCTCAAACTGACTCACTAAGAATTTAAAACTCAAGATAGATAGCAGAGCAGAGAAACGTACTCGATGGGTGGCAAACACATAGAGCCTTGAATGCCACAACAAAGTAGATCATCGGTCACGAAACGGTTTCAAATTTCCCCATGGTAATGGTATGGATGGATGATGAACGAATGTGAATGATGGTGTGAATGATAGTGGTGATAATGAATGACAATGATTGATGGATAAAGGATCATATTAAGTTCGCCTCTAATAGGCTAAGCGAACTTAACAAATCGCCTCAGATAGACTAAGCGAACTTAACAAGTTCACCTCTGATAAACCAGGCGAACTTGTTAAGTTTGCCTCTCTATGAACTTACACAGAATTTTATCAACAGTTACAAAACATGTCCTAACAGACTCCCCTTTAACTGTTGCTAACAATTCTATCAATTACAAGTCAAAGACTATAAGACTAAGACATAATATCTTCAAGCTCGTTGTCACCAGAATATGCTCCAACAGACTCACCCTTGACAACAGCTTTAGAAGATTGTCATCCATCTTCATATATCATCAAACACATTGTAGTCTTTGTCTTGTTCATTTGCACTTTCTTTCTTTATTTCTAGAAGAAAACTTGGGAGAAGGACCCCTTGTTAACTTCTGTCTGCATTATTCAGTTATGCAAAGGAGAACAACCAAGAATAACCATCAATTAAGATTTCCATGATAGCTGAAAAAATAAAATCTTTTTGGTTTTTCAAACATAAGAAACACAAAATCTTTTTGGTTTTTCTCTATATAAACTGAAATGTAAAATACAAAATCACATCTTTTTTGGTCGAACAACACGAGTAAGAAGATCATATCAGTATATATGAGATATCAATCACACATCTTGGATATAAAATCCATATAATATTAAATGGTATCCTATGTCATTCCTTCAAGCCTTGACCAATCAAACCAATATCTTTCAAGATTATCACACTCTATCTTTTCAAGACTTTCATATTGCATGTTATAATACGCGATAAACATTAAAAGAAAATAGGATCAGGCTATGACACACAAATTCAAATTGTCAATATTATAAGATTTGAAACTTAAATCATCTCATTCCAACTTTCTTGTGAGTTATGGTACCATTTAAGTATGAAATACAACGTGTACCCCACTAGTATGCTAACAAAAAGTAAATGCACTATCTTCAAGACATGAGATTTTACTAAAGATTATCCGAATTTCCAGAATGAGGAGACATCACTTAGCACATGAATAGCATAATCCAAATTGGATTGTATAGGAATCAATGAGATTCAGAATCGAATGATTCAATGTCTTGGTTTATATATGTGGAATCATAAGATTCGGGTACGTGGATCCAACTATTATCTGGATTATGAATTCAATGGAATCAATAAAGATGATTTATCAATATGATCCAAGGGCTAGTATATGTTTGACAGATGTTGTCAAGTATATATCTTCATTATACTTCAAATTGCATGCTTTTCGGGACATGGGCACTGAAGCAAATCGGATGAATAGTGCTAAGAACATAACCCGAAACTGATCTTATTGGAAAATCTTTATTAAAAGCTAATATTCTTTATCTGATAGTGATCTTTTAACACACACACCCAGGTATAAAATGGGTTCAAATCACAGTTGTAACATAAGCAATTATGTTTTCACACTACTAATGGTTCAGTGACGCTTTTAGTCTACTGACAATTCAAATTATATGCATACAAAACACTATCATTTCCTATTTGTGTAGTCTCTCATGTTTAGATCAAAACATATAATTCATATATATTATAACATAAAGAACCAACCGGTCAATCTATGGTCATGTGTTAAAGAACATCTACTGATGTACTATCATCTCTTCTTTAACTTCAAGTAATGTCGATTTTATCTTTTTCAATTTGTTTGGCTTTTTCAAAATCTTTTTCAAAGAAAAATAAAACAAACGAAAATAAACCTTCCATGAAAACATTTTATGAAAAAAAAATTTTACTTGGTTACTCAGGATTAAGCAAATCAATCAATTAAAAACTCAAACCGATGTAATCCTGTAATTGAATGCCTTTGCCTTTGTCACCAACACAGTTCTGTACTCCCCTTGTCCTGTAGACTCCCCCTCAACTAGTCAAATGGTTGCATCAACGACTTTATGCTCACCATCGTCACCAACACAGTTCTGTACTCTTTCCAAAACGTTGTGTGTGACATATTCTCCCCCTTGAGCATCAAGTCGTTGAATCAATTAGATACTCCTTTATCAACAACTCTTTACTCATGCAGATGTCATTCCCTGTCATGTGCTTAGAACCACAACTATCAACAACCAAAATGGTATTAATAGTCCCTCTTGGTAAATCCTGCACATCTAACAAGAAACATTAATTTGAAATTGGGACCCAAGCCATGGTAGTCATGGTTCGTCCATCTGTATAAAATAATAAACCTCACTTCATTCACAATCGAATCTCTCATCTATTTTCGGAGATTGTTCCGACGAGTCTGAAATAGAAACTTTAGATTTCCAAACATACTTCTGTTTATTAAGTTCTTTTTGCTTAAAATGTGAAGTGTTTGAACATTTACTTTCATATGAAAATTGATTTGATTGTGAAAACTCTTGTTGTTCTAAAAGTTTTCTCAATCTTATGTTTCTCCTCCGTCTTTGAGGTCTAGAAAGCCTAACCTCAGATTTAGAATTACACTTTGGTGTAACACGAGGTTTAACCACATTTGGGTTAACATAAGGCTTACCAGGAGTTCTTACCTTTCCTGGAGTAACATGTCGGTTACCTTTGGCGTTGTGAGGACAAGCAATCCGAATGTGACCCACAAGACCACAGTAAAAGCAAGATCTATTCTCACTATATTCTCGCATATAAGGAATCTTCACACGATAAGATGCACTTGAAGAAGATTCTCCTACATGAACTTCTTTTGGCTTTATTTTCTCTCGAACTCCAGATTTTGCAACAATTTTTGATTCAGGCTTCATCTTCTCAGGAAATACATGCTTCTTTCCTTTATTTTTGTAAGGACAGTTCACCAGAATGTGTCCTATCTCATTACAATGAAAACATGTACGTCTGTCTTTATAATCTCTTACATATGGAAGTCTCCTTGAAATTGAAGAACTTCCAAATGTATAATTTTCAGATGAATTAGAATCAGCCTTTGAGTCTTCTTTCTTAACCTTTTTCGGTATCCCCTCTACCTTAGCTTCATCAAAATATTCACCATCACTCTCATCAGAATACACCATATCTTCACCTGTGACTGGATTCACTTTCAACACAGTCTTAGGATCTAAATCCTCATCTTGTATAATATCAGGTGTAACAGAATAATTTCCGTTGAATGGTGGAGGAACATAACCAATACCATTAGTTCCCTTCCCCTCTTTAGTATTATTATGATAATGTTCTAATAAGAATGATGAATTTCCAAAGCTTTCTAACTTTCTATGCAATCTGATCACCTATGCTTTAGATTCAGCTAGTTCCTTATCTTTCTCAACAAGATCATTATTTCGTTTCTCAATTTCTACAAATGACATATCCAGGTGATATGCCTGCTCTTTGATCTTCAAAGTCAAAGAATTTATATCCCTCTTCAGTGATTCTATTCTCTCAATACACACATTCTCATTATCTTTTGATTTCTGATTTACCGTGTGCATCGATTTCATATCACAAATGAGGTTTACATTGTCATCCATAACCCTCATCATTTTATCCTTCACTGAAATACAGTTAGAACAAAAAGTTTCAGAGTTAGAAACTACCTCAGCTTTTACTTCTGAAGAAGATGCACCAGGAGGCATGAATACGTCATCATCAGCTTCACTCTTTTGTTCAACAATGACAGGCTCTGCATCACCTTCTAAGTCACTCAGATCATCTTCAACTGTCTGAAAGCTTTCTTCACTCATCACATCAGTCTCAGTATATTGAGTACTTTCACCAGAACGAATACTCTCACTATCAGTTAAATCTGCAGAAGAATCACTTTGAGAATAACTCGGCTTCTCCAATACTTCTTTGATCAAGAACACAAACGCTTGAGAAGTTGCTTCACCCTTTTTCTTAAATGCTTCCCATAGATCTCTTGAAGTTGGACACTTCCCGAGACTATGAATGATTTCTTTTGGTAAAGACATCGTTAAAGTTTCACGCGTCTTCATCTCTCGATCAAACTTCTCCTTTTCTACTTTAGTAAGAGCTGTCACTGGTTTAGAAACATCATAATATCCCATATAGTCATAAGTAGGATGCACATATCCTTCAAATATGGATGTCCAAAAGTTTTCATCAGTTTCTGATACGAACTGTTCGAACCGGACTTTCCAGCTATAGTAATCTGATATGCACAAAAGTCTCAGTGGCATAGTTCCAATCTCATTATCATCATAAGAAATTGACATTTTGAAATTTTTGCGAAAATATCTGGAAAAAAATTTCCCGCCAAAATACTTTTTTTTTATATTTCGAAAGTTCAAAATTTCAAAAATGATTCAAAACGACCATATAAGCTTTCCCTAAAAAATTTAAACAAGATGAAATTTCCCGCGAAAATACTCTGACTTAATAAGTTCGCCTAACAAAATTCGTAATATCCCAGATGTCTTTTTTCTTTTTTTTTAATATCAAGCGAACTTAATAAGTTCGCCTGACAAAATTCACCTGAAACTGACCCGAGCGAACTTGACCCCAAGCGAACTTGACCCGAGCGAACTTGTTAAGTTCGCCTAATCTGCACCAAGCGAACTTATTAAGTTCGCCTCTCTAAGTTCGTTTAATCTACACCAAGCGAACTTATTAAGTTCGCCTCTCTAAGTTCGCCTGCAACAGAATTGCTAAGTTCGCCTGCACCAGCTGTTCAACCAAACACGAACCAAAAATTCCGAAAATCATCATATCTTGCTGAATTGATGGAATTTGATTAAATTGAACCGTAGGAATGTGTAGGAACTGATTAGGAACACTTCAATCAGATCAATTTCATCAAAAGAATCCAAAATCAATCCAAAATGATCAAAAATCTTCCATTTTTATCAAGAACACAAAAAAAGATGAAAAATCTTCAAAATCTCTAAAATTTGATGTTGATTGGATACGAAAACACCACTAATCTTCTGCTAATGAAGAGAAAAAGCTCTGATACCACTTGTAGGTCCCTAATTCGGTGCGTGACGGATCTCTAGACTCGCGGTACGACACGGTGATAACGTGCGGAATACATGATCAACGTGCTCGTGTAACTCAATCAACAACAACGGTGTAAATAAACGCTTTGTATTTCCACCATAATATCAGGTTACAAGATTCACAGAATTCTCTGTAGTCTACTTCTGATATCTTTTCTAACAGACTCTTTAAACTGTCTATTTATAAGCACCAGTTCTACACCAGCTAACTTAACAAGTTTGCCTAAAAGATGCTTAGGCTAACTTATTAAGTTTGCCTCTAATAGGCTAAGCGAACTTAACAAGTTCGCCTCAGATAAACTAAGCGAACTTAACAAGTTTGCCTCTGATAAACCAGGCGAACTTGTTAAGTTCGCCTCTCTATGAACTTACACAGAATTTTATCAACAGTTACAAAACATGTCCTAACAGTACCACGAGGGAGTCGCATTTAAGCCGGCAAAACCCTAGACCTCTCGCGTACCGCGAGAAAACCTAGGAAATATATTGCATACTACGAGGAGTTGCTGGTAACAGAAAGTTAAGAGATTTTTCTAACTTTTATACTTAGAAAATTTTTTGATCATTTAAAATTTGTTTCACCCAAATTCCTTAAAAACCTATTCCAAGCATAAAAACACATGTAAAAATACCTGGAACTTCATTCTCGATGATTTTCCTCACAGAATCAAGCGCGAATCCCTACAAAATATGACAAAAATAAAACACACACCGAAAAACACAAAAATAGACCCGGACTCAAACCAAGTAGTGCAAACAAACTTTACATCCCGGGCACTTGCCCGAGACTCAAACAAGCCTATCAGGAGGCTTCTCCTTGATCCTAACCGGTACTGCCTTCATCCTGCGTGCTCTACCGATTCTCCAAAACCTCATCAAATTCCTACCCCTCTTTAACTTTAAACTTCTACAATGTCTATCACGTCGATCCTTCCACCACAGCTTAAACCTACCAGGTCCAAAGATAACACGATTCAAGTATCCTAGCAAGTTTTCACCTCTAAATATCCCCACACTTGGGGTTTTCAATCTCCTTAAATCAGATGAATCTCTCAAGGCACGGGTTCTCTTTTGGGGTGGCCTAGATGTATGGGTTTTAAAACTCGGGGTTGGCTCATTAGTAATTCCCTCAGAACAAAGAACTGACAGAGGTTTAGGAATAGGCACTTCTAACGGTATGGCCTCTACAATATCCACCGGATCATCTTATGACATCCTGAAATTTCGTTAAAGAATGGTTTGGGCTTGTAAGCGACCCGACCCTTTATTATTCAAAGGATTTCTAAGATTTTTTGATCAAGGTGCGTTTTGGACAATGAGAAAAGGATGGTTAGTCGAATAAAAGTATAGTTCGGGATCGAAATGTACTAGGCGATTTTACTAGGGACCCGAATGATACATTATGGGGTTTATAAGCCAGCTAATGTTAAACCCTAGGACATTCGGCCTAGGAGACTTGCGACAGACTGGGGAAACAGACGCAGGGAAGAAGAGGAGGCAACGTGGGTGGTCGGACTCGGGTGGATGATGTGTTGCAAAGCACACCTCTTATTCCAATGTGTTTCATGTCGGTTTTGTATAGTTTTTGAGTCGGATTGAGTCGTTTATAGTTAGTATTGATTTGTGCCATGGTTTGTAGGTAATCGGGTCACTTTGGAGCTTAAACAATCAAGAATAGTTAAGGCACGAGCGAACGATGCAGAACGGAGAAAAGAACAAAACTTTCTATCAATATGGAACTCTCGCGGTACGCGATCCAGTAGGGGCTTCCCCCTCATGGTACACGAGGGGTGTGATTTATGACGTGACTATCTTGTCTCTCACGGTACGCGAGAGACTGGACTCCTGGGCCTCGCGGTACGCGGGAGACCCCAGTTACGCATATTTTTAGGTATTTTCATGGTATAAAAGGTTAAGTTCGTTTCAAAGGGTGAGTGGTGAATTCCATACGTAAAGTTCAGAGCTTTTTTGTGATTCTAAGTGGGAGAAAGATTCTAGGATCAATCGAAGACTTGGATTGAAGTTGGAGATTGAAGATCGGGTCGATTTCCTCATCCGGTTCTCGTTATCTTTCTTTGTTCTATTTTTCCAGAATCGATTCCATGATTTATGTGTTTGATTCTTCTATTTTGATGTTATTGACCATGATGATTGGCTAGACTTTCATAGCTACCTAGATTTTGAAGATTATGTTTTGTTAATTGGATTGATTTTGGATTTCGGTTTCTTTTTGATGGATTAATGTTAAAGTAAAGAACTTGGTTATGTTTGACTGGATGTAATTGCATATTTAATCTTGATTTATGATCTATTGATTGTTCCATATGCTGCTTTGTGAATGTCTTTCATGAATGGTTGCGTATTAGGTCACTAGCTGTGTGCATGTGATTGGTTTATGGTTTACTGTCTTGTATCCATAGGAACATCCATTAAGAGTCTATTAGGATTGAGTATTCTGCCTGCTTCAATAGCTGAGAGGTGAGAAGTTGTCGGGTAATCTGTGGTGTTAGGGTTTTTAGGTTAACTACTTAGAAAGGAGGGTTCTTAGAGTTTCTTAGCAGTCATTGATATTCCGTGTCTTGTTAAGTGAATTCAAGTTACTCCTTGCACTGAAAGTATATTGAGATAGTGAGACTGCGAGGTAATCTGTCTGGCGAGTACTTTAGTGTTATTGGACATATCTGAGAGGTGATCCAACTAGCTGGTGAGTTTCACACGTCCCTTAGGGTTTCTTTTGGTCACACCTGGAGAATGATCCAGGATCCACTGGGTTGTTTAAGTGTGTCGTATTCTAAGAGCCCAGTTCCATCATAGTTTCCGTATCCGAGAGACTTCCAAGGTACATGCATACGATTCAAGGTCTAGGTAGTGCTTTCCCCATTTGAGTTGTCTAAAGACATTTGCTTTATATTTGGTATCGATAGTTAGGAGTTCATTAGTTATAGTTCACAACACAAATCCCGCCAAATACATTTCAGTTTAGTTAATTGAGTCAGAGTCTAGATAGATTTGTCGCTAGTGTCTCGTGGATTCGATATCCGCACTTCATTTGACTTTGCTACATTGATCGGTACACTTTTCGATTGTGTGGTCTAGTATTAGGTTGAGTCTAGATTTATTAATTTAAAGCCTGAGTGTCTAGGTTAGGTTTTATATTAGTTTTTATAGACCGTCCAACACACATCAAGTTTTTGGCGTCGTTTCCGGGGACACTTAGGCGATAGCGTATCTAGCTTTGATTGAACTTAATTTATTATTTGGTCTTATTGTGTTTTGAGTGTTCTCTATTTTGTTAAGTCTAGGTTGTTTTCTATTTTTTTGTGAGTGTAGCTTGTATCTTGAGTTTGTCTAATTAATTTTTATTATTTTCTACCATTATGTGTGAAATCTGTGTAGGACCCCATTTTACTCGTACTTGCCCCTATTCATCAGGGGATTCTGGAAACTGCTATGATCATGCTTATCCGCAGGTACAACCATATGCGGAATACAGAACTAAAGAATAGTTGAATGCCTGGTGCAATGAAGCGAATGAGCAGTATGAGAAAGATATCTAAGCATTAATTGCTCGCATTGGATCACATCGGCCTAAGAATCTGGAGCGTGTGGTTTATGGTCATGAATGGAACGAAATTGGGATTGAAACTACACCGGGGGAGTTAATTCTGACAACCCCATCACTAGAGACTATAATGGATGACGTGCAAATCACAGTGACAGAAGGTGAAGCACAAGTCCCACCTCCAGGTAATCTTCTTCTCTTAATCTAAATAGTGATGAAGTTTATACTAATTCCATGCAAGATCACAATGTTCCATTCGATTCTTTACACTTGTCTTGTGAGGATGATTTTTCACAGGAATCGCAGATAAAACCGATGACAAAAATGAACGTCTTAGTCCTACCCTCGGACCTGCAGGTTGTTAAGCAACTTCGATCGGGTGTTTATGAATTTTATTGGGATGATAGTGATGATGATACAATGCAGGAGTCACAGGAAACTCCAGAGCCGGAGATGATAATGGACATCAAAGTCACACCTCCGGTTCAGCAAGACATCGAGCCAAAGTTTTGGTGTCCCACACCATGGAATATTGAAGATGGCTTTTGGAGTGATGAGGAAGATGTGATTGAAGAAGAAGAGCTGATAGAGATCCCTAAAACCCCGACTGACGATGAGTGCTTTGAAGAAGGATTAACCGGGTTGTTCGAGATAGAGGATGATAGTGAGGATGAGTTCTTGGTTCAGATGATAGAGGAGGAGCAGGTCCCATCCCGGGAGGATGAGTTCGGTGATGAGTTGGTAGACCTTCCGACTCCTAGTGAAGGAAGTTTCGACCCACTTGGCGATCTAAAATGACTTGAAGATCTGCTGAGCCAAGAGCCAAGTGTGGGGAGGAAAGAAAAGGTGCAAGTGCAGGAGGTTATCAACGAACCAAAAATAGAGCTGGTGTCGGACCCACCACAGTGCACCCGAGAGAGAGGGAGAACCACAACGAGCCCGTGGAGGTAGTAAATGGTGGATCGCCACCCAGATCAGCACGACCACGGGACAGGGCACAGAGACGTATGGACCGACATGTTGTGGACGTCATGGGATGGTCATACAAGGTTCATAGGATGCAAAATACTGGAGATGATCATGTACCACATTACATGCAACGTATCAGGTTTGGTTCATGTAAGTTTAAGTATTGGTGGACCGACCTGTTTAGCCTTTTCAAAACCCATTTAAGGTCTGCCACCAGAGTTTGTCAAATCGGTGGTAGACCAATTACACTAAACGGGCCGGACGGGGGCGACATAACGGAGAAGCCTCCTGATTAGGTTTGTTTCTCGGGTTAGAACCCGAGTGTATAGTTTGTATAAGTTTTGGTTTATTTTGAGTCTATTTGATACTGTTTGGGTTTGCTGTGAGATTTATTTTGCAGGTATAGATCACAACGTCCGTACTCAATCTCCATTCGAGCGGAGTCGATTCAAATCTTATATTCACTTAAAGGGAACCCAGCAGAGTGTCTGTGCAGCCATGAATGAAATGCTATACGGTTGCACAAGTGGAAGAACGAAGCAGCATAGAATCATGCTATCATTACCAGCTAAGTCGTTTCCACTTTACTATTTTTGTTTATTTTTGAGTTTTTATTTTTATTTTCCTTTGTTTCTCGGTTCACATTGAGGACAATGTGTCGTTCAAGTGTGGGGATGGGAAACAGTCGTCTAGGTTTCATAATTTGAGTCTATTTTTGTATTTTTAGGTAAAAATAAAAAAAAATTAAAAAATGTCCTTTGAATTGGAGTTTTTACAAGCAAAATGGAAGATGATAGGTATAACTAGAAATGCTTGTAGAATTTAAATGAGAATAAATGATAGAAAACCATCTAATCTGTGATGTTTTGGTAGACCCAGCCGATTTGAAAGCTTAAATATCCTGTGCATGTTGCTTAGGATTAACAAAATGAATTAAATCATGAAATCTTGTGGGTAATCATCTTAGGGATGGCCACTTGAAGAAAACACCCCTAAGTGATTCTTATTGTTTCATGATATGACTTAGTCTATGTGTTACCTTTCGGGATAACGACTTGGTTGAAACGCCTCTAGATGAAGTTTAATTTGCTTATTAATGCTCATATTCATTCATTCATTCCAGGATTTTATCTAATTTCCAAAAAACTATAAATCTTAGTTTAACGTGGTGGGAGAAATCTATACGGTTTAACCCGTGCCTAAACATGACCGTGATACGGGATTAGGTAGAGTTGTAACTTTGAAGTGTGAGTCCAATAGATTGATTGATATGCTTGGTAATAAGGTATTAGAACACAAATGGGGGCTTGATAGTTGGTGTTGGGTTTAGTCGGATCGAAATATCATTTGTTGCATTTTAACGCGTGATTATATCTGTGCTAATGAATCTTATAAGATTTTTAAAGCTTGTATTCTAGTTGGGATTCAATTGCAAAGATCTTTTTCGAGGACGAAAAAAAGGTTAAGTGTGGGGATGTTTGATGTGTTGCAAAGCACACCTCTTATTCCTATGTGTTTCATGTCGTTTTTGTATAGTTTTAGAGTCGGATTGAGTCATTTATAGTTAGTATTGATTTGTGCCATGGTTTGTAGGTAATCAGATCACTTTGGAGCTTAAACGATCAAGAATGGTGAAGGCACGAGCGAACGAGGCAGAACGGAGAAAAGAACAAATTTTTCTGTCAATATAGACTTCTCGCGGTACGCGAGCAAGTAGGGGCTTCCCCCTCGCGGTACGTGAGGGGTGTGATTTCTGATGCGACTATCTTGTCTCTTGCAGTACGCGAGAGACTGGACTCCTACGCCTTGCCGTACGCGGGAGACCCCAGTTACACAGATTTTTAGGTATTTTCATGGTATAAAAGGTTATGTTCATTTCTAGGGTTGAGTGGTGGATTACAGACATAAATTTCAGAGCTTTTTGGTGATTCTATGTGGGAGAAAGCTTCTAGGATCAATCGGAGACTTGGATTGAAGTTGGAGATTGAAGATCAGGTCGATTTCGTCATACGGTTCTCGTTATCATTCTTTGTTCTATTTTTCCAGAATTGATACCATGATTTATGTGTTTGATTCTTCTGATTTGATTTTATTGACCAAGATGATTGGCTAGACTTTCATAGCTACCTAGATTTTGATGATTATGTTTTGTTAATTGGATTGATTTCGGATTTCGGTTTCTTTTTGATGGATTAACGTTAAAGTAAAGAACTTTGTTTTGTTTGATTGGATGGAATTGCGTATTTAATCTTGATTTATGATCTATTGATTGTTCCATATGCTGCTTTGTGAATGTCTTTCATGTATGGTTTCGTATTAGGTCACTAGCTATGTGCATGAGATTGGTTTATGGTTTACTGTCTTGTATCCATAGGAACATCAATTGAGAGTCTATTAGGATTGAGTATTCTACCTGCTTCAATAGCTGAGAGGTGAGAAGTTGTTGGGAAATCTGTGGTGTTAGGGTTTTTGGGTTAACTGCTCTGAAAGGAGGGTTCCTAGAGTTTCTTAGCAGTCATTATTATTCCGTGACTTGTTAAGTGGATTCAAGTGACTCCTCGCACTGAAAGGTATATTGAGATAGTGAGACTGAGAGGTAATCTGTCTGGCGAGTACTTTATTGTTGATGGACATAGCTGAGAGGTGATCCAACTAACTGGTGAGTTTCACACGTCCCTTAGGGTTTCTTTTGGTCACACCTGGAGAATGATCCGGGATCCACTAGGTTGTTTAAGTGTGTCATATTCTAAGAGCCCAGTTCCATCATAGTTTCCGTATCCGAGAGATTTCCATGGTACACGCATATGATTCAAGGTCTAGGTAGTGCTTTCCTTATTTGTGAGTTATCTAAAGTCTTTTGCTTTATATTTGGTATCGATAGTTAGGAGTTCATTAGTTATAGTTCACAACACAAATCCCCCCAAAGACATTTCAGTTTAGTTAATTGAGTCAGAGTCTAGATAGAGTTGTCGCTAGTGTCTCGTGGGTTCGATATCCAGACTTCATTTGACTTTGCTACATTGATCGGTACACTTGCCGGTTGTGTGGTCTAGTATAAGGTTGAGTCTAGATTTATAAATTTAAAGCTGGAGTGTCTAGGTTAGGTTTTATATTAGTTTTTATAGACCGTCCAGCACACATTAGTGGACGTTGTCGTAACTGGGCCAACAACTTCCAAACTCAGTTAAGGTAATCCTCGTTCTTGCTCGTTTTCCTTTCTTTTATTTTGGTTACGCATTTAAACCCGATAAGGGTTTGGGTTCTTGTTCACGACAACCGGAAAGGGGAGAAGGACAGTGGTGATGATCGACAGTGTTGGTTATCACGGGTGTAGCAAGGGGTGTCGGTGGCTGGAGTGGCAGCGTAGAATGTGAGGTGTGGCGGTGGAAGTCGTGGTGGCGTGAGGAGCAGCCGGCAGCGGCTAAGGCCGCCATGGTATCCCGGTGATTATGGATGACCACTGACGAATGGTCATGGTGGGCGACAACGTGAGTGGTGGTTTCGATGGTGCCCGATCATGGCGGCTCGACGATGGTAATGCTAGGTGATGGAGCTTTGTGGTGCACAATAAGGGAGCCGACACGACAACGGACGACGATGATTGTGATGATGTGCGTGGGCAACCATGGTGGTGAGGTAATGATGGTCACGAATTAGGAAGCAAAGGAACATGGTGGTGAGGTGAAGCCGGCGACGGGATGCCATGATGGTGCATGGCCGATTAGGGTTTTTGCATGGCAACGTACACGTGCATGCATGAGAAGAGAATGATCCGGGTGCTCGGGTTTTAGCAAATCAAGTACGACCCGATTTGTGTGAACATGTGGGACAAGGGTTGCTAGAAATAGAGTGATGAGTAGATGAAACCGGACTTTGGGATTTAATTAATCGTTTAATGAGATCGACGTATCTTTGATAGTGTCTGATCAAGTGATCATACTTCATCAGGTTCGGGTTCGAGCATGGACGGACGAGTTTGCAGAGCAAGGCTGAGGTTCAACATAACCGTTGAGTTTCTAATCCCCTCTTTTAAATGATTTTAATGTTTTGGGGCTATCGTACATACATTCAAGACGTGTTTCATTAAATTAATTGTGTATCGAGCTTCGGGGTCTAACCCGACGAGTTTCCGAAGTTAATTATTTAAATATGGGCTAAGGGAGTTGATGTTACCCTTAATACGTGTAGGCTAAAGGTGGGTGTATGGTCACGGGTCGTATAGTGACCTAACAGGGGTGAGTCGGGATGGTAGTTACGGGTTGTATGGGTACGACATGGAGGTGTCACAGGGTGTGCATGTACGTGATATGTGCTTACATAATGAGATATAGTATCTGTATGTGTGTTGCTATATTAGCCGTGTACTGTGTTATGAGTTAGTCGGGGTGAGTCAGGATATAATCTAACCGCTTATGAATGTGTGTAGGATACCTTGTCCTAGTGCTATGTGTGAAGTCTAGGTGCAGTTAATGAGTCATGTGCATAGATTAAGATCTTATGTGATCATACATTTGTTGTGTGCATTGTGTCATCGTCCTTGTGACACAACGGGTATTGTGTTTGCCTTAATGTCATTATGACATGGCAAACGGGATTGTGGAGGATGAAGTCCTTCGGGAGGTCACCAAAGAAGACGATGTCGGGTGTGTCGAACGCCCTGACGAGGGTGTAGTAATGAGGTATGTGTTTGTGTGCTTATATATTTGTGTTAAATTGATTACAAGCATTGAGTTATATTTATTGTGCATGAGATAGTAATAATGTGGTGAGTAGAGTTAGATTGACCGTTGTGTCAGGATTGTGATGTAGTGTTTATAACTGTTATGTCAGTTGATTTGTAAGAGCCTTGGTCAGGGCTGAGTAAGTTGATGTCTAGAGACTTGTTGAGTTAACCACGTGTCAAGTTAATACATGTACTTGAGTATGACTTATTAGTGTAGTAAGTTCGACCTATGTCAATGAGACTGCGGGATTATTATTATTATGGGATGAGTCTTGGGTAGTGAACTATTATGGGATAACGTGTGATAACAGGGGTTATCTATTTGTTAATGAATTGTTGACCTATTTTATAAGCACCATGGGTCCTGAGTAAAGTTTAAATAACTTTTGAAGTGAGTTGGCTTTTAATTAAACTAAATATTAGAACTCACTCAGCGTAGCTGACTTTGTGTGTATGATAAATTGTTTTGTAGGTAAGCGTTGCGTTGACGTATCTTGGTTTGGGAGCTGTGCTACTTGAATTGGTGTGCAAGCATTCGTGAGGTAACTTAATGACATTGAATACTAATTAATGTTTCTAGAAAGACTTCCACTGTTGTTTAATATATCTAAAATGAGTAGTTTCAAGGGAATAACCCGTTATGAGAACCAACTGTAGGGTCCCCGGTTTGGGGCCTTACACATCTGGTTCGTCTGCACTTCCTACCATTGGCGGCTCACATACTATCTTCCCCACTTGTGCTAAAGTCTCACTAAAACTGCAATCATCACTAACGGCACCTAGAAATGAGGATCCTATCAATTTCCTTCAAACTCAGCAAGCCAATCCGGTGGGTTCTCTCGACTCTCCTCAGACTACCCCACACTTGGGGTTTTTCCTAGGATCTCATCAAATTCTGCCATCATCTCCAGCAGATCATCAGGCACCTTATCGTCATACGCATCCGGTTTTCCAACTCCAACGCCCATTCAGATATCTCTCCTAAGTTAGGGGCGGGTTCATCAACTTCTACTTCTGGATCATAGTACCTATGGCCACCTATGAAGGCATCAAGCATGCACACAGAGTGGCTATGCTCGCCAACATCCTCCACGGGTTTCATAGCATCGAAAGTAATACACTCATCCCCCACACGAAGTGTGAGTTTCCCGTCGAAGACATCGATCATTGCGTTGGCGGTACGTAGGAAAGGGCGTCCTAGGATGAGTGGGACTTTAGCATCCACTTCCATATCTAAAATGATGAAATCCACGGGGAAGACAAATTTTCCGACTTTCACTAACAGATTCTCCACAATTCCCCGTGGATACATGACTGAACGGTCAACCAAGGAAATGCTCATACGCTTAGGCTGCGGTTCACCTAGGTCTAGCTGTTTATAGATAGAATAAGGCATCAGATTGACGCTAGCACCCAGATCAGAAAACGCGTGGTTTAGAGGCAAACTGCCAAGCAGACACGGGATCGTGAAACGACCCGAATCTGCCAGTTTATCCGGCAGTTTGTTCTGAACCACATCAAAACATTGCTCACTAAGTGAGACTTCAGAGGTCCCCTCTAGCTTCTTCTTGTTGGAAAGACGTTCTTTGAGGAACTTGCCATACTTTGGCATATGCTGGAGGACCTCTATAAATGGGAGAATGACCTTGAGTTGTTTGAACATATCAATGAAGTGACCGTATTCCCTAGTGTGTTTATTTGGCAACAAGCGAGCTGGGTAGGGAACACGACTCAAGTAAATCTCGTGGGTCTTCATCTCCACCCCTTTTTCTTCTACTCTGTCTTCTCGGTAGGCTTCTCCATAACTATCTCTTCCTCCACTGACTCCTCTTCTTCTACTACCGGTGGGCTCTCCTTCTCTTCTGCCCTTCTACTCGTCGTCGAAACAACATTCAACTCGGGCTCCTCTAGCATCCTAGCATTGATCTCAGCAAATCGAGCTCTCCAGTCAACCTTCTTCACCTCTTCAACCGATGGGATGCCATAGTCAGCTTTGTGGGAGACTTCCTTCTCTACTCTCTCCTCCTCTCTATTGCTCAAGATCGACACGGCCATCACTGAAGCATTAGAACTCTTATAAGCCGCAGATGCTTCACTCTGCTTCTCCTTCAAGCTCCTCATGATATCTCCTACCGTGCGCTGCAAGTCTTGAAATGCCGACTGCTGATTCTTCAATAAAGTGTCATGGGCATCCAGTCTTTGCTTAGCGTCCCTATCCTGCTGAACTAGGTGGGCAAGCATATGTTTCTGATTTTCTATCATCTCCCCGATCTTCCTTGTCGTGACACTGCTCCCCGAACTCGCGCCTGTTTCAGCTTCTCAATACTGATGCTGGTGACCATTAAACCCAGGCGGGTTATTTCCAGATCTCCATCCCGAGCCATAAGTATTGTTGTAATTGTTGTACCCGCGGTTCTGGTTCTGGTTTCCAGCAAAGCTCACCTGCTACTGATGATTTACGGAGCAATCTCTTGTGTCATGGCCTCCCCTGCACACCTCACACCGCTGAGCACTCATTTTCCATAGCTGCAAGTGAAGCAGCCACGCTAGAATCAGGGTTGACCTGATGCATACTTCTAGGAGAAGAGGCGGGTGCTCTAGCACTAGGAATGGAAGTCCTAGTCGATGGCTGCTGATGTTCTGCAAGAGCGAAGCTCTCGAACATCTCCTCACACTCGTCTGGCTCGTGCTTATCCATGATATAGCCTCCCGCAGCTGTGTTGAACATTTGTTGCTTCTCGAAGGTGAGACCATTGTAGAACTTCTCCACTATCGCCTAGTCGAAAAGACCACGCTGGGGACATCGGCTCAACAACGTGTAGAACCGCTCCCAAGCCAAGTGATAGGGCTCGTCAGGATCCATCCGAAACGAAGGGATTTGATCCCGAAGGCAAGCGGCCCTGGAAGGTGGATAGTACTTCTTGAAGAACATGGCTTGAAGATCCTCCCATGTGGTGATAGATGCGCTCCCAGAGAGCGAGAATAGGAAGAGACGCAAGTAAATGGCGTCCTTAGACACACCCGTGCAAAGCGCGACAGGTGTCCGGGTGCGTCCTTATCCTCAAGGCCATGAAATTGAGTTGCATGAGTGATCGTGCTCATGACATGTGACGGGATCTTCCATGTATTGGTGTTCGGAATAGAGGGGCGTGTAATCGAAGATCTCGCCCTGGTGACCCTGTCACTGGCCCTCTGGTGCACGGTACGCCTCGCTGGTGGGTCAGCGTCGCCCATGATAGGAAATGGAACTAGGCTAGTAGAACGTACCTGGAATTTGCACAGCTCCTTCAAATGCTCCCTAAAGTCGCGGGTGCGCTCGTGTAGCTCTCGTTCGGGCTCTTGAAAAGCTGAATATGGTTGTGATCCCTGTGAACGAGTATTGTGCATAAACTGACCCAAGAACAAAAAGAAATAAACAGAGACTCAAAACAAAAGGACTTGATCTTATGTTAGACACTCAGATAGGACATACAAGTAGCAGAAAGGACAAACACACAAATAAGACTCAAAAGAAAACAAACCAAAAATCACTAAAAGAACTAGTCAAAGCTAATATTGCTATTGCCAAGTGTCCCCGGCGACGACAACAAAAACTTGATGTCGTCCAGACGGTCTATTTAAAAACTAACTAAACCTAACCTAGACTCCTAAGTAATAAATGGAAAATCTATGAACTAGACCACACTGACATGCAAGTGTACCTATCGAGTGTAGCACAGCTTATTGGTAAACCAAATTATCGAACCCTAGAAACACTACTGTATTAATACTAGACTCTGACTCAGACTAAAAATTGATGTTTTAGGGGTTTGACTACACTAAAGATTAACTAAGAATGCAGTAAACTAAGTCGACTCAACTATCAAGATCAAGAACTAAGGAATAAATCAGAGATGGGAAGAATACCACCTAGGTCGGATTCCTACTTGCAAAGAACAACTTCTACCGGTTCTAGAAACTAAGATGGATATGGGTTTCTGGAGATCACAACAAAAGACTACGTAATGGATCCCTAATCACTCTCAGGGTGTCACCAACTAAGGAACCTAAAGTGTACTAAATTCATGAGATAATGGATTACCTTTCAGTCACTCCACAATGATAGAGTACCCGAAAGACAGATCACCTTTCAGTCTCACTGTCCATAATACATTCGAAGAATGCACAGGGAAATCTCAAGATACAAACTATGACTCAGAATAGCAACAATAACTAGACACCTAATACCAAATTCCTCTTAGACAGCTGACACTCGGATTCCTAATGACGAAGACTAACCGACTAATTCTCACCTCTCGGGTATTGAACTAGGACACACACTCAATCTAATCAAGGATTAACCAACACTCCTATGGATTACTACGTCTAGCAAACCACTTAGGTCACAAGCAATACGCAAACAACCTAAACATGCATCTATTAATGAAAGACATTCAACAAGACAACATGAGTAACATTAATAACCACAACACCATATTAAATCATGCATATACATCATAATAATCAACTCAAGATCTTTTACAAAATCATAAAACAATCAGATATAATCCAAAACCAGTAAAAATCATAACTTTAACGAGCAATCATCATAAGACCCAGGCAATATCAAAGTTTTAGCCTAGGATCATGCTCAAACACATCAAAAAAGAAGTATAAGCAATCATCATGGATTCAAACAAAGCAAACAAAGATAAAAATCAAATCTTGCAATAAAAAACGCTATTACTAACGAACCCGGAAGCAAAGACTCAAGCTTTTCTCTTCAATCGACCTCCTGAGCTACAAAATTGAAAAAAAAACTCTTCTCTAGACGGCTGAATACTAACTTCTTGAATAATGGGAATCAAAATCTATAAAATATCAAATTAGGGTTTTTTCTCAGAAATCCTATCGCTCGCGTACCGCGAGAAAATCTGGCAAGCCCCTCGCATACCGCGAGGGCCAAAATAGTCGCTGATATGTCCTAAATTATACATGTTTTGCATGCGTAATAATCCCCATATTATGGTACTAATTGATTAATAACCTTACAATTGATACTTAAAACATTAATATTTCACAATTGCAGGTTATTTGGTGCTCCAAGATAAACAAAGCAAAAACTAGCTTAAAACGTGATGAAATCAAGCTTTTGGAGGACCAAAGCCAAGCATTGACCCCCCAAGAAGTCAAACCAGGTCAACACAAGTCAACCAACAGCTAAAAGACAAGCATGGGAAGCAAACAGAGGGATGCACGGCCGTGCATCCCTTTGCACGGTCGTGCATTGCCCTTCTAGCCTCCCCAGACTCGGGTACACTGTCCTTTGTACCCTGTTTGATTCCCGAGGTGTTTGCACGCCCGTGCAATCCAGTGCACGGCCACGCATTGCTCATTTTTAGCCCTATAAATAGATGGCTTGAGTTCTTCATTGAAGCATCCCTTACACACCCCAAGAACACATTAGAGAAAGCTTATTTCGTAGTTAGAGTGTAGTAGTAGTAAGTAGAGGGGCTCTTCCTCATTGTTCGGCAATAGGGAGCCTACGAAACTCAGCGTTATGCTAGTTAGTATGGCCATTTGTGGCTAGACTCTTTGTATTGCTAGGGTGAAGATGAAGTTTGGTGTATGTTAATGTTTAACGTACTAATCCAAATGATGTGTTTATATCTTTAACTATTCGTCCTTAATACCACCATTTTGGTGGGCTTTTATTATTGACTAAATCCGTCTTTATATTTGTGAGTGTTCTTGATTTTTAAAGTGTAAAACCTTTTTAATCAAACTTCTCTTGAAGCTTGTACGTCTTTATACAAATAGAGATTGATAAGCCAAGGCTTGGTTAACATTATTAAGATCGTACGTCTTTATACGAACTTATTATGCGACCAAGAATTGGTGAACTCATATTGGGAACAATACGTCTTTATACTTGGTCCCATTGTTACATCGCCTCCCGGTGAGCAAAATATAATCACCTATTTAACTATAATAGAAAGCATTTTATGTTCGATGTCTTAAACCAACCCGGAGATGACCATTCGAAGGGTTGAGGGTAATTTATGTCCTTAACGGGAGGCACTTCCACTTGTTAAAGCTTTTAAATTTGCAAAATCAAATGTCGTTAGGACAAGGCTCTAGCGGTGACCGTGGTCACACATTTGTAGTAGTCATATCACTAGATTAGTCAACTTAACATTATCACGTACAAAGTGGATTCGAAACCCAAAGCAATACTATTCGTAACCTGATCATTACCAACGTATTTACTTTCCTATTTTTTACTATTCTGATCGTTACATTGCTGTTACACACTTCACGCACGTTTTTACTTTTTTGCTATTTATGTAGGTCCCTTCGTGTGTTTCGGATCGTTACATGCAAGTGGTCTACTAGTCGGACCGGGTGCGGAATACCCGTGACTAGGAGGAGAGTCTAAATAAAATAAAGTAAACCAACACGAGAGTCACAATAAAAGCTCTTTCTATTATACACTCGACGGTTACAGAGATAATACAAATTGCGTACTTAACAAACTGAGTTCGTCTAAGATATGAGTTATGCGTACTTATCCTCTGTGAACCAAACCTATTTATACAGACCTGATGCCTGCGCACTTAGCAAGTGCGCAGGACCAAATGCTCTTGCGTACTTAGCAAGTACGCATGGGTCTTCCTGCGTACTTGCTAATTACGCAGGAGCTTTCTCCTGCGCACATGTAAGTGCGCAAAACACTTAGAAGAAATGCAACATACATTTTGTAAAAGTAAATACAAGTCGATAAACTATTACATAACGACTCTTATATACAAAGACAAATTACAGACATTAGAAATACAAACTAAGACTTTATCCAGAGTGTTGTCACAGGAAAGTGCATCAACAAACTCCCCCTTGACAACAGCTCGGGATCTTCATCGTCTTCAGTCTTCAATCTTCAGTCTTCACAGCACTGGTTCCTTAGCTTCCATCTTCTTCTTGTAATCAAGGCAGAACTTAATCACCTTGTCATATTTAGAAGCAAGGAGCTTCGTCCATTCGTCTGTGTGGACACAGTAACGTTCCGCTAGTACCTCCAGATCTTTCACAGAAAAGTTGATGAAGCAGACTTCATCAAAGATTCTGATCAGTTCTTTTGGTACTGTGTTCCCACTCTCGGAGTGAACCTTTCCCATGATCACAGCCTCGCCCGTTTTTGGATCTACGTACCTGTACCACATGTCACCAAGAATATCCTGAGATAACTTGCTCAATGGAATCTTACTTTCACATTGCACAGGCTTGTATACCAATCTCTTTATGTGCTTCTTAGTCACAGGATGTACAGCGTGCTTATCCTTGACTCTTCTGGGCACTTGAGGCTTGAAGTATTCAAATTTCCCTGATCTTGCTTCCCGTTGTAGTGTTACCCACAAACCCATTGTCACACCCCAACCGACGGCGGAATCATCGGGGCGGGACATGTAGACTGTTCATGAGCTCAAGGTTGACTAAATTGTAATATGTTAAATCCATTTCCATTCAAACAATCATGAAACAAGTTCAAAGTACATAATGAGATACAACTTGTTTTTGAATTAAAATTAACTAAGTCCAAAGCCTATGTGTAGCATGTCTTGATCAAAACTCATATGATAGTACCTGAAACATGAATAAAATAAGGTCAACTAAAAAGTTGGTGAGTATAACACAGGTTTGTGTATAGATAGCATATAGTTTGTAAAACAAATCCTTACATAACATGATAAATAAGGCATTTATGGGGAGTAGCTATTGCGTAACCAAGTACAATTAAACCTTTGTAACTAGCATGCAAATTGTGTTGTCGGTATCAATCACCTCAACGAGGTGGGTTTGTCAGACTCAATAGATCTATCATTGAAAACCGTCGGCTTGAATAGTTAATGATTGCACATAAATTGCACACAAAAGTTAGCACAACTAGCACTCGGGCATAAAGTTCAAATTGCACACATGAATGTAAATAGGATTTGTACTTGTGTTGTTTGTGTAAATGTAAATAGTAATTTGTATAGAGTTCATGTTTCACCCCAAAAGTGTAAAAGAGTAAAAGGGGCTATGAAATACTCACTTGGTTTGAAGGCGTAGCTAACACGAGATACTAGATAGTAATGTGATCCTTGTAATGCGCAACGTTTAACCTAGTGTGGAATATATATTGAATTAATAGTGCACAATAGTCTATGTCCAAGTCTAGGATTGAATCGGTTGTGTGCGACAAGTGTTGGAGTGGTAAGTATTTGTGGTTCGTACTTGAATGAGAAGTTTCATAAAATGAGGAATTTAAATAAATAGTCTTAAAATAATTAAACTAAGTTTTGGGTCCGAATAACTAAATAGATTAAATAATTATTATTTAATAAATTAGTTATAAACTTAGTCGTGTGATTTATCTTATTTAAATAAAGAATTTTATTTATTTATTTATAAAGATATGTAAAAATGATAGTTATTTATAAAGGTGCGTAAAAAGTATATTTATTTATGTATGTTATAATAAATAACTTTATTTATTTATTCATCATTTTTTTTTGAAAATGAGTATATTGATTTTTTTGTAAATAAAGTTAATATTTTATAATTTTTATAAAATTAATTGTTTTTATTTAGAAATTAACTTAAATATTTAAAGTTTTGATTTAAAAGTTTAATATGCAATTTAACATTTTAATTCGGATTAAATCAGAATTTCTATTGAAATTTAATGATTCTGATTTTATTCTGTTATAAATGTTTCAAGGTTTATAAAAATATTTTTTATAAATTTTTGGAGTCTTATAAATGGCATTTAAAAACATAAACAGGCCACCCGGTTCGAACCCGGGTGGATCCTGTGTGCTCAGTTGGTTTGTACCGCTGGGCCAAACGAGTCGCTTGCGTACAATGCCGGCTCGGCTGAGTGTAATCGATGAGTGAAAGCTAACTGGGTCTACTGCCCAAGGCGCGCACAAAAAGATCCGGTCGGGTGCGGCTATGGGTTTCGAACCCATGCCACCTGGTCTGATGGTGCAGTGGCCTAACCAGTCAGACCAGGTGGTTTCACTGGTCTCTATACGAAGCCCGATTAAATAATACATACAAGGATTAAACCACCGTCCCTCCCAAACGTAAAAACTGACTAAGAACCCTAATTCCAAATCGATCCCGATCGATGTTGATAGCTTAAACTGATAAAGGGTTTTTGATCGGGGCCTGATTACGAATTGAATGCGTTAAGTTTTACCTCGTATGATGGAGTATCGCGCGAGCAAGGCTTGCACGTATTCTCGGCTGGTGTTGATGATCGATAGGGTTCCAGAAGCGTAATGCCGATTGATTGGTGATCAAAGGAGTTTTAGAGGGGTGGTGCGATGGTGGTAGACCCGATTTACAAATTCAATTTCACGTAAAAAGGACAATTTGATTTGCGTTTGAAAGTGGGACGGTTACGGACTGTATGGTATTCTAAATCAATGAATCGGCTTAATTGGGTCTTTAGGATCCGACGAAACAGTTGTAGTAACGCACTTGCACGATCCCATCGAGTTATTGCACACAAATTCGATGGTTTCGTAACCGATTTGGGAGGAGTCACTTTTAAAGTCAAAATTAGAAAAAAACTAGTTAAGTGAATTAAAAAAAAAATTGAATAACTGTTATCATTTATAAAAAGATATATGTATAATTGTTATCATTTATAAAAAGATGAAATTTTATTTTTAATAAAGTCTGGTTATAAAAAGATGAAAATATATATGTATATATGTGTAAATGGATCATTTAATAAAATGAATGTGTATTTTTATAAAATTTGGCTTTCACTCTTTATAAATTTATAAAAATTAACTATAAATTTTCATTATAATATATAAAAAAATGATTGAATAAATACATGATTTAAATATAGTGATATTATTGAAATAAATGAGGTAAGAATTTAGCCAAAAAGTCATGGATGTTACAGTCTCCTCTTGTTAAGGGAATTTCGTCCCGAAATTTAACTAGCAGAGACTACTGAATCTGGAAGGAAGTGAGTTGGAGTTTTGATTATTGATTTGAGAAGTATGATAGACAATAGGATTTAAGTCTAAAGCTCCAATTAAGTATGAAAGGTATTACTTGACATGGATTTGGAGGGATTTTGAAATTTAGAGTTTGTGTAGGATCTAGTCTAATATACTCAAAATTGTTAGTGGGTAAGAGATTTCATAACCATTGGTCTGGGTCAAAACTTCACGTGACACGAACAATGCTACTCATGATAATATGATAGGACACTTATATATAGGAAGTACCATCGGCGTATCCACCATGCCCTTGTCATATTACTTCAGTTTCGTTGTTACATATCATGATAAGTTTTTGGTCACAACACACGACAAAATTTTCCTATAGTTTCCATGCGCTGAGTTTTATAATTCCGTGTGCACCCGTAATTATTCAAATCATCGTATGGTCCGTATAGATTGTTTCGTTGTGTGTGGGTAAGGGGGCACAATTTCGCTATGATCACGTCTATTGTTTACACATAGAAAGTCGCTAACAAGTGACTAAGTCCCTAATCAGGTCAGTTCGCAACTAAAGGGTAGTAAAGTAGTAATACTTCTAGTTTCTTAGTTTGCTCGTGTTTGAACAAGAATACGTCAAACCCCGAGGCGTTTCAATGCATTACGGTCTTCAACTTTGGTGTACAAAGTGCATGACCATGTCTTGTGTATAATGAAATCAATCCATTGCAAGAATTATAAGCAAATTTTATTTCGAGTATATAGTAACCACACAAGTCTCATGTATGATCTAGAGTCACGTAGTTCGTAATCAAATAAGTCTCGTATATAGTGTAAATAATTTAGCGTCTTGTATTTTGTAAATCGATAAACTCTAACGTGTAATGTAAACAACATAGTATTATGTGTATTGTAGGAAATGGATCTCATGTATTGTGTTAGCAACGTAGCATCATGTATTTTGTATAGTGTACACCGTTTAGTATAAAGTACTTTGTAATCAAATGAGTTCCATGTACAGGGTGGTCAATCTAGAATTATGTATCAATGAAGCAATTTTCATGTATCACGTATATTTCAAACAACTAAGTTTCGTGTATCATGTGCTCAAACCAGTAGCATGTGCATTGCAAATAAACATGTTTCGGGCATTGCGTGATCAATCGAGCAAATTGTGATTTGTAGGCAAATTAGTTTCATGTATTATGTAATTTGTGTAGCATTGGATATATTGAGGATGTTTGAGTTTCATATACCATGTGGTTGCGTTGGATATACTGTGAACATGTATACGTGAGTATTGAACTTCGCGTGCGATGTGTACTAACGGGTTTTGCATGTGATCGAGTGCTGCGGACAAACGTGTTGTTTGGCGTTCTTGCATCATGTGGTAGTTAGGTTCAAGTCCTCAAATCTCATTGATGTTGGTGGGAAAGGTTTACGTTTACGCGGTATGGATCGTCTCTTGAAGCGTCAAGTGAAAGGTAGCGAGGAGGTTTTGGAAATATTCGGGAATTTGTGTTTACAATTACGAGTCTTTGTTTGAACATAGAAAGTGGGAAATTGTTCTTATTTGTAGATATATAAAGTAGTGAAATCATGGAATCGCATATTTTAAATGAATATGAAATTTTATGAGAAAATATTTTTAATTTAAAATTTCAACTATTGGTTAAACAAGTAGTAGCATATTAATTTTGCCAAAGTTTAGAAATATTTACTTTAATGAATAAAAATCATAATTATTTATCAGTTTAAAAAAATATATATATATATTTTTATAAAATTGATTGCATTAACTTTCCTTATTAGGTGAAAAAGTTTTATGGGAACTTTATGTTTTTGATATTATCTAAAAATTTGTTAAACATTTTGTTTAAACAAGATAACGAGGTTTTGTTTAAATCACAAAATAGGATGATTTATTTAATGAAAGAGATTGTTGGTAATGTACTAAACCATGTTGAATGAAAGAAGTGATATTTGGGAAAATTTGATGGGAATATAACAGGTGTAATTTACGCCCCACGGGTCAAATCAATGAACAATAACTGTAGAGTTCAAATATATGGAATTGATTAAATGTTGAAATGTTAAACATTATTAAAAACATAGGGAAATGGTTCTCAAATCGAAAATTTAAAGGAAATCAGTAGAAGCTTCTTCTAACGTCTCTGGTAGCTTTCCACTAGGAAGAAGATAATCGCCAAGATGAGCACCGCTATGGTCACTCGAGTAGTAGATCTGGCTTCAGCCCTGGCGGTCTCCGTGCGGTGTTCTTGTACTTCCTTTTCGAGGATGGAGATTAACTCCTTTTGGTACCCTAATTGGTTTGCTAGGCTATCCATTCTTTGTCTTTGCAAGTCATGTATTACTCCCTGCTCTATCCTTTGCCTCTCAAATTCTGAATTCCTTACATATTGATGGAAGTCATTGGTTGGAATTCCCATAACACCAGGGGGTGTCATGGTATGCCTTACCCAAGGGTTAGGAAGGTACGGGTCGGGCATTAGGTATGGGTCTCTTAGTGGGGGTGGGAATTGATTGTGGATATGGGGTGTATGATACGGGTTTGTTGGTGCGGGTGATCCAGGTGTTCGAAGTCTAGGGTCGGGGTTCCTAATCCAGTCCACCCTTACCTCAAACCTTGGCCTAGCAGCTAGGGGTGTTGGTGACCAGTACACGGGTGTCTCAGTGTCTTCTTCCCAATCAGATTTTGATCCAGGATGGTAAACTGGGGAGGGAGGAGGGTAGGAGTCCATGTCTAGCAGAAAAAAACAATGAAAAAGTTGTAAGTGATAATGAAATATGAAGTGTCAAATATAGAAGTTCTTATGGGTTTTAGAGTTTGACTAGTCATAACGCCAAACCTTCACGATAGTATTTTAGAAATACACTTGACCTATAAGTAATGTATCCCTGAGGAGAATTCCCAGGAAAGAGGGGTGGGTCAATAAGACACACTTAAGTACCCTATCTTTCCTTATCCAGAATTCCTCATGGGTCTACACACTCTTCCAGCCATCATGTATTTAATAATACCATTGTTGGGCTCATGGTCATGATGAGAATTGTTGTGGACTGGGCTTTGAGGCCCAAGAGTAAGGTTTATGCTTTTCAGTGGGCTTCTTCTTCTAGAAGGATAAATGGGCTTCTTGGTTTATTATTGGTGGGTATTAGGTCCAATAGTTTAAGTCTTTGCTCATAAAGGGTGATGGTATCATGTATTTGGGTCCAAAGGTGTATGAATAATTTTGGTGCGTATGTGTGTGTGTTAAACTTAGGATAGTGTTTTAAATAAATTATGTAGGTACCTATGAATAGAAGAAGAAGTGGGCAGGTAACGTGACACATAAACTATTGGGTATTGTATCATGTGATGTAATCATATAGTATAATTTGTAAAAATATTAACATAGGTGAATAATCATATAGCATGTAGGTAGTAATGAGTGTAAGTACAAAAGTTATCAAGTAGTGTGACACATAAGTCATTATGTATTGTATCAGGTAGTGTAAGTACTTAGGATAGCATGTAAAAATAATCACACATGAATTGATAATGTAACATGTAGTAGCATGGCATTGTATGGGTGTCCTAAAGTTATAGTCTAGGTCAAGAGTGTCTAATAACCTATTTCCCTATAACCAAGGCTCTGATACCAATCTGTCACACCCCAACCGACGGCGGAATCATCGGGGCGGGACATGTAGACTGTTCATGAGCTCAAGGTTGACTAAATTGTAATATGTTAAATCCATTTCCATTCAAACAATCATGAAACAAGTTCAAAGTACATAATGAGATACAACTTGTTTTTGAATTAAAATTAACTAAGTCCAAAGCCTATGTGTAGCATGTCTTGATCAAAACTCATATGATAGTACCTGAAACATGAATAAAATAAGGTCAACTAAAAAGTTGGTGAGTATAACACAGGTTTGTGTATAGATAGCATATAGTTTGTAAAACAAATCCTTACATAACATGATAAATAAGGCATTTATGGGGAGTAGCTATTGCGTAACCAAGTACAATCAAACCTTTGTAACTAGCATGCAAATTGTGTTGTCGGTATCAATCACCTCAACGAGGTGGGTTTGTCAGACTCAATAGATCTATCATTGAAAACCGTCGGCTTGAATAGTTAATGATTGCATATAAATTGCACATAAAAGTTAGCACAACTAGCACTCGGGCATAAAGCTCAAATTGCACACATGAATGTAAATAGGATTTGTACTTGTGTTGTTTGTGTAAATGTAAATAGTAATTTGTATAGAGTTCATGTTTCACCTCAAAAGTGTAAAAGAGTAAAAGGGGCTATGAAATACTCACTTGGGTTGAAGGCGTAGCTAACACGAGATACTAGATAGTAATGTGATCCTTGTAATGCGCAACGTTTAACCTAGTGTGGAATATATATTGAATTAATAGTGCACAATAGTCTATGTCCAAGTCTAGGATTGAATCGGTTGTGTGCGACAAGTGTTGGAGTGGTAAGTATTTGTGGTTCGTACTTGAATGAGAAGTTTCATAAAATGAGGAATTTAAATAAATAGTCTTAAAATAATTAAACTAAGTTTTGGGTCCGAATAACTAAATAGATTAAATAATTATTATTTAATAATTTAGTTATAAACTTAGTCGTGTGATTTATCTTATTTAAATAAAGAATTTTATTTATTTATTTATAAAGATATGTAAAAATGATAGTTATTTATAAAGGTGCGTAAAAAGTATATTTATTTATGTATGTTATAATAAATAACTTTATTTATTTATTCATCATTTTTTTTTTGAAAATGAGTATATTGATTTTTTTGTAAATAAAGTTAATATTTTATAATTTTTATAAAATTAATTGTTTTTATTTAGAAATTAACTTAAATATTTAAAGTTTTGATTTAAAAGTTTAATATGCAATTTAACATTTTAATTCGGATTAAATCAGAATTTCTATTGAAATTTAATGATTCTGATTTTATTCTGTTATAAATGTTTCAAGGTTTATAAAAATATTTTTTATAAATTTTTGGAGTCTTATAAATGGCATTTAAAAACATAAACAGGCCACCCGGTTCGAACCCGGGTGGATCCTGTGTGCTCAGTTGGTTTGTACCGCTGGGCCAAACGAGTCGCTTGCGTACAATGCCGGCTCGGCTGAGTGTAATCGATGAGTGAAAGCTAACTGGGTCTACTGCCCAAGGCGCGCACAAAAAGATCCGGTCGGGTGCGGCTATGGGTTTCGAACCCATGCCACCTGGTCTGATGGTGCAGTGGCCTAACCAGTCAGACCAGGTGGTTTCACTGGTCTCTATACGAAGCCCGATTAAATAATACATACAAGGATTAAACCACCGTCCCTCCCAAACGTAAAAACTGACTAAGAACCCTAATTCCAAATCGATCCCGATCGATGTTGATAGCTTAAACTGATAAAGGGTTTTTGATCGGGGCCTGATTACGAATTGAATGCGTTAAGTTTTACCTCGTATGATGGAGTATCGCGCGAGCAAGGCTTGCACGTATTCTTGGCTGGTGTTGATGATCGATAGGGTTCCAGAAGCGTAATGCCGATTGATTGGTGATCAAAGGAGTTTTAGAGGGGTGGTGCGATGGTGGTAGACCCGATTTACAGATTCAATTTCACGTAAAAAGGACAATTTGATTTGCGTTTGAAAGTGGGACGGTTACGGACTGTATGGTATTCTAAATCAATGAATCGGCTTAATTGGGTCTTTAGGATCCGACGAAACAGTTGTAGTAACGCACTTGCACGATCCCATCGAGTTATTGCACACAAATTCGATGGTTTCGTAACCGATTTGGGAGGAGTCACTTTTAAAGTCAAAATTAGAAAAAAACTAGTTAAGTGAATTAAAAAAAAAAATTTGAATAACTGTTAATATTTATAAAAAGATATATGTATAATTGTTATCATTTATAAAAAGATGAAATTTTATTTTTAATAAAGTCTGGTTATAAAAAGATGAAAATATATATGTATATATGTGTAAATGGATCATTTAATAAAATGAATGTGTATTTTTATAAAATTTGGCTTTCACTCTTTATAAATTTATAAAAATTAACTATAAATTTTCATTATAATATATAAAAAAATGATTGAATAAATACATGATTTAAATATAGTGATATTATTGAAATAAATGAGGTAAGAATTTAGCCAAAAAGTCATGGATGTTACACCCATTGCTACTGCATGACTCGAGTGACTCAGCAGGTCGCGGTTTGCGAGGTTCACAAGGTTATACTTGGGCAAAGAGTTGAACGCCTCACTGGTTGGTTTCAAGTATTGAACCCCCCCAGATCTTTTGATGGCGAACAACTGTTTGTCCTCCTCGAACCTAACAGCCAAGATCATACCTGTAGCCCCGTGCTTGTCTGTGATGGACGTCTTTTGCCACACGGGAGCTGGACCCTTAGATGATGCCGAAGACATGTCTTTATCTTTTGGTGCCTCGGGGTCCACAGGTGTAGGGTCGACTGGGGAGGCTTCAGTTGTAGCTTCAACATTACTTGCCATGTCAACTGAGCCTGTGTCGAGCAGAGATTCGAGCGATGGTACTTCAAAGATCTCATCATCCTCTAACTCGTACTCTCCTTCCCCTTCGCCCTTGGGAATCTCCATCACCACATCCTCATCTTCATCATTTCAGTCATCACCAGAGTCGATCTCTCCTTCTTCTAGATTGAAGAGAGCATCGATCTGTGCTTCTTTAGAGTAGTCAAGCTCTAGATATAGGATCTCATCATCAGATAAGTCCTTAAGTACTTCAGCCACTAACTTCCCTTTATCACCACCACCACCAGATGTCTCACCACCCTCTTGCTGAGTAGACTCCCCCTCAGCCATTGGAACTGAAGAGATGGGCACGATCGCCAAAGCTTGGTGCTCACCTCCACTAGGACCGGCTTCAGGATCCTTGTCTTTATCGTCATCCTTAGTCAAGTCGACTGGATGACAAGGCTCATCACCAGTGGATTTATTTTCTTTCTCTTTTTCTTTCTCTTTCTCTTTTCCTTCTCTTTCTCCTTTTCCTTCTCTTTCTCTTTTTCCTCCTCTTTCTCCCCCTGAGCACCAAGCTTCTTGGTCAGGTCTTCAACTAATTTGACCATCGCATCGTGCTCTTTTCGCTGCAAATCCATCCTTAGCTCAAGTGAAGTTTTGTGGCCTAGAATCATTTCATTGGTTTTCATCAGCAGCTCGTTCTGTGCCATTACATTCTTCAGTTGCTCATTTTTCCCTGTTCTCTGGCTATGGAGAATCCTAACTTCATCGGCCAGGGAATTAATCTGTGCTTGTTGAGCATCAGACTCCTCCTTCGACTTTTGAATGGTCTTCAACAGTTCAACAACTTGGGTTTCTAAGACATTGATCATTGATTCATACGGATCAGAATGCCTAGATGATGAGGCTTCAGCATTATGGATGGGGGAGGAGAAAATTATGTCAAAGTCAAACCCTTGTGAGAAATCACCATAGTTGAAGGGTTGACCTGACGGCTCAATGGTGTGAGGTGGGTTTGGGGATGTAATGATGGGAGTGGGTGTTATGGTTGGGGTGATGGTGACTGACTCCGTGAGAAGTGGAGTAGTCACCGTCACGTGGACGGTTGGAGTAGGGAGGGTCACCGTCACAGGAATCTCCTCTGTGACCGCTGTGACTGCCACATCAGCTTGAACTTGTGGCCTTCTCCTCCTTCGGTGCAATTGCTGTGCTGGTGTGGTAGATTCTGACTCTGGACTGTCAGCTGCAGGTTGTACTTGCTACACAGTCGGAATCTCTACAACCCTGGGTATAGGAACCTTTTGCCTATCGCCCCTCTTCTTGTTGGCACTCTCTTGCCTTTGTCTTTGTAGAGCAGCGTCAGAGTCAGAAGTCACCTCATATTCGCTGCTCGAGCTTTGTCGCTTTCTTTTTGAAGATGACGCAGGAAGGGTTACCTGTGCCAATCTCCTCGGGTGTGCCTGGGATGGTGCGTCATCGGAATCAGAAGAATCTGATTCTGTTGCTTCTGAATCGGATTCCTCAGCACCACCATCACCACCTTCGTCATCATCTCCACCACTTTCATTCTCTTCTTCTTGTTGTTCTTCAGAATCATCACTCATCTCTGGTGCCAAATTGGGACTATACCAATTCCAATCTTCTGGTGCGACATATGCTTCATTAAGCAGGTGGCCAAAGAGTTCAGTATGCACAGGGGTAGGATCTACACTGCCTGGCTTTAGAAACTGAGCAAAAACTCTCTTGTCCACCTGTTTTACTTGCAGTCTCTCCCCGATAACACGTAGGTTTGGCAATGAATCATCAATCAAGAGTTGCACAAACCTCGGGTACAATAGGAACCGAAACTTCTCTGCTGTATTGATCTGATCATTGATTGCTTTGAAGATGTAGCGAGAGAAGTTGTAGCCCCTATTAAGAGACAAGCCCACCATGGCTGCTGCAAGGTCATGACCCATGGCATCTTTCCCCGCTTTTCTGGACGAGATGCATACGATCATGATGTGGGCAAAATACCGCCATTGATCCAAAACCCACATCTTCTTGTAAGAAGCATAGTCCCTCGCTCCGACATATCCCATTCTATGCCTCCAACAGCCATCCACATAGTAATCTGGATATGATGTCGGGTCGGTAGCGAGGTCTCCGAACTGCAGGACCTTTCTTATTGTATCCTCAGAGAAAGCAATAGCCCGACCATCCACAGTAGCCCTTATGACATTAGGGGATACCGTGCAGTCGTGCTCTGCCGTCTCCCAGAACTGCTCCAAGTAAGGTCTCGAGACTGTTGGGTCAGCAGAGATTGCATAACTTATTTTTGATCGGTTCAAAAAGTCAATAATCTGCCGATACTGCAAAGCCGCCCCTTTCCACTCAGGTTGAGTGTTTGCTACCAAGTTGAACTCATCAGTGAATGCCCGAGCCATAGTCTGCAGAAACACACAGAAAACATAATCAGAACAACACGTATCATTGGAACTGGATAAACATGACTCTGTATAGCAGTTACTCAATGAAGTGAATTTCAGACTTAGGAAATTTTGCTAAGTGTTGGTCCTGCGTACTTATCAAGTACGCATGAGTTAGTTCTTGCGTACTTAACAAGTACGCAGGAGTTACTTCTTGCGTACTTGTTAAGTGCGCAAGACTTGTACTTAGCCAAAATTCCAGAAGTCTCAATTTCAAACAGAAGTTGTGGATTATGGTCACCACAAGGTTGAAATACTTGATTAAGACCTATGGAACCACTATCCACTACAAGTAACTTTTAAACTCATCATTTTTATGACCCAGAACACGACCCAGGGGAAGCCACGGTCACTCGAGGGTCAAGGCCAAAATCAAACCATGTTAAGGACAAATTCGGAGTCAATAGGTTTCTATTAGTGATTATTAACAAGTTTTAGGTCTTAATTTGTATTTAAAACACCAAAATAGGTCAATAAAATCACACTCAAAACCATCGATGAATCGGTCGAAACTTGGGATTTAATGGATGACACGGACCGAGATTCTCACCAAGTAGATGTTTGAAGATGATTAAACAATGAGTGGGACGAAAAATCCGGTTGGAACACTAAAAATTTTTGAGGACGATGGTCGGAGGGAATATCACAGGAGAAAAACTATTTGAAAGTGATAAACCTAAAAAAATTTTCTAAGTCCTGTATATATACCCAACACATATTGGTCGTGCGTACTTACTAAGTGCGCAGGACTTAACTCCTGCGTACTTACTAAGTACGCATGACAGGGTTTACCTCATGCGCACTTATCAAGTACGCAGAGACCCTTATGTGTGCACACTTTCAACTCAACTTATGAAGATTTTAAGTTAAACACGAACAAGATAAAAGCGTTCAATCAAGAGGATTCAAAATCAATTCAGGAAGGTTAAATACAAATATTTTTGGCTTTTCTGAATAAAGTTGAACTATGCATAAACTTAAGATATTTTTTGATCTTTTCTCATAGAAATATACAAGTATTCACACAAACTATTTTTGATCAAAGATACGAGCAGAGGATCATATCAGGCTGTCTTTTAGAAAAAAACGATACAGAATAAACATCAAAGAATATGGGATCATGTCATGGATTACTTTTTATTCATATGTAATAAGCATATAGACAAGTAATTCAAGTTGACAATATTATAAGATTTGAAACTATAAGCATCTTTGTATCACATTCTTGTGTATTAGTGTATTATTTATAAGATATACAACGTGTACCCCACCGATATGCTATTCTAACTTGCACTATCTCAAGGCATCTAAGATTTTTCCAATGATTTTCTAAATTTTCAGAATGAAGCTACATCTATTAGCACAGGAAAAATCAAGCAGAATCCATAAGGATTATCAGGAATCATAAGATTCAGAATCGAGTGATTCATTTGTCTTGGTTTCATGTGATTTTCTTCTTTGAATATCTGGATGATGATTCAGGATAATAGATATGGTGTTTGAATATCAGGTAAGGGGATCCAACTTTTATCTGGATTTGATTTCAATGAATCAGGAGTGATTCAAGGGTGAATACATGCACAACGGTTAATGTAGAGACATGTCTTGATTCAATCTTTCCTTGCATACTTGTGAGTATGGGCAGTGAGATGAACCGCATTAATTGTGCTAACGACATAACCCGAAACTGATCTCAAAAGAAAATTATTGCCAAAATCTAACATCCTTTATGTGATAATGATCTTTTCTATTCTTTTATGCACACACGCTTGCAAACATGGGTTCAAATCACGGTTGTATTTTAGATTTAGTTTCCACACTACTAGTGATTCAAAGACGCATACAGCCTACTGACAATTCAAATTACTTGTAAATAAACAGATTAAAAACATAATAATTTAAACAATTAAGTAAACATGACGCAATCATTTACCATATGAGCAGTCTGTGGTATTTAGATCATTTCTGATGTACTATCATTTCCTCTTTTCTCAAGTTAACTTTGTAATTTTCTCCATTTTCTATTTTGTTTTAGGTTTTAGTAAAATATTTTAAAGACTAAAAGAACTATACAGAAAATTTAAAAGAATTAAAAATTTAACTTTCATGAATTGAATTGAGTTAAGAAAACATAGTTTTCACTCAGGATTGAACATTCCTATCAAGTTGACAAGATGCTCAAAACGGGATCGATCAAATGCCTTTGTGAAAAGGTCAGCAAGATTGTCATCCGTGTGAACTTTTACAAGTTCAATTAAATGCTTTTCAGCACCGTCACGGATGAAATGATGGAGAATCTCTATATGTTTAGTTTTGGAATGTTTCACCGGGTTATTTGTGATGGACATGGTGGCATTGTTGTCAATGAATAGAGGAGTTCCAGTGAAGTTTAAGCTGTAGTCTCTCAACTGTTGCTGAATCCACAGTATCTGAGAACAACTGCTCGCTGCAGCAATGTATTCTGCTTCACAAGTTGAGACAAAAACCGTTGACTGCTTCTTACACTGCCAGGAGACCAGTCTGTCTCCTAAGAATTGACATCCACCAAAAGTTGACTTTCTGTCAAGGTTACAACCGCCATAATCTGAATCACTGTAGGCTTTGAAGTCGAATGACTGCTGCTTAGAGTACCAAAGACCTAATCGGGGTTTCCCTTTCAGGTATCTGAAAATTCTCTTCACGGCTATCATATGTGACTCCTTCGGTTGAGACTGAAACCTTTAGCACAAACATACAGCAAACATTATATCGGGTCTTGAAGCTGTGAGATACATAAGTGATCCGATCATCCCACGGTACAACCTGCTGTCCACATCCTTTCCATCTTTGTCGGGATGCAAACCATGATTGACTGGGATAGGTGTGCCATAAGTACTGCTATCATTCATCTTGTATTTTGACAAGATGTCCTGCACATACTTAGTTTGATGTAGATAAATGCCATCCTCTCTTTTACTGACTTGCAGACCCAGGAAGAACGACAATTCACCCATATTACTCATTTCAAATTTGGACTTCATCACCTGCTCGAATTCCCTACACATCCCTTCATTGGTAGACCCAAAAATGATGTCGTCGACATATACTTGTACAAGAAGAATGTCACCTCCTGCTTTCCTAATGAAGAGAGTCAAGTCAATCTGTCCACGGTCGAAACCATTAGACAGTAAATGCTTAGATAATGTCTCATACCATGCCCGCGGTGCTTGATGAAGACCATAAAGTGCTTTGTCGAGCTTATACACTTTATTGATATTATGCGGATCTTCAAAACCGGGAGGCTTAGTGACATAGACTTCTTCATGAACTTTACCATAAAGGAAAGCACTCTTCACATCAAGTTAATAGACCTTGAAGCCGACATATGTGGCATAAGCCAAGAACAGTCGAATGGCTTCAATTCTAGCAACTGGGGCATATACTTCCGTGTAATCCAAGCCCTCTTGTTGATAAAAACCCTCAACAACCAATCTTGCTTTGTTTTTCACAACAACATGACGATCATCCGTCTTGCATTTGAACACCCATCTGGTTCCAATTGGCTGAAAGCCTTTTGGCAAGTCAACTAAATCCCACACGTGCAACTTTTGGAATTGAGACAATTCATCTTGCATCGCCTCAATCCAGCAATTGTCAGTGAGAGCCTCCTTCACATTCTTTGGCTCTAGCTGGGACACTAATGCAGCATGCAGACATGTTTCCATGACACCAGTGTCAAGTATCTCTGTGTAAAGACTGGTGTTCTCATTGATGGTTCGATGACGAGTCTGAACGCCGGCATAAGGATCACCAATAATGTTGTCGACTGGATGATTCCTATGCACTCTCGTCTCCGGTACAATCGGTTCTTGAATTTCTGGATCAAGATTCGTGCTTAACTCCCCCATTTCCTGTGTTCCAGAGGAAGAAGATTCAATGTTAATTGGATCAGCTGGAGCTTCATTTCCTACAGTTGTGTTAGGATTGGCTTAAGCGTCATCTCCAACAGCAAGAACATCTTCACTGTTATCACTGTCATGAGTTCCAGATGCAAATGCAGCATTGGAATCAGGAGTTACAATCGGTACAGTTGCACGAGTAGAGAAGCTGGAGTCATCGCCGCCACCCAATAATTCATAAACATTTGTGGCGTCATCTGCAGCTATATCAGGAAGGTTGAATGACTTGAATAGCGCATCATAATCAAAACCCCAAGCTGGACCTGTTGGTTAGGGTGGAATGCTGTGTTTACTACAATCCACTTCAAACCATTCCCCGACAGTACGAGTTCCTTTGTTGTACACTCTCTTGCAAGGCGAGTTGGCAACGTATCCTAAGAAGATGCCTTCCACCGCTTTTGCATGAAACTTAGACTGGCGGTCTTTGTACTGTAGCAACAAGGAACAAGGACTGCCAAAAGGAACTAGGTAATCAAGATTGGGAAGTCGATTGTTGATCAACTCGTAACAAGTCTTGTTATGCCTCTTCACTACCAGAACTCTATTTAAGACGTGACATGCTGTATTAACTGCTTCTGCCCAGAAAGTGACAGGAAGCTTTGCATCCGACAGCATAGTCCCTGCAGTCTCAATTAGCATTCTGTTCTTTCGTTCAGCAACTCCATTCTGCTGGGGCGTGTACGGCGCGCTGAATTCGTGACGGATCCCTTTCTTGAGACAAAAAAGCTCCATCAAATTATTCTTAAACTCAGTTCCGTTGTCGCTCCTTATCCTTCTAACTTTCAGCTTGCAAAGAGATTCCAAGCTCAGGATCAAGTATTGAAGGATATCAGCAGTCTCGTCTTTAGTACCTAAAAAATGCACCCAAGAAAAACGTGAGAAATCATCAGTTACAACTAGACAAAACGACTTACCTCCAATACTCCTGATACTTATGGGGCCAAACAGATCCATGTGTAATAGCTCCAAAGGGGTATCAATAGAGTTTTGGAGCTTGGGCTTGTGAGACTTCCGTTGCTGTTTGCCCTTTTTACAAGGCATACAGTCATCTGCAACGGTAAATCTCAGCTTAGGAACCCCGGTTACCAAACCATTTCGGACAAGATGATTCATTTTACGATACGAAATATGTCCGAGTTCCCTATGCCACAAGATAGAGTCAATTTCTGTCGCTTTTGTAAGCAAACAAGTAGCAACTGATGAGGTGGTTGTTGCAACGCTCATATTGATCTGATATCTGTCATTCGTTCTTGGTGCTCTCATCAGAATCCAGTCTTCGGGAACCTCAAAACCAGGTTTGAGAATCAGGCATTCTGACTTGTCAAACATCACCGAGTACTCCTTATCACACATTTGGGAGACACTCAACAGGTTATGCTTCAGCTGCTCGCAGAAGTTGACATTGTCAAAGTTGACACAATCGTTTGAAACCACGCCTTGACACGTGATGCTGCCTCCTTTTTTCTCCGGCAAAGGCCACATAGCCGCCTCTGAACGGTTTAATGTCTTGAAGCAGGGCCATGTTTCCTGTCATGTGCCTGGAACATCCACTATCTACATACCAGCGGTTAGAGATAGTACCCTTCGGACGTCCCTGCACGAGTCACAAAAGAATTAGTTAGATTTGGAGACCCAAGCCATTGTGGTCTTGGGTCGTCCGTCTTTCTCAAAATAAACTACTTCTTTCAACTCACAGTCATGATGACTGTTCAAAATTGGTGAGTCTTTGGAGGAATTGGGAACAGGAGATTGAGAACCTTTAACTTTCTTGTTCCAGGATCTCTTTTGATTCTTAACCAGAACAGGAGACTTTGGCTCAACCACAGCCGGTGAACTTGTGGAAGCTTCACCTGATTGAGCTTTAGTCAGCTGTTCCAGCTTCCTCAACCTCTTATTCCTTCTTCTTCTCTGTGGCTTAGAGAGTCTAGCCACATATTTCTCACCAGTACGTGTACTACCAGATGTAGACACACGATGTACAGCAGTTTGCTTTACCTTTCTTGCAACAGATGGTTTGGCCTCAGATTTGATCTTTGGCTTTGCCATCGGTTGGACTGGTGGTTTCACCACATTTTGCTTTGGATGTTTGGGAGATGGTTTCACTGGTGACGACCTGGGGATGACAGCTGGTTGTGAAACAACAGGCCGTTTCCCTTGGTTCTTAGAAGGACAGTTCACAAAAATGTGACCAATCAAGCCATAGTGAAAACAGTTCCTCTTGTCTACATAAGTTCTCTTGTAAGGCTCATTAGATCTGGCCTTAGATAACTCAGCATTATGAGCAGGAGGAGTTGGTTTCTGAACAGCAGTCCGAACCTTAACACTTTGATTTTTGGGAGTATAGTATTTTTCCAAATTTTCTTTGTAACCAAGCCCAAAATGAGCTGAAAAAAGCCTCTTTCTTTTCTTGGTTAAGGTTTTTATACCCCCCATAAAGCATTACCTTAAGTTTATCATTTGATTCAATGACATCAGGTTCAGTTAAAATGCAATTATCACCATTAGTGATAATGTTTTTCTTGACTTTCTGTTCAGTCAACAACTCCTCAGATACTACTCCTTCAGGGCAAGAATTAACCGACCCATCTTCAGAAGCAGAACAAACTCCTCACTAGATGTGGAGTTAGCCTTACTTGAGGATTCATCCTTCTTAGGGGAATCATCCTTATCTGAGGACTCATCTAGACAAGTGAGATCAATGTCTATTAAGCTATTGACAAACTTCCCGCTCGCTGGTGGAGGAATGGCATTGGTACCAAGACCTAGACCATTCATTTTCCTCACTACAGATTCGTAGTGTTCCACCACAAAGCGAGAGTTTTTCAACTTCTTATTTGTGCATTTTAACTGCACGATCTCATTTTGCAGTTTGTTGATTTCAATGTTCCTTTTTTCCAACCCCTGATAAGCAATATCTAAGTGAAGCTGTTGATCGCTCATTTTTAAAGAATACTCACGTTTTTCCTTTTTCAATGTTTCAATAGACTCTTTAAAACGTTTTTCATTTTCTTTATAGTTTAGAGCTGCCATAGTTAGGGGTTCAATTTTGTCTTGGAGCTTAGAATTTTCAAGTTTTAGCCCTAGACACTTAGAACATGAAACAACAGAAAAGGGATTGGAGTCTACCTCATGAGATGAACTTGTTGCTTCTCCAATGGCCATGAGAGCAACAGCAGTAGTCGATTCCTCTTTCTCAGCTACAGAAGCTTCCTTTCCTTCAGCTTCCTCCTCTTCCTCTGTAGCAGCAGTAGTAGACTCTTTTAGGTCAGCCATAGAAGCTTCCCTTCTCTCTGCTTCCATCATCTCCATGATCTTAGCCATGAGACCAACCTGTGTTTGTGCGATGATGGCATCCTCCAGATGAACGCCCCAATCAAAGCTGTCGTCCTGTTGGGCTACCAGTGCATTGGACGTTCCACCTTGGCTTTGAGTGTGGTGGTTTGGATTGTTTTGGCCATGGCTGTTTCCTTGGCTGGGTTGGGTAAAACCAGAGGCAGGTGCTCTGTCTTTCTAACACTCACGAGCAAAGTGTCCATAGTTCAGACACTTGTAGCATTTGGCCTTGGATTTGTCAAACCCAACCTTGGCATTAGGATGCCCGCCAATAAATTTTCTTCCTGTTCTGTTCAGGAAACGCTTGGCTCTCCTCAATAACATGGCCATATTCCATTGAATATCCATGTCCTCCATGTCATCAGGATCCACTTGATTAAAATCTTATTCAATCGTCTCTTGATCAGTAAGCTTCCCACCTATGAAATTTTCATATGCAAGCATACAAGATGAGAATAAAGCTACATGATCTTCAGCTATTCTGGCTATAGCTGAGTTGTTAGCTGAAGACGTAGCAGGAGGATTTCTTGAGGTATTTTGATGATGAGACCCCAACCCTGATCCTGAAGCATAGCAAGCATGACCACCACACCCAGTTGAGTGGTCTTCTTCAGTAGGATTTCCAGTGAAGAGTGCAATTCCAGAGCCAGATGACTTGGATGTGGAAGTCGTCCCATGATACATAGAAGGGTCTTGTATCTGGGTCTTCCAGAGCTCTCCTTTCTTTTCAAGTTCATTTCATGAGCTTGAATTTTTCCTATTGCTTCCTCTACTGTCAACTCATAGAATTTAGGATTTTCCCTCATCAGGGTTGTGTACATCTCAAATTTGGGTGGTAAAGCATCCAAAAACTTTTCCACCATCTCTTCAGCTGGATACTTGAGGTCAAAAGCATTCAACTCAGTCTGAAAATGATAGAATCTAGAGATGAGGTCATCTAAAGATGTCACACCCCGCCAAGGCGGAAACGCGAGGCGTAACATTACATGGTTTCCAAAGCATATGATTACCGCAAACACATACATGATAAATGGATACATAAACAAGTTTAAAGTTTTACATTTCAAAAATGTAAATTGGGTTTACAAAAGTGAAGATTTCGCAAATATGACTCTATTACAATGAGTTATACAAGAGAAATCCCCCAAATAGTTGTATCCATCGTGCATGCATGTAATCTACATTGCTAACCTTGCGATCACATCAATTTCCTGAAAAACATACTTAAAATTGTCAACACGAGGTTGGTGAGTTCACAGGTTTAAATCAAATAGATCTTTGTAAAATTCAATTGTTCGTAAATAGTTCCAGTTGCATGTGATAATCAGAATAAGAAATGTTGACCCATTTGTAAACTAGCTAGGAATACAAATAATATGTTCCTACATGAGCCGTAACCAAACCATGACAATTGTTCTTCGCCCCTAATTTCGTTATCCGGTTCTATGCGGCCATAAATCCTCCAGATTGTGGTTAGCGCGACTAACCATGACCGGGAGACGTCACTCTCCATAGTACTATTCATAGGACCCTAGGCTACAGTTAATGGTTACTAAATTGTTCCAGGGGACTTTAGCGGCCTAAAATCGTTTAACTCATGTAAACATAAAAGTCGAGTCTTATTCTCTTGTTATCACATAAAAATAGTTGTAAGTATGTTCTTCCCCCAAATATTGAAAACAGCAAAAAAGAGGCCGTGAAACTCACCTTGAGTTTGTGTATGCTTGCAAAGATAATTGTTCTAGTCAACTTGACTATTCGTACCCTAATTACAAAAGGGTAATTCATGATATGACCGAATGTCTCATATGCAAATTGTTCACCGACTTAGCAAATCTGATTGCTTTTGTTTAAATATCTTTTTAGTTTTTCAACACTTGTTTCGTTATAAAATAGTTCTAAGTTACTGCCTCCTGGGACTGATGAACAGATATCGAAACTTTCTTAGTTTCGATTGAACATAATAGATGTCGAAACTTCCAAGTTTCGAATGAGCAAAACAGGTATCGAAACTATCTGGTTTCGATTAAGTAATGGGTATCGAAACTACCTAGTTTCAATTGAGTAAACAGGTATCGAAACTACCTAGTTCCGATTGAGTAATAGGTATCGAAACTACCTACTTTCGATTGAACAACAGGTATCGAAACTACCTAGTTTCGATTGAGTAAAAGGTATCGAAACTACCTAGTTTCGATTGAACAACAGGTATCGAAACTACCTAGTTTCGATTGAGTAAACAGGTATCGAAACTATAGTTTCGATTACTGAAATTTTGATTGACAGAATCAGTTTCAAAACTTTATTCATACATATACACATATATTCATGTTTTAATCTTGAATTCGACACACTTTTCTGGTTATTTTTCTTACGTTCGAGTAAACTGTATGTTTAGCTACGGTTTTAAAGAAAATAATATGAATAATATTGAGTTTTTACCTCTAAACAGAGATGATGATTTTTGAGAGAAACAGAGAATGATCTTGACTTCGCTTGGTTAGAAATCCTTGAGGAAATCCTTGAAACTCATTAGAACACCAACGATGGGAAATTCTACTACTTGAAGCAATAGAATGGTGAATATGTGTGGTGTAGGTGCCGTAAGAAATGAGAGAGATAAAAGGGTTCGTGAGATTTTTGATTGAGGTGGTATGGTTTTTATCTAAATCTTGAAGGCATGAGGTATGGGTCGTAGGAAGTGGGAATGGGGCTTTCCCTGGGATTTTGGTCGAGAAAGTCAAGGGGGTGGGTTGGGTTAATTAATCAAATAATTAGATTTAAGTGTAACTTAATATTGATTAGAGTTTTTAAATGGTAAATAAATTCGGTTTGGGTTCTTCACGGTATTTCAAATTTATCAAGTTTACGGCTCGTTAAAGAAAAATATTGAAATCTTGGATTGTATAATTCGTTGAGGTGATTATTTGTAGGTATACGTACCTAAAGGTGACGCTACATGGTAACGTCTTCGAGAGGGTTCGTTAGTTTACTTTTACGTATATTATATGATTTATTCTAAAAATAACTTATTGACCAACGTAAAAATTTGTGTAACATATATGTCTAGATATTTTTCTGGTTATTTAATTTCACCACAAACATTCGTATTAGTCGGTTTATATGGTACGTGAATCGGTAACTCCTAGAATTACTAAAATATGAAATGAGACAATGTACGGTTTTTGTTAGACCTTAATGTCCTTGATTGTGAAATTAAGTAATTCTCGAAAACAATTATAATGTAAACTCGTTTATAACATGTACGGATATTGACCTGAAATGTCGGGTGTCACATTCTCCCCATGTTAACAGAATTTCGTCCCGAAATTCAATTCGTGCCATCTTGAACTGGTGCATCCTTAAACAAGGAGGGGTATTTTGTTTTCATTTGGTCCTCTCATTCCCATGTATACTCAGGACCACGTTTTGAGTTCCAACGTACTTTAACCAGTTTGATTCGACTACGTCTCAACCTTTGAACTTTCCAATCTGAAATCTCAATCGGTTCCTCGATGAAATGAAGTTTATCATCAATGTGAATTTCATTAGGCGGTATGATCAAAGTCTCGTCTGACAAACACTTTTTGAGATTAGACACATGAAACTTATCGTGTACGTTTCTTAGTTCTTGCGGTAGCTTGAGCTTGTAGGCTACAGGGCCAACCCTAGCCAGTATTTCAAACGGTCTAACGTATCTAGGGTTGAGCTTACCATGGTTACCAAACCTTGCAACGCCTTTCCATGGTGAGACTTTTAACATTACTCGGTCACCAATTTGAAATTCTAATTGTTTCCGTCGGTTATCAGCATAGCACTTCTGTCTGTCTCGGGCCGCTTTCAGACGGTCCTTAATTTTGAAGATCTTATCAGTGGTTTCCTGGACAATCTCAGGACCTGTCAAATGTTTTTCACCAACTTCCGCCCAACATAGCGGTGAGCGGCATTTACGACCATATAAAGCTTCAAACGGAGCTGCCTTAATGCTCGTGTGGTAGCTGTTATTATAGGAAAACTCTGCCAACGGTAAATGAGTATCCCAATTTCCTCCGAAATCAATTGCACACGCACGGAGCATATCCTCTAAAGTTTGAATGGTCCTTTCGCTTTGACCATCCGTTTGTGGGTGATATGCCGTGCTCTTGTCAAGACGTGTGCCCATGGCTTCTTGTAATGATTTCCAGATTCTAGACACGAATCTGCTGTCTCTATCAGAGATAATAGAAATTGGCACTCCATGCCTAGCCAAAATTTCCTTGATATAAAGCTTTGCAAGTTTCTCGGTTTTATCCGTCTCTTTGATGGGTAGAAAATGAGCTGATTTTGTCAGACGATCGACAATTACCCATATTGTGTCATAACTGCTGGACGTCTTGGGTAACTTTGCGATGAAATCAATAGAAATCTGTTCCCATTTCCATTGAGGTATCTCGGGTTGTTGTAACAATCCCGACGGTTTCTGATGTTCGGCTTTTACTTTTGAACACATTAAGCATTTACTGACATATGTGGCAATATCTCCTTTCATATTGGGCCACCAATATAATTCTTTTAGATCCTTATACATCTTATCTGAACCTGGGTGAATGGAGTACCTGGACTTGTGGGCTTCATCCATAACCAACCCACGTAAGTTACCGTTACTCGGCACCCAAATTCTGTCCATGAAGTAAAATGTATCATCCGACTTAGACTCTAATTGTTTGATCATTCCACGTAGTGCCTTAGCTTGGATGTTCCTTTCCTTTAGTGCCTCTTGTTGTGCTATTCGGATTTGAGTAGTAAGACTCGTATGAATTGTTAATCCGAGGGCACGAACACGAAGAGTTTTAACTCGTTCTTTGCGACTTAAGGCGTCTGCTACGACATTGGCTTTCCCGGGATGGTACTTGATATCACTATCATAGTCGTTTAGTAGTTCTACCCAACGACGTTGTCTCATTTTAAGTTCCTTTTGATCGAAGATATGTTGAAGACTCTTGTGATCAGTAAAGATAGTGCATATTGTACCGTAAAGATAATGTCTCCAAATCTTGAGTGCAAACACAACTGCGCCCAACTCCAAGTCATGGGTCGTATAATTCTTTTCGTGCACTTTTAGTTGTCGTGAGGCATATGCGATGACTTTGACTCTTTGCATTAACACACAACCAAGTCCTTGGTGTGATGCATCGCAGTATACGACAAAATTGTTGATTCCCTCCGGAAGAGATAAGATCGGTGCACTACACAGTTTCTGCTTCAGTAATTGGAAAGCTGACTCTTGCTTGTCACTCCAATCATACTTCTTTTTTTTCTGGGTTAATGTGGTTAAGGGCAGGGCTATTTTTGAAAAATTCTCAATGAATCGTCTGTAGTAGCCGGCCAAGCCCAAAAATTGACGTACTTCTGTCAGAGTCTTTGGTGCTTCCCATTTTTTGATCGCTTCAATTTTTGATGGATCAACATGAATTCCTTCTTTATTGATGACATGTCCAAGAAAATGCACTACTCGGATCCAAAACTCACACTTAGAGAATTTAGCGTAAAGTTTCTCGTTCCTCAGTAGTTCTAAGATTAATTTCAGATGATGTTCATGATCCTCCTTGGTTCGTGAATATATTAATATATCGTCGATAAATACTATCACGAATTTATCCAAGTATGGCTTGCACACTCGGTTCATGAGGTCCATAAAAACAGCTGGTGCATTCGTCAAACCAAACGGCATAACTAGGAATTCGTAGTGGCCATATCGAGTCCTAAATGCCGTATTTGGTACATCTTCTTCTTGGATTCTTAGTTGATGATACCCCGAACGTAGATCGATCTTAGAGTAGAAGCTAGAACCTTGTAGTTGATCAAACAAATCGTCTATTCGAGGAAGTGGATATCGGTTTTTGATTGTAAGCTTGTTTAATTCTCGGTAATCAATACACATCCTAAAGGTTCCATCCTTTTTCTTTACGAATAGGACTGGAGCTCCCCAAGGTGTGAAACTCGGTCTTATGAAACCTTTATCAAGCAACTCCTAGAGTTGATTTGATAATTCCTGCATTTCAGAAGGTGCTAATCGATACGGTGATCGCGCAACCGGGGCGGCTCCTGGTACCAAGTCGATTCGGAATTCTACTTGCTTCGGTGGTGGTAATCCAGGTAAGTCTTCAGGAAAAACTTCAGGATAATCCTTAACGATTGGTATATCCTCAAGTCAACGTTCCTCGGGTTTCTTCTCGACGACGTGAGCCAGGAACACGCAATAGCCTTTACGTAGGTACTTACGAGCTTTCATGCAGTTTATCATCTTCAATGTCACTCCACTTTTCTCACCTTGAATCGAAAGAACTTCTCCGTTCGGGAGTGGAATATGAACAATCTTCTCAAAACAAACAATCTCGGCGTGATTCTTCGACAACCAATCCATACCAATAACAACGTCAAAACTTCCCAGGTCAACAGGTAGCAGGTCTATACTAAATGTGTGGTTTTTCAAACATAGAGTACAACCCTGAATGACTTCTTCAGTTTTAATTAATTTCCCGTTTGCTAATTCAATTGTATAATTTTGGTCTAGTTTGCTGGGCTTAATACCGAGTAGGGACTTAAAGTCATTTGACACAAAACTCATATCAGCACCCGTATCGAAAAGTATAGAGGCATAGTGATTATTTATCGTTAACGTACCAGTGACAATGTTTGGATCTTATCGTGCGTCACCAGCCCCCATCACAAATGCTCTTCCACGGGCCTGATTGTCGTTTCGGTTCTTCAACTTTGGACAGTCTTTTCTAAAGTGCTTTGGATCTCCACACTCAAAGCATCCCTGATTCATCCTTTCTGCTCCTGGGTTGACTTTTCCTGCTACTTGATTGATCTTATTAGGGTTCGCATTGTTCCAACAGTTATGGGCTAGATGCCCATACTTTTTACACTTTCCACATTGGGTACATCTTCCACTGTGATGATATCCACATTTGTCACACTTCAGTCGTGTTCCAAGATATCCTTTTTGTTCCACAGTGTTGACAGCATAGGCTTTCATAGTTCCAGGTCTCTTGTAAGTTTGATTCTTGTTTTGATTACTTGGTTTTCCAAACCATTTCCTCTTTTCCCCAGACTTTCCTTCCTCGGTCTCCTTCTTCTCAAACAAACCATCACGCACAGCATTATCTCTTAGCTTGAAAGCTAGAATTATAGCGCTCTTGGCATCCATAGGGTTCGATGAAGTTACCAGGCTTCGGATTTGAGGTGCAAGACCCCACAAATATCTTTCAACCTTCTTGTATTCTGGGGTAACCATGTGTGGAACTAAACTTGCTAACTCATTGAATCGGTCAGTGTAACCAGCCACATCATCTCATATCATTTGTAAATTCCACATTTCAGATTCGATCTTTTGCAACTCATTTCGAGGACAGTACTCCTCGTTCATCATGGCTTTTAGATCATCCCAAGATAACTGGTATGCAGTCTGTCTTCCCAATGTTTTCATCTGAGAATTCCACCAAGTTAATGCTTTATCAGTGAGTGTGCACATAGAATACTTCACCATGCAGTCAGCGGTGCATTCACTAATATCAATCACCGACTCCATCTTTTCTATCCATCTCATTAGTCCAACTGCACCCTCGGTGCCATTGAAGTTGCAGGGGGTTGCAAGATAGAAAGGCCTTGTAGGAGCACTTCCTATTGGGAGCATCTGTAGAATTACAAGTCATAACGTCATTAATTCGGATCATGACTATGTGTTACGGCTTATTTGTTCTATTACCTCCGGAACCTCCAGAACCTCCAGAACCTCCGGCTGTACCGCTACCTCGTGCACCTCCTCTGCCGGTACCGCTGCCGTTTCCTCCTCCAATATTTCGATTCGCTTTATACTGCTCCATAGCAGCAGCTACTCGCTGTGCTATGAGTTGCTCCAAGTTTGGGGAAATCGTCTCGTTGTTGTCACCAGTAGTGTTACGGGGTGTCCCACGCTTAGGTGCCATGACGTTCTTTCTAACATATCAATTAAAAAGAAACAACATTATATAATAATGCTAGAACATGACATAAGGATACCACAACATCAAACGTAGACAACCATCATTACAACATAAACCATCACATACATAGTTAAAACATACATAGTACATTGTTCCCAAAAGACAAGGATACAAAAAGGGATGGGTTCTCATGACCACATCAGTACCAAAGTTTTAAACTACATAATGTGCTATGGGCACAACCCGCCCATAATAGGTTTAAAAGAAGAAGTGGGAGTACAACCCAATCATCATGGAAAGTCCCGCCATGACAAGGCTAGCCCTAGCCACAAATTCTGCAGCCGAAGTCCTTCTTCCAGCGCCTCCACCATGTCTCGGACCGTAACAGTGAACTGCCAGTCTATATCAGCTCTCAACTTTAGGTAGTCAGTGGCACCCTGTATGTCTCGGGTGCTGTCCTCCAGAGTCTGTACTCGAGATCTGAGCCCTTGACGTAGTCGCGTGGCTGCATCCCCATGTGCCCGGATATCATCTAGAAGGTCATCAAGACGTTCCTCGTGCGTATGAACGCGTGCTACCAATGTAGGCACTGTGAGCTCCATGGCTTCCCCAGTGTAGGGTAGGGGTGTTGAGGAGTTGGAGGACTCTCCGAGCTCAAAGGTAGAGGGAATGCTCTCCATCTCCCTCCATCGTGCCAGGGTACGGGGCATCCAACGGATAGTCCCCACCGTAGGGTGGTAACAGGGTCGTTGCCTAGGTGGTTCCTCATCAGTCTCCAAGTTTTCCGGGTCACGGGCTGCCAGGGTCTTCTTGCGCGGAAATCAAACCTTCTTCCTAGCACTCTTTACCATAACTGGTCCTTCGCTTTTCTTTCGGTAGACGATAGGCGGTTCTCCCAGGGCGACATTGGGTGGTGTGGAGCTGCGAACTTGTACTCGATTTTTGGGGCGTGTGTCGGAAAGTTCCTCGTTGGATTCAGGGTCAGAGACGGGGTCAGAGTGTGAATGTGACGACATGCTTGTGACTACAAAATCCACATGACATGATGACTGGTTATGCAATGCTTATGCAATGAAAACGTTTTAGTGAGTCATTTAAATTATAGACTAGGTTCCATTTTAGACACCTAGTTCGCTATAATCAATGGCTCTGATACCAAGTCTGTCACACCCCGCCAAGACGGAAACGCGAGGCGTAACATTACATGGTTTCCAAAGCATATGATTACCGCAACCACATACATGATAAATGGATACATAAACAAGTTTAAATTTTACATTTCAAAAATGTAAATTGGGTTTACAAAAGTGAAGATTTCGCAAATATGACTCTATTACAATGAGTTATACAAGAGAAATCCCCCAAATAGTTGTATCCATCGTGCATGCATGTAATCTACATTGCTAACCTTGCGATCACGTCAATTTCCTAAAAAACATACTTAAAATTGTCAACACGAGGTTGGTGAGTTCACATGTTTAAATCAAATAGATCTTTGTAAAATTCCATTGTTCATAAATAGTTCCAGTTGCATGTGACAATCAGAATAAGAATTGTTGACCCATTTGTAAACTAGCTAGAAATACAAATAATATGTTCCTACATGAGCCGTAACCAAACCATGACAATTGTTCTTCGCCCCTAATTTCGTTATCCGGTTCTATACGGCCATAAATCCTCCAGATTGTGGTTAGCGCGACTAACCATGACCGGGAGACGTCACTCTCCATAGTTCTATTCATACGACCCTAGGCTACAGTTAATGGTTACTAAATTGTTCCAGGGGACTTTAGCGGCCTAAAATCGTTTAACGCATGTAAACATAAAAGTCGAGTCTTATTCTCTTGTTATCACATAAAAATAGTTGTAAGTATGTTCTTCCCCCAAATATTGAAAACAGTAAAAAAAGGGCCGTGAAACTCACCTTGAGTTTGTGTTTGCTTGTAATGATAATTGTTCTAGTCAACTTGACTATTCGTACCCTAATTACAAAAGGGTAATTCGTGTTATGACCGAATGTCTCATATGCAAATTGTTCACTGACTTAGCAAATCTGATTGCTTTTGTTTAAATATCTTTTTAGTTTTTCAACACTTGTTTCGTTAAAAAATAGTTCTAAGTTACTGCCCCCTGGGACTGATGAACAGATATCGAAACTTTCTTAGTTTCGATTGAACATAACAGATGTCGAAACTTCCAAGTTTCGAATGAGCAAAACAGGTATCGAAACTATCTGGTTTCGATTAAGTAATGGGTATCGAAACTACCTAGTTTCAATTGAGTAAACAGGTATCGAAACTACCTAGTTCCGATTGAGTAATAGGTATCGAAACTACCTACTTTCGATTGAACAACAGGTATCGAAACTACCTAGTTTCGATTGAGTAAAAGGTATCGAAACTACCTAGTTTCGATTGAACAACAGGTATCGAAACTACCTAGTTTCGATTGAGTAAACAGGTATCGAAACTATAGTTTCGATTACTGAAATTTTGATTGACAGAATCAGTTTCAAAACTTTATTCATACATATACACATATATTCATGTTTTAATCTTGAATTCGACACACTTTTCTGGTTATTTTTCTTACGTTCGAGTAAACTGTATGTTTAGCTACGGTTTTAAAGAAAATAATATGAATAATATTGAGTTTTTACCTCTAAACAGAGATGATGATTTTTGAGAGAAACAGAGAATGATCTTGACTTCGCTTGGTTAGAAATCCTTGAGGAAATCCTTGAAACTCATTAGAACACCAACGATGGGAAATTCTACTACTTGAAGCAATAGAATGGTGAATATGTGTGGTGTAGGTGCCGTAAGAAATGAGAGAGATAAAAGGGTTCGTGAGATTTTTGATTGAGGTGGTATGGTTTTTATCTAAATCTTGAAGGCATGAGGTATGGGTCGTAGGAAGTGGGAATGGGGCTTTCCCTGGGATTTTGGTCGAGAAAGTCAAGGGGGTGGGTTGGGTTAATTAATCAAATAATTAGATTTAAGTGTAACTTAATATTGATTAGAGTTTTTAAATGGTAAATAAATTCGGTTTGGGTTCTTCACGGTATTTCAAATTTATCAAGTTTACGGCTCGTTAAAGAAAAATATTGAAATCTTGGATTGTATAATTCGTTGAGGTGATTATTTGTAGGTATACGTACCTAAAGGTGACGCTACATGGTAACGTCTTCGAGAGGGTTCGTTAGTTTACTTTTACGTATATTATATGATTTATTTTAAAAATAACTTATTGACCAACGTAAAAATTTGTGTAACATATACGTCTAGATATTTTTCTGGTTATTTAATTTCACCACAAACATTCGTATTAGTCGGTTTATATGGTACGTGAATCGGTAACTCCTAGAATTACTAAAATATGAAATGAGACAATGTACGGTTTTTGTTAGACCTTAATGTCCTTGATTGTGAAATAAAGTAAATCTCGAAAATAATTATAATGTAAACTCGTTTATAACATCTACGGATATTGACCTGAAATGTCGGGTGTCACAAAAGATTCGTTCTCAAAGAATCTGAAGCACTCATACTGCTTCCTGAGAAGATCCCGCTTACTTTTCATGATGTCACTATTTCCTTCGAATCTCTTCTGTAAAGCTTTCCAGAGATCCTTAGAATTGTCATACCCTCGGAAACTGTGAAACAATTCCCGAGTTAATGCCACAGTGATCGAACCAAGTGCCTTCTTCTCTCGATCATATGCTTTCTTTTCTTCCTCATCGAGTTTAGAAATAGGCTTGGGCAATTCATCATCAAGATATATGTGTGTGGGATGCTTATATCCCTCAAGGATTGGTATCCATAGTGTGAGTCGGTATAAGAAATATAGTGCTCGAAACGTGCCTTCCAATTGGAATAATCGTTTACGTTTAGCAACTTAGGTGGTTTCTGAGGTGTACCGATCTCATTATCATAGTTTAACATGTTTCCAAGATTCTGAAGGTTCGACATAGTGAACACTTAGTCAAAACTCAGAAAAATCAGACACAGTTGCGCACTTGTGATTGGCCTTGCGCACTTGAGAAATAGTCTTGCGTATTTAAGACTTACTCTTGCGTACTTGTAAGTACGCAGGAGGAAATGATTAAGTACGCAAGATATAACTTAAGTTCGCACAAGTTTAGTCTTGCGCACTTGTAAGGACGCAGGAGATAACTCTTGCGTATTTAGTAAGTACGCAGAAGACAGTACTTTTTGCCAAAAATGGTAAGTACGCAGGACACCTTTTCAGCAACTCTCACCAACCTTTTCCGGTGACATGAAAATCGCCGGAGATGGTAAAAATTGGTCTGATGATTAATGCAAATGAGCCAAAGGGTCAGAAACTTGTTTCTAACCAACCTTTGATGCTCAAATAACTCAAATACACAACAAAAATTGGTTTTTGAGAGATTTTTGCTTCTAAAAAAGTGCTCAAGCGCTACCCCTTTTTTTATCACAAAAATCAACAAAAATACCCCTTTTTGCTTGTAAAACTCAGTAAAAACTTCTCCAAACTCACTTACAACACTTGAATTCAAGAGCAAAGCTCTGATACCACTTGTAGGTCCCTTCGTGTGTGTCGGATCGTTACATGCAAGTGGTCTACTAGTCGGACCGGGTGCGGAATACCCGTGACTAGGAGGAGAGTCTAACTAAAACAAAGTAAACCAATACGAGAGTCACAATAAAAGCTCTTTGTATTATAAACACTCGACGGTTACAGAGATAATACAAATTGCGTACTTAACAAACTGAGTTCGTCTAAAATATGAGTTATGCGTACTTATCCTCTGTGAACCAAACCTATTTATACAGACCTGATGCCTGCGCACTTAGCAAGTGCGCAGGACCAAATGCTCTTGCGTACTTAGCAAGTACGCATGGGTCTTCCTGCGTACTTGCTAAGTACGCGGGAGCTTTCTCCTGCGCACATGTAAGTGCGCAAAACACTTAGAAGAAATGCAACATACATTATGTAAAAGTAAATACAACTTGATAAACTATTACATAACGACTCTTACATACAAAGACAAATTACAGACATTAGCAATACAAACTAAGACTCTATCCAGAGTGTTGCCACAGGAAAGTGCATCAACAATTTACTTTACCGCCATTTACTTTTCTGTCATTTACTTTCCTGTTCCACAAGCACACAAAACTCACTCACTAATTAAACCGGCTAAACGCTAACAAAAGTTGAGTATTGGAATTCGACCGTGTCCATTGGTTCGATACTTGGTTTTTACCTAAACTATATTAAGTTGCGATAGGTACACTTGCCTATTGTGTGTGTTTTTAAGTTAAAGTAATTATCATTTTATAAATTTAAAACCTGATCTCGTGAAACCATAAACTCTAAATATTATTATATAATATTTAACTACATCAAAAACCATAAACTATATTAAGTTGCGATAGGTACACTTGCCTATTGTTGCCGGGGACACGGTGATTTCAAGAAAAATTCAACTTAACGGATTAACCTATCAATTTCCATCTGTTTTTCTGTTACGTTTGTTGCAGGTAGTGTATGATACATAGCTCCACTATTGGTTTATATCAACCTTTAGAAGAGCTCGAAAGATTCTTTCACTGCCGAATACGAGAAAACTGTACTAGATGAATGGCCGTTGAAAACCGCACTATTTACGATTTCGCAAGACCGTCAGTAGAGGCTTTGGGGTCTAGTATCACAAGGCCAACGGTTGACGCTAACAACTTTGAGATCAAATCTCATGCGATCCATATGATCCAGTCGTCATGTACTTTCCACGGATTACCCAATGAGGATCCACATGCCCACATTGCAAATTTCCTTGAAATTTGTGACACTTTCAAACTAAACGGAGTGTTGAATGACGCAATTCGCCTCTGAAAGTTTCCCTTTTCCTTAAGGGAACGGGCTAAGGCATGGCTAAACTCTCTTCCTACCGGGTCAATCACTACATGGGATGATCTAGCTCAGAAATTCCTGTCGAAATACTTCCCGCCAGCTAAAACTGCTAAACTAAGAAATGATATCACTACTTTCACTCAAGATGATGGTGAATAACTATATGCGGCATGGGAACGCTTTAAGGACATGTTAAGGAAATGTCCTCACCATGGGCTAGAAGTTTGGTTACAAGTATCGTCATTCTACAATGGGTTGCATAATCAAGCTCGCCAGACACTCGATGCTACTACAGGTGGTATTTTTGGAAACAAGAGGCCACAAGAAGCTTACAACCTAATTGAGAAAATATTTATGAACAACTATCAATGGTACACTCCAAGAAACACTAGGGGAGCCAGGCAAGGAGTTCATTCTTTCGATACTGTCACATCACTTTCTGATCAAATAGAAGCCCTCACCACTCGACTCAATCAACTTAGTAAGGGCATGACCGCCGCTGAGGCTACTGAAGAAGTGAAGAGTATCACCACTAATACCGACCAGGTTGACTTTATCGGAACAAATCGCCTACAAAACAACCCCTATAGTAATACCTACAATCCTGGTTGGAGGAACCATCCAAACTTCAGCTGGAAGGATAACAACAGTCAGGGACAATCTGGCTTCGGACAACAACAACAACAGTTTCAACAAAGACCACTTCAAAACTATCAACCTCGTCAAAAATTTCAAGGAACTCGCAAACCAAGCAACGAGTTAAGCTTAGACGATGCGGTAACTAAGTTAATCTCTACAATTGAAAGTCAAGCCCTTCTAGTGGATTCCCGTCACAAACAATATGAGGAACGGTTTGGTCTTCTTTAAGCTGACTTCAAGACACAGAAAGCAACTCTACAGTCCATTGAAACACAATTAGGGAAAATTGTAAAACTTCTATCCGAAAGACAACCAGGATGTCTTTCGAGTAATACCGAAACCAATCCAAAAGAAAATGTAACTGCTACCACTTTGAGAAATGGCAAGGTTTATCTAGAGCCACCAATGCTAGAACAAGAAGTTCAATCAACAAGGAGAGAGATATTCACCGGAGTACCGCTTCATCCACATATCATAGAAACAACTACCCAATAACCGCAATCAAAGATAACTCCACCTCTAGCTCAAGTAGATACTCCTCCAAAAATTCTGACAAAGAGAACATTCCATTCCCACAAACTATACCTAGGAAGGCTAGTAAAGCAGAAGACTGATGAACAATATGAAAAATTCATCGAACTATTAAGCCAGATCCATGTTAATTTTCATTTCCTGGATATCATACAACAAATGCCTAAGTATGGACGTTTCTTGAAAGATTTCCTTACAAACAAAAGAAACACGGAGGAAGCAGTAAAAAGGACTAATCATTGTGTCGCTCTCATTGAAAGATGCCTTCCAAATAAACTTTCAGATCCTGGAATGTTCTCTCTACCTTGTTATATCGGACCATTACCAATAACCTTTACGCTCGCTGACCTAGGTGCAAGTGTGAATGTAATGCCTTATGTCATGTTTAAAAGGTTAAATATTAGGAATCCATGACCTGTCAGTGCAACTATCAAACTCGCAGATGGATCAGTCAAATCACCCATAGGAGTCATTGAGAACTTACTAGTAAAAGTCGGCAAGTTTGTCTTCCCTGCCGATTTCATGGTTTTAGAAATGGGACCCGACTATTCCGTACCTCTGATTTTGGGTCACCCATTTTTAGCCACCGCTCAAGCCGTTATTGATATGAATGAAGGAATCTTAACACTTCGTGTCAGAAAACAATCAGTGACCTACAACATAGGGGGGAATGAATGCCTATCTAATGATCCATTTGAAGTTGCCCAATTCATCGATAATAATCTGGACTACCAACTGAAGAAAGCTAAGGAATTCAACAAAGGAAAGAAACTAAATCTTGGGAATGATTGTGAAAACACTGACTGGATCGATGAGTACTTTGACAAGCTAGCAAAACTAAAGGACTTGAATGAAGGAACAAGAGATACGGTGGAAGTCGATGGCTCCCGCCCAAAGAAAGACCAATGAAATACGTACGGGTCTGGCCAACGACCCTTAAATAAACGTGGCGCTTTCGGGAGGCAACCCGGTGATCATGAATAAATTGAGAGGCTGGTGCATACGGCAGAATCATGGATCTTAGGTTTGACCTTTCAAATTTAAGTTTCTCATACTTCAGCCCCAGGTATGCCCTCTCGATACTAGTACCTTAGTAGCTTAACTACTACCTTTTATTTTCCTTATCTGCTTTTATGTTTTCCCTTATGTGTCAGGTAGAATAGTATCACCAGATAGTCTCTCTACTTATTTGAGGAATCACATTCCATCTCTATAACCTGAGGAATCGGAAACCACATCAAATTTCTGTTAAATTCGATGAAGTATTTGAAGCAGAGTGTTGACAGCACCAATAAGTTTTGGCCTTAGGTTATACACCGAATTGACCGGGGGAGTACTAGTTTCTTTTCGCTTAAAACTTCATGCATTTAAATTGTTGCATAGCATTTCATTACATACATTTTTACATTAAGGGAAATGCACAGTTTTAAGTGTGGGGTGGGGAATTAAGAGATTCAGGACTACTTGTAACCTCAAAGCAGTAAAAATTCAACTTGTGATTTTCTACCCATTTGACTAAATTTTTACAAAAGCCTACATTTTGTAAAACCCGAAAAATTTTCAAAATTTTAAACCCTAATATTTAAAACCTCTTTGAGTTCGCACCTAATTAAAATGAATACATGGCAAGTAGAAGCAAATGAATATTATGCATAACGATTCGCTAAACCCTATCCCATCCGTTTTCATGTGAGGAAAATCAAGCCTAATACACTGCATCAAATTTTTGGCGCATTATATAATTATTCGCATGCTCTTGCGTTTGGCATTACTGAGTGTTTTTCGATTGAATTTTATGCATAATTAGAACTTGTGTGACCTATACATATCAACACCATGAACTAGTAGAAGTATGAAAGTGATTGAGGCACCTAGGAATTTATTACCTTTATATATTATCTTTAAAACCTAAAAATCACAAAAATATCCGCCAAGATAGCCCTCTGAGCCTTAGCCTTTTCTTTTCTACTACCCACAATTATCACCCAACCAGCTATTCATAAACACCGGTTATTGGCTAACTGTCTTCAAAATAGAAAAATTATCCTATGTCATTATTTCAAGTTATTACCATTGAGGCAACTTCGGAAAGAATCTGTTTTACTCAAAGGAAATTGGAATATACAAGAAGATGGATGTATTAGGAAGAAACAGCCGAACTATCTGCAAGGAATTGATGGAAAAATTATTTCAAGGAAATTAAGAAAAAAGAATTATTGAAGAAATTGTCTTGATTTAAAAAAAATGGAATAGGGACAAAAGAAAAAGAAATAGAGAAGAAGGTCTTTTACCGGTTAGACCTTAAAGAGCTGGATATGCATTCTTTTGATTTCAATTTACTTTTCTGCCTTCATTTCGCAAAGCCTGAACTACCATCCGAACTCCGAGAGAAGATTTTCAAAGCAACCGGTGATGTAAGAAAATGGTGGCGCAAGCAAGAACAACTGTCACCATTCTGCGACTTGTCAAAAAGTGCCACCTAAAGAAGAGCCAAAAGATACGAAAAATGTGTGAAGTGTGGCAACTTGAGCAACGATGGAAAATGTAGCAAGAATCAAACTCATTCCCAAAGTGAGTATACACATCTGGTCAAAGTTGGAGCTGTTAGGCTACAAGCCGAAAGTTCCATACGGAGAGGCAGCAATGTGTACTACGTAGTAAAGAAAGAGTTGGCACTAATGAGAGATCTTGGTCTTGGCAATTTGACCATAAACGAGCCCTCGGATTAATTATATCGTCATTATCTGAGTACTGTAAAGGGACCTGTTAGTATTTTCCATTTTAAGCCATGAAGCCGTAGCTTCAAACATTTTAAATCCCTAAAAACCCAAAAAGATTTTCATCTTCACCCCTTTATTTTTATTATAGCCACATTACAACCCTTTTAAAGTCCTCTTGATTCATGCATAATACTTAGTTAATTGGTGGAGACTTGATTTGCATACAACTTATGATCATTGCATAATTCGATTCGAACTTGAGTGTTCTACTTGACTTATATTATCCATACATATAACCCTAGAGTTGAGTGAGCATTGTGAGGAGTGAATGTTTATGCATAATTGAAGTTCTAGTAGGCTTGTCATGGATTCCATCATATCTAAAATATATATATATATATATATATACAAAAATAGAATAAGCAACTCAAGAGTTATCCTAGAATTTCCAAACACTTGGAGTTCCATTTCCCTTGTAAAGTTTTTAGTTATGGGTATGATCATGCATGAGTTTGCTTGAGGACAAGCAAAGTGTAAGTGTGGGGTATTATGATATGTCCTAAATTATACATGTTTTGCATGCGTAATAATCCCCATATTATGGTACAAATTTATTAATAACCTTACAATTGATACTTAAAACGTTAATATTTCACAATTGTGGGTTATTCGGTGCTCCAAGATAAACAAAGCAAAAACCAGCTTAAAACGTGAAGTAATCAACCTTTTGGAGGACCAAACCCAAGCATTGACCCCCAAGAAGTCAAACCAGGTCAACACAAGTCAACCAGCAGCTAAAAGACGAGCCTGAGGAGCAAACAGAGGGATGCATGGCCGTGCATCCCTTTGCATGGTCGTTCATTGCCCTTCTAGCCTCCCTAGACTCCGGTACACTATCCTTTGTACCTTGTTTGATTCCCGTGCATTTCTCATTTTGAGGCCTATAAATAGATGGCTTGAGTTCTTCATTGAAGCATCCCTTACACACCCCAAGAACACACAAGAGAAAGCTTATTTCATAGTTAGAGTGTAGTAGTAGTGAGTAGAGGGGCTATTCCTCCTTGTTTCGCAATAGGGAAGCCCACGAAACTCAGTGTTATGCTAGTTAGTATGGCCATTCGTGGCTAGACTCTTTGTATTGCTAGGGTGAAGATGAAGTTTGATGCATGTTAATGTTTAACGTATTAATACAAGTGATGTGTTTATTTTTTTAACTATTCGTCCTTAAAACCACCATTTTGGTGGGCTTTTATTATTGACTAAATCCGTCTTTATATTTGTGAGTGTTCTTGATTTTTAAAGTGTAAAACCTTTTTAATCAAACTTCTCTTGAAGCTTTTACGTCTTTATACAAGTCGAGATTGATAAGCCAAGGCTTGGTTAACATTATTAAGATCGTACGTCTTTATACGAACTTATTATGCGACCAAGAATTGGTGAACTCATGTTGGGAACGGTACGTCTTTATACTTGGTCCCATTGTTACACCGCCTCCCAGTGAGCAAAATATAATCACCTATTTAACTCTAATACAAAGCATTTTACGTTCGATGTCTTAAACCAACCCGGAGATGACCATTCGAAGGGTTGAGGGTAATTGTTGTCCTTAACGTGAGGCACTACCACTTGTTAAAGCTTTTAAAATTGCAAATCAAATGTCGTGAGGACGAGTCTCTAGCGGTGACCCGGGTCACACATTTGTAGTAGTCATATCACTGCATTAGTCAACTTAACATTATCACGTACCAAGCTGATTCGAAACCCAAAGCAATACTATTCATAACCGGATCATTTCCGACCTATTTACTTTCATATTATTTACTATTCTGTTCGTTACATTGTTGTTACACACTTCACGCACGTTTTTACTTTTCTGCTATTTTCTTTACCGCCATTTACTTTTCTGTCATTTACTTTCGTGTTCCACAAGCACACAAAACTCATTCACTAATTAAACCGGCTAAGCATTAACAAAAGTTGAGTATTGGAATTCGACCATGTCCATTGGTTCGATACTTGGTTGTTACCTAAACTATATTACGCTGCGATAGGTACACTTGCCTATTGTATGTGTTTTTAAGTTAAAGTAATTATCAATTTATAAATTTAAAACATGATCTCGTGAAACCATAATCTCTAAATATTATTATATAATAATTAACTACATCAAATATCACACATCAGTCGCGGCCGGATTCTGAGATCCTCGCGTACCGCGAGGCTTCTCAATCTTTCTCTCGCGTACCGCGAGGCCACAATATTTCACCATTTTTTTTTACTTTTAATTCCCGACTTATCTTTCTTGCTCGACTACTTCACGTATTCACTTGTAATCTTCATGAGCACCTGCAAATATACAATTGACTCAAATACAGACTTAAACGACTAAAAAATCAAAGATAAAACTAAGTAAAAACGCACAAAACACTAGGAATAAAGATGTGTGCTTCGCACTACATCAAACATCCCCACACTTAACCTTTTTTCGTCCTTGAAAAAGCTGCAATAAAATCATAACTGGGATCTAACTTAACAAACATCATTTACAAATTAGCAAAATATACTCACGCGTTAAAAAGCAACAATTAGTATTTCTGTCCGATTAAACCCAATCAGCAACTATCAAGACCCCGTAATGTGTTCTAAATTCCAATTTATACAGATATTAATCAACCCATGTGACTGACACTCAGAAGTTACAGCTCTACCTAATTCCGTCTTATGGTTATATCTAGGCACGGATCAAACCATATAGATTTACCCTACCACGTTAAACTAAGATTTATTTGTTTAAGAAATTAGATGAAATAATGAATGAATGGAATGATAATGAGCATTAATAAGCAAAGTAAACTTCATCTAGAGGCGTTTCAACTAAGTCGCTATCCCGGAAGGTGACACATAGACTAAGTCATATCAGTAAGCACATAAGAATTACTTAGGGGTGTTTTCTCCAAGCGGCCATCTCGGAGGGTAACACATAAACAAAACTCAGTATTATAATAAATAAACTCATTGAATTATGGAACTTATAGATGTGGGCGCCACCAAACTCGGATTTATTCTCATAAAAATAGAATGGTGTGCCAAATTTTTTGAAAACAAATAGATATTAACTTAACGTGGTACCTATCACCATGTATTGACAGTTTCAGTATTACCGACACCCTAAGATGAGTACCCACACGATTTCATGATTTAATTCAGTGATTAATCATAAGTAACACTCACAGGTTATTTAAGCTGTTCAAACTGGCTGGGTCTACCAAAACATTACTAATTAGACGCGTTTTCAATTATTTTAATAATTTAAATTCACAAATAGATCCAGTTGTACTATCATTTTCCAAGTAAAAGCAGTTATTTCCAAGGACATTTTTCCAATTTTTTTTTATTTTAATTAATTTTTTTTTGTATTTTTGAATTTTTATAAACAAGACAAACTAACTAAACTAGACACTCACAAATTAACTAAACTAGACACTCACATCCCCACACTTGAAAGACACATTGTCCTCAATGTGAAACAAGACACAACTTAAAATAAAAATGAAAAAATAAAAACAGGAGGCGACTTAGCTGGTAATGTAGCAGTGAATTGAAAATCCAGCTTCCTTCTTCCTTGTGTGCACCATATAGCATTTTTGTCATGGTTGCATAGACTGCCACGCTGCCTTTACAAACTGTGTATAAGTAATGATCGATCCTGCCCAAATGGAGATTGAGTATGGGCGGAATGATAAAACTTGCAAAATAAACCTCACAACAAACCCGCAACATCAAACTGAGTCAAATTAAAATAAAGAATCCACTAACTCAAACTGACTCACTAAGAATTAAAGACTCGACTGACTCACTAAGAATTTAAGACTCAAGATAGATAGTAGAGCTGAGAAACGTACTCGATGGGTGGCAAACACATAGACTTGAATGCCACAGCAAAGTAGATCATCGGTCACGAAACTGTTTCAAATTTCCCGTTGGTATGAATGGATGATGAAGGAAAGTGAATGATGGTTTGAATGATAGTGGTGATAATGAATGATGGATAAAGGATGATATGTGGTATGATGACGGTGGTTAACGGTGAACGAAACCATGGAAAAACAAGGAAGAAGGGTGAAATCAACACGGCCCCCGCGTAACGCGAGAAACCTGGTGGCTACTCCACGCGTACCGCGAGGGAGTGGCATTTAAGCCGGCCAAACCCTAGACCACTCGCGTCCGCGAGAAAACCCAGGCAATATGTCGCATACCGCGGGGAGTTGCTGGTAACAGAAAGTTAAGAGATTTTTCCTACTTTTATACTTAGAAAAATTTTTGATCATTTAAAATTTGTTTCACCCAAATTCCTTATAAACCCATTCCAAGCATAAAAACAAATGTAAAAATACATGGAACTTCATTCTAGATGATTTTCCTCACCAAATCAAGCCCGAATCCCTAAAAAACATGACACAAACAAAACACAGACACCGAAAAACACAAAACACAGACACCGAAAAACACAAACCCAAACTCAAACCAAGTAGTGCATACAAACTCTACATCTCGGGCACTTGCCCGAGACTCAAACAAACATATCAGGAGGCTTCTCCTTGATCCTAACCGGTACCGCCTTCAATCCACGCGGTTTACCGATTCTCCAAAACCTCATCAAATTCCTACCCCTCTCCAACTTTACGATGTCTATCACGTCGATCCTTCCACCACATCTTAAACCTACCAGGTCCAAAGATAACACGATTCAAGTATCCTAGCAAGTTGTCACCTCTAAACATCCCCACACTTGGGGTTTTCAATCTCCCTAAATCAGATGAATCTCTCAAAGCTTGGGTTCTCTTTCGGGGTGGCCTAGACCTATGGGTTTTAAAACTGGCTCAGTAGTAATCCCCTCAGAACAAAGAACTAGTAGAGGTTTAGGAATAGGCACTTCTAACGGTATGGCCTCTACAATCTCCACCGGATCATCTGGTTCGTCTGCACTTCCCACCATGGGTGGCTCACATACTATCTTCCCCACTTGTGCTAAAATCTCACTCAAACTGCAATCATCACTAACGGCACCTAGAAACGAGGATCCTATCAATTTCCTTTCAAACTCATGAAGACAATCCCGTGGGTTCTCTCGACTCTCCTCGGACTTCCCTACACTTGGGGTTTAGCCTATGATCTCATCAAATTCTGCCATCATCTCCGGCAGATCATCTGGCACCTTATCGCCGTACGCATCCGGCTCATCAAACATCTTTTCCAACACCAACGCCCATTCAGATATCTCTCCTAAGTTAGGGGCGGGTACACCAAATTCTACTTCTGGATCATAGTCCCTATGGCCACCTATGAAGGCATCAAGCATGCACACGGAGTGGCTATGCTCGCCAACATCCTCCACGGGTTTCATAGCATCCAAAGTAATAGACTCATCCCCCACACGAAGTGTGAGTTTCCCGTCGAAGACATCGATCATTGCCTTGGCGGTACGTAGGAACGGGCGTCCTAGGATGAGTGGGACTTTAGCATCCACTTCCAAATCTAAAATGACGAAATCCACGGGGAAGACAAATTTTTCGACTCTCACTAACATATTCTCCACAATTCCCCGTGAATACTTGACTGAACGATCAGCCAAGGAAATGCTCATGCGCGTAGACTGCGGTTCACCTAGGTCTAGCTGTTTATAGATAGAATAACAAATCAGATTGACGCTAGCACCCAGATCAGCCAACGCGTGGTTTAGAGGCAAACCGCCAAGCAGACATGGGATCGTGAAACGACCCGAATCCTCCAGTTTCTCTGGCAGGTTTGTTATGAACCACAGTAGAACATTGCTCACTAAGTGAGACTTCAGAGATCCCCTCTAGCTTCTTCTTGTTGGAAATAAGTTCTTTGAGGAACTTGCCATACTTTGGCATATGCTGGAGGACATCTATAAATGGGAGATTGAACTTGAGTTGTTTGAACATATCAAGGAAGTGACCGTATTCTCTAGCGTGTTTATGTGGCAACAAGAGAGCTGGGTAGGGAACATGACTTAAGTCAATCTCGTGGGTATTCATCTCCACCCCCTTCTACTTCTCCTCTGCTTTCTCGACAGGCTTCTTCGTAACTATCTCTTCTACTACCGGTGGGCTCTCCTTCTCTTCTGCCCTTCTACTCATTGCCGAAACAGCATTTAACTCGGGCTCCTCTAGCATCCTATCATCAATCTCAGCAAATCGAGCTCTCCAGTCAATGTTCTTCACCTCTTCAACCGACGGGATGCCATAATCAGCTTCGTGGGAGGCTTCCTTCTCTACTCTTTCCTCCTCTCTATTGCTTAAGATCGACACGGCAATCACTGAAGCGTTAGAACTCTTATAGGCCGCAGATGCTACACTCTGCTTCTCCTTTAAGCTCCTCGCGATGTATCCTACCATGCCCTGCAAGTCTTGAAATGTCGACTGCTGATTCTTCAATTAAGTGTCATGGGCATCCAGTCTTTGCTTAGCGTCCCTATCCTGCTGAACTAGGTGGTCAAGCATATGTGTCTAATTTTCTATCATCTCCTCGATCTTCCTTGTTATGACACTGCTCCCCGAATTCACTCCCGTTTCAGCTCCTCCATACTAATGCTAGCGACCATTAAACCCAGGCGGGTTATTTCCAGATCTCCATCCCGAGCCATAAGTATTGTTGTAATTATTGTACCCTCGGTTCTGGTTCTGCTTGCCAGCAAATCTCACCTACTCCTGATGATTTACAGGGCAATCTCTGGTGTCGTGGCCTTCCCTACACACCTCCCACCGCTGAGCACGCTTCAAGTGAAGCAGCCACGCTAGTATCAGGGTTGACCTGATGCATACCTCTAGGAGAATAGGCGGGTGCTCTAGCACTAGGATTGGAACTCCTTGTAGATGGTTGCTGATGTTCCGCCAGAGCGAAGCTCTCGAACATCTCCTCACACTCGTCTAGCTCGAGCTTATACATGATATGACCTCCCGCATCCGTGTTGAACATTTGCTGCTTCTTGAAGGTGAGATCAATGTGGAACTTCTCCACTATCGCCCAGTCGGAAAGACCATGCTGGGGACATCGGCTCAACAACGTGTAGAACCGCTCCCAGGCCAAGTGACAGGGCTAGCCAGGATCCATCCGGAACGAATGGATTTGATCCCGAAGGCGAGCGGCCCTGGAAGGTGGATTGTACTTGTTGAAGAACTTGGCTTGAAGATCCTCCCTTGTGGTGATAGAGTTGTCAGGGAGGGTGTCAAGCCAAGTAGATGCGCACCCAGCGAGCGAGATTGGTAAGAGACGCAAGTAAATAGCGTCCTTAGACACACCCGTGATATTGAAAGTATCACATATGCGCGCGAAGCGCGACATGTGTCCGGGTGCGTCCTCATACTCAAGGCCATGAAATTGAGTTGTATAAGTGATCATGCTCATGACATGTTACGGGATCTGCCATGTATTCGTGTTAGGAATAGCGGGCTGTGTGATCGAACATCTCGCCCCGGTGACCCCGTCACTGGCCCTCTGGTGCACGGTACGCCTCGCCGGTGGGTCAGCGTCACCCATGATAGGAAATGGAACTGGGCTAGTAGAACATACCTGAAATTTGAACAGCTCCTTCAAACGCTCCCTAAAGTCACGGGTACGCTCGTGTAGCTCTCGTTCGGGCTCTTGAAAAGCTGAATATGGTTGTGATCCCTGCGAATGAGTATTGTGCATAAACTGACACAAGAACAAAAAGAAATTAACAAAGACTCAAATTAGAAAGACTCGATCCTATGTTAGACACGCAGATAGGACACACAAGTAGTAGAAAGGACAAACACACAAATAATACTCAAAATAAAACAAACCTAAAATCACTAAAAGAACTAGTCAAAGCTAATATTGCTATTGCCAAGTGTCCCCGACAGCAGCGCCAAAAACTTGATGTCATCCAGACGGTCTATATAAAAGCTAACTAAACCTAACCTAGACTCCTAAGTAATAAATAGAAAACCTATGAACTAGTCCGCACTGACATGCAAGTGTACATTTCGAGTGTAGCACAACTTAATGGTAAACCGAATTATCGAACCTAGAGACACTACTATATTAATACTAGACTTTGACTCGGACTAAAAATTGATGTTTTGGGGGTTGACTACACTAAAGATTAACTAAGAATGCAGTAAACTAAGTCGACTGAACTATCAAGATCAAGAACTAAGGAATAAATCCGAGATGGGAAGAATACCACCTAGTTCGGAATCCTACTTGCAACGAACAACTTCTACTGGTTCTGGAAACTAAGATGGATCTGGGTTTCTGAAGATGAAAACTATATACTACGTAATGGATCCCTAATCACTCTCAGGGTGTCACAAACTAAGGAACCTAAAGTGTACTAAACTCACGAGATAGTGGATTACCTTTCAGTCTCTCCACAATGATAAAGTACCCGAAAGACATATCACCTTTCACTATCACTGTCCACAATACATTCGAAGAATGCACGTGGTAATCTCAAGATAAAAACTATGACTCAGAATAGCTACAATCACTAGACACCTAATACCAACTTTCTCACACAGCTGACACTCGGATTACTAATGACGAAGACTAAACGACTAATTCTCACCTCTCGGGTATTGAACTAGGACACACACTCAATCTAATCAAGGATTAACCAACACTCCTATGGATTACTACATCTAGCAAATTGTAGGTCCAGATTTCTCTTGAAATCACTGATTTGATCGATTACACACACACACACAGGCGGAAACTGTGTGTATGGTGGTGAAACAGACAATAGAAACAGTGTTGGTGAAGATAACAGGCTAACCACAGTTTGAATCAACACGCAAATGTTATGAAAGTAGAAAAACACAGTGAATAAACAACTGCAAATTGTATTGATTCAAGAAAAATGTGAAAGAGAAGGTTCAGGGTTACAGCCGCTACTCACGCCCTAAACATTCTCAAACTAGGCTATTTATAGTAGTGACAGTATCGAAACTATGTTCAATCGAAACTACTAGTTTTGATTGACCATTTACAAGTAGATACAAAACTGTCGAAACTACCATCTATAGAAACTACTAGTTTCGATTGAACAAACTCAATCGAAACTAAGTAGTTTCGATGGCCCAGACTTGGAAATAAAAATAGTAAATTACAGAAAACTGAAATTACATTTAATGAAATGACAGAAAGTAAACTAGTCTAAAAACTGTTTAAACAAACAATAAATGAAAACAACTTATACATTAGGATATGACTCTACAATCTCCCCCTAAGCTGTTGCAGTACCGTCTTCAGCTCTTCATCAAGCAGCTGGTCCTTCAGTTGTCCTCGGTATAAAAGGTTTAACATGGAGAGATACAACTCGTTGGTAGGCTTTAGCATCAGCTTCATCTTCATCACTGTATGCTTGAATGTGATTCTAAAACAGGATTTCTAGATCTTCAGGCTGAAACTTCAACAGCTCCATGGGCTCAAAGATGGTGATTTCTTCCTTGCCCTCACATTCTATCACTGCACTGCCAATAATTGGGTTGTAGTACCATTTTCTAAAAGTTTGTAGCTGGACAGGTACAGATTTTGGAATGGTGATGGTCTTGTGTGTTTGGGCAGGTTTGTACCTTAAGAACACATATGGCTTGTTAGTTTTAGGATGAAACCTAGTCTTTGAGATATTCTTTTGAGTTTTCCTAGGCTTCATTCCTTTGAAATCATTATTGACTTGAGAATGCAGAATTTTCTCAAAGTCATAAGCCATCATGACCTTCCCAGGGTTTTGAAGTGGAAGTTTAGCTAAATCCCTGAGGTCATAGAAAGGAAGGGTTTGGAAGTCAGTCATATTTTTAAAGTGCCGAACTCCCCCTCTATATCTTCTTATGATAAAGAGCTTCCTTTCAGCATCATACTTCCAGCCAATTGGAGGCCTTTTTAGTTCTTGATGCTCTGCTATCCATTCATATGTCTTAGGAGTTTCCTCCCGAATTATTTTCTTAAACCAGGACTTTCTTGAAGTTGGAGGTTCAGGAGCAACCGAGGGTGAATCTTGTGCTGGATCAGATTCGGAGACTGTAGTGGTTGGTTCCGGAGTGACTGTTTTGATAAGATTAATCTGAACATCATCTTCACCCTTTTCTTCGTCAGATAAAGTTTGAATTTCATCTCCGTCTTCCGTAAAGTATCTAGTTCGCTCAGTCTCCTTTTCTTCAGTGGTCAGGATTTCTGGATAAAGATCATTATACCCAAAGTTTTCAACGTCAGCTAAAAGGGCATTCAGCTCATCATCAGATGGGATGTCTTCTTCATCAAGAATCACGGTCTCTATTTCAGTGGAAGTCCCTTTCCCTCTCTTCCTTGCTTCTCTTCTCTCACTAGCTGAGGGAAGGTTTAGTTCTGTACCTTCAATTTTGACTTCAACCGTCTCTTTTGTCTTTTCAATATGCCCAGCAAATATAGTTAGTGCAGATTCTGGATTAGTTACAAGGTCAGGAGATGAGGGTTCAACCACAGATGTGGTCTCCCCCTGAGCTGTTGAAGTAGTTGGTTGTTTTTGCACAGGTTTAATCATTGAGGCTTTGAGCTGCTCCACTGCTTCAGCCAAAGCCTTGAATTCTTCATTTTGCTTTGATATTAGTTTCTGCTGGGTTTCAAGTTGAGTTTGTTGGACCTCAATTTGGGTGTGTAAACCCCCAACTTCCAGCTTCAGGTCTTTAACCTCTTCCTGGACATTATGCAAATTATTTTTTAAGCCTTCAATTTCTTCATCTTTCTTTTGAATCGTATCCTGCATTTTCTTCAGTTCAAGGCTTAGAGTCTTAACTCTTGGTACAGGAGAGGCTGAATCATGAGTTGGTGATGTGGGAGTAGTATGGATGGGTGATTGTTGTGGAGATGGTTGTGGAGTGGGTTGTGGAGTAGGTTGTGGAGATGGTTGTGGAGTGGCTAATAGAGAATCTGATGAGGATGACAAGTCTTCAAATCCTGTTTTGATTTTCTTTGCCTTAGGCTCTTCTTCCTCAAAATCAGAACCTGACTCAACCTGTCGTTTAGAGGAAGATGCAGGATGCATTGTTCTATCATCTGAATCAGACTTGTAGTAGTCAGATCCATAAATCCATGCATCCAGAGTTCCGCTTGATTCTGCGACTTCCTCCTCAACTCCATGCATGCTAGCTTCAACATTAACTGCTGGCTCTTGAACTATCTGAATTTGTTCAACAAAATGAGCCTCTATCACAGGCTCAATGATGGGTTGTTCTTGTTCTTGAACATCAGGGACGTTTATCTCAATCTCAGCTTCATCAATAGGTGCATTACCTTGATCTTGCTCAACTTCCATTTCTTCTTCTTTAGATGATGAGTTCTCTTCTTCAAGATCAGGGTCAATGTCAGGGATAAATTCTTCTTCTTCACCAATAATATGACCAAACAGGGGAACGTCAGCTATTGCCCTGTTGGTTCTCTTGTTAGTACTCCTCATATAGCTGAGAGTCTTGGCAATCATGTGATCGAACACAAAGGTGTTCCCACCTTGTTGCAGCTCAGGATGAATATGATTGATGATAATTTGTAAAAATCTAGGATATGCCAAGAATTTCTCCTTCACGGCTCCAGTTAGATTGTCTTTTAACTGTTTGAATATGAAGCCAGAAAAGTTGTAATCTCTTCCCTTGATTATCCCCAGAATAGCTGAGCCCAGAGTGCTGTTTGCTGAATCAAACCCTCCTTTTCTTATTGATAGGCAGTGAATAAACACGTGCACTATATATCTCCAGTGGCTTGGTAAGGAGTTCTTGATTATCTGGCCACTCTTGAATTCATCTGGATGACCCAACCTTCTAAAGCATTCTTTAACACAGAAAATTAGGAATTCAATAGGTGCATATGGATTATCATTAAACTGAAGCACCTCTCTAATTGTAGCTTCAGAAAGTAAGACTTCTTGGCCACGCACAGTTGCTCTAATGTGCTCTATATTCTCAATTGTGATGATTTCTGCAGTCTCCCAGAATTCTCTTATAGTTGTCTCAAACACCGGCAGATTATTGCTGATGGCAAAGCTAATGTTGGAGTTTGCCAGGAAATTTAGTACAGGAACGAACTCTGCAGCCTTAGGATCATTGGCATTGAGGAATGCACAGACATTGTGTCTTTTCACAAATAAGAGATCCATACCTGTAAAGTTTATCAATTTTGCACAATAAGTAAGATTTCTGAAAATACTGAATCGAAACAAGATATATCAGCACTTAGAAAAAAATTTGAAGTCCTAACTGTCGAAACAACTAGTTTCGATTGAGATCAATACAGTCGAAACAACTAGTTTCGATGGAGATCAACAATGTCGAAACAACTAGTTTCGATGGAGATCAACACTGTCGAAACAACTAGTTTCGATGGAGATCAAAACTGTCGAAACAACTAGTTTCGATGGAGATCAAAACTGTCGAAACAACTAGTTCGATGGAGATCAAAACTATCGAAACAACTAGTTTCGATGGAGATGAACTTATCGAAACTATCTAGTTTTGATCAGAGATACAAGGGCAAGTTTGGGTGTCGAAACTAGTAGTTTCGATTGAAAATTTTTTAAGATAATTTTGAAAGTGTTGAACCCCTTTATCGAAACTACTTTGTTTTGAAACCCAAACCCCTCTGATTCGCTATACTCAGACTTAATATAAACAAGTTAAAAGAAAGGTTTAGAGTAGCCTGTAAGTGACGAAACTTCATCTTACCGAATGTGAGACGTTATCTGTAGGAATACACAATAATCGTGAGTTCTAAGATGATTAAAATGTATTCAAACACAAAGAAGCACACAAACGACTGTTATTATGAAGATTTAGTTGAACAAATTTTAAATTTTGAAACCCTGGGTCTGCCGTTTTGCAAAAATCATCAAAAAGAGGTAGTGAGACGTTACCTGATGATGGAGACGATAGAGACAACGGGGAAAATCAGTTGATATCTTGTAACCCAGACCGACGATTTGAGAGATTGTGTGAATGACGGAGAAGGCGAAAAGGTTTTGAAAAATACGAGTAAGAATCAGTATGACGGGAGGGATTGCTTATGAAGACTTTTAATTCTTGTGAGACAAAAGACAAAATTGCCCCTGTCGAAACAACTAGTTTCGATAGGACAAACTAGGTTCGATATGTACAAAGTAGTTTCGATAGGTCAAAGTAGTTTCGATATGCACAAAGTAGTTTCGATAGTTCAAATTAGTTTTGATATGTACAACTAGTTTCGATAGTTCAAAGTAGTTTCGATATACACAAAGTAGTTTTGATAGTTCAAATTAATTTTGATATGTACAACTAGTTTCGATAGTTCAAAGTAGTTTCGATATGTACAACTAGTTTCGATAGTTTAAAGTAGTTTCGATATGTACAACTAGTTTCGATATATAAATTAAATTATACACAAGATATTTACCCTTTTCTTCTTGAAAAAGATCCAACATGAGATCAGATCTGGTCAGTCTCTTGAAACACTTCCTTTTGCAATTCACTACTGTGAGTCCTTGAAGATAGCTGATATTTGTGCAAAGTAAACCCGAACATTTGTTTGTACAAAGATTTCATGTGATTAGAAGGTATCATTTAAGCAACATACAAGGTGTACCCCACATATTAAAATAAAATTATTTTGAAAAACCTATCAATCCTCAAGAAGTACCCATCTTCATCATATCATCTCTTTCTGATTAACCAAGGTACCATCTTAGTAATGTCAAAGTACCACCAAATTAAAATAAGATATCCAAGTGGATTTAGAAAAATTAAAATAAAAAATATCCAAGTAGATATTAAAAAAGTACGAGCATTCTAGATCTTTGCGTAAGCAAAACAGAAGAAGTCGTAAAATTATCCAAGCGGATAGAAAATGTTGAACACCCGAGATCTTTGCGTAAGCAAAACAGACGGGGTCAAATCATCCAAGTGGATGGGAAAAGGATGAGCACCCGAGATATTTGCGTAAGCAAAACATACGGGGTCATCGGTGGTAAATATCGTTATATTGACGGTCACTTGGCGTATGAATAGGAATCCAATACGTAAGCCTGTATCTGATTGAATCGGTTTTCTTAGATATAAAAATGGGTTAGATGTTTCAATAATGGATTCAAACACACAAGTATGAGATATATATTAGGTTTTCACACTACTTACAAGTTTTAACCATATGTCGGGCCTACCAGCTATACCTCAGTAAACACCATCGCTGTTGGTCTATTCCATGTCCAAGAGATGAGATCAGACACTATCATTTCTTAAAGGTCAGATTCAATTTTTCTTGCAACTTGTAAGATTATATACACAGCAATTCTTTTCAATATTAAAATATTATATTTCTCCCCCAAAAGATTTGAGTGGATACTGTTAAAAAAAAAGATAAAATCTTTTTGGAATTTTCTTAGACAGTTTAAACAGAATTAATAAAAAATAAAATAAAATAATAAAAAATAGAAAAATTATTTACACAATTTACTGAAAGTTGATCATTCCAAGCATTTCCACCAGTTGGGCAAATCTGGTAGAGTCAAAAGCCTTTGTGAAGATGTCTGCGGTTTGTTTATTAGTTTTGACTTCAACAATTCGAATATGCTTCTTTTCAACACAGTCACGAATAAAATGATGTTTAATTTCAATGTGTTTGGTTTTGGAATGCTGAACAGGGTTTTTGGTGATATGGGGAACGGCAGTGTTGTCACACAGAATGGGTGTCTCATGGAATGTGATCCCATAGTCAAGCATCTGATGGTGTATCCATCTGACTTGGGAACAACAGAGGGATGCGGCAATGTATTCGGCTTCGGCGGTGGATTGTTTCTTACATTGCCATGAGACAAGGCGGTTGCCAAGGAATTGACAACCTCCAGAAGTGGATTTTCGGTCTAAGTTGCAACCCCCGTAGTCTGAATTTGAATAAGCCACAAGATCAAACAAGTCAGTTTTAGGATACCACAGACCCAATTTTGGCTTATACCTTAAGTATCTTAAAATACGTTTGACAGCAGATAAATGAGAGAGTTTAGGATTAGCCTGAAAACGTGCACACAAGCACACTACAAACATGATGTCGGGTCTGCTGGCCGTGAGATACATGAGAGATCCTATCATAGAGCGATATAGATGCGGATCAACGCTTTCCCCATCCATATCAGGTGTCAAACAATGTCGAACTTCCACAGGAGTTTTTACTGGATGGGAATCAGCCATTTTGAACTTGGTCAAGATTTCTTTTACGTATTTTTCTTGATGGATAAGGATTCCTGACTCAGACTGATCAACTTGTAGTCCCAAAAAGAACTTCATTTCCCCCATGGAGCTCATCTCAAACTTAGATCGCATCACTTCTTCAAATTCTTTGCAGAGACGGGGATTTGTAGAACAAAAAATGATATCATCCACATAAATTTGCACCATGACTGTATCCTTTTCCTCCTTCCGTTTGAACAAGGTTTGGTCAATTGCTCCTCATGTGAAACCATTCTCAAGCAGATGCTTCGATAAAGTTTCATACCACGCACAAGGTGCTTGGTGAAGACCGTACAATGCTTTGTCTAACTTGTAAACATGGTCTGGAAAATTAGGATCAATGAAACCTGGCGGCTGCTTGACATATACTTCTTTTTGAACTTTGCCATACAAAAATGCGCTTTTGACATCCTTTTGATGGACGGTGAAGTCCATGTAGGCTGCATAGGCGAGAAACATTCTGATGGCTTCCAAACGAGCCACTGGTGCAAAGACTTCCTCATAGTCAATCCCTTCTTCTTGATAGAAACCTTGAACCACCAGACGAGCTTTATTTCGAATCACAGTGCCGCCTTCATCCTTTTTGTTGCGAAAGACCCAATGAGTACCGATTGGAACTTTGTTCTTGGGTAGATCCACCAAATTCCACACATGTAACTTTGAGAATTGCTGTAGCTCTTCCTGCAATGCTTCCACCCAGCTGTTTTCTAGTAGAGCTGCTTTAATGTTCTTTGGTTCAGTTTGAGAGATGAAGCAGGAAAACATGCTGTTTTCAAATGCTTCACAGGCACTTCGGGTACTAACACCCACATTGAGTGGTCCAATGATGTTATTGGTGGGATGAATCTTGTAAATTCACAGTTGAGGAATTTCATCTTCTTCTACGACTTCTTCCAAAATGGTAAGATTTTCAGCAGGAGGATCGGCAATATCATTAATAGGATCTTCAGGAGGTGATTGTGGTGCAACATCTACTATTGGAATGGAGTTGTCTTCAACTGTTTCACTTGTTGCACCAGAACCAGAAGACTCCATATTAGATTCAGCATTAGCAACCACAGGAATTTCAACCTGAGCAAATGAAGAAGAGCCTTGATCATTTATGTTCCCTAGATTGTTCACAGAGAACTAAGGATTAGCATGAGTTCATTCAATAGAGAAATCAGGAAGATTAAATGACTTAAAAACTGAATCGACGTCAAAGAGCCAATTGGGACCGTCTCCTGCGTCCGTATGATTGTTTTCATGCCAATTGATATCAATGGACTCCATTACTATCCTTTTCTTCTTATGGTAGACACGAAAAGCACGTTGATTGGATGAGTAACCAACAAAATAGCATTCATCAGCTTTGGCTTCAAACTTGTTGAGCTGATCTGAAGTGTTCAACATTGTGCACACACACCCAAATTTTCTGAAGAAATCAATAACTGGCTTGCGCTTGTACATGATCTCATAAGGTGTCTTGTTGCAACTTTTAGTGTTAAGAACCCGATTTTGCACAAAACATGCAGTGTTGACTGCCTCAGCCCAGAAAGTCACGGGAAGCTCAGAGTCAACAATCATAGTTCGTGCAGCTTCAATTAAAGTGCGGTTTCTTCTTTCAGCTACACCGTTTTGTTGAGGAGTACGAGGTGCACTGAATTGTCGAGAAATTCCTTTGCTTTCACAGAAGGAATCAAGAGTTGCATTTTTGAATTCTGTTCCATGATCGCTGCGGATAGTCTTCACACTTAGATTGAAGAGGTTCTCAATTTGAAGTAGATAGGTTTTTAAAATCTCTGGCGTCTCATCTTTTATGGCTAAGAAAAACACCCAAGTGAATCGAGAAAAATCATCTGTTACCACCAGACAGTATGACTTTCGTCCAAGACTCATGACACTCACTGGACCAAAAAGATCCATGTGAAGCAATTGGAGAGAAGAGTCAATGGAATTGGTGGTTTTAGGCTTACGTGAAGATTTGTGCTGTTTTCCTTTGGAACATGAGATACAGTGTTCCATATGAGTGAAATCTTTGAAAGGTAATCCAGTGACTAGGTTGCCTCGAACCAGTCGATTCATTGTTTTGAAATTTACATGTCCCAACCTCTTATGCCACAGGAAAGATTCATCTTTAGAAGCTTTTGAGAGAAAACACGATTCAATGCCCGATGGGTTGTTCATATCCAAGCTATATGTGTTGTATCTTCTGGGAGCACGCATGAGAATAAGTTCTTTCGGAATCACCACTCCTGGCTTCAAGATAAGACATTCTTTTGAATTGAATAAGGCACAAAAGTCCTTGTCACAAATCTGTGAAACACTCATCAGATTGTATTTCAACTGAGGAACAAAGTTGACAAATTCCAGACTATTTACTGCATTTGTTACTGTTCCTTGTCCTTCAATCTTTTCTCCTCTTGGGTTTCCAGCAAAAGCAACATACTCTCCATCAATTTGATGATAATCTTGCAGCATGTTAAAGTGTCCAGTCATATGTCTTGAACATCCACTATCTACATGCCAGATGTTATCACTGGTTCTTCTTGATTGACCCTATACACAACGAACCATTTATACGTTTTGACCAACATTGTTTCAATCAAGAGATCTTAGTGTCAGGATATGACATCTCATTGAAATCAAGATTACAACCATCCTTTGATGAAACACGGTCATCAAATAGAACATTATTTTTAATTTTCCACGTTCGTTTTAAATGATTTTTTGCATTTTTAATTCTTTTACGTCTAGATTTTCTACTGTGAGATGACTTAGGCAACATGTATGAATTTAATGAACTTTCGGAAGGCGATTTTTCATTAGAATTTGTGGTTGTTAATTTATAACTTTTTGAAACATGATTTGAGGCACCACAACTAAAACAAACGTTTTCACAAGATATCTTAGCCTGATAATAGTCATCACAAGATGAAGATGATTGTGATGTTGAGGAATCTGAACATGAGACGGTTCTCTCATCAATAACTTTGCCTTGAAGACGATGTGCTTCCTTTAATCTGAAAAATTCCATGTTGCTCATGGTTTCACGTGGTACATCATTCACAATAATTCCTGCACTTGTAAATTTTGTAACACATGGCATAACATTCAAAGATTTAGGAACAAAAGGCAAGGCATTTTTAAATTTAGAAACATCACATCCCAAACCCGTATGCTCAGCAGGCATAGAATCAAAATACAAGTTTTTAACGTGTTCACAAATATTTGGTTTTGACACGGACATATTATTACATTCATCCGACTCAAGTTCTTTTAAAATAGTTCTATCATTAGCACTCTTATCACAATCATCTTCGGAATTTACACAATTTGACTCTACACAAGAAGCAAAACTGTCAGAATCAGAGGATGTAATATAATCATCAGGAGAAAATGTGCAAACAAAAGGTGTGGAAACATGTGGAGTAGGCATATCAGCAAATCTCCCTGATTTAGAATAAGGAGGTGGATGAGAGTTATACCCAAGACCTTCTGTGCCTTTCTATTAAATTGTATATCAATTATTCCAAACAGAATTTTATGATCCATATCCATGTGATCAACCTGTAATTTGGCTTTTTCTGCCTTTTGGACTCTTTCTGTTAAAATTGTATTATTAATGGTTTGAGTATTGAGTTGCACAATTAAAGAACGATTTTCACCAGAAATATCACGAATTTTCTTTAAGTAAAGTTTCTCATTTTTGGCCACAGAGTCATACATTACCTTAATGTGATTTCGTTCATCAATCAAGGCTTGATTGATGAATCTGTATTTTTGAATTTCATTCAAGCAAGATCTAGAATTACACAGTTTAGAAATAACCTCAGCAGGTACAGCAGTGAGATCCTCAGCAGGTTCAATCATGACACACTTGTCCATGTGCTCCACATCAGTCATCAAGGCTTTATCAGCTGCTTCCTCAGCTTGATCTCCCCAATGATAATGTCCATCAGCCTGACACACAAGAGTTGTGGAGCTTGAAGATGTGTTTGTCTTTGGAGGATTGGCAGCTTGTTTTCCAGAGGTGATCTTCATCTCTTGCTGATCCTTGGAGGACGGTTCCTTGCAGTTTCTAGCAAAGTGACCTAGCTGATCACAATTGTAGCATCTCACCTTCTTGATATCAAACCCAAGTGTCTTTCCCTGCTTGAATCTGTCTATGCCAGTTCTTTTGATGAATCTTTTGGCTCTTAAGGTCAACATGGCCATGCACTAGTCAATGTCCATTTTCTACAAATCATCAGGATTAATCTGCTCCAAGTCATCAGGTTGAAAGCTAACCGGTGTTAGATTTCCAGATATCAGTGCATCATAGCACGACATGAAAGCAGTCATGATTGGGACATATTCATCAGGAATCATAGTGATAGTCTTTTGAGGAGCAGAGGAGCTGGTAGAATTAATTGCAGCAGCTGAAGGAGGGACATCAGTCTGAAAGTATGGGCTACCGGATGAGCATGATCCAGCAATGAGAGCTGTGTTTCCAGACTGATTTGATGGGGTGACTGCTCCCTTCTTAATTTCAATTTCATAAGATTCAAGAATGCTATAGACTTCCTGTTGAGACAGAGCACTCAGATTCTCAGTCTTTTTGATCATGATTCGATACATATTCCATTCCTCAGGAAGAGAATCTAGGAGTTTCTTGTTTAGATCAAGAGTAGGGTACTCAACTCCCATTACCTTCAACCTTGATACAATGCTTGAGAAACGGTTGATCAAATCAGATATTATTCTCCCCTTACACTGCTAAACATCGCATATTGTTTCTTGATCAGATCTCTTTTACTTTCCCTGACATCCTCACTTCCCTCATATCTTGTGCACAGTGCAGCCCATAAGTCTTTGGCAGTTGTGTACTCAGCAAAGATGTTGAAAATATCCATGGGAAGAGCCATGGCAATAGTCCCGTAGGCCTTGTTGTCTCGGGCAATCAAGGCAAGATCTTTCTCATCATACTCAGATACTAACTTAGGACGTTGAACATCAGCAGTGGTAGTTACGGGCTTGTGGGGACCATCGGTGATAGAACTCAACAGTGTATAATCGTGAAATTGAAAGAAAAGCTTCATCTTTTTAGTCCAGTCATCAAAATCTCTTGTGGACACAAGAACAGGTGGTCTATTTCCCCCAGAATGTTTTGTTGAACTTGAAGTGGCCATAATATTTTGAATCGAAACTAAAACAGTAACTAGTTTCGATAGGTCAACTTCTATCGAAACAACTAGTTTCGATAGGACAACTTTTATCGAAACAACTAGTTTCGATAGGACAGCTTTTATCGAAACAACTAGTTTTGATACTGAAAATTTTCAAGGTAAGTTTCGATAACCACAGTTTCGATAGAGATAAGACAAAATTTAGTTTCGATAGTACCTTCTCCCGACAAAAAGTACACAAGAAGTTTCGATGATCAACGGAAATCAGAAACCGTCCCCAGTAGTTTCGATGCCTTCTTCTCCAAGTTCAGAAATACTCCATTGATGATAAGCTCCAGAAATCAATAGTGCAGAAATGACAAACCAATCCGGCAAAACCTTCGACTAACCCTCCTGATCACTAATCCAACTTCGATTCTGAAAATACGAGCAAAAACCCTTGGAAATCGATGAAACAGTACTTCCGAGAATAGATGTGCAAAAACCCGAAATAAGCTCAAAATACCTCACAAATCACCTAGAATCGATCACAAAACGTGATAACACTCAAAAATACTAGAGCATAATGCTCTGATACCAATTGTAGGTCCAGATTTCTCTTGAAATCACTGATTTGTTCGATTACACACACACACACAGGCGGAAACTGTGTGTATGGTGGTGAAACAGATAATAGAAACAGTGTTGGTGAAGATAACAGGGTAACCACAGTTTGAATCAACACGCAAATGTTATGAATGTGTAAGAACACAGTGAATAAACAACTGCAAATTGTATTGATTCAAGAAGAAATGTGAAAGAGAAGGTTCAGGGTTACAGCCGCTACTCACACCCTAAACATTCTCAAACTAGGCTATTTATAGTAGTGACAGTATCGAAACTATGTTCAATCGAAACTACTAGTTTCGATTGACCATTTACAAGTAGATACAAAACTGTCGAAACTACCATCTATCGAAACTACTAGTTTCGATTGAACAAACTCAATCGAAATTAAGTAGATTCGATGGCCCAGACTTGGACATAAAAACAGTAAATTACAGAAAACTGAAATTACATTTAATGAAATGACAGAAAGTAAACTAATCTAAAAACTGTTTAAACAAACAATAAATGACAACAGCTTATACATTAAGATATGACTCTACACAAACCACTCACGTCACAAGCAATATGCAAACAACCTAAACATGCATCTATTAATGAAAGACATTCAACAAGACAACATGAGGAACATTAATCAACACAACACCAGATTAAAGCATGCATATACATCATAATAATCAACTCAAGATCTTTTACAAAATCAAAAAACCATCAGATAGAATCCAAAACCAGTAAAAATCGTAACATTAACGAGCAATCATCATAAGAGGTAGGCAATATCAAAGTTTTAGCTTAGGATCATGCTCAAACACATCAAAACAGAAGTATAAGCAATCATCATGGTTACAAACAAAGCAAACAAAGATAAAAATCAAATCTTGCAATCGAAAACGCCATTACTAACGAACCCGGAAGCAAAGACTCAAGCTTTTCTCTTCAATCGACCTCCTGAGCTCCAAAATTGCCAAAAGACTCTTCTCTAGACGGCTGAATACTAACTTCTTGAATAATGGGAATCAAAATCTATTAAATATCAAATTAGGGTTTTTTCTCGGAAATCCTATCTCTCGCGTACCATGAGAAAATCTGGCAAGCACCTCGCGTATCGCGAGGGCCAAAATTATCGCGGTCGGATTCGGAGATCCTCGCGTACCACGAGGCCACAATATTTCACCATTTTTTTTACTTTTAATTCCCGACTTCTCTTTCTTACTTGATTTCTGCACGTATTCACTTGTAATCTTCACGAGCACCTACAAATATACAATAGACTCAAATACAGACTTAAACGACTAAAAAAACAAAGATAAAACTAAGTAAAAATGCACAAAATACTAGGAATAAAGATGTCTGCTTCACACTACATCAAAGCACTATAAACATACAAAGTGTTCAGATCAAAAGCCTGAAAGAAAATATGGTATATGTACTGAAAGAACTAAAGAGGCTTAAAGAAAAACGAAGAAATAGGATAGATGTAGTGGTAACGGTGATGATAAAGGTGATGACAATGATGGTGATGGAGATGATAATGAAGGAAAAAGTGATGATAAAGATCAGAACAAAGACCAGGGAGACCAACATGAAGGAACTAGCTTTCATGAAGATTTATCAAGAGCAATGGCCGTTTATGTCCCTGTGTCAGAAAACAAGGAAGCACAACAGTCAGAAAATGATTTCTCATTCGAATTTGAGCATGATCTTGATGAGCTACTTAAATCTGATTCAATGTTCTCATTTGAGAATGATTCGACTATAATGGATGATGTTTTTACAGGAGAGGAACTATTTGAGGCTGAGGAGTTCTTTGATGCAAATATGCCTACCTCTCCTACATACATCAGTGCTCAAGGAAAGGTAATTACAGGTATTGACAGTGATATATTCGCCGAAGGTAATTCACCTCCCCACGTGGAATCATCTGCTGAACATGTTGAAGAAGCAACATCATCTTCAGTTGTTCCAGTAGAAAAGAAAAGTATGTTCAGAATTATTCCTCCACGTGAAGTCCATTATGTCACATCCTCCAATGAGCTTTCAAAGAAGAACAATCGTTCTCCTATTATAAGCTGGATGTTTGACAACGAGAAAAACTTTATCTGATCGAAAGAAAGAATAGGCGAATAGAGTATTTTTCACGATCACATGACTTCGGGTCATTGCCCAGATTTGATCTTCAAGCATTAAACAAGGCTCCTTTTTATAATTCGGGAAATATTGGAGCAGCAAGAAACTTTGTTTCATTTCTTAAGAAAGAATGCGATAGTGGATTCAAGATACTGCAACATGCTTAATGTAAGCGGGTAAAATCAAAGTACATAATTGACATAATAACCAAGAAGCCTCTTATAATAGAAGTCTATCCTTCTCCCAAGATAGTGGAGTGTGTTCCAGTTCATCAAAGCTCTACCTGACAACACACTGAATCAACTTGAATACTGGTCTTACAGCTCTATGACAGGGTATATTTACATTCAGTATACTGACAAAGAATTCCCCTTTGCTGAATTATGGATCTTCTGAATTTTGGGAAAGAAGACATGATCAGATTATCCAAGAAGCATCTATTCGTGCCTGAAGAGTGTGAAAAAGACACCAAGCCTTTTGTGAAAGTCTTAGCAACTGCGATAGTTAAAGGCCTCTATGCGGGAAGTGGTGATCACTCAGCTGATGTTGAAATACTATGAGTGTCTTGAATGCATTAGCCTAGGGTGTCCACCCCGGCCGGCGGCGGATTGTACGTCAGGGCTGATGCGGTTGTTCATAAACACATGATCATCTATTAAATATGATAATATTTATTCATCAATTTAAAAACATCTGTTACAAAGTAAATGGAATATGAAAAGTTCAAGACAAGACAATATTTAAATTTAAACTAGGTCCAAGTCCTAGGTGAGCAAGTAGTGTCCTCAAACAGGTTCACCTGAAACATGTGAGTAAATGTCAACTACAAGTAGTTGGTGAGTAACATAGGGTTGGACACCAAACAAAAGTTGAGTAAAAAGTATTTGAAATTCAATATGTTCAAAGCATAACTAAGGCATAAATGTGAAAACATACAAGGTTCCAAGCATACAATTCAATTCGTAGTAAATGGAAAACTGGTAAATACAATCCCACATATTGTGTTTTGGAAAAATATTAATATGGTACACACAAAACCCGCCAAGGTTCGTGTTAACTGGAATCGGATTCCCCTATAAATGATCATGTTAGGTACTACCTTAGGCCAGGGTAGCAGGTTAATGAATGTACTAGCATGAACACATGTAATGGTCACCAAGCAATTTAAGACATAAAGCACATAGTAATTTGCATGAGAACAAATGGTATTGAATTTGATAGGTATAGTATGTAAATACGTTCCACCCCGAGTATTTGTAAACAATAGTTAAGAGAAAGGGGGCTATGAAACTCACTTGTATTAAAGTTAGGAATGGTACGAACTGGTAGAGATTGTTAGGTCTCGTGAGGAACTCTCACAACACACCTACACGTGAAACGGTAACCTAATTTCAATATCCATCTACATGGTATTTAGGAGATATTGAGACATTTAGGGTTTCATGGAAGCATGGGACTGGGCATGGGATTGGTACGTATTTTTGTAGGAAAATATATGTTTATCACAATTATTGAAATAATAAAAATAGTTTGTAAGATTAATTAAAATTTATTAGAATCTCCAATTATTTATAAAGTGTTTATAGTAATAATGATGTATTAAATTTATTTAAGTAATTAATAAAATAATTAATAAATAGGTTATGGACTAGTAGGGTTTAAATAATTGTTTCAAAAATAATTATTTAAACTATTTAAATAATCTCTTTTATTTTATACAAAAAACGATGAATAAAGATATATTAAATTAATATTAGTGTTAGATAAAATTAGTTCAATCTTGTATAAATATTTATCTAAAAATAATTATTTGAGTAATTCTTTAGACTTTTAAATGCTCTAAATAATTATTTTAGCCAAATAATTATTTATGTGTTTTTAAAAGATGGGTAAAAATGTTTAAACAATTATTTATAATTTAATTAATAACCATACTATTTTATAAACATAACTAGATCTATTTAAATAAAACATTGTTTATTTAAGATCTATAACATTTTTAATATAAGTAAACCTTATTCCTGTTTTCTAATCTTATAAATATTTTATTGGATTTATAAGGAAAAGTCTTGAAACTTAAATTGTAAATTTAAGTAATAAATTAATCAAAAAATTATTCAACACAAAATAGAGAGAAAAAGAACGAAAAGGGGGGGCGCCGGGACTCGAACCCGCGACCTCGTGTGTGGGAGGCAAACGAGTTAACCGGACGATCTGGGCTTGAAGCCTTGATAGGGTTGGAACTGCTTATTATTTAACAAACAGCCCCAAGCCCCTCTTCTTCCCTAATCGCGAAAACACTAGTCCCATAATCAGCCATGAAAACATGCAGATACGAACCCGAATCATTAGGGCTTTTGATCAGTGGGTTAAAACGAGTTCAACGACATACGATTACCTGCAACGGTTGGGTGACAGAGGAGATCGACCGAGCAACACAGATCGAAGTTCGTCAGGTTTGATTGATCGATTGCGGTGAAGTGAATCGTTTTTGCGAATTCAGGTAGTAACTAGTATTTGTCGCTAATGATTATGATATGGTTTTATAGCCCAATTTTACTTAAAACTCGTGAATTGATTTGGGGGTTTGATTGGACGGTTACGGAATGCATTCGGGTTCGTACACTTGACTAAAGCTTAAATGCATCATTAATTGCATTGGATGCAGATCGTATAACGGTTTTGTAACATCAATTGGAGTTAATCACCCGAATTCGAACGTTTGGAGAAAGGTTTGGAGTTAAGTTGACTTTCGAAGTCAAAATCAAAGAATGGGGGGGGGATAAACCGGATTTGCACTTTAGATCCCTTGGGTTTCAAAGTATTAACATTTCGTGAGCGAACTTAGATTTTAAATAGGTTTGGGTTTCAGAATTGACACAACTAGCCCCTGGACTTTATAAACATAAAATTAATAAAATTTATAAGTTTAGCAAATGTTATAAACATAAAATATAATTTGCAAAAATAGTATTTATTTCATAAAATCATTTTATTTATTATTAAACAACATCATTTTTATAAACCCTAATTTTTTTTGTAGAAATTATAATTTATCCTTTTGTAAGTTGTTTATTATTTATAAATATATGTATGTGTATATATATATGTATAGGTTTGAAAATAACTTAGCTTGTATATATATATATATATCTATTTACTTTATTGAATAATAATAATTATTTAAGCCATACCTAAAACAATTATTTATTATTCTTGAAGTGAAATAATTGTGTGTATGAACATTCATTAAGGTAATGGATAAATGAGATAACTTCATAGATGCAAATCATAAGATAATGATGTTACAGTTGCCGGAATAGTTAAAAATAAAGGCCGGAATTTCCTAGGGATTACAGTCTCCCCTACTTTAGGTTATTTCGTCCTGAAATTGATTAGGAAGAGAGTCCAGGAAACAGATGTGGGTACTTGGCTTTCATTTGATACTCACATTCCCAAGTGAATTCTGGGCCACGTTTGGATTCTAGCCGAACTTTAACAATTGGAATACGACCTTCGCTTGAGTTGCTTAACTTCTCGGTCCATAATCTCCACGGGTTTCTCCACGAAGTGCATTGATTAGTCAATGTGAACCTCATCAAGTGGTATGTGGAGGTTCTCGTCCGCTAAGCATTTCTTTAGGTTCGAGATATGGAACGTAGAATGGATGTTGCTGAGTTCATCAGGTAGATGTAACTTGTAAGCTACCTTCCCAATCCTCTCAACGATTTTAAAAGGACCTACGAATCTTGGTGCAAGTTTCCATTTCTTTCCAAAACGAACCACTCCTTTCCAAGGGGATACCTTGGGAAGGACTAGGTCTCCGACTTGAAATTCCAAGGGTTTTCGATGTTTGTCGACATAACTCTTTTGCCGACTCTTTGCTACCAGGAGGTTTGTCTCGGATAAACATGATTTTGTCAGAAGTCTCTTGAATAAGTTCTGGACTGGTAATTTGTGCTTCACCAATTTCAGTCCAACAAATAGGAGAGCGGCACTTCCAACCACAAAGTGGTTCAAAGGGAGCCATGTCAATGCTCGTGTGATAGCTGTTGTTATACGAGAACTCGACTAAGGGTAAATGTAAATCCCATATTCCCTTGAAGTCAATGACACAGGCTCTAAGCATATCTTCGAGGGTTTGAATCGTTCGCTCGGATTGACCATCGGTTTGCGGATGGTAAGCCGTACTAAGATTTGGCTGAGTACCCAAAGCTGATTGTAAGGATTGCCAGAAACGAGACGTGAATCGTCCATCACGATCAGAAATAATGTTGAGAGGTACACCGTGACGACTGATGATCTCATCAATATAGATTCGAGACAATTTCTTGACTCGATAGTCTTCATGAATGGGTAGGAAATGAGCAGATTTTGTCAAACGGTCGATGATTAACCATATGCTATCATGACCACGAGTCGTGTGCGGGAGTTTGGTTATGAAGTCCATGGCAATACACTCCCATTTCCACACGGGTATCTCAGGCTGTTCAAGCAAACCATATGGACGCTGGTGTTCGGCCTTAACCTTCAAACAAGTAAGGCACTTGGACACGTATAGAGCAATGTCCTTTTTCATACCAGACCACCGGTATTGGGTACGAAGGTCTTTGTACATCTTATCCGCACCGAGATGCACCGAATAACGAGTCTTGTGACCCTCGTTCATAACAAAGGTATGGATATTGTCACGGTTCGGATTCTAGATATGGTCCAGAAAGTAGAGTAATCCATTGTGTTTGGTTTCAAGTTGAAGTTCACCACCACATGACATTTCGTTGTACATGTTTCCTTCAGTGACAGAAAGAAGTTGTGCTTCAGGGATGCGAGTTTGAATGTAATTTTGGATTCGGATGCTCTAGATTTTGATAGGTTCTTTACGACTAAGGGCATCCGCTATGACAATCGCATTACAAGGATGGTAACGAATATTGCAGTCGTAGACGTTCAGAAGTTCAACCCAACGCCTTTGCCTCATGTTGAGTTCCTTTTGATTGAAGATGTGCTGGAGGCTCTTATGGTCGGTGAAAATCTCACACTTAGTACCATATAAGTAGTGACTCCAAATTTTGAGAGCGAATACGACCGCACCTAACTCAAGATCGTGCATCGTATAATTTTTCTCATGGATTTTGAGTTGTCGGGACGCATAAGCAATCACTTTGCCTCGTTGCATTAGAACACAACCAAGACCTAAGTGGGAAGCGTCACAGTAGACGACAAAATCTTCGGTTCCATCGGGAGGGATCAAGACAGGAGCCTCACATAATTTTTGCTTTAGGGTTTGAAAGGCTTCTTCTTGTTTTGGTCCCCACTCGTAGGGTTTGCCGTTGTGTGTTAAGGCTGTTAGTGGCACATCGATCTTTGAAATGTTCGATATGAAACGACGATAATATCCCGCTAAACCAAGAAATGAACGAACTTCTGTAGAGGTCTTTGGAGCTTGCCAGTTCTTCACCGCTTCAATCTTAGTGGGATCCATGTTAATACCCTTCTCGTTGACTATGTGTCCCAAGAATTGGACTTCGTTTAGCCAAAATTCACATTTGGAGAACTTAGCGTATAGTTGCTACTTTTCAATAGATCCAAAACCAAACGCAAGTGTTCTTCGTGCTCTACTTTTGATTTTGAATAGATGAGGATATCGTCAATAAAGACAATCTCTAATTTGTCCAACTACGGTTTACACACGCGGTTCATAAGATCCATGAATACCGCGGGTGCATTGGTTAGTCCGAAGGGCATAACCATGAACTCGTAATGACCGTATCTTGTACGAAAGGCTGTTTTTGGGAACATCGAATTCAAGGACTCGTAACTGGTGATAGCCAGAACGAAGATCAATCTTAGAGAAATAAGTTTAGCCGTGAAGTTGATCAAATAAATCATCAATCCTTGGAAGTGGAAAATGGTTCTTCACAGTGAGCTTGTTGAGCTCCTGATAGTCGATGCACATCCGGAATGAACCACCTTCTTCTTCACAAACAAGATGGGTGCTCCCCAAGGAGAAACACTAGGGCGAATAAATCCTTTGTCAGAAAGTTCTCAAAGCTGGCTTGAAAGTTCTTGCATTTTTGAAGGTGCAAGACGATAAGGTGACTTGGCCACAGGATTTGCTCCTTGCAGTAGGTCAATACGAAATTTGACATGATGTGCGGGAGGAAGACCGGGTAAATCTTCGGGAAAGACTTCTGGGAAGTCTTTGATTACCAGAATATCTTGAGGACTCTTGTCTTTGCCTTTCCATTCCACATTATGAGCCAAGAATGCCACACATTTCTTTCGTAAGTACTTTCATGCGGTAGTGCAAGACATAAGCTTGAGTCCCTTTGATGGCTTCTCACCATAAACGTTCAGAATGTCGCCCGAGTCAAGAGGGATACGAATATACTTGTCAAAGTAGAAAACTTCAGCATGATGCTTAGTCAGCCAATCTATGCCTACTATGATGTCAAAACCTCCGAGAGCCATAGGGATACGATTGATTGAGAAATCATGGTCGTTCAAGTTTAGGGTATAATTTCTAATGATGGTGTCACATGAAACAGAATATCCATCCGCCACTAATATATCAAAGGGTTTGTCTAACTTAGCCAGACTCATGGCAAGTTGTGGTTCAAATTCAAAGGACACAAAACTTCTATCGAAACCAGTATCAAACAGGATAGAAGCATATTGCTGGTTAATTAGGTACGTACCGTTCACCACATCGTTGTTGGCTTGAGCTTCGTGGGCATTGATGTTGAAGGCACGTCCACGGGCTACAGGGTTTCCATTCCCCTGGTTCACATTTTCCCGATTCATGTTTCCCTGGTTCATATTCCCCCTGAATCATGTTGCCCTGGTTCATGTTAGCTTGGTTCACAATGACCAACCTAGGGCAACGGTTCCTGAAATGATTTGGATCACCGCACTCGTAACAAGCACGACCCTAAGGGATAGCAGCAAGAACAGGAATATCAGTTTGATAGGCTTGGTTAGCTCGGGGAGTAGCACGACAGATGTTACCCGTATGCCAGGACGTCCACATTTGGTACATAAACGACACGGCATGTAGATGGTATGATGGAGCTGGCAAGTGTTGCACAAGGGTAGAGTTCCTACATAAGGTTTCTTGATGTGGTTGGATGCAGTAAGAGCCACTTGGGATAGAGGAGTAGCAGGTGTGACAATGGCAAAGTTCCTTCCTTTCCTTTTTTTGTTATTGAAGGAAGACTCAGGCTTGGTCTACTTGGTGGGTTCAGCAGTGGTTTTCTAAAGGGTCTTCTTGACACCCTTTTTAGATAGAGTTCCTGCCTTAACATGTTTTTTTGACAAGGCTGCAGCAAGATGGATGGCTTCTTCAAGGGTGACTAGTTTGCTACCCAAAACAGTATCCTGAATCTGCATAGGCAGCCCATTATTTTATTTCTCAATAGCTCAGGAGAGAGGAGTGACCATATGAGGCACTAAAATACTAAGTTCATGAAAACGGGTGGTGTAGGCAAGGCTTTAACCACTATCTTGTTTGAGATCCTAGAACACAGCTTCCAGTTTCTTGATCTCGTTGTGAGGGCAAAACTGATCGGTCATTAGTGTCTTGACATCAGCCCAAGGTAGGGCTAGGGCAACTTTGATCCCATGATTATGCTTTTCCCCGTTCCACCATGTGAGTGCCCTCTTCTGGAAGACACTGGTAGCATAACAAACTTTCAGGTTCTCGGGACAGTCAGCATTGATGAAGGTTCCCACAATGCTTTCAAACCATTGGAGAAGTCCAGTGGCTCCCTCATTCCCGTAGAACTTGGTGGGGTTGAAGGAGTTGAAGTGTTTGAAAGTGCACACCGGGTTCCTTGGTGCAACATTTTGGTTTAGTTGGTTAACCATGGTTGGTAAGATCATAGCCATTTTCTGAATGATCCTGTTGGTGAGGTTGCCCTTATGTTCACGACGGGGAGGCATTCAACAAAGGGATGAATAGAAAGTTCGTAAGATGTGAATCATATATAAGAGTTTGTAAACAGGTCATGAGATATTAGATAAAACATAGGTGGTACCCTAATGGGTACATTAACTATAACAAAGTACTTTAAGTTCATCTAATGTTTTAGAAGTCATGCTTTAACCTATAAGTGGACACTCGTTACAAGAATTCCAAGGAAAGCATAACTGGTCCATCGGTTGTTTTGGATTTATACGAAATGCTTTCTTAGACAGAACTCACAGAATACAGGCATCCACCCTTCTGGATTACACAAGTTCTCATTCATTAGTTAGAACCTACTTACCTTTGAGAGTTTCATTTGGATTAGACTTTTAAGTCTAAGAATAGAATTCATGTAGATTCTTTGTAGTTCATGTAGTTGTATCAGGTAGTCAGAAATAGATAGATGTAGGTAAGTATAGTATAGAGTGGAGTTCCTAATGAAATACACGAGTTAAACTCGTGTTTGGGACTCCTAGGTTATAGTCTAGGTCATGTGTGTCTAATAACATAATTCCCCATAACTGTAGAAGCATGTTTTGTAACTATAGATTAAATTATATGTATCGGTGTACGTGGCTAGTACGTAGGAGGGTGTTCCTGAGTACTTAGCCCGCACACCAGTTTGGTCCTGCGTACTTAGTAAGTACGCAAGGCTTTTGCCTTGCGTACTTGTCAAGTACGCATGACCAAACCATGCGTACTTAGTAAGTACGCAAGGCTTTTGCCTTGCGTACTTGTCAAGTACGCAGGTAGTGTTCCTTCGCCTACAAATAGAAGACTTGTCTTCATTTGTAGGTGGAACTCTGGAACAAGTTAGAGGTGTCCGGGTTGGGAAGAGCTCTCCCGACCCCTGGAACGTGAGCTTTGATGAGATATGTGTGCTTCTTTGGTATGTAGTCTGTAATACGGGATGACTTCTTTATTATTGATTACGTTTCGTTTCATTATCTTTTGTCTGTGTTTGTGTTTTCTCTGTATCATTTCTTTGTTCCCACACAAATCATAGAACAGATCCGTGTAAATCCGCTGCGCGACAAGGCTCCCGGGACCTACAATAACCATGGCTCTGATACCAATCTGTCGCACCTCGACCGGCGGGGGATTATACGCCGGCGCTGACGCGGTTGTTCATAAGCACATGATCATCTATTAAATATGGTAATATTTATTCATCAATTTAAAAACATCCGTTACAAAGGAAATGGAATATGAAAAGTTTAAGACAAGACAATATTTAAATTTAAACTAGGTCCAAGTCCTAGGTGAGCAAGTGGTGTCCTTAAACAGGTGCACATGAAACATTTGAGTAAATGTCAACTACAAGTAGTTGGTGAGTGACATAGGTTTTGACACCAAACAAAAGTTGAGTAAAAAGTATTTGAAATTCAATATGTTCAAAGTATAACTAAGACATAAATGTGAAAACATACAAGGTTCCAAGCGTACAATTCAATCCGTAGTAAATGGAAAACTAGTAAGTACAATCCCATTGATTGTGTTTTGGAAAATAGTAATATGGTACACACAAAACCCACCAAGGTTCGTGTCAACTGGAATCGGATTCCCCTATAAATGATCATGTTAGGTACTACCTTAGGCATGGGTAGCAGGTTAATGAATGTATTAGCATGAACACACGTAATGGTCACCAAGCAGTTTAAGACATAAAGCACATAGTAAATTGCATGAGAACAAATGTTATTGAATTTGGTAAGTACAGTATGTAAACATGTTCCACCCCGAGTATTTGTAAACAATAGTAAAGAGAAAGGGGGCTATGAAACTCACTTGTGTTAAAGTTAGGAATGGTACGAACTGGTAGAGATTGTTAGGCCTCGTGAGGAACTCTTCAACACACATACACGTGATATGGTAACCTAATTTCAATATTCGTCTACATTGTATTTAGGAGATATTGAGACATTTAGGGTTTCATGGGAGCTTGGGACTGGGCATGGGATTTGTACATATTTTTGAAGGAAAATATATGTTTATGACAATTATTGAAATGATAAAAATAGTTTGCAAGATTAATTAGAATTTATTAGAATTTCTATGTATTTATAAAGTGTTTATAGTAATAATGATGTATTGAATTTATTTAAGTAATTAATAAAATAATTAATAAATAGATTATGGACTAGTAAAGGTTTAAATAATTGTTTCAAAAATAATTATTTAAACTATTTAAATAACCTCTTTTTTTATAGAAAAGAACGATGAATAAAGAGATATTAAATTAGTATTAGTGTTAAATAAATTAGTTCAATCTTGTATAACTATTTATATAAAAATAATTATTTGAGTAATTCTTTAGACTTTTAAATGCATTAAATTATTATTCTAGCCAAATAATTATTTATGTATTTTTAAAAGATGGGTAAAAATGTTTAAACAATTATTTATAATTTAATTAATAACCATACTATTTTATAAACATAACTAGATCTATTTAAATAAAACATTATTTTTTTAAGATCTATAACATTTAAAATATAAGTAAAACCTTATTCCTGTTTTCTGATCTTATAAACATTTTGTAGTTCCCCCGGGTGTCTCGGATCGTCACATGCAAGTGTGTTCCTGGTCGAACCGGGTGCGGAATGCCTGTGACTAGGTGGAGTATCAATCAAAACAAAGTAAACCGACAACAAAGACACAAGATACTTTCAAACTTCGTCTATTGATAATCACAACCGGTTACAGAGAGAATGAGTGCGTACATACATTATGTCAAGACCTGCTATATATACTAGACTTATTGCCTGCGCACTTAGCAAGTGCGCAGGGTTTAACTCATTCGTGCTTAGCAAGTACGAAGATTTTGTTCTTGCGTACTTGCTAAGTACGCAAGATATACATCATGCACACTTACTAAGTGCGCACAACACTTAACAGAAACAGCCAAGACTAAGTACATACATATGTGATTACAACTCGACTATCGATACATACAGATACTTAAATACAGGTACAAATACATAAAGACAAGTACATAAGCTAAGACAGCATCCAGAGTGTCTGTCATACAAACGTGGTTCAACAAACTCCCCCTTGACAACAGCTCTAGATTGTCTTCGGTCTTCAAACTCCACCAGCTTTAGCTTCCATCTTCAGCTTGTAGTCCAGACAAAACTTGACCAACTTGTCGTATCTAGATACTTGAAGCTTTGTCCACTCGTCCGTGTAGATGCAGTATCTTTCATTTAGGACCATCAGATCTTTCACAGAGAAATTAATGAAAGTGATTTCATCAAAAACTCTGATCAGTTCCTTTGGTTCCAAGCTCCCACCTGCGTACATTACTCTACTATTCACCATTGCCTCGCCTGTCTTTGGGTCCACGTACCAGTACCATATGTTACCAAGGATATCCTGAGATAACTTGCTCAGGGGAATCCTGGTTTCACACAACACTGGATTGTAAACCAGCTTCTTTAGTCTACAGTTTGTCACAGGATGTTTAATACTTTTATCCTGGACTTTCTTGGGCATCTGAGGCTTGAAGACTTCAAAGTTCCCTGATCTTCCCTCTCTTTGTAGTGTCTTCCACAAACCCATTGCCACCGCATGATGAGAATTACCAAACAGCTCTCGGTTTGCAAGGTTCACCAAATCATACTTCGGTAGGGAGCTGAACGCTTCACTGTTAGGTTTCAAGTATTGAACCCCACCAGCCCGTTTAATAGCGAACAACTTCTTGTCGTCATCAAACTTGATAGACAAGATCATACCTGTAGCTCCATGTTTGTCTTTGATAAATGTCTTCTTCCAGACAGGAGCTTAATCCTTTGTAAACCAACCAGTCGGATATTTACTTTTCCACGCCTCTGGATCAACAGGTTTAGGAATGGTGGGAGATGCTTCAGTCGAAGCCTCAACAGTACTTTTGGGCTCGACTGAACCTGTGTTAAAATCAGCTTCAAAGGCTGGAGCTTCAAATATCTCTCCATCCTCAAGCTCGTAAACTCCTTCACCGTCCCCTATGGGTAACTCTACCATAACATCCTCATCTTCTACATCCCATTCATCATCAGACTCGATCTCTCCTTCCTCCAGATTGCTGAGGGCATCGATCTAAGCTTCTTTGGAATAGTCTGGCTCAATCAGTAGAATGACCTCATCAGATAGGTAGTATAGCACCTCAGCCACAGACTTTCCTTTATCACCTCCACTACCACAAACATCACCGCCTTCATGTTGAGTGGACCCCCCTCAGCCATAGGCACGGCAGAATAAGGAACAATCACTCATGCTAACGATTGCTGGGTCACTTCCACTGGGACCAGCTTTAGGATCCTTGTCCTGGTCGTCACCCTTAGACAGATCATCTAGGTGACAAGCCTCATCACTACTTGGCTTTGTCAGTTTCTCCTTCTCCTTCAACAATTCCTTAATCTTCTACCCCTGAGCAGCAAGGGTTTTGGTCATATCATAGACCAATTTGACCATCATATCGTGCTCCTTACGCTGCAACTCATCAACCGCCCTTTCCTTTTTCAAAGCCGCTACTTCATCAACCAAAGAGTTAATCTGACCTTGTTGCTTGTCAGACTCCTCCCTTGATTTCCGTACCGTCTCTAGTAAACCAGCAACTTGAGACTCCAGGGTAGCAATCCTTGCATCCCGTGGATCTGGATCCCTAGATGTAGAGGCTCCGGCTGTATGAGTGGGAAAAGTGAAGATGTCATCAAATTTGAACCCATGGGTGAAATAACCATATGAAAAGGGTTCATTGATTGGTTGAAGGGTGGTAGTTGGAATAGTGGTTGGGATGGAAGTTGGTATGGTAGATGTTGCAATGGTGGTTGGGGGTGATAGTGACCTTCTCAGTTAGGATTGGAGTCATCACCGTCACCTGGACAGGTTGTAGTGGGAGGGATACTATCATAGAAACCTCCTCTGTGACAGTAGCAACAGTTACTTGACTTGTTACACATGGACGCCTCCCCATCCTTTGATATAGCTGGGTGGAAGTTGACGTAGAGGTTGAAGCAGTGCTCACGGCCTTAGTGACTTGTCGCCATGCAACACTAAATTCTACTTCTCTAGGGATACCCGCAGATGTCCTATCCCCCCGACGCTTATTAATACTTTCTCGTCTCTATCTTTGTATAGCAGCATCTGAATCAGATTCGGCTTCATACTCACTGCTTGTACTTTCTTGTCTCTTTCTCTTAGAAGACGACTCGGTAATGGTCACCGCTGTCATTCTTCTCGGGTGTGATTGGTCTGGTGCATCATCAGAATCAGATGAATCAGATTATGTTGCTTCGGAGTCAGATTCTTTAGCACCAGCACTTCTTTCTTCTTCATCTCCTTCATTTTCAGATTCATTGCCACCTTCAACTTCCTCCTCTACTTGCTTGTTAGAGTGTTCACTTAGTTCAAGCTCCGACTAGGGACTATACCATCTGAAATTACCTGGGGCGACATATGCTTCGTTGATTAAGTGTCCGGAGAGAGGAGTATGCACAGGGGTAGGTTGACTTTAAGAATTGAGCGAATACTCTCTTGTCCACTCGTTTCATTTGTAATCTTTCCCCAAATTCCGGTAGATTTGGCAACGCATCATTGATCAAAAGTTGCACAAATATGGGGTATAACAAGAACCTAAACCTCTCCGATATATTGATCTGATCAGTTAAGGCTTTGAAGATGTATATAGAGAAGTTATAACCCGTGTTTAGAGCCAGCCCAACCATAGCAGCTGCTAGATCATGACCCATGGCATCCTTCCCTGCCTTCCTTGAAGAAAGTACCTCCACTGATCTAGCACCCACATCTTCTTGTACGATGCATAATATTGCACAACGACGTATCCCATTCGTTGCCTCCAACACCCATCCACAAAGTAATCTGGATACGAAGTTGGGTCGGTTGCAAGATCCCGGAACTGTAAAACTCTCCTGATAGTGTCCTTAGAGATGGAAATGTCATGACCTGTCACAGTAGCCCGAATGACATTGGGAGTTACTGTGCAGTCATGTTCTTCAGTATCCCAGAACTGCTTCAAGTATGGTCTTGATACGACAGGGTCTGCTGAAATAGCGTAGCTAAACTTTGAGCGATTCAAGAAATCGATGATATCCCGGTACTCAAGTGCAGCACCCTTCCATTTCGGTTGTGTTAGAGCCAGAATATTGAATTCGCTTGTAAAAGCACGAGCCATCACTGCAAAAGCATACAATGAACACAATAAGAACAAGAATAGTCACTGGAATTGAACAAACATGACACTGTATAGCACATTCACAGGAAAGAATTTTCAGACATAGAAAAATTTGCAATTTGCCTTCTTGCTTACTTAGCAAGTACGCAGGGTTTATACCTTGCGTACGCAAGAGTTATATCATGCGTACTTACTAAGTGCGCAGGTTCTAACACTTGAGCAAAAGCAGACTTTTCCAAATCAAAGAATGGTCGAAATTTGATGTTGCTCAAGGTCACCACAACGTCGAAACACGCATTTAGAACTCATGGGACCAAGTCCAACACCAAAATCATGCTAAAACCAGGTCAATTTTACCTAAACCTGTTCTGACCTCAACCGACGGTCAGACTATGTTCAGAGACAAAATCAAACAATGTTAAGGACGATAGTTGAGTAATTAGTGTTCGGTTTGAGTTTATAAACAACATTCAGGTCTTAATTTCAGTAAAGAACGGCCAAAACTTGTCTTAAATTTGACATCCAACCCTAGGTCTAAGAACGGTCAAGAATCGGTCCGAAACATGATGATTTGATGATGAAATCTGCTAAGATTCTCACCGAATGATTGTTAAGTGAAGATGAAACAATGAACGGGACGAAAAAATCGTTTGGAATCACACAAATTTTTGAGGAAATACGAGGGAATAGAAGTGGTTTGAAATGAGATAAAGTCTGAGAAATTTTCTAAGTCCACTAAATATACCCACACACTCGGGTCTTGCGTACTTAGCAAGTACGCAAGGTTTAAGTCTTGCGTACTTACAAGTACGCAAGATTTAATTCCTGCGAACATAACAAGTACGCAGAAACCCTTGTGAAATCCAATTTCAACTCAAATTATGAAGACAGTCAAGTCAAATAACGAACCTGATAAAAACATTCAATCAAGAGATTTCAAAAGCAATTCAAGGAAGTTAAACACATATATTTTTGGTTTTTCTTAACTTTTGATAAACTTTACTTAAAATATTTTTAAGCTTTTCTGAATGAAGATAATATGCACAAGAATATACACACAATCTATTTTTGGGTCAAAGTCATGAGCGGATAATCATATAAGGCTATTGTAAGCAAAAATGATACACAATAAACATCAAAGAATATGGGATCATGTCATGGATTACTACTTATTCATACGTAATATGCAATATAAACAAGTTAATTCAAGTTGTCAATATTATAAGATTTGAAACCATAAGCATCTTTGTATCACGTTCTTGTGTGTTAAGGTATTAATTATAAGATATACAACGTGTACCCCACAGTTATGCTACAAAAATGTGAATTGCACTATCTCAAGGCATCTAAGATTTTCCCAAAGATTTTCAAATCTCCAGAATGAAGTTACATCGTTTAGCACACAAAAAAATCAAGAAGAATCCAAAAGGATTAACAAGAATCATAACATTCAGAATCGACTGATTCAGTTGTCTTGGTTTGATTGGTTTTTCTTCTGTGAATATCATATGATGATTCAGGTTAATAGATATGGAGTCTGAGGAGTTAGGTAAGGGGATCCAACTTTTATCCGGATTTGATTTCAAAGAATCAGGTATGATTCAAGGGTGAATATAAGCTTAACGGTTGATGTCAAGACATATCTTGGCCCAACTTCCCATTGCATACTTGTGAGTATGGCGAGTGAAGTGAACCAAAAAATTGTGCTAAAGACATAAACCAAAACTGGTCTCTTAAGAAAAAATTTGCTAAAATCTTACATCCTTTATCTGATAATGATTTTTTTGTATTCTTTTACACACACACACCCATGCATACATGGGTTCAAATCATAGTTGTAGTCTAGATTTAGTTTCCACACTACTAATGATTCAAAAATGCTTATAGCCTATTGACAATTCTAATTACTTGCAAATATTTAAATTAAGACCGAAACAACTTAAACATTAAAGTAATCATGACGCAAACATTTCCCATATGTGCAGTCTAAGACGTTTAGATCATTACTGATCTACTATCATTTCCTCTGTTCTTCAAATAACTTTGAAATTTTCTCCATTTTCTATTTTGTTTGGATTTTTGTAAAATATTTGAGAATTAAACAGAACTATATAGATGAAATTTAAAAGAAATAAAGATTAACTTCCATGAAATTATTTGATTTGAAAAATGAGTTTTCTCAATCAGGATTGAACATTCCTATCAGGTTGACAAGATGTTCAAAACGGGTCCGATCAAGCGCCTTAGTGAAAAGGTTAGCAAAGTTATCATCCGTGTGAACTTTTACAAGTTCAACCAAATGCTTTTCAGCACAGTCACGGATGAAATGATGGCGAATCTCAATATGCTTAGTTTTGGAATGTTTCACCGGGTTGTTCGTGATAGACATCGTGGCATTGTTGTCAATGAACAGAGGAGTTCCAGTGTAGTTCAAGCCATAATCTCTCAATTGCTGCTGGATCCACAATATCTGAGAACAACAGCTCTCGGCAGCAATGTACTCTACTTCACATGTTGAGACATAAACCGTTGACCGCTTCTTGCACTGCCAGGAGACCAGCCTGTCTCCCAAGAATTAACATCCACCTGAGGTTGATTTTCTATCAAGGTTACAACTGCCATAATTAGAATCGGTATAGGCTTTGAGGTCAAATGACCGCTGCTTTGAGTACCAAAGACGCAATCGGGGTTTCCTCTTCAAGTATCTGAAGATCCTCTTAACAACTATCATGTGAGACTCCTTTGGTTGTGACTGAAACCTTGAGCACAAGTATACAGAAAACATTATGTCGGGCCTTGAAGCTGTGAGATACATAAGAGATCCTATCATCCCACGGTACAATTTGCAATCCACATCCTTTCCATCTTTGTCTGGATACAGACCATGTTTGACGGGGATGGTGTGCCATAAGTACTGCTATCATTCATCTTGTATTTTGTCAAGATGTCTTGCACATACTTAGTTTGATGCAGATAAATGCCATCCTGCCTATGAATGACTTGCAGACCTAAAAAGAATGACAGTTCACCCATGTTGCTCATTTCAAACTTGGACTTCATCACCTATTCGAATTCCCTACACATCCCTTCATTTATAGACCCAAATATAATGTCATCGACATAGACTTGTACAAGAAGAATATCACCTCCTGCTTTCCTAATGAAGAGGGTCGAGTCAATTTGTCCGCAGTCGAAACCATTGGACAGAAGATGCTTTGATAAAGTCTCATACCATGCACGAGGTGCTTGATGAAGACCATAAAGTGCTTTGTCAAGCTTGTACACTTTATTGATATTATGCGGATCTTCAAAACCTGGTGGTTGAGTGACATAGACCTCTTCAGGAACTTTTCCATATAGGAAAGCACTATTCACATCAAGTTGATAGACCTTGAAGCCGACATAGGAGGCATAAGCCAGAAACAGTCGAATGGCCTCAAGTCTAGCAACTGGGGCATATACTTCTGTGTAATCCAAGCCCTCTTGTTGATAAAAACCCTGAACAACCAACCTTGCTTTATTCTTCACTACAACATGTCGATCGTCCGTCTTGCATTTGAACACCCATCTAGTTCCAATCGGATGCATTCCCTTCGGAAGGTCAACCAGATCCCACACATGCAACTTTTGGAATTGAGGCAATTCATCTTGCATCGCCTCTATCCAACAGTTGTTACCGAGAGCCTCTTTCACATTCTTCGGCTCCAATTAGGTTACGAAAGTAGCACGCAGACAAGTTTCCATGACATCTGTGTCAAGTACCTCAGCATACAGACTGGTGTTCTCAGTAATGGTTCTATGACGCGTTTAAACACCGGCATTAGGATCACCAATAATGTTCTCAATTGGATGATTCCGATACACTCTCGTCTCTGGTAATTGTGGTTCTTGAATTTCTGAATCAAGGTTCGTGCTCAACTCCCCCATATCCTATGTTCCAGAAGAAGAAGATTCAATGTTGATTGGATCAGCTAAAGCTTCATTTCCTACTTGAGTGTTAGGATCAACTTGAGCGTAATTTCCGTCAACATGAACAACTACAATGTTATCACTATCATGAGTTCTAGATGAAGAAACAGCATTTGAATCGGGAGTTACAATCGGTACAGCTGCACGGGTTACGAAATTGGAGTCATCACCGCCACCAAGGAACTCATACACATTGGCGACATCATCTGCAGATAGATCAGGAAGATTGAATGACTTGAATATAGCATCATAATCAAGTCCCCAAGCAGGACCAGTTGGTTCTGGTGGAATGTTGTATTTACTGCAGTCCCCTTCGAACCATTCTTCCACGGACCTACTCTCAATATTGTACACTCTCTTGCAAGGCGAGTTGGCAACATATTCTAAGAAGATGCCTTCCACTGCTTTTGCATGAAATTTAGACTTGCAATCATTGTACTGTAATAATAAAGAGCAGGGACTACCAAAAGGAACTAGGTAGTTAAGACTGGGAGGTCAATTGTTAATCAACCCATAACAAGTTTTATTGTGCCTTTTAACCACTAGAACTCTGTTCAAGACGTGACACGTTGTGTTGACTGCTTCTGCCCAGAAAGTGACAGGAAGCTTTGCATCTGACATCATTGTCCTTGCAGTCTCAATTAGTGTTATGTTCTTCCATTCTGCAACTCCATTATGCTGAGGTGTGTACAGGGCACTAAATTCATGACAAATACCCTTCTTGAGAAAGAAAAGTTCGAACAAAATATTCTTGAACTCAGTTCCGTTATCACTCCTTATTCTTCTAACCTTCAACTTGCATAAAGATTCCAAGCTCAAGATCAGGTATTGAAGAACATCAGCAGTCTCATCCTTTGTACCTAAAAAATGCATCCAAGAAAAATGTGAGAAATCATCAGTTACAACTAGAAAATATGACTTCCCTCCAATACTCCTCATACTTATGGGCCCAAACAGATTCATATGTAAGAGCTCCAAAGGCGCATCGATGGAGTTTTGTAGCTTGGGCTTGTGAGACTTCGTTGCTGTTTGCCCTTTTTACAAGGCATACAGTCATCTGCAACGGAGAATCTCAGCTTAGGAACCCCGGTAACTAAACCGTTTTGGAAAAGATGGTTAATTTTACGATAAAAAATATGTCCGAGTTTCCTATGCCACAAGATTGAGTCAAGATTTGTCGCTTTGGTAAGCAAACAAGCAGGAACTGAATATGTGGTTTTCGCCATGCTCATGTTGATCTGATAGGTATTATTCATTCTTGGCACACGCATCAAAATCCAGTCTTCAGGAACCTCAAACCCAGGTTTGAGAATCATACATTCAGATTTGTCAAACATGACTGAGTAGTCATTATCACAGATCTGAGAAACACTCAACAGGTTATGCTTTAGCTACTCGCAGTATTTGACGTTGTCGAAGCTAACACTACCATTTGAAACCACGCCTTGATAAGTAATATTGCCGCCCTTCTCGCCTGCAAAGGCCACATAGCCACCTCTGAATGGTTTTACATCTTGAAGCAGGGCCATGTTGCCAGTTATGTGCCAAGAGCATCCACTATCTACATACCAATGATTAGAGATAGTTCCCTTCAGATGTCCCTGCACGAGTCACAAGAAATTAATTAGATTTAGACACCCAAGCCATGGTGGTCTTGGGTCGTCCGTCTTTCTCAAAATATAGTACTTCAATTAATTCACAGTCGTGACTGTCAAAAATGGGTGAATCTTTAGAAGACTTGAGTCCAGGAGATTGAGAACTTTTAGATTTCTTGTTCTAGGACCTTTTCTTTTGTTTTACTGGAACAGTCGGCTTGCATTCGAAAGCACCAGGTGAACTAGTAGCAGCTTCACCTGATTGAATTCTAGCCAGCTGTTCCAGCTTCCTCAATATCTTGTTCCTTCTTCTCCTCTATGGCTTAGAAAGCTTAACCACATGTTTCTAATCAGTTTGTGCACTACCAGAGGTAGACACACAGGGTTTCCTACTTGAGTGTTAGGATCAACTTGAGCGTCATTTCCGTCAACATGAACAACTACAATGTTATCACTACCATGAGTTCCAGATGAAGAAACTGCAGTTGAATCGGGAGTTACAATCGGTACAGTTGCACGGGTTGAGAAATTGGAGTCATCACCGCCACCAAAGAACTCGTACACATTGGCGGCATCATCTGCAGATCGACAAGGAAGATTGAACGACTTGAATATAGCATCATAATAAAATCCCCAAGCAAGACAAGTTGGTTCTGGTGGAATGTTGTATTTACTGCAGTCCACTTCGAACCATTCTTCCACGGACCTACTCTCAATATTGTACACTCTCTTGCAAGGAGAGTTGGCAAGATATCCTAAGAAGATGCCTTCTACTGCTTTTGCATGAAATTTAGACTTGCGGTCTTTGTAATGTAATAATAAAGAGCAGGGACTACAAAAATAAACTAGGTAGTCAAGATTGGGAGGTCGATTGTTAATCAACTCATAACAAGTTTTATTATGCCTTTTAACCACTAGAACTCTGTACAAGACGTGACACGCTGTGTTGACTGCTTCTACCCAGAAAGTGACAGGAAGCTTTGCATCTGACATCATTGTACTTGCAGTCTCAATTTGTGTTATGTTCTTCCATTCTGCAACTCCATTATACTGAGGTGTGTACGGGGCACTAAATTCGTGACGAATACCCTTCTTGAGATAGAAAAGTTCCATCACATTATTCTTGAACTCAGTTCCGTTATCACTCCTTATTCTTCTAACCTTCAACTTGCATAAAGATTCCAAGCTCAAGTTCAGGTATTGATGAACGTCAGCAGTCTCATCCTTTGTACCTAAAAAATGTACCCAAGAAAAATGGGAGAAATCATCAGTTACAACTAGACAGTATGACTTCCCTCTAATACTCCTGATACTTATGGGCCCAAACAGATCCATATGTAAGAGTTCCAAAGGGGTATCGTTGGAGTTTTGGAGCTTGGGCTTGTGAGATTTCCGTTGCTGTTTGCCCTTTTTACAAGGCATACAGTCATCTGCAATGGAGAATCTCAGCTTAGGAACCCCGGTAACTAAACCGTTTCGAACAAGATGGTTTATTTTACGATAAGAAATATGTTCGAGTTTCCTATGCCACAAGATTGAGTCAAGATCTGTCACTTTGGTAAGCAAACAAGAAGCAACTGAAGATGTGGTTTTCGCCACGCTCATGTTGATCTGATAGGTATCATTCGTTCTTGGCGCACGCATCAAAATCCAGTCTTCAGGAACCTCAAACCCAGGTTTGAGAATCATGCATTCAGATTTGTCAAACATGACTGAGTACTCATTATCACACATCTGAGAAACACTCAACATGTTATGCTTTAGCTGCATGCAGTAGTTGACGTTGTCGAAGCTAACACAACCATTTGAAACCGCGCCTTAACAAGTAATAATGCCGCCCTTCTCGCCTGCAAAGGCCACATAGCCACCTCTGAATGGTTTTACATTTTGAAGCAGGGCCATGTTGCCAGTCATGTGCCGAGAGCATCCACTATCTACATACCAACGATTAGAGATAGTTCCCTTCGGATGTCCCTGCAGGAGTCACAAGAAATTAATTAGATTTGGAAACCCAAGCCATGGTGGTCTTGGGTCGTCCGTCATTCTCAAAATAAACTATTTCATTTAATTCACAGTCGTGACTGTAAAAAATGGGTGAATCTTTAGAAGACTTGGGACCAGGAGATTGAGAACTTTTAAATTTCTTGTTCTGGGACCTTTTCTTTTGTTTTACTGGAACAGTCGGCTTGCATTTAGAAGCACCACGTGAACTAGTAGAAGCTTCACCTGATTGAATTCCAGCCAGTTATTCCAGCTTCCTCAATATGTTGTTCCTTCTTCTCCTCTGTGGCTTAGAAAGCTTAACCACAGGTTTCTCACCAGTTGGTGCACTACTTGAGGTAGACACACAGTGTTTAGCAGGTTGCTTTTCCCTTTTTGGAACAGATGGCTTAGCCTCAGATGAGATCTTTGGCTTCACCATAGGATTCACCACATGTGATTTGGGATTCTTGGGTTGCTTCACTGATGGTGACTTAGAGATAACAACCGGTTGTGAAACAATTGGCCGTTTTCCTTGGTTCTTAGCAGGGCAGTTTACAAGGATGTGACCAACCATACCAAAGTGAAAGCAAGCACGTTTTTCCTTATAAATCCTCCTGTAGGGCTCATTTTATTTGACGTTTGATGACTCATCATGATGAATAGGAAAAGGTGTTTGGTGAACAAGAGTAGTGGTTTTTGATGTACCTGATGTTGATTCATTTTTGGAAATGTAGTATTTTTCTAAATTTGCTTTATTACCAAGCCCATAATGATTTGCAAAGGTTTCTTTCTTAACTTGGTTAATATTCTTATAACCCCCATAAAGCATCACTTTTAGTTTTTCATTTGTTTCAGCGGTATCAGGCTCAGTCAAAATTCACTTATCACGATCAGTGATAATGTGTTTCACAACTTTGTGTTCATCAATCAACTCCTCTGAGACAATACCATCAAGGATGGTGTTCATCGGTGAAAAACTCCTGATCAGAAGCAGAGTCAGCCTTACTTGCGGAATCATCCTTGTTAGACGAATCATCCTGACTTGAGGATTCATCAAGGCATGACAAGTCAATATCATTTAAGCCGTTGACAAAATTTCTGCTTACTGGTGGAGGAATGGCCTTAGTACCCAACCCTAAGCCGTTGACAAGTCAATATCAACTGCAAGACCTCATTCTGCAGCTTGGTAATTTTATTATTTCTCTGTTCTAACCCTTTGTACGCAACATCCAAATGAAACTATTATTCGCTGATTTTAAGTGAAAAATCACGTTTTTCTTTCTTTAAAGTTTCAATTGAATCTTTGTAAGGGGTTCGACTTTGTCCTGAAGCTTAGAATTCTATTCTTTCAAGCCAAGACATTTGGAACATGAAATGACAGCAAAAGAATTAGAGTCTACCTCAGTTGACGAACTTGATGCCTCCCAATAGCCATAAGGGTAAATGCAGTTGTAGACTCCTTTTGGTCAGCTACAGACGCTTCCTGTTCTTCTACTTCCACCATCTCTACTATCTCAGCCATTAGACCAACTTGTGTTTGAGCAATAAGGGCATCCTCTAAATGAACACCCCAATCAAAGCTTTCGTCATGTTGAGCTACCAAAGCATTGGACGTTCCACCTTGACCTTGATTGCGGTTGTTAGAATTGTTGTACCCTTGATTATTTCCTTGGTTGTTTCCCTGGCTTGGTCTAGTGAATCCTAAGACAGGTGCTTTATCCTTCTGACATTCACGAGCAAAGTGTCCAAAGTTCTGACACTTGTAGCACTTGGCCTTGGATTTATCAAAACCCACCTTGGCATTTGAATGCCCACCAATAAACCTCCTGCCAGTTCTATTCAAGAAATGCTTAGCCCTTCTCAAGATCATGGCTATATTCCATTGAATATCCATGTCCTCCATGTCATCTGGATCCACCTGATTAAAATCTTCTTCAATTGTCTCAGGATATGTAAGCTTGCCACCAATGAAGTTCTCATAGGCAAGCATACACGATGAAAATAATGCTACGTGTTATTCAGCTATCTTGGCTATTGCAGTCTGGTTAGCTGAAGATGTGGAGGTAGGATTTCTTGAGGAATGTTGGTGGTGAAAACCAAATCCATAAGATGTAAAGCATGTATGACCCCCACAACCATTCGAGTTATCTTCTTCATGATAGTTCCCTGAGAATAAGGCGATTCCTGAACCAGATGATTTAGCTGTGGAAGACGTCCCATAATACATAGAATGGTCTTGGATTTGAGGTCTCCCTGAGCTTTCTTTTCTCTTAAGGTTCATATCGTGTGCTTGAACCTTACCGATTGCTTCTTCAATCGTCATCTCATAGAACTTGGGGTTCTCTCTTAGCAGAGTGGTATACATCTCAAACTTTGGTGGTAACGCATCCAGAAATTTTTCAACTAATTCCTCATCAGGATACATCAGCTCAAAAGCTTTTAACTCAGTTTATAGATGATAGAACCTAGATATAAGTTCATCTGTAGATTCATTCTTCAGGTATCTGAAGCACTCATACTGCTTTCTCAAGAGATCTATTTTGGTCTTCTTGATGTCACTGTTCCCCTCTAAACTTTTCTACAATGCCTTCCAGAGATCTTTTGATATATCATATCCTCTGAAGCTGTGAAAGATTTATCTAGTTAGGGCCATTGTGATAGATCCATGTGCTTTCTTTTCTCTATCGTAAACTTTCTTTTCTTCTCCATCTAGCTTAGATATAGGCTTGGGAACAATTTCATCAATATATGTATAAGTAGGATGCTTATAACCCTCAAGTATAGGTATCCACAAATAGGAATCAATGTATGAGATATAATGCTCAAAGCGTGCTTTCCAATTAGAATAATCATTAACATTAAGCAGCTTTGGCGGTTTTTGCTGAGTACCTATTTCGTTATCATAGTTAAGCAGGTTACCAAGATTCTGGAGATTTGCCATAGGGTAAAACTTAGTCAAAAACTCAAAAAGTCAATACAACTTGCCCACTTAAGAATGGCCTTGCGAACTTAAGAGACTGTTCTTGCGCACTTGAGATTTCCTCCTGCGTACTTAGTAAGTACGCAGGAGTAAATGTTAAGTATGCACAAGGCAAAGTTAAGTACGCACAAGAATGGTATTGTGTACTTGTCAAGTACGCACGAAGACTGTCCTTTTAGCCAAAAAGGGTAAGTACGCAGGTCACTTTTTCACCTGCTCTCACCAACTTTTTTCGATTGCCAGAAATACCTCAGATCTTCAAATTTTGAAGATATGAACAAATTGATCAACCCAAAAGGTTAGAAACTTGTTTCTAACAAACCCTTGATGATCAAAACAGTTAAATAAACAAGAAAAAGGTTGGATTTTGAATATTTTTGCTTTTAGAATAGCGCTCAAGAGCTAGCTCTATTTTATCACAAAAATACTAAAATCAGCCACTTTTCCTTGCAGAAAGGCTGTAGATTGTGTCGAAAATGCTACTAGCACACTCACAACACTCAAAATCAAGAGCAAATGCTCTGATACCACTTGTAGGTCCCTCGGGTGTCTCGGATCGTCACATGCAAGTGTGTTCCGGGTCGAACCGGGTGCGGAATGCCCGTGACTAGGTGGAGTATCTATCAACACAAAGTAAACTGACAACAAAGACACACGATACTTTCAAACTTCGTCTAATGATAATCACAGCTGGTTACAAAGAGAATGAGTGCGTACATACATTCTGTCAAGACCTGCTATATATACTAGACCTGTTGACTACCCACTTAGCAAGTGCGCAGGGTTTAACTCATGCGTACTTAGTAAGTACGCAGACTTTGTTCTTGCGTACTTGCTAAGTACGCAAGATATACATCCTGCGCAAGTGCATACAACACTTAACAGAAACAGACAAGACTAAGTACATACATATGTGATTACAACTCGATAATCGATACATACAGATACTTAAATACAAGTACAAATACATAAAGACAAGTACATAAGTTAAGACAACATCCAGATTGTCTGTCACACAAACGTGCTTCAACACATTTTATTGGATTTATAAGGAAAAGTCTTGAAACTTAAATTACTAATTTAAGTAATAAACTAATCAGAAAATTATTTAAAACGAAACAGAGAGAAAAAGAACGAAAGGGGGGGCGCCGGGACTCGAACCAGTGACCTCGTGTCTGGGAGGCAAACAAGTTAACCGGGCGATCTGTGCTTGAAGCCTTGATAGGGTTGGAACTGCTTATTATTTAACAAACAACCCCAAGCCCTTCTTCGTCCCTAATCGTGAAAACAAAACCCTAGTCCCACAATCAGCCATGAAAACACGCAGATACGAACCCGAATCATCTTGGCTTTCGATCAGTGGGTTCAAACAAGTTTAAACGTCATACGATTTACCTGCAACAGTTGGGTGACGGAGGCGATCGACCGAGCAACAAAGATCGAAGTTCGTCGGGTTTGATTGATCGATTGGGGTGAAGTGAATCGTTTTTGCGAATTCAGGGAGTAAGTAGTATGTTTCGCTAATGATTATGATATGGTTTTATAGCCCAATTTTACCTAGAACTCGCGAATTAATTTGGGGGTTTGATTGGGACGGTTACGGAATGATTCGGGTTCGTACACTTGATTACCGCTTAAATGCTTCATCGGTTGCATTGGATGCATATCGTATAACGGTTTCGTAACATCAATTAGAGTTAATCACCCGAATTCGAACGTTCGGAGTTCGGTTGACTTTCGAAGTCAAAAATTAAGAATGGGGGAGGGGGGGATAAACCGGATTTGCACTTTAGATCCCTAGGGTTTTAAAGTATTAACATTTCGTGAGCAAACATAGATTTTAAATAGGTTTAGGTTTCAAAATTGACACAACTAGCCCCTGGACTTTATAAACACAAAACTATTAAAATTTATTTGTTTAGCAAATGTTATAAACATAAAATATATTTTGCAAAAATAGTATTTATTTCATAAAATCATTTTATTTATTATTAAACAATATCATTTTTATAAACCCTAATTTTTTTTTTATAGAATTTATAATTTATCCTTTTGTAAGTTGTTTATTATTTATAAATATATGTATGTGTATATATTTATGTATAGGTTTGGAAATAACTTAGCATATATATATATATATATATATATATATATCTATTTACTTTATAGAATAATAATAATTATTTAACCCATACCTAAAACAATTATTTATTATTCTTGAATTGAAATAATTGTGTGTATGAACATTCATTAAGGTAATGGATAAATGAGATAACTTCATAGATGCAAATCATAAGATAATGAGGTTACAATTGCAGGAATAGTTAAAAATAAAGGCCGGAATTTCCTAGGGATTGCATAGGGGGAGATTGTAAGGATAAAATCTAATAGGTTAACACATCAAGAGGTTACCGAGAAGTTCAAATCAAGACATTTTTGAAGTATGCAGCCGCATACTTCATGGCCTTGCCACATACTTGAAGTATGTGGTTCCCAGCCGCATAGTCTAAGCATGCGGCCTCGACCCAGCCCAACTGAATAGTATAAATAGTTAAGTTGTATTATGTATTCGGTTAGACGAGTTGTTAAGCGATATTTGTATTGTTTTTCAGTGGTTTATCAATACATGAAACGTTTGACAATCAATTGTGTCTCGTCCTCTTTATTTATACTTACAATACACGTGCCGAGTCTGTTTCCGCCACGTTCAACACGCCGTTGAATCCGTTGATTGAAGATCCTCAGGATTTTGGACCTTACAAAGGTTGTCATTTACTTCGATGTCATCTAGTGGCACATATGCCGACTCGTCCGTTAAGCATTTACGCAAGTGTCAACATGAAAAGTAGGGTGGATTCCACTTAATTCTTCTGGCAGCTCTAAACGATACGCTACTTCCCCAACTCGTGCCACAACTTTAAATGGTCCGACAAACCTCAGACTCAACTTTCCTCTTTTTCGGAATCGGATTATTCCCTTCCATAGGGATACTTTCAATAACACCATATCACCAACTTGAAATTCTAAGTCTCTCCTCCTTCTATCCGCGTAAGATTTTTGTCTGTCCTTTGGGGCTTTTATATGATCTTTGATCTGGTTAAACTTCTCGGAAGTTGTTTTGACCACGTCAAGACTTGCGAAGTCTTTGTGCCCAATTTCTCCTCAATAGACGGGCGTCCTACACTTCCTACCATACAACATCTCATAAGGCGGCATGCCAATGGTTGTATGATAGCTGTTGTTGTAGGAGAACTCCGCCAGTGGTAAGTGACTGTCCCATCTACCACAGAACTCAATGATGCATGCTCTGAGCATGTCCTCGAGAGTTTGAATGGTCCTTTCGGACTGACCATCTGTCTACGGGTGGTAAGCTGTGCTTATGTTGAGTGAAGTACCCATTGTCTCATGGAATCTTTTCTAGAACCTCGATGTGAATCGTGTATCCCGGTCCGACACAATCAATAAGGGCATACCTTGTCTGACCATAATCTCATTGATGAACAATTGTGCTAGCTTCTCAGACTAGAAATTCTCACGTATAGGCAAGAAGTGAGCACTTTTTGTCAATCGATCCACAATTACCCAAATGGTATCATGACCCTTAGCTGTGTGCGGTGGCTTGGTTATGAAATCCATGGTGATGGGTTCCTACTTCCATTCGGGAATAAATAACGACTGCATCTTTCCACATGGTTTTTGGTGCTCGGCCTTTACTTGTGAACAGGTAAGGCACTTGCTCACGTAGTCCGTTACATCATTCTTTATGTCGGGCCACCAATATTCTTTTATTAGATCATGATACATCTTATTGGTACCGAGGTGGATAGAGTTGCGAGACTTATGAGCTTCGTTAATAATCTTAACTCTAAGTTCGCCACCCTTGGGTATCCACATCCTCCCGAATCATGTCCGTACTCCATAAGTATTGTTTTCTAATTTCTCTTGCTGTCCCACTATTCTTTCTCGCTTAATGTGTTATTCTTTTAAAGCTTCATCCTGAGCACACTTAATTTCTGTGATAAGGTCTGGGGTCACAACTAACTGATACTTAATTTCTCATGATACATCTTATTGTCGTCCCCTTTCGAATCAAGGCGTCCCAGGGTGGTAAAGGATTTCACAGTCATAGTCTTTCAGTAGTTCTAACCACCGTCGTTGTCTCATGCTCAATTCTTTTTTTCTCAAAGAAATACTTCAAGATTTATGGTCGGAGTAGACGGTGCACTTGACTGCGTAGAAGTAATGCCTCCAAATCATTAAGGCAAATACAATCACCACGAGCTCAAGATCGTGAGTCGGGTAATTAACTTCGTCAGTCTTTAATTGTCGTGACGCATACGCGATCACCTTCCCTCGTTGCATGAGCATATAGCCTAATCCTTGACCTGAAGCATCAAAATACATCACTAGGTCTTCGTTACTGTCGGGTAAGGTCAATACTGGTGCTTGGGTCAATCCCTTCTTCAATTCTTCAAAGGCATCAGTCTGGGCCTGGCCCCATTCATATTTCACCTCTTGCGTGTCAATTTGGTTAAAGGTGAGGCTATCTTTCAAAAATACTGAATAAACCTTCGGTAGTAGCCTGCCAAACCTAGAAAGCTCCGTACGTCCGTTGGTGTCCTCGGGATTTCCCAATTCCACACTGCATCGATCTTTGATGGGTCTACCATGATACCTTTTTCATTAATCACATGACCTAGGAACATAACCTCCTTCAGCCAGAACGCGCATTTTGAAAACTTTGCATACAACTTCTCTTCCTTCAGTATGTCCAAAACTTCTCATAAGTGACACGTGTGATCACCTTCACTTTTCGAATATACGAGAATATCGTCAATGAAGACTACTACTAACCGGTCTAGTATTGGTCGACACACTCTGTTCATCATATCTATAAATGTTGCGGGAGCATTTGTCAACCCCAAGACGTTTCACGAAACTCGTAGTGTCCATACCACGTGCGGAATGCGGTCTTGGGTATGTCTTCCTTTCTTACCTTCAGTTGATGATAACCCGACCGCAGGTCGATTTTTGAAAACCATTTCGCGCCTTGCAGTTGGTCGAACAAATCGTCGATCCTGGGTAGCGGGTACTTGTTCTTCACAGTTCTTTTATTCGGCTCTCTGTAATTGATGCACATTCTCTTGGAACCATCTTTCTTATTGAAAAATAACACCAGAGCACCCCAAGGTGAGATGCTTGGTCTGATAAATCCCTTTTCCAAAAGTTCTTCTAACTGGGCCATCAAATCTTTCATCTCAAGTGACGCTAGTCGGTAAGGTGCTTTGGCAACGTGCTGGGCACCTGGCATCAAATCAATTTGAAATTCCCTTTCCCGATCTGGCGGCAATCCAGGCAATTCCTCAGGGAACACTTCTGGATAATGGCACACGACAAGTACATCATTTAGCTCTTTCACTTTCACATCTTGTGTCAATTACATAAGCTAGGTAGTCCTTGCATCCGTGCCTCATGTACTTTTCTGCTTTCATCATTGCGTTTACATTTGTCAACGGGATGTCGCGATCCCCATAAATCACGACCTCACTGCCACATGAGCGTTGAGTTGAATCACCTTTCATTTACACATAATCCGTGCTTCTTTGGCAGCTAGCCAATCCATTCCCAATACTACATCGAATCCTCCCAAGGCTATAACGAATAACATGACAGGAAATCCATGGCCCTCTATCTTTATGGTAAGGTCATCTACCAGTTCCACTACTTTAGTGTTTCTACCCACAACAGTTTCAACACTAAAGGCCCTTTTTATCTTGGAGGTTTTGTATTTCAGTCTTTTACGAAACGAGGAGGATATAAAACATTTACTAGAACCCGAATCAAACAGAACAGAAACAAAGGCGTGGTCGAGGATAAATGTACCTGACACCACGTTGGGATCTCCACTTGCTTCTTCCTGTGTCAGGGCATAGGCTTTTGTCCTTGATCTGCCTTTCTCAGCATCCTTCATATTTTCGTTGTTTATCGCCCTTGGTTTACGCCATTCCTAGGAGAGATGACCTGACTCCCCACAGTTGTGGCATTTACAATAATTTGTAGAACCGGGGACACTGGTACAGTCACGGGAATAGTGGCCCGTTTTGCCACATCAATAACATAAATTCATCCCATACTTGCACTCCCAAGGTGCGCCATACCACACTTGCTGCATATGAATTTTTCTTCAACTATTGGCTTCTTACTCTTTGAGGCAGACCGATCAGCTCTTAGTGGCGTTCGACCACTTCCTTTGAGTTTCAGCACGGGTGGCTCCTTCAACGGCCACATCATAAAAAACCTATCCACTCAATGCCACCACAGACTCAAAGTTACTAGGGGTGATGGCATTTATAATCGTGCGAACTCTTAGAGGTAGCTTCTGGATGTAACACTTGATCCTCCTTTCTTCAGTGTTCACCATGTTTTGAACCAACTGGGTTAGCTTACTGAATTTAGAGGTGAACTGTCGGTGCGTCATGCTACCAGCCTGGAGTTCCATGAAGGCTTTTTCCATCTTATCAATATCATTCTGGGGACAGAACTTTTGAATGATCAATGCCTTTAGATCGTCCCACTTCATTCTGTCGATATCCCTTTTGGATTTAGCTTTCTTTACATTCTCCCACCAACTCAGTGCCTCGAAGGCAAAAGAATGAGCAGTAAACCCTACCGCCAGGTCAACACGGCATTGACTCATCTTGATGATTACAGTCATGCGGTCGATCCAGTAGTAAGCGGCAATAGCATCTTTCTTGTCTTCAAAAGTTGGCAGGTCACAGTTCCGGAAGGCTTGTAGTCACATCCGTGCTTCTCATCATAGTCGGAGTCATCACTTTCAGACTCGGTTTCAATCACATTTTTGTTCTCGGCTCGTAGGCCCCTTCCTCTTTCTTCCTCCACAGTCTTCAGAGCCTCAGTCAGTGCTGCTGGTAGAGTGCTCTTCAGAACTTCAGCTACATCATCAGCTATTGATTTCTTAACAATTGGCTCCAAGACTAAGCCTTCTTCCTCGTATGCTCCAAGGTTACTCGGAGCATCCTAAGTAGCAGTATAGATCGACACCGATTCATGAACAGAGGGTTCACTTTCTTCTCTCTCGATGCAGTTGACACGAGGTTTACCCTTACGTCCACTACCCGATCCTCTCTTTTCACCTCCCTTTCCGTCCATTTTGTTTTCTAACTGCGAATAAGGATTACTCGTGTTATCATGATAGGTATTTATCTAGAACACCTCGAGTAACGTAAATTACTAATTACAGAGACCGATATGAAATTACTAATTTACTTTACTACTCGGGTTCTAAAATTTCCCGTCAGAGTAACAGTTGCATTTCGCGTTCAAGTTTCTACGTTAAGGCACATTCTGTCTACTTTCTATTCTAGGGCATTTGATGTCTACGTTCTATGCTAGGACATGGACTACCTGATGTTCTAAGGTCTTTAATGATTACTGTTTCTACTATTTGCTATACTAAGGCCTTACTGTTCTTCTTTCGTGGCTTGGCTGCTCTGACTGACATCCCATTCTCAGTTTAAGTTCAGATATTTTTGCAAATGCCTGAATCTCTCAAACTATGGCTCTGATAGCAACTTCAAATGACCCAATCCGAGTACCTCTCATAGTTGGCAATCATTGCATAACATAGTTCCTAAACATTAAATAACATAGAAAATCAATAGAGGAAGTCTTTACAAAATTCTGAAATAATTTAAACTTTCATTATCTTAACACATAAACTTAAATAGTGGGGATGTCAGTCTTGCCAGCAGCAGCCATCCAGCCATCTTCTCTTAAGCCCTCGCGGCTTCATGTCTTTTTCATTCCTTCGCTACCAGATGTGCATACTAAAATAGTCAGCTAACGGTGGTGAGTTCAAGTGTTTGTTTTTCTTTAACATTATATCTAAAGTTTTCTTAAAAACGTTCTTTAAACATACATATTATAATATACACATAATACATTAAAAATCTTTCTTTCTTCTTTTTAAATACATATGTATTTACTTTGTGCTCTTTTCTTTAAATCATACATTAACGTCTAAAATCTGTTATATGCCCCCAAGCGGGCTTCTTCATTCTTATTTCCCGAAGGAACTTTCGTTCGCAGGTATTGTTCCCTAAGGCTCATCGTCCAAAGGCCGATACCCACATTATGTGCCCCCAAGCAGGCTTCTTCATTCTTACTTAGTGACTGTCGTCGCTCGAGTAACCATGGTTACTCATCTTAACCAGTTGTACAAAATTCTCGTTACAGTACCCTGCCGAGCACTATCCCCATTTTTCATTTGGTGACATCATGGTCTCAGCCCATGACGCAACCATAGGCTTCGAGTAGCACTAGCCATCAAGACTATACTACTACCTCAAGACTTTCTTTCTTTAACTGTACTCTTACATATTAGACAATGTATTCGACTTATTCTTCTTTTCTTTGTTTATAAAACATATAGTTAAATAAACCATTCTCTTATCTTTATTTATAAAACATATAGTTAAATAAACTATTCTTCTTTCTTTTCATCTTTTCTTGTAAAACGTTTGGTTAAATAAACCGTTATCTTTCTTCTTATCATCGTTTATAAAACATTTCGTTAAATAAACCATTCTCTTATCTTATCTTTCGTTTATAAAACATTTAGTTAAATAAACAGTTCTCTTATCTTATCTTTAATTTATAAAACATTTAGTTAAATAAACCATTCTTTTATCTTATCTTTCTTTGCAAATGTTTAAGTAATAAAATACATTTATTATAAACGCCAAATTTTTAGTATGCACACCACCCTAAAAAGGTTAAATAGGGATCTTGAATTCACCTGACTATCGATATTCAACCCGAAGTTGATGTCTTATCTACTGCTAATGTGTAAGCCAATCTGGACATAAGTCACAGTGCGAATTCTATCATTTAGTGCAAGAGTCGGCTGAGTCATTAGAGTGTTGGGCGAGAGTGTCGGTTGGGAGAGTAGCGAGCCAAACTTGAGTGTCGGGAAGGAGAGTCGCTAGGCACTCATAAGTGTCGCCTGAACTTGCATTCAGGACTTTGTGTTGTGTTAAGGGGGGTTGATTCTCAGCGTGTTCATCAGCGGACCGACTCTCAATAGTCGATTCTCTCAGAGGGCCGACTCTCAGGAGCCGATTCTTTGAGATCCGATTCTCCTCTTCTTCTACCTCGTTGAGTTTCGCCACATGCAGGTGGCCGACTCTCGAGTATCGCTCAAAGAACACGAATCATTTACAAGTAAGTTTTTTATATCAAAAACCGTAACTTTTTACGTTCAAAACGTTTATCTAGCTTCCATGAAGCTAGACATGAGCTTTATATAACTTTTTATGCGTAAATGTCTAACCTTTATGTTAAAAACCCCGTAAACCCTAAAACACACTTTTGATCACAAAAACTCAGATTTGGGCGGATTTGTTACCTATGGACGCTTGTTTCCTTCTTCTCCAACCTCCAGGAACGTTTAGCAACCAATCGGTGGACTTTCTTGCTCTTTCTCTCTCTATCTCTCTCTATCTCTCTCTCGCTAGAGTTTGGTGATGGAGATGATGAAATGAGGCAAGGGCTTATCAAGCCATTCCTTGCACCTCTCCAGCCCGGCCCAAGGCCTAAGCCCACGAGCCTGTCGATTCTCTTTTATCATTTCTTCTCTTTTACGTTTCCCTTCTCGAGACACATCATCTTTCGCTTTATTTTTTCTTTGTTATTTTCGGGATGTTACATAAACCCTAATTACAATTTTCAGAGCCTCCAAAACTCTCCCCCTTGTGCAAGAAAGGAACAAGCCAGCCACCCCCCGGCGCCACCGTCCAGTCGCCGCTATTTCGTCGTAGCTTCTTCCAGCCGTCGTCGCAGCCGCCGCCACCACCTTTTACGCAATACTTGTGATTTTTGTTGTGGGTTTTCGTGAACCGTCACTAGCAAGACGCTCGTTGAACCAATGTGTCTTTCGTTTGGTTACTCATCGAATGTATAATTGTTTTACCCGCTAGGGTTGATTTAATTTATTGTTTATACGCGTGTAATCGGATCACTAGCGGGTTCACGGTTTAGAACGGTTAATTGTACTAAATGCTTCCGCTTATAAATCTAATTTGATTATTTAAAAGGGTTTAAATATATTTTGTTTATAAAGTTAAAACTGGTACAAGGAATCCGAACAGTGGTATTAAAGCCACCTTTACTCGCGTTTAGACATAATATTATTTTTTTTTCGATGTTATGTTTTATTTTTCAAAACTTTTTTTTGACAAAAAGTCATGCCTTTTTCCTTTGTATTGGTTGTGTTTGATAATAGTGACCCGTGGTTGTGTTTGTATGTTTTGGTTGGTTTTATCTTTGTAATTTTTATGTGTTATTTGGAAACTGTTGTAATAGTTATATTTATTTTATTTATTTATTTTTATTGTAAATGTAAATTAAATTGTAAACCTAACGAGACGAAAACTTGAAAACCAAGGCGGAAACAAACATAACTAAAGATGGAGATCTTGGACTAAGTGGGAGATAGCAAGATTTATTTTTTTGGCCCTTAGACTAGTCCAGTTTTTCGTTTGATGGCTCGAACGAAACCGGACTATATTTATTAGTTGCTCGATTTATATGTTTTATTTATTTTTGTGGTATTTAGGATAATAATTAAACCGCAAATATTTTATAAAACTTTTGACACAATATTAAAAACGATGAAATATTTAAATTGTTTAAAAGATTTCTTGAAAAGGTTATTAAATAAAAGTGTTTTTATTTAAAAGTAAAACATATTTTAAATTTAATAGTTTTATTTTACGCCATTTTAAAATAATTAAGAGTTGATTAGTTTAGAATATAGTTCGTGATTAACGACCAATTTAGATTAAATAAGTTATTTAAAATTGGACCGTGTCGAGTGTTGAAAGGCCTTTCACAAACTAAAATAGTAAAATCGATTTACTAAAGTTGCACGACTTGGATCATGCTACTCGTCGTCCAAAATGTTTTTTACCCTTAATCGGTAATTTAAAACATTAAAAGAAATCCCAAACTAAAATCGATATTTCTACGCCACCCTAAATAGTGACACTTCAACTGATCTATCTAAACCCCCGGTGTTAGTGAATTACCCTACATCTAGCCCTACGGTTTTGGTTGAAGGTACAACCACAATTCCTGAGTTACTTAGGCCGGCTCTACCGTTACAATTGAAGGAAAAATATCACTTAAGTTGTTTAAGTGGGCGTAGTTGAGGGAAACATATCCAGGCTTGACAATACTCGTCAGGCCCCTCGAACCGAGAATTGTGTCGTTAACATAATTGGTAATCGTTACCTACATACCTAGCCATGCTAGTGGAGAGTGCTCAGACATTCACTGAGTTATGGTGAACTTGTATAATTTTTCAATTGGGTTATAAATTTAATTAGAACGATATACATGAAAGTACTAAAACTTTATTTTGAATTTTGTAGGTGTTTAACGAATCCAATCCCAACTCCTAATTCTCCCTAATGTCAATCCTTGAGAAGGACAAAACTTGACAAATCCAACTTCATGGATTGGTACCGAAAAATTGTTATCAGGGCTGAGAAAAAGATGTATGTTCTCAAGGAACCAATCCCACAAGAACCTATTGTTGCTACAGGCGTTGCCCGTAAGACCTGGGATAAGCATATGGATGATTCCATCAAGGTCTCTTGCTTAATGCTGGCATCTATGATACCAGAACTTCAGAAGAATCTGGTTGATATGCCAGCCTGCGACATGATAAGGTAACAACAGGAAATGTTCCAGCAGCAAGCCCCACATGAACGCTTTGAAGTGATGAGATCACTAATAAGTTGTTGTATGCAAGAAGGTTCTTCGGTCAGCACTCATGTATTGAAGATGAAGGGATATATTGATCACTTAGCACGTCTTGACTCTCCCTTTAGCAATGAGCTGGTTGGGGGATATAATCCTCAACTCACTGCCTAAATCATATGACTAGTTCAATTTGAACTATAATATGAATGCTTGGGACAAGACCATCCCAGAGTTGCATAAGATGCTCAAAACTACCAAGATGAATATACCGACTTCGACTAAGTCTGGTCCAGTGCTGTTGATCAAGGAGGGTCGAGTCAGGAAATCTTCAAGAGCAAGGGCAAAGGCAAGGCTGTTGCAAAGAGACCTCTAAAGGATGACAAATGTTTTCATTGTGATAAAGCTGGACACTTGAAGAGAAACAGCCCCAAGTATCTAGCTGAACTGAAGTAGAATAGGTCTTCTAGAGGACAGTACTCAGTATATTCGTTATTGAGATCTTTTATTTGTCTAGAAAATCTTGGGTGTTCAACACTGGATGTGGTTTTCACATTTGTAAAGATTGGCAGGGACTAAAGAAGGTTAGGAAGCTGAAGCATGGCGACTTGGAGCTCCATGTGGGAAATGGGCAAAAGGTCGCGGTGAAGGCTCTAGGAGAATATGTTCTTTTACTTTCTTCTGGTCTTGAACTGGTTTTGAACAATGTTTATTTCATTCCTAGTATAACTAGGAATATTGTTTCAGTCTCCGCTTTGCGAGAACAAGGATTTAATTATGATTTTGATGGTGATTACATTTCTGCATATTTAAATGATTTGTTTTATTTTTCTGCAAAGCCTCACAATGGAATCTACGAGACAGAGATCCATGATAATAACTATTCAACATCTCCTCCAAACGTAAGAAATTAGATTTCAATGGCATTGTCCACTTGGTCACATAAACAAGAATCGCATAAAGAAACTCCACACTACGGAATTTTGGATTCCACTGGTCAAGAGTCTTTTGATGATTGTGAATCCTGTATAAGTGGCAAGTTAACCAAAGCCCCTTTCACCGGTATCGGTCAAAGGGCTAAGGATCTGTTAGGACTCGTACATACTGATGTATGTGGTCCATTCAGAAAAATGTCTAGAAGTGGAGAGAGATACTTTGTTACATTTACTAATGGCTTCAGTAGATATTGTTGTGTTTATCTTATGAAGCATAAACATGAAACGTTTGAAATGTTCAAACAATACCAAAACGAGGTACAAAATCAGCTCGGTAAAACGATTAAGATGCTTCGATCTAATCGAGGTGGTGAATATCTTAGTCAAGAGTTTGATGAACTTCTTAAAAAATGTGGGATCATTTCTCAACTCATTCCACCTGGAACACCACAGATTAATGGTGTGTCTGAAAGGAGAATTCGAACTCTATTAGATATGGTTCGATCAATGATGTGTCGTACAAACCTCCCACACTCCTTCTTGAGTTTTGCTCTCGAAACTGCCACAGGAATCATAAATCTAGCTCCTATAAAAAAGGTGGGCAAAACGCCTTATGAGATATGGCATAGGGAGAAACTCAAAGTGTCCTATTGCTTATGTTACGAGTGAATCTACGGATAAACTAAATCCTTGTGGTGATAAATTCGTTTTTGTCGGATACCCTAAAACGATTGGTTACTACTTCTATAATCCTGCTGAAAACCGGGTTTTCATTAAACGCAGAGCTACCTTCTTGGATAAGGAACTCCTTTCGAGAGGGATTGTAGAAAACCATGTAGGTCCCTCGGGTGTCACAGATCGTCACATGCAAGTGCGTTGGCTAGTCGGACCGGGTGCGGAATACCCATGACTAGGTGGAGAATCAAACAACACAAAGTAAACTGATAAGAGAATCACTTTAAACTTTCGTCTATTATAAAAACTTGAAGGTTACAGAGAGAAAATACTGAGTGCACAATGTATGCGTACTTAACTTCTGTCAACCTATCCTATTTAAACAAAACCTGTTGACTACGCACTTGTTAAGTGCGCAGGGCTTTGTTCCTGCATACTTAGCAAGTACGCAGATAATGTTCTTGCGTACTTGCTAAGTACGCAGGTTAAGCAACCGGCGCACTTGTTAAGTGCGCACAACACTTAACAAAGACAAATACTACGACAAGTACCTACGAACATGATTACAACTCGATAAACCAATATATACTGCTGATGATATACAAATACAAATACATAAGGACAATACATAAGGACAATACATAAGTAAAAACAATCTTCAGAGTGCTTGTCACAAGAATTGCTTCAACAAACTCCCCTTTGACAGCAGCTCTAGAGATGTCTACACAGCTTTAGAGTAAACAGCTTCAGAGTGATTGTCACAAGAATTGTTTCAACAAACTCCCCCTTGACAGCAGCTCTGGAATTGTCTTCAGTCTATATCATCTGTATGCAAGTAGTATTTGTCTAACAACGTCATAGTAGAGGTTCCCCAAGGTCAAAATCTGTGAGCTCAAGGACGACTATGTCAAATTTGAGCTTCGTGACCAGAGGTTCCCCAAGGTCAAAATCTGTGAGCTCAAGGACGACTATGTCAAATTTGAGCTCCGTGACCAGAGGTTCCCCAAGGTCAAAATCCGTGAGCTCAAAGACTACTATGTCAAATTTGAGCTCCGTGAAACTGACGCCAGCATGGCTAACGTGCTCTCAGTCTCATGTTCAGCAAAATACTTATTGTCTGATCTCTTTCGTCTTTGTCTTTTGGAGGATGGCTCGGGAAGGGATAGATTCGCCATTCTCCGTTGGTGTGATGGGTCTGGTGCATCATCAGAGTCAGATGAATCAGATTCAGTAGCCTCAGAATCTAACTCTTCAGCACCATCTCCTCCTTCTTCTTTATCACCTCCATCACCAGCCATTTCTGCAAGAACATAAGAGAAACAACATTAGATTAAACATAATCATTGGAATAGAACAAGCATGACATGGTATAGCACATGCACTATGAATTCAATTTCAGACTTGGAAAAAAATTCTAAGTGGCCCTTCATGCGTATTTAAAAAATACGTAGTAAGTTGTTCTTGCATACTTAGTAAGTATGCAGGAGCTAATTCTTGCGTACTTACTAAGTGCGCAGGAACTAACACTTAGAACTTTTACAAAATCCAAGATCAAGAGATTCAATGATTTAGATGATGATATCGGTCACCACATTGTCAAAAAACCTGTTTAAGACTTATGGGACCAAAACCAACACCAATGCAAAGCTAAAACCATGTCATTTTGACCTAACCTCGGTCCGACACAAAACCACGGACACCAAGGGGTCAAACCCAAAATCATGAGCAGTTAAGGACGAAATTAGCATGTTAGAACTTCGATTGATGAACATAAACTAGTTTTAGGGCTTAATTTCACTCAAACAACACCCAAAACAAGTTTAAATTTCAACACCAAAACCCTAATCTAGAAAATCAAGAAATCGGCCCTCAATAAGAGATTTTGCGGATGAAATAGACCAAGATTCTCACCAAATTTTAGTAAGGTGAAGATGAAACTATGATTGGGATGAAAAATTGGATTAGAAACACACGAAACTTTTGAGTGAAATCGAGTAGAGGATGCAAACAGTGTTAAAACGATTGAATGAGATGAAAACTTAGATAAAAATTCTAACACCTGTTTATATACCCAACACATTTGGGTCGTGCGTACTTGTTAAGTGCGCAGGACTTAACTCCTGCGTACTTACTAAGTATGCATGACTTAAGTCTTGCGTACTTGTTAAGTATGCAGGGTTTACCTCATGCGCACTTATCAAGTACGCAGAGACCCTTGTGTGCTCAAACTTTCAAATCAAATTATGAAGATTTCAAGTCAAATAACGAACAAGATAAAAGCCTTCAATCAAGAGGATTCAAAGTCAATTCAAGAAGGTTAAACATAAATATTTTTGGCTTTTCTGATTAAAATTGAACTATACACAAACTTAGAATCTTTTTGATCTTTTCAAGATAGAAATATACAAGTATATACACACACTATTTTTGCTCAAAGACACGAGTAGAAGATCATATCAGGCTAAACTTTAGCAAAAACGATACAAGATAAACGTCAAAGAATATGGGATCATGTCATGAATTACAAGTTATTCATACGTAATAAGCACATAAACAAGTAATTCAAGTTGACAATATTATAAGATTTGAAACCATAAGCATCTCTTCATTTGTAGACCCAAAGATAATGTCATCGACATACACTTGTACAAAAAGAATATCACCTCCTGCATTCCGTATGAAGAGGGTCTAGTCGATATGTCCACGGTCAAAACCATTATATAGTAGATGCTTAGATAAAGTCTCATTCCCTGCCCGAGGTGCTTGATGAAGACCATAAACTGCTTTGTCGAGCTTGTACACTTTATTGATATTATGCGGATCTTCAAAGCCGGGAGGTTCAGTGACATAGACCTCTTCATGAACTTTTCCATATAGGAAAGCACTCTTCACATCATGTTGATAGACCTTGAAGCCAACATATGAGGTATAAGCCGGAAACAGTCGAATGGCCTCAAGTCTAGCAACTGGGGCATATACTTCGGTGTAATCCAAGCCCTCTTGTTGATAAAAACCCTGAACAACCAACCTTGCTTTGTTCTTCACCACAACATGACGATCATCCGTCTTGCATTTGAACACCCATCTGGTGCCAATTGGTTGTACACCCCTTGGCAAGTCAACCAAATCCCACACGTTCAACTTTTGGAATTGAGACAGTTCTTCTTTCATTGCCTCAATCCAGCAGTTGTCAGTGAGAGCCTCTTTCACATTCTTCGGCTCTAACTAGGACACGAATGCAGCATGCAGACATGTTTCCATGACACCAGTGTCAAGTATCTCAGAGTAGAGACTAGTGTTCTCAGCAATGGTTCGATGACGAGTTTGAACACCGGCATGAGGATAACCAATAATGTTGTTAATTGGATGATTCTTATGCACTCTCATCTCTGGTACATTCGATTCCTGAATTTATGAATCGAGGTTCATGCTTAACTCCCCCATATCCAGTGTTCCAGAAGAAGAAGATTCAATGTTAATTGGATCAGCTAGAGCTTCATTTCCTACACGAGTGTTAGGATTTGCTTGAGCGTCATTTCCGTCAACATGAACATCTTCATTGTTATCACCATTAAGAGTTTCAGATGCAGATGCAGCATAGGAATCAGGAGTTACAATCGGTACAGTAGCACGTGTTGAGAAACTGGAGTCATCACCGCCACCAAGTAATTCATATACATTTGCGGCATCATTTGCAGACAAATCTGGAATATTGAAAGATTTGAATAGCGCATCATAATCAAAAACCCAAGCTGGACCAGTTGGTTCTGTTGGAATGCTGTGTTTACTACAATCCACTTCAAACCACTCATCGACAGTACGAGTTCCTATATTGTACACTCTCTGGTAAGGCGAGTTGGCAACATATCCTAAGAAGATGCCTTCCACCGCTTTTGCATGAAACTTAGACTTGCGGTCTTTGTATTGTAGCAATAAGGAACATGGACTACCAAAAGGAACTAGATAGTCAAGATTGGGAGGTCGATTGTTGATCAACTCATAACAAGTCTTGTTGTGCCTCTTCATAACCAGAACTCTATTCAAGACGTGACAAGCTGTATTAACTGCTTCTGCCCAGAAAGTGACAGGAAGCTTTGCATCTGACAGCATTGTCCTTGCAGTCTCAATCAAGGTTCAGTTCTTTCGTTCTGCACTCCATTCTGCTGAGGTGTGTACGGGGCACTAAATTCGTGACGGATCCCCTTCTTGAGACAGAAATTTTCAATCAAATCATTCTTCAATTCAGTTCCATTGTCACTCCTTATTCTTTTAAACCTTCAACTTGCAAAGAGATTCCAAGCTCAGGGTCAGGTATTGAAGAATATCAGCAGTTTCGTCCTTCGTACCTAAAAAATGCACCCAAGAAAAACGTGAGAAATCATCAGTTACAACCAGACAGAATGACTTACCTCCAATACTCCTGATACTTATAGGGCCAAACAGATCCATATGTAATAGCTCCAAAGGGGTATCGATGGAGTTTTGAGCTTGGGCTTGTGAGACTTGCGTTGCTGTTTGGCCTTTTTAGAAGGCATACAGTCATCTGCAATAGTAAATCTCAGCTTAGGAACACCGGTTACCAAACCGTTTCGGACAAGATGATTCATTTTACGATAAGAAGTGTGTCCGAGTTTCCTATGCCACAAGATAGAGTCAAGTTCTGTCGCTTTGGTAAGCAAACAAGTAGCAACTGGTGAGGTGGTTGTTGCCACGCTCATATCAATCTGATAGTTATCGTTTGTCCTTGGTGCTCTCATCAGAATCCAGTCTTCAGGAAGCTCAAAACCAGGTCTGAGTATCAAGCATTCAGTCTTGTCAAACATCACTGAGTACTCATTGTCGCACCTCTGGGAGACACTCAACAAGTTATGCTTCAACTGCTTGAAGTAGTTGACATTATCGAAGCTGACACAACCATTTGAAACCACGCCTTGACACGTGATACTACCGCCTTTCTCGCCAGCAAAGGCCACATAGCCACCTCTGAATGGTTTAACATCTTGAAGCAGGGCAATGTTACCTGTCATGTGTCGGGAGCATCCACTATCTACATACCAACGATTAGAGATAGTGCCCTTCAGATGTCCCTGCACGAGTCACAAAAAGAATTAATTAGATTTGGCGACCCAATCCATAGTGGTCTTCGGTCGTCCTTTTTTCTCAGAATAAACAACCTCAATTAACTCACAGTCGTGACTGTTAAAAATGGATGAATCTTTTGATGGTTTGGGAGCAAGAGATTCAGAACTTTTGGATTTCTTGTTCCGGGACCTCTTCTTTATCTTAACCGGAACAGTAGACTTAGATTCAACAGCAGCAGGTGAACTAGTGGAAGCTTCACCTGATTGAATTTCATCCAGCTGTTCTAGCTTTCTCAATCTCTTGTTCCTTCTTCTCCTCTGTGGCTTAGAGATTTTCACCACAGGTTTCTCACCAATAGGTGTACTACCAGAGGTAGATACACAAGGTTTAGCATGTAGCTTTCCCCTTTTTGAAACATATGGTTTAGCCTCAGATGTGATCTTTGGCTTTACCATAGGTTTTACTGGTGGTTTCACCGCATTTGTTTTTGGACTTTTGGGATGCTTCACTGGTGGTGACTTAGGGATGACAGCCGGTTGTGAAACAATTGGCCGTTTCCCATGGTTCTTAGAAGGGCAGTTCAAAAAATGTGACCAACCATACCATAGTGAAAGCAAGTCCTTTTGTCTGTGTAAGTCCTCCTATAATGCTCATTAGATCTGGCATTAGATGACTCACCATTATGAGCAGGAGGAGTTGGTTGGTGAACATGAGTTTGACCCGATAAAGATTGGTTTTTGGGAGTATAATATTTTTGCAAATTGTCTTTATAACCAAGCACATAATGAGCTGAAAAAGCTTCTTTCTTAACTTGATTAATGTGTATACCCCCATAAAGCATTACCTTTAATTTATCATTTTATTCAATGATATCAGGTTCAGTCAAAATACAATTGTCACTATTAGTGATAATGTTTTTCTTAATTTTCTGTTCACATAGCAGCTCCTCAGATACTACTCCTTCAGGGCAGGTGCTATCAGACCCATCATCAGAAGCAGTAAAGAACTCCTCATTAGATGCAGAGTCAGCCTTACTTGAGGAATCATCCTGACCTGAGGACTCATCAAGGCAAGACAAATCAATGTTTATTAAGCCGTTGACAAATTTCCCGCTAACTGGTGGAGGAATAGCATTAGTACCCAATCCTAAGCCATTCAATTGCCTCACTACAGACTCATAGTGTTCCACCAAAAAATTATAATTTTTCAACTTCTCATTAGTACATTTCAACTGCAAGATCTCATTTTGCAGTTTGTTGATCTCATTGTTCCTTTTCTCTAACCCCTTGTATGCAATATCCTAGTGAAACTGTTGATCATTGATTTTAAGTGAATAATCACGTTTTTCTTTCTTCAACGTTTCAATTGAATCTTTAAATCATTTTTCCTTTTCCTTTTATCTCAACGCTGCAATATGAAGGGGTTCGACTTTGTCTTGAAGGTTAGAATTTTCAACTTTAAGATTAGACATTTAGAACAAGATATTACAGCAAAAGGATTAGAGTCTACCTCATTTGATGAACCTGATGCCTCTCCAATAGCCATGAGGAAAACAGCAGTTGTAGACTCCTCTTTGTCAGCCACAGAAACTTCCCGTTCCTCAGCTTCCATTAACTCCATAATCTCAACCATGAGACCAACCTGTGTGTGTGCAATAAGAGCATCCTTCAGATGAACAACCCAATCAAAGCTATCGTCCTGTTGAGCCACCAATGCATTTAACGTTCCACTTTGACTTTGATTGCGGTTGTTAGAGTTGTACCCTTGGTTGTTTCCCTGGTTGCTACCCTATGTCACACCCCAACCTGCGGCGGAAACGTCGGGGCGGGACATGTAGACTTTTCATGAGCACAAGGTTGATTAAATTGAAATATATTAATCATTCAAATTCATTGCATAGATTTAAGACAAAACAAAACCAAACCAAACCAAGTTCATAAAATGAAATACATAAATCCTTTATTAAAATTTAACTAGGTCCAAAACTTATGTGTAGCAAGTCTTGATCAAAATCATACATTAGCATCTGAAACATGAATAAAATAACGTCAACTAAAAAGTTGGTGAGCATACACAGGTTTATACGTAAGTAGTGTATAGATGTTAATAGTCAAATCCTTACATAACATGATAAAATAAGGCATTTATGGGGAGCAACTATTGTGTAACCAAAGTACAATCAAACCTTTGTAACTAGTGTAACATTTCTGATTTTTAGTATCCGTATTTCAAATTCAATGTAATGCAATTTGAACCAAGTTCTAGTGCACTGTTTTGTTCTATTCATACCATCAATTAAGTATTATATTTCAATGTTAACCCGCAAATTTTACACGGTTATAACCTACTAAAACACTACATAAGTATCTATTTATGCAAATATGTCAAAGACCAAAGTTACAAGGTCTGATGTTGAAAATTTACAAGAAACCCTAATAAGCACGATCGCGCCTCGTTCCGGCACGGTCGCGCCGAGTGCTTTGGCACGGTCGCGCGACTTGCTTTGGAACGATCGCTCCTGGTGCCTTAACACGGTCGCGCCTCGTTTGGGCACGGTCGCGCCTAGTATCAGTTGAAACGTAAAATCAGTTTTAAACGCGAGAATCGTCGAGTTTCGTAACCGATATACGTTTCACTTTCGTTATCAAAGACAATAATATTATCAATCGTAACAACTGACAACAGAAATTGATTCATCTCAAAGAAAACTAAAATCATTCACTTGAACCAAAATACTCCTATTCTAAAGTGTAATTACCTCGATCAATCGCTCCATAGAATCTCTCTGAAACCCCTAAACACACTGTTTTAGCCGGAAGTGCAGTGGAAGACGCCGGAGACCGAACTCGTCGAAGCCGGAACTCCTTCCTACCGTCATCTATCAATTCTTCGTCCATCCGGGTAATTGAAACTCTTTCCACAGTGTATTTAGCCTATAGATCAAAAGCCCCATATTAATTCGGGCTCTCAATATAGAATTAGTCCGAAACCCGAATCTGAGTTTTGTTCAAAAACGATTTAATCGAACCCAGTTCTAAACATGACTTACATACAATTAATCTATATAACAAGACTCGTAATAGCACGGTAAATAAAAGCCCTATGATTCCCAGCAATAACAATATAAAAATCAGTCAATTCGTGTCTGTTTTGGAATAGACACGGTCGCGCTAATCATCTAGCGCGGTCGTGCCTCATTAGATGCAGTCGTGCCGATTACCAGCGCGGTCGTGTCCTCCTGTCCAGACCTAATCATGCCCTTTGGCTAATCTCAGTCGTGTCTTGAAATCATAGACACGATCGTGCCTGGCCAAGGCGCGGTCGTGCCTAACGATTTAATTGGTTTAAGCCCTCTGTTTGATCAACACGGTCACGCCATGATTAGCATGGTCGCGCCCGTGGTTCGAGCACGATCGTGCCCTTCCCAGGCACGGTCGTGTGTGAGTTAAAATCTTGGCAGAATTATAAATTTTATATATTTTTCAAACCACAAATATTCTGATTGAATTACAAAATAAAAATAGTTGAATTTTATAAAATTGCATTTAATCTTATTTAGAAAGAACAAATATTTAATAAATGGAAAAATTAATTATTTAAAGTTTATAAAATTTAATTTACAATTATTGTTAAATCTTTCATTTAAAAAGTATTTAAATGGTTAAGTTACATTTTATAAATAAATAAATAAAATGATTATTTATTTAATTTATATTTAAACAAAAACGATTAATTAATTATACTAACTTATAACTAATACTTAGAATGTTTTCATAAATAATAATTATTTACATTACTTATTTAATTATTTAAACTCAAACCTTAATCAAAATGTTCTAAAAATACTCTTTCAAACTTTATATATTTTATTCAATACCTCCAATTACAAATCAATGACCTTATTACACAAGTCCAAATGCAACTTTAGACTTAAACATTGGTGCACACTATTAATACCATATACATTACTCCTTAGGTTAACTTGTGCATTTCAATGATCCTTATTCTATCTAGTATCTTTGTTAGCTACGCCTTCGAAACCAAGTGAGTATTTCATAGCCTCTTTTACTCTTTTACACTTTTGGGGTGAAACATGAACATTATTCAAATTACACGTTACATTTACACAAACAATACAAGTACAAATCCTATTAACATTCATGTGTGCAATTTGAGCTTTATGCCCGAGTGCTAGGTGTGCTAACCTTTGTATGCGATTATGTGCAATCATTAACTATACAAGCCGACGGTTTTCAATGATAGATCTATTGAGTGTGACAAACCCACCCAGATTGGGGTGATTGATACCGACAACACAATTTTTGCATGCTAGTTACAAAGGTTTGATTGTACATGGTTACACAATAGATGCTCCCCATAAATGCCTTATTTATCATGTTATGTAAGGATTTTTTTTACAACTATATGCTATCTATATACAAACCTGTGTTATACTCACCAACTTTTTAGATGACTTTATTTTATTCAGGTTTCATGTTCTAACGTGTGAGATTGTTCAAGATGTGCTACACATAGGATTGGACTTAGTTAATTTAAATAAAAGAACTCTATGTATTTCAGTTTTGTTCTATCTTGGATTTGGTTATGTTTGGATTATTTGCAATGAAATTTGACGTTTAATATATTCAATTTAGTCAACCTTGTGCTTATGAACAGTCTACATGTCCCGCCCCGATGATTCCGCCATCGGTCGGGGTGTGACAACTAGCATGCAAATTGTGTTGTCGGTAACAATCACCCCAATCTGGGTGGGTTTGCCAGACTCAATAGATCTATCATTGTTAACCGTCGGCTTGAATAGTTAATGATTGCACATAAATCACACGCAAACAGTTAACACACCTAGCACTCAAACATACCTAGCACTCAAACATAAAGCTCAAATTTTGCATACATGAATGTAAAGAGTATTAGTGTTTGTGTAGTTTATGTAAATGTAAACAATTGTGTGTATAGAGTTCATGTTTCACCCCAAAAAGTGTAAAAGAGTAAAAGGGGCTATGTAATACTCATTTGAATCAAATATGTAGCTAATACGAGACTCTAGGTAGCAAAGTCATCCTTGAAACTCACAACGTTAACCTAGTGTGTAAAATATATTAAATTAATAATGTGTACCATAGTCTAGGTCTAAGTCTATGATTGAAATGGATGTGTGTACGAAGGGTTGAAGTTGTAGGTGTTAATGGTTTGTACTTGAAAGGTGTTGTATAAAATGAAATATTTTAAATGAATAGTTTTAGAATATTTTAATTAGGGTTTGGGTTTAAATAACTAAATAAATTAAATAATTATTATTTATTTATGTAGTTATAAAAATAATGTAGGTATTAGGTTTAGTTAAGTATAACCTAAATAAATAATTTTTTTTAAATATAAATTAAATAAATAATTGTTACTTTATTTATTTATTTATTTATAAAGGTATGTAATTATAATTAAATTCCATGCATGATTTACAAAATGTAATTTAAATTTAAATGTAATTAAGTTTTATGTATGATTTACAAAATGTAATTTATATTTAAATGTAATTAAATACTATGTATGATTTACAAAATGATAATTAATTGTATTTAATTAGAAAGTATTTTTTTTGAGTGCTAGGAATAAAATTTAAATTTTATAAAACTTTGTAAAAAGTGTTTATAAAAATTGTTACCAAATTTTATAAATAATTTACTCAAAATATATACATAATTTAAATTGAGTATTCAATAACTAATTTTATAAAAATAGATATTTTTAAGGAAAAATTGTAGAACTGGTTTCATTCTGTTCTAATAATTGTAAAGTTTATAAAAATAATTTTTTATAATTTTTGGAGCCTTAAAAACGGTTTTAAAAATTTAAACAGACGACAGGGACTCGAACCCGGGTCTATGCTGGGTGTGCTGGACGAACAAACCATTGGACCAGGAGGCGGGTCCGGTGATTGAATTAGATTCCGAATCGTTTTAACCTGTGACTGAGTTGGGTCCGGGATTGGTTTTTAAACGAGGTGCAAAAAGCCGGACCGTCATGCGGGCCGTGGGTTTCGAACCCACACAACCGGGTCCGATGGTGCGTGGTCTTAACCAGTCGGACCGGGTGGTTCGCTGGTTATAACAGGAACACAAAAATTTAAATACTAAAATTAAATTCATCAAATCCCCAAATCAGAAAACGCAGGAACATGGCACGAACTCAAGTCGCAATTGAGTTCGATGCGTAATATGAATGCAAATTGATAAGAGGCTAATGATCGGGACTTGATTACGATTCTAATGATCTAAAACTTACTCGTTAAGATTGGGCAACGAGTGCAGACGGCTTCGAGTTTGCTACGGCTGTTCTTGATGATCGATAGGCGTCCAGACGTGAAATGCGGATTAATCAAAGGTTGGGAGAGTTTGTGTGGAGGTATACGCGAGTGAGAGAGAGGTTTAATTTGATTAATTTTGCGTATAATAACCGATTTGATTTCAATTTGTCCGTAATGGTTACGGGCGACTGTTTACGCGTTAATCCATCGATTTGGGAGTGAATTAGGTCTGATACTGATCCATGTACACTCGAGATTGACTGGTGAGTGAATCACGGGATTAGGACGCGTTTATTTCATGAATTGAATGTGTATTGATATGGATTTTGACTATCCAAAGTCAAATCCGTTCGAAATTTGAATATGTCGCTTAATCGATCGAAATGAGTTGTTACTTGGGCCGAGATTGGGTCGATTTTTTTTTATGTAACCATGAGGAGTCCAAACCAACCAGAAATCGGTCGAAAGCAGCCTTGGATTATCACGAATTTGGGCTGCTTTGACTTTTAAAAGTCAACCGGATCATGGGAAAGTCAAAATTGATGTTTAAGAGTCAAAATTGAAAATGTGGGTTCAATTGCTTGAGGGTTCAAATGTTTTAGGGTCCAATCAAATGTAGAATCACTTGTAAATTTGGTGTAATTGTATATATGTACGCATAAGTCTAATTATATATATATATATATATATAGGGATTCTAAAATAAATGCGGGTGGAATTTATGAATTTGCATTTGATAATTTAGGGTTAATATAACCATTTCACTAAGATTGAAATTCATACATGCTTTATTGTACTAAAATGAAAACATGAAAATCAGAAAGGTTACAGTATCCCCATGTTGAGGGGATTTCGTCCCGAAATTTAGCTAGTCGAGGCGACTGGATCAGCAATAAGGTGCGGGTACTTGAGCTTCATTTGGTCCTACCGTTCCCAAGTAAACTCGGGTCATCGCTTAGATTCCCAACGAACTTTGATAATAGGAATACGGCTTCGCTTGAGTTGTTTGATTTCACGATACATAATTTCTATAGGTCTCTCAACAAAGTGCATCGTTTCGTCAATGCGCACATCGTCAAGAGGTATATGGAGTTTCTCATCAGCAAGACACTTCTTTAGATTGGACACATGAAATGTAGGATGCACATTGCCAAGTGATGGGGGTAACTCGAGTTTGTAAACCACTTTCCCAAATCTTTCAAGGATCTTGAATGGACCCACATAGCGAGGTGCTAACTTGCCTTTCTTTCCAAAACGGATCACACCCTTCCACACAGACACCTTTAGAAGAACAAGGTCACCGACTTAGAATTCCAAGGGTTTTCGTTGCTTGTTGGCATAACTCTTTTTCCGACTCCTTGCTACTCGAATGTTGTCACGGATTTGAATGATCTTGTCGGATGTTTCTTGAATTAGTTCGGGACAGGTGATTTGTGCTTCACCAATCTCGTTCCAACAGATAGGAGAACGACACTTACGACCATAGAGAGCTTCAAATGGAGCCATGTTGATACTTGTGTGGTAGCTGTTGTTGTAAGAGAACTCAATTAGGGATAGATGTGAATCCCAATGGCCACCAAAATCACTTACACAAGCTCTAAGCATGTCCTCAAGAGTTTGGATTGTTCGCTCGGTCTGACCATCAGTTTGGGGATGGTAAGCCGTGCTCAAATCCAATCGTGTGCCAAGAGAAGATTGGAGAGATTGCTAGAAACGGGAGGTGAACCGAGCATCTCAATCGGAGATTATGTTTAAGGGAACACCTTGACGGCTCACAATTTCATCGATGTCGATTCGGGCCAATTTCTCAACCCGATAGTCTTCACTGATAGGCAAGAAATGAGCAGATTTGGTGAGGCGGTCAATGATCACCCAGATGCTATCATAACCACTTGAGGTGCGAGGGAGTTTGGTAATGAAATCCATAGCTAAGTTCTCCCATTTCCACATGGGAATTTCCGGTTGTTCAAGTAAACCGGATGGACGTTGGTGCTCGGCCTTGACTTTGGAGCAAGTTAGACATTTGGCAACATAGAGAGCAATGCCCTTCTTCATACCGGGCCACCGATATTGTTGACGAAGGTCTTGGTACATTTTGTCCGCACCAGGATGAATAGAATAACGAGTCTTGTGGGCCTCGTTCATAAGAAATGCACGGAGATCATTACGATCGTGAACCCAAATACGGTTCAAGTAATAAATAAAGCCATTGGGTTTTGATTCAAGCTGAAGTTCAACACCATACGACATTTCCTCGTACATGTTACCCTCGGTGAGCGAGACGTGTTGAGCTTCTACGATGCGATTTTGAATGTCGATTTGAATTCGGACGCAATGAAGCATGACATGGTCCTTTCGACTCAAAGAGTGGGCTACAACATTCGCTTTGCCGGGGTGGTAACGAATCTCGCAGTCATAGTCGTTAAGGAGTTCTTTTTGGCTAAATATGTGTTGGAGACTTTTGTGGTCGGTGAACACCACACATTTTTTGCCATAGAGGTAATGTCTCCAAATCTTCAATGCGAATATGACCGCACCCAATTTGAGGTCGTGCGTCGTATAATTCTTCTCATGAATCTTAAGTTGCCTTGATGCATAAGCGATTACCTTGCCTCATTGCATGAGGACATAACCGAGACCTTGGTTGGAGGAATCACAGTAGACAACTAGATCATCATTCCCATCAGGGAGAGTCAAAATAGGAGCATTGCACAACTTTTGCTTGAGAGTTTGGAAAGCTTCTTCTTGCTTTGGTCCCCATTCATAAGGTTTACCCTTGTGGGTCAAAGCGGTGAGAGGAACAACAATCTTAGAGAAATTTGAAATGAAACGACGATAATATCCCACAAGACCAAGAAATGAACAAACTTCGGTGGGGGTCTTAGGGGCATTCCAATTCTTAACAACATCGATCTTAGCAGGGTCAACATGAATTCCTTTTTCGTTGACGATATGACCCAGGAATTGAACCTCCTTTAGCCAAAATTCACATTTGGAGAACTTGGCATATAGTTGCTCTTTCCTCAAGAGGTCCAAAACCAATCTAAGGTGTTGCTCATGATTGGACTTAGTCTTGGAGTAGATTAAGATATCGTCAATGAAGACGAACACGAATTTATCAAGGTACGGTTTGCACACACGATTCATGAGGTCCATGAAGACCGTGGGTGCATTGGTTAACCCAAAAGGCATGACCATGAACTCATAGTGACCATACCTTGTGTTGATGCACTTTCCTGTGACAACACTCTGGATAGAGTCTTAGTTTGTATTTCTAATGTCAGTAATTTGTCTTTGTATGTAAGAGTGGTTATGTAATAGTTTATCGAGTTGTACTTACTTTTACATAGTGTATGTTGCATTTCTTCTAAGTGTTTTGCGCACTTACATGTGCGCAGGAGAAAGCTCCTGTGTACTTAGCAAGTACGCAGGAAGACCCATGCGTACTTGCTAAGTACGTAAGAGCATTTGGTCCTGCGCACTTGCTAAGTGCGCAGGCATCAGGTCTGTATAAATAAGTTTGGTTCACAGAGGATAAGTACGCTGAACTCAGACCTTAGACGAACTCAGTTTGTTAAGTACGCAATTTGTAATCTCTCTGTAACCGTCGAGTGTTTATAATAGAAAGAGCTTTTATTGTGACTCTCGTGTTTGGTTTACTTTGTTTTAGTTAGACTCTCCGCCTAGTCACGGGTATTCCGCACCCGGTCCGACTAGTAGACCACTTGCATGCAATGATCCGACACACACGAAGGGACCTACAAGTGGTATTAGAGCATTGCTCTTGAATTCGAGTGTTGTAAGTGAGTTTGGAGACGTTTTTACTGAGTTTTACAAGCAAAAAGAGGTATTTTTGTTGATTTTTGTGATAAAAAAGGGGTAGCTCTTGAGCACTTTTTTATAAGCAAAAATCTCTCAAAAACCAATTTTTGTTGTGTATTTGAGTTATTTGAGGATCAAAGGTTGGTTAGAAACAAGTTTCTGACCCTTTGGCTCTTTTGCATTAATCATCAGACCAATTTTTACAATCTCCGGCGATTTTCAGGTCACCGGAAAAGGTTGGTGAGAGTTGCTGAAAAGGTATCCTGCGTGCTTACCATTTTTGGCAAAAAGTACAGTCTTCTGCGTACTTACTAAATACGCAAGAGTTATCTCCTGCGTACTTACAAGTGCGCAAGACTGAACTTGTGCGAACTTAAGTCATATCCTGCGTACTTAATCATTTCCTCCTGCGTACTTACAAGTACGCAAGAGGAGATCTAAATACGCAAGACCATTTCTCAAGTGCGCAACTGTGTCTGACTTTTCTGAAATTTGACTAAGTGTTCACTATGTCGAATCTTCAGAATCTTGGAAACCTGCTGAATTATGATAATGAGATCGGTACACCATAGAAACCACCAAAGTTGCTGAACGTGAACGATTATTCTAATTGGAAAGCACGTTTTGAGCACTACATTTCATATACCGACTCATCATTATGGATACCAATCCTTGAGAGATATAAGCGTCCCACACACATCTATCTTGATGATGAATTGTCCAAGCCTATCTCTAAGCTTTCTGACGAAGAAAAGAAAGCTTATGATCGAGAAAAGAAGGCACTTGGTTCGATCACTATGGCATTAACTCGGGAATTGTTCCACAGTTTCCGAGGGTATGACAATTCTAAAGATCTCTGGGAAGCCTTACAGAAGAGATTCGAAGGAAATAGTGACATCAAGAAGAGTAAGCGGGATCTTCTCAGGAAGTAGTATGAGTGCTTCAGATTCTTTGAGAACGAATCTTTAGATGACCTCATCTCTAGGTTCTATCATTTACAGACTGAGTTGAATGCTTTTGACCTCAAGTATCCAGATGAAGAGATGGTGGAAAAGTTTTTGGATGCTTTACCACCCAAATTTGAGATGTACACAACCCTGATGAGGGAAAATCCTAAATTCTATGAGTTGACAGTAGAGGAAGCAATAGGAAAGATTCAAGTTCATGAAATGAACTTGAAAAGAAAGGAGAGCTCTGGAAGACCCCAGATACAAGACCCTTCTATGTATCATGGGACGACTTCTACATCCAAGTCATCTGGCTCGGGAATTGCCCTCTTCACTGGAAATCCTACTGAAGAAGACCACTCAACTGGATGTGGTGGTCATGCTTGCAATGCTTCAGGATCAGGGTTGGGGTCTCATCATCAAAATACCTCAAGAAATCCTCCTGCTACGTCTTCAGCTAACAACTCAGCTATAGCCAGAATAGCTGAAGATCATGTAGCTTTATTCTCATCTTGTATGCTTGCATATGAAAATTTCATAGGTGGCAAGCTTACTGATCCAGAGAAGATTGAAGAAGATTTTAATCAAGTGGATCCTGATGACATGGAGGACATGGATATTCAATGGAATATGGCCATGCTTTTGAGGAGAGCCAAGCGTTTCCTGAACAGAACAGGAAGAAAGTTTATTGGCGGGTATCCTAATGCCAAGGTCGGGTTTGACAAATCTAAGGTCAAATGCTACAAATGTCTGAACTATGGACACTTTGCTCGTGAGTGTCAGAAAGATAGAGCACCTGCCTCTGGTTTTACCCGACCCAGCCAAGGAAACAGCCATGGCCAAAACAATCCAAACCACCACAATCAAAGCCAAAGTGGAACGTCCAATGCACTGGTAGCCCAACAGGACGACAACTTTGATTGGGGCATTCATCTTGAGGATGCCATCATCGCACAAACACAGGTTGGTCTCATGGCTGAGATCATGGAAATGATGGAAGCAGAAAGAAGGGAAGCTTCTATTGCTGACCCAAAAGAGTCTACTACTGCTGCTACAGAGGAAGAGGAGGAAGTTGAAGGAAAGGAAGCTTCGGTAGCTGAGAAAGAGGAATCGACTGTTGTTGCTCTCATGGCCATTGGAGAAGCAACAAGTTCATCTCATTAGGTAGACTCTAATCCCTTTTCTGTTGTTTCATGTTCTAAGTGTCTAGGGCTAAAACTTGAAAACTCTAAGCTCCAAGACAAAATCGAACCCCTAAGTATGGCAGTTCTAAACTATAAAGAAAACGAAAAACGTTTTAAAGAATCTATTGACACATTGACAAAGGAAAAATGTGAGTATTCTTTAAAAATGAGCGATCAACAGCTTCACTTATATATTGCTTATAAGGGGTTGGAAAAACGCAACAATGAAATCAACAAACTACAAAATGAGATCTTGCAGTTAAAATGCACAAATGAGAAGTTGAAAAACTCTCGCTTTGTGGTGGAACAATACGAATCTGTAGTGAGGAAAATGAATGGTCTAGGTCTTGGTACCAATGACATTCCTCCACCAGTGAGCGGGAAGTTTGTCAATAGCTTAATAGACATTGATCTCACTTGTCTAGATGAGTCCTCTGATAAGGATGATTCCCCTAAGAAGGATGGATCTTCATGTAAGGCTAACTCCACATCTAATGAGGAGTTTGTTACTGCTTCTGAAGATGGGTCGGTTAACTCTTGCCCTGAAGGAGTAGTATCTGAGGAGTTGTTGACTGAACAGAAAGTCAAGAAAAACATTATCACTAATGGTGATAATTGCATTTTAACTGAACCTGATGTCATTGAATCAAATGATAAACTTAAGGTAATGCTTTATGGGGGGTATAAAAACCTTATCCAAGTAAAGAAAGAGGCTTTTTCAGCTCACTTTGGGCTTGGTTACAAAGAAAATTTGGAAAAATAGTATACTCCCAAAAATCAAACTGTTAAGGTTCAGACTGCTGTTCAGAAACCAACTCCTCCTGCTCATAATGCTGAGTTATCTAACGCCAGATCTAATGAGCCTTACAAGAGAACTTATGTAGACAAGAGGAACTGTTTTCACTGTGGCTTGGTTGGTCACATTTTTGTGAACTGTCCTTCTAAGAACCAAGGGAAACGGCCTGTTGTTTCACAACTAGCTGTTATCCCCAGGTCATCACCAGTGAAACCATCTCCCAAACATCCAAAGCAAAATGTGGTGAAACCACCAGTCCAACCGATGGCAAAGCCAAAGATCAAATCTGAGGCCAAACCATTTGTTGCAAGAAAGGTAAAGCAACCTGCTGTACTTCGTGTGTCTACATCTGGTAGTACACGTACTGGTGAGAAATCTGTGGCTAGACTCTCTAAGCCACAGAGAAGAAGAAGGAATAAGAGGTTGAGAAAGCTGGAACAGCTGACTAAAGCTCAATCAGGTGAAGCTTCCACAAGTTCACTGGCTGTGGTTGAGCCAAAGTCTCCTCTTCTGGTTAAGAATCAAAAGAGATCCTGGAACAAGAAATTAAAAGGTTCTCAATCTACTGTTCCTAAATCCTCCAAAGATTCACAAATTTTGAACAGTCACCATGACTGTGAGTTGAAAGAAGTAGTTTATTTTGAGAAAGACGGACGACCCAAGACCACAATGGCTTGGGTCTCCAAATCTAACTAATTCTTTTGTGACTCGTGCAGGGACGTCCGAAGGGTACTATCTCTAACCGCTGGTATGTAGATAGTGGATGTTCCAGGCACATGACAGGAAACATGGCCCTGCTTCAAGACATTAAACCGTTCAGAGGCGGCTATGTGGCCTTTGCCGGAGAAAAAGGCGGCAGCTCACGTGTCAACGCGTGGTTTCAAACGGTTGTGTCAGCTTTGACAATGTCAACTTCTGCGAGCAGCTGAAGCATAACCTGTTGAGTGTCTCCCAAATGTGTGATAAGGAGTACTCGGTGATGTTTGACAAGTCAGAATGCCTGATTCTCAAACCTGGTTTTGAGGTTCCCGAAGACTGGATTCTGATGAGAGCACCAAGAATGAATGACACATATCATATCGATATGAGCGTTGCAACAACCACCTCATCAGTTGCTACTTGTTTGCTTACAAAAGCAACAGAACTTGACTCTATCTTGCTACATATTTCGTATCGTAAAATGAATCATCTTGTCCGAAACGGTTTGGTAACCGGGGTTCCTAAGCTGAGGTTTACCGTTGCAGATGATTGTATGCCTTGTAAGAAGGGCAAACAGCAATGGAAGTCTCACAAGCCCAAGCTCCAAAACTCTATTGATACCCCTTTGGAGCTATTACACATGGATCTGTTTGGCCCCATAAGTATCAGGAGTATTGGAGGTAAGTCGTTCTGTCTGGTTGTAACTGATGATTTCTCACGTTTTTCTTGGGTGCATTTTTTAGGTACTAAAGACGAGACTGCTGATATCCTTCAATACTTGATCCTGAGCTTGGAATCTCTTTGCAAGCTGAAAGTTAGAAAGATAAGGAGTGACAACGGAACTGAGTTCAAGAATAATTTGATGGAGCTTTTCTGTCTCAAGAAAGGGATCCGTCACGAATTCAGCGCGCCGTACACGCCTCAGCAGAATGGAGTTGCTGAACGGAAGAACAGAACACTATTTGAGACTGCAAGGACTATGCTGTCGGATGCAAAGCTTCCTGTCACTTTCTGGGCAGAAGCAGTTAATACAGCGTGTCACGTCTTAAACAGAGTTCTGGTAGTGAAGAGGCACAACAAGACTTGTTACGAGTTGATCAACAATCGACTTCCCAATCTTGATTACCTAGTTCCTTTCGGTAGTCCTTGCTCCTTGTTGCTACAGTACAAAGACCGCCAGTCTAAGTTTCATGCAAAAGCGGTGGAAGGCATCTTCTTAGGATACGTTGCCAAATCGCCTTGCAAGAGAGTGTACAACATAGGAACTCGTACTGTCGAGGAATGGTTTGAAGTGGATTGTAGTAAACACAGCATTCCACCCGAACCAACAGGTCCAGCTTGGGGTTTTGATTATGATGCGCTATTCAAGTCATTCAACCTTCCTGATATATCTGCAGATGACGCCGCAAATGTTTATGAATTATTGGGTGGCGGCGATGACTCCAGCTTTTCTACTCGTGCTACTGTACCGATTGTAACTCCTGATTCCAATGCTGCATCTGCATCTGGAACTCATGACAGTGATAACAGTGATAACAGTGAAGATGTTCTTGTTATTGGAGATGACGCTCAAGCCAATCCTAACACAACTGTAGGAATGAAGCTCCAGCTGATCCAATTAACATTGAATCTTCTTCTTCTGGAACACAGGAAATAGGGAGTTAAACACGAATCTTGATCCAGAAATTCAAGAACCGACTGTACCGGAGTCGAGAGTGCATAGGAATCGTCCAATCGACAACATTATTGGTGATCCTAATGCCGGCGTTCAGACTCGTCATCGAACCATCACTGAGAACACCGGTCTTTACACAGAGATACTTGACACTGGTGTTATGGAAACATGTCTGCATACTGCATTCGTGTCCCACTTAGAGCCGAAGAATGTGAAGGAGGCTCTCACTGACAACTGCTGGATTGAGGCAATGCAAGATGAATTGTCTCAATTCCAAAAGTTGCACGTGTGGGATTTGGTTGACTTGCCAAAAGGCGTTCAGCCAATAGGAACTAGATGGGTGTTCAAATGCAAGACAGATGATCGTCATGTTGTTGTGAAGAACAAAGCAAGATTGGTTGTTCAGGGTTTTTATCAGCAAGAGGGCTTGGATTACACGGAAGTATATGCCCCAGTTGCTAGAATTGAAGCCATTCGACTGTTCTTGGCTTATGCCACATTTGTCGGCTTCAAGGTCTATCAACTTGATGTGAAGAGTGCTTTCCTTTATGGTAAAGTTCATGAAGAAGTCTATGTCACTCAGCCTCCCGGTTTTGAAGATCTGCATAATATCAATAAAGTGTATAAGCTCGACAAGCACTTTATGGTCTTCATCAAGCACCGCGGGCATGGTATGAGACATTATCTAAGCATTTACTGTCAAATGGTTTCGACCGTGGACAGATTGACTCGACTCTCTTCATTAGGAAAGCAGGAGGTGACATTCTTCTTGTACAAGTATACGTCGATGACATTATTTTTGGATCTACCAATGAAGGGATGTGTAGGGAATTCGAAAAGGTGATGAAGTCTAAGTTCGAAATGAGTAACATGGGTGAATTGTCATTCTTCCTGGGTCTGCAAGTCAGTCAAAGAGAGGATGGCATTTATCTACATCAAACTAAGTATGTGTAGGACATCTTATTAAAATTCAAGATGAATGATAGCAGTACTTATGGAACACCTATCCCAATCAATCATGGTTTGCATCCTGACAAAGATGGAAAGGATGTAGACAGCAGATTGTACCGTGGGATGATCGGATCACCTATGTATCTCAGAGCTTCAAGACCCGATATAATGTTTGCTGTATGTTTGTGCTCAAGGTTTCAGTCTCAACCGAAGGAGTCACATATGATAGCCGTGAAGAGAATTTTCAGATACCTGAAAGGGAAACCCCGATTAGGTCTTTGGTACTCTAAGTAGCAGTCATTCGACTTCAAAGCCTACACTGATTCAGATTATGGCGGTTGTAACCTTGACAAAAAGTCAACTTTTGGTGGATGTCAATTCTTAGGAGACAGACTGGTCTCCTGGCAGTGTAAGAAGCAGTCAACGGTTTTTGTCTCAACTTGTGAAGCAGAATACATTGTTGCAGCGAGCAGTTGTTCTCAGATACTGTGGATTCAGCAATGGTTGAGAGACTATGGCTTAAACTTCACTGGAACTCCTCTATTCATTGACAACAATGCCACCATGTCCATCACAAATAACCCGGTGAAACATTCCAAAACTAAACATATAGAGATTCGCCATCATTTCCTTCGTGACTGTGCTGAAAAGCATTTAATTGAACTTGTAAAAGTTCACACGGATGACAATCTTGCTGACCTTTTCACAAAGGCATTTGATCGATCCTGTTTTGAACATCTTGTCAACTTGATAGGAATGTTCAATCTTGAGTGAAAACTAAGTTTTCTTAACTCAATTCAATTCATGAAAGTTAAAATTTTTAATTCTTTTAAATATTCTGTATAGTTCTTTTAGTCTTTAAAATATTTTACAAAAATCAAAAACAAAATAGAAAATAGAGAAAATTTCAAAGTTAACTTGAGAAAAGAGGAAATGATGGTATATCAGAAATGATCTAAACACCATAGACTGCTCATATGGGAAATGATTACGTCATGGTTACTTAATTATTTAAATTATTATGTTTTTAATCTGTTTATTAACAAGTAATTTGAATTGTCAGTAGGATGTATGCGTCTTTGAATCACTAGTAGTGTGGAAACTAAATCTAAATTACAACCGTGATTTGAACCCATGTTTGCAAGCGTGTGTGTGTAAAAGAATAGAAAAGATCATTATCAGATAAAGGATGTTAGATTTTGGCAATAATTTTCTTTTGAGATCAGTTTCGGGTTATGTCGTTAGCACAATTAATGCGGTTCATCTCACTGCCCATACTCACAAGTATGCAAGGAGAGATTGAATCAAGACATGTCTCTACATTAACCGTTAAGCATGTATTCACCCTTGAATCACTCCTGATTCATTGAAATCAAATCCAGATAGAAGTTGGATCCCCTTACCTGATAATCAAACACCATATCTATTATCCTGAATCATCATCCCGATATTCAAAGAAGAAAATCACATGAAACCAAGACAAATGAATCACTCGATTCTGAATCTTATGATTCCCGATAATCCTTATGGATTCTGCTTGATTTTTCCTGTGCTAATAGATGTAGCTTCATTCTGAAAAATTTAGAAAATCATTGGAAAAATCATAGATTCCTTGAGATGGTGCAAGTTAGAATAGCATATCAGTGGGGTACACGTTGTATATCTTATAAATAATACCTTAATACACAAGAATGTGATACAAAGATGCTTATAGTTTCAAATCTTATAATATTGTCAACTTGAATTACTTGTCTATATGCTTATTACGTATAAATAAATAGTAATCCATGACATGATCCCATATTCTTTGATGTTTATTTTGTATTGTTTTTGCTAAAAGATAGCCTGATATGATCCTTTGCTCGTGTCTTTGATCAAAAATAGTTTGTGTGAATACTTGTATATTTCTATGAGAAAAGATCAAAAATAATTTAAGTTTACGCATAGTTCAACTTTATTCAGAAAAGCCAAAAATATTTGTATTTAACCTTCCTGAATTGATTTTGAATCCTCTTGATTGAACGCTTTTATCTTGTTCGTTATTTGACTTAAAATCTTCATAATTTGAGTTGAAAGTGTGCGCACATAAGGGTCTCTGCGTAGTTGATAAGTGCGCATGAGGAAAACACTCCGTACTTAACAAGTACGCAAGACTTAAGTAATGCGTACTTAGTAAGTACGCAGGAGTTAAGTCCTACGCACTTAGTAAGTACGCACGACCAATATGTGTTGGGTATAAATACAGGACTTAAAATTTTTTTTAGGGTTTATCACTTTCAAATCGTTTTCTCCTGTGATATTCCCTCCGACCATTTTCCTCAAAAAATTTCAAGTGTTCCAACCGGATTTTTCGTCCCACTCATTGTTTAATCATCATCAAACATTTACTTGGTGAGAATCTCGGTCCGTATCATCCATTAAATCCCAAGTTTTTGACCGATTCATCGACGGTTTTGAGTGTGAAATTATTGACCGATTTTGGTGTTCTAAATACAAATTAAGACCTAAAACTTGTTAATAATCACTAATCGAAACCTATTGACTCCGAATTTGTCCTTAACGTGGTTTGATTTTGGCCTTGACCCTTGATTGACCGTTGTTTCCACTGGGTCGTCATCTAGGTCATAAAATTGACGAGCTTAGCAGTTACTGGCGTTGGATAGTGGTCCCATAGGTCTTAATCAAGTATTTCGACCTTGTGGTGACCATAATCCACGGCAACGCCTCACTTCTGTTTGAAATTGAGACTTCTAGAATTTTGGCTAAGTACAAGTCTTGCGCACTTAACAAGTACGCAAGAAGTAATTCATGCGTACTTGGTAAGTACGCAAGAACAAACTCCTACGTACTTGCTAAATACGCAGGACCAACACTTAGCAAAATTTCCTAAGTCTGAAATTCACTTCATTGAGTAACTGCTATACTGAGTTCAGTTTATCCATTTCCAATGATACATGTTGTTCTGATTATGTTTTCTGTGTGTTTTTGCAGATCATGGCTCGGGCGTTTTCTAACGAATTCAACCTGTTAGCTAACATTGAACCAGAATGGAAGGGTGCAGCATTGCAGTACAGAGACATAGTTGATTTCTTGAACCATTCAAGAATCAGCTATGCCATTTCTGCTGACCCTATCGTGTCAAGACCCTATCTCGAACAATTCTAGGAGACGACGGAGCACGACTGCACGGTATCCCCCAATGTCATTAGGGCTACCATTGCAGGTCAAGCTATCGTATTTTCTGAAGATACCATTAGAAGGGTCCTGCAGTTCAGAGACCTTGCTACCGACCCGACAGCCTATCCAGACTACTTTGTGGATGGGTGTTGGAGGCAACGAATGGGATACGTCGGAGCAAGGGACTATGCTTCTTATAAAAAGATGTGGGTATTAGACTAATGGCGGTATTTCGCCCACATCATGATCGTGTGCATCTCGGCTAGGAAAGCTGGGAAAGATGCCATGGGTCATGACCTTGCAGCAGCCATGGTCGGCCTTTCTCTCAACAAGGGCTACAACTTCTTCCACTACATCTTTAAGGCCATCAATGACCAGATAAACACAGCAGAGAGGTTTTGGTTCTAGTTATTCCCTCGGTTTGTGCAACTTTTGATAAATGATGAGTTGCCAAACCTTCCTGCTATAGGGGAGAGACTGCAAGTCAAGCGGGTGGACAAAAGGGTATTTGCTCAATTTCTGAAGCCAGGCAGTGTAGAACCTACCTCTGTGCACACAGAACTCTTTGGCCACCTTCTAAATGAAGCATATGTGGCACCTGAAGACTGGAGATGGTAAAGCCACGACTCGGAACCTGACATGAGTGAACACTCCGATGAGTAACAAGAACAACACCATGAGGAAAATGATAGTGATGATAGCTCATCTGAGGATGGAGACGATGAAGGCGGTGATGGTGGTGCTGAGGAATCCGATTCAGAAGCAAAAGAATCAGATTCTTCTGATTCCGATGACGCACCATCACAGGCACACCCCAGGAGATCGGCACAGGTAACCCTACCTGAGTCGTCCTCCAAAAGGAAGCGACAAAGCTCGAGCAGCGATTATGAGCCAACATCTGACTCTGACGCTGCTCTACAAAGACAAAGACGAGAGCGTGTTCAAAAGAACAGAGGAGATAGGCAAGAGGTTGCTATCCCCAGGGTAGTAGAGGTCCCGACTGTGCAGCAAGTACATGTTCCAGCTGCCAGTCCAGATTCAGCCTCTACCCCACCAGAATAGCAATTGCACCGAAGGAGGAGAAGGCCACAAGTTCAAGCTGATGTGGCAGTCACGGCAGTCACAGAGGAGGTTCCTGTGACGGTGACCCTCCCTACAACATCCGTCCAGGTGACGGTGACTACTCCACTTCTCACGGAGTCAGTCACCATCACCCCAACCATAACACCCACTCCCATCATTACATCATCACACCCACCTCACACCACTGAGCCGTCAGGTCAACCCTTCAATTATGGTGATTTCTCACAAGGGTTTGACTTTGACACAATCTTCTCCTCCCCCATCCATAATGCTGAAGCCTCATCATCTAGGCACTCTGATCCGTATGATGCAAGGATCAATGTCCTAAAGACCCAAGTTGTTGAACTGTTGAAGACCATTCAAAAGTCAAAGGAGGAGTCTGATGCTCAACAAGCACAGATTAATTCCCTGGCCGATGAAGTTAGGATTCTCCACAGCCAGAGAACAGGGACAAATGAGCAACTGAAGAATGTTATGGCACAGAACGAGCTGCTGATGAAAACCAATGAAATGATTCTAGGCCACAGAACTTCACTTGAGCTAAGGATGGACTTGCAGAGAAAAGAGTACGAAGCGATGGTCAAATTAGTTGAAGAACTGACCAAGAAGCTTGGTGCTCAGGGGGAGAAAGAAAAACAACAAGAAAAAGAGAAAGAAAAAGAGAAAGAGAAAGAACATAAATCCACTGGTGCTGAGCCTTGTCATCCAGTCGACTTGACTAAGGATGATGATAAAGACAAGGATCCTGAAGCCGGTCCTAGTGGAGGTGAGCACCAAGCTTTGGCGATTGTGCCCATCTCTTCTGTTCCAATGGCTGAGGGGGAGTCTACTCAGCAAGAGGGTGGTGATACATCTGGTGGTGGTGGTGAGAAAGGGAAGTCAGTGGCTGAAGTACTTAAGGACTTATCTGATGATGAGATCCTATATCTAGAGCCTGAGTACTCTAAAGAAGCACAGATCAATACTCTCTTCAATCTAGAAGAAGGAGAGATCAACTCTGGTGATGATTGGAATGATGAAGATGATGATGTGGTGATGGAGATTCCCAAGGGCGACGTGGAAGGAGAGTACGAGTTAGAGGATGGTTAGATCTTTGAAGTACCATCCCTCGAATCTCTGCTCGACACAGGCTCAGTTGACATGGCAAGTAATGTTGAAGCTACAACTGAAGCCTCCCCAGTCGACCCTACACCTGTGGACCCCGAGGCACCAAAAGATAAAGACATGCCTTCTGCATCATCTAAGGGTCCAGCTCCCGTGTGGCAAAAGACGTCCATCACAGACAAGCATGGAGCTACAGGTATGATCTTGGCTGTTAGGTTCGAGGAGGACAAGCAGTTGTTCACCATCAAAAGATCTGGGGGGTTCAATACTTGAAACCAACCAGTGAGGCTTTCAATTCTTTGCCCAAGTACGACCTTGTGAACCTCGCAAATCACGACCTGCTGAGTCACTCGAGTCATGCAGTAGCAATGGGTTTGTGGGTAACACTACAACGGGAAGCAAGATCAGGGAAATTTGAATACTTCAAGCCTCAAGTGCCCAGAAGAGTCAAGGATAAGCACGCTGTACATCCTGTGACTAAGAATCACATAAAAAGATTGGTATACAAGCCAGTGCAATGTGAAACTAAGATTCCCTTGAGCAAGTTATCTCAGGATATTCTTGGTGACATGTGGTACTGGTATGTAGATCCAAAAACGGGCGAGGCTGTGATCATGGGAAAGGTTCGTTCCGAGAGTGGGAACACAGTACCAAAAGAACTGATCAGAATCTTTGATGAAGTCTGCTTCATCAACTTTTCTGTGAAAGATCTGGAGGTACTAGCGGAACGCTACTGTGTCCACACGGCCGAATGGACAAAGTTCCTTGCTTCTAAATATGACAAGGTGATTAAGTTCTGCCTTAATTACAAGAAGAAGATGGAAGCTAAGGGACCAGTGCTCTGAAGACTGAAGATTGAAGACTGAAGACGATGAAGATCCCGAGCTGTTGTCAAGGGGGAGTTTGTTGTTGCACTTTCATGTGACAACACTCTGGATAGAGTCTTAGTTTGTATTTCTAATGTCTGTAATTTGTCTTTGTATGTAAGAGTCGTTATGTAATAGTTTATCGAGTTGTACTTACTTTTACATAGTGTATGTTGCATTTCTTCTAAGTGTTTTGCGCACTTACTTGTTCGCAGGAGAAAGCTCCTGCGTACTTAGCAAGTACACAGGAAGACCCATGCGTACTTGCTAAGTACGCAATAGCATTTGGTCCTGCGCACTTGCTAAGTGCGCAGGCATCAGGTCTGTATAAATAGGTTTGGTTCACAGAGGATAAGTACGCTGAACTCAGACCTTAGACGAACTCAGTTTGTTAAGTACGCAATTTGTAATCTCTCTGTAACCGTCGAGTATTTATAATAGAAAGAGCTTTTATTGTGACTCTCGTGTTTGGTTTACTTTGTTTTAGTTAGACTCTCCACCTAGTCACGGGTATTCCGCACCCGGTCCGACTAGTAGACCACTTGCATGCAACGATCCGACACACACGAAGGGACCTACACCTTGTTCGGAAAGCAGTCTTTGGAATATCTCCCTCTTGCACGCGGAGTTGGTGATAACCGGACTGAAGATCAATCTTCGAGAAGCAAGTAGAACCTTGAATTTGATCAAAGAGGTCATCAATTCTAGGCAAGGGGTAACAGTTTTTGATGGTAAGATGGTTGAGCTCGCGGTAGTCAATACACATGTGGAATGATCCATCCTTCTTTTTGACGAATAAGACGGGTGCACCCCACGGTGAATGACTTGGACGGATGAAGCCCTTGTCGGAGAGCTCTTGGAGTTGACTTGCAAGCTCTTGCATTTCAGAAGGTGCAAGACGATATGGAGCTCTAGCCACGGGGTTAGCTCCGGGTACAAGGTCAATGCGAAATTCTACTTGTGGAATGGGTGGGAGACCAGATAGATCTTCGGGGAACACTTCGGGAAAGTCCCGGATGATGAGGATGTCTTGAATACTCTTCTCTTTGACAGCCTTTTGAACAATATGTGCTAAGAACGCTACATACTTCTTTCATAGGTACTTTTGGGCAGTAGTGCATGACATTAACTTGAGTCCTTTGCAAGGCTTTTCACCAAAGACTCTTAACGTTTCTCTAGACAGAAGGGGTATTCGAATGCACTTTTAAAAACAGATGACCTCGGCATGGTGATTCGACAGTCAATCCATGCCTATGACGATATCAAAACTCCCTAGTGGCATTAGCACGAGGTTTATTGGAAATGTATGATCATTATGTTCTAGAGAGCAGTCATGGATCATGGAGTCAATTGTAAGAAAGTCACCATTTGCTACTTCGACGGTAAAGGTTTTCTCTAATTTGGATCGTGTTTTTGCAAGTAAGGGTTCAAAGTTAAGTGACCCAAAACTTTTATCTGCATCGGTATCAAATAAAATGGAGGCATATTGACTATTAACAAAGAACGTACTGTTGACCACATCATTGTTGGCCTGAGCTTCATTGTCGTTTATGTTGAAAGCACGCCCACGAGCTCCGCCTTGTTTAGCATTGATGAACTTCGGGCATTGGTCACGAAAATTATTTGGGTTGCCACATTCATAACAAGCATGCCCATTTGCAATAGCGGGAACACCTTGATTACCACTTGTTGGTTGGTTCGGGTTGGTGGGTTGACTTGACCTGCAAGTGCTTTGGCTCTACAAACATTGACCGTATGGCCATATTTCCCACAGTGAGTGCAAAGACGACATGGAATATTTTGGAGATGGTGATAATTGCATGTGGCACAGAGTGAGTAGATCCCAACATACGGCTTCTTGGCTGGTGCCTGAGCCATGGGAGTAACTTGGTTAACAGGGATAGTAGGAGTGACCACATCATAATTCTTAGCCTTTCTTTTCTTATTATTGTGGTAGGGTTCAGCTTTGGCTTCTTTGATGTGTGCAGGAGGGGTTGTGGTGTCGGGAACTTTCTTGGTGCCTCTTCTAGTCAGAGTCCCTTCTTTCACATGGTTGTCGGTCAAAGTAGCGGATAATCGGATACCATCTTCGAGTGTTGCGGGATTTCCCCCAAAGACAGTATCTTGAATCTGCCTAGGTAATCCACCAATGTACTTCTCAATGCAACGGGATAAAGGTGTGACCATATGGGGCACAAGGAGACTCAACTCATGGAACCTAGTTGTATAAGCCAGACTCTCACCACTGTCTTGGGAAAGATCCCAAAACTCAGCTTCCAGTTTCTTCACCTCATTCCGAGGGTAGAACTCTTCAGTCATTAGTCTCTTAACCTCATCCCATGGTAAGGCCATTGCTACCTCCATGCCTCTAATTCTCTTTTCCCCATTCCATCACGTGAGTGCCCGTTTCTGAAAGACACTTGTGGCATGACGAACACAAAGGTTATCGAGGCAGTCACTATTCAGGAAAGTGCCCACAATACTTTCGAACCATTGAAGGAGTCTTGTGGCTCCCTGAGTACCATAGAACTTTAGAGGATTACATGAGTTGAAGTTCTTGAAGGTGCATTGTGGTGGGTTGGCACCACCACCACCATTATTTTCATGGTTACCATTTGTGGCCCCATTAGCTTGAGTGAGTTGAGTTTCAAGTTGTGCAAGGAAAGCAGCAATATCAGTGTTATTGTTAGTCACGGTAGCACGACGGGGAGGCATTCTACAGATTTGCACAACACAAGAAAAGATGTAAGAACTTATGAAAGTTGCTTGGATTTAAAAAAAAAGATAAGATAATAAATAGAATAGTTAATCATAGTTTGGATTGTACTCAAATAGTGATATAATCACTTGAATACTATGACGCATTAAGGTTAATTAAACTCATATAATTTTCAGGGAGACATGCTTTAGCCTATAGTTAAACACTCATCCCGGGAATTCCCAGGAAACCATACGGGTCCCTCGGTTGATTGGGATTTATACGAAATGCTTTCCTAGATAGAAAACCCAGAATACAGGTGTCCCCCTTCCAGATTGCACGTGTACTCAAATAATTAACAAAGTTTAAAAACCTTAACGATTGAATAAAGAATTTTTTATAGATTTAGATTCATGACGTTTCCACATGCTATGATCGTAATGACATAGAAGTAGGTAAGAAAGTTATGAGGCTTTAGGGTATAGGTAGGGATTTTGTTTATTTAATATATTATTTAAGTATAGTCTAATAAGTCATGAATTTTAACAAGTAAAACATCAAAATGAAATAATAACTAATCATAGTAAGCATGTAACACATAGCATGTAGCACATATCACATAATCATGAATCATGGCATATATGGGTGTCCTAAAGTTATAGTCTAGGTCAAGGGTGTCTAACAACCAAGTTCCCTATAACCAAGGCTCTGAAACCAATCTGTCACACCCCAACCTGCGGCGGAAACGTCAGGGCGGGACATGTAGACGGTTCATGAGCACAAGTTTGACTAAATTGAAATATATTAATCATTCAAACTCATTTCATAAATTCAAGACAAAACAAAACCAAACCAAGTTCATAAAATGAAATACATAAATCCTTTATTAAAATTGAACTAGGTCCAAAACTTATGTGTAGCAAGTCTTGATCAAAATCACACATTAGCACCTGAAACATGAATAAAATAAGGTCCACTAAAAAGTTGGTGAGCATACGCAGGTTTATACGTAAGTAGTGTGTCACACCCCCAATTTCAACTAACGAAGTTTTACCGTTTGGGAAGTGACGAACCAGGATCTCAGACATTAGTTACTTTGAACGACTCTACATGGGACTCAAAATGAAAATATCGTAATAATCAGAGTTTCAATGCGGAAGCGTAAAGAAAGTAAATACGCAAAACACACGCGCCTAAAACAAGAGTCCAAAAGTCCAAAACGTCCAACCAAACCAAGTACAATACAAAATAATCCAAGCAAGTATAAATAAGTCATAGTCAAAATAATTGAATCCCATGCATGCCCTAATGTGCACCTGTGTCTTATCTTAGCGACCTGAGAAAACATGTAAGAAAATAAGTCAACACGAGGTTGGTGAGTTCACAAGTTTCAATATACGTAAATAAGCGTTTACCATATTTATGTTCATTCAGTATGTAACTATAGGTAGCTAACCTATGCTCATGTTTAACTCAAACGCTCACAACCGAAGCTGACTGTTTGTTTATTGCCTCCTGCAAGGTCTTTCAACACTAGCGGTGTGAGTAGGCTAACATTTCACACGTTCGATCTCTAATCGAGTTAGTGCGACTAATGCGTGCGGGATTTGTCAAACCCAGTAGTACTACTAAATATTACCTTTCTAAGATCCATATTAACGGTTCGATATAAGATGAGGACTTTTTGTGATAGCGTGTTACGCTTAGCTTTAACATTGATAACATACGAATTTACAAAATCTCAAAAATAGTTAATCATGTTTTCTCCACCAAGTTAAAACAAAAAAAAGGGGCCGTGAAAACTCACATGCGTTGCGTTGTAGGTAGTATCACACAAAGGATAAGTTGGAACCACGAGTGTAAGTCTCAAAAGACTTACGAATGCCCTAAAATTATAAACACATAAATTAGGGAAAATAATGGGAATTGTGACAACGACAAGGAAGATTAGAACATCTTAAAACATTCTAAGGATTAACGGGTAGACGAACGTGTCTACGGGAATATCGGTTTCTTAATATAATAAATTAAAATTCATAGCGTTACGTGCCGAACATTAATAACGACTAATGTTAAATAAATAAATAAATTCGTACATCCAAGTCGTTTACAAAATTTAGGAAAATAATATAATTAAATATATTATTTTTAGGTTCGTAGGATTAACTAAATAATCATTTGTGGCAAAAATAATAAATATATTATTTTTATTCGAGGTAAGGAACACGAGTAAATAATATAACAAAATATATTATTATTTGGGCTCAATCGATACATGATGTTATAAAATGATTCGAAATAATATAAATATATATATTATTTAATATTACCGGTCACGGTTTGAAAATAATATAAACATATACGGTTTGAAAATAATATAAACATATTATTTTTTGTTGATAATAACAATAATATTTTATTTATAAAAGTGGGAATAAAAATATGTTAATAATTCAAACCCAAGCCTATGGGTTGTTTCCCGAGTTAAAACACATTTATATAATAATATAATATTATAAAGTTTGATTTTTATTAATTAAATATAACAGAAAACTATTCAAAAAATAGTTGTGGGATCTCGGACTCGAACCCGGGTCTCTCCCACATACGCACACTGTCCTAACCAGTCCCGCCCGTTAGGGTATCGCGACTAAACCCGGAACGGATTGGTTTTAACCAACAAGTCGAGTGGGTTCTTCTTCCCCACACAGGCCGAACCAAACTAGGCTCTTCCTCGTCGATTCCGACTACGATTTCGATCAATGGCATAGGGTTTTTGTTAAGCGAGGGATTGCGAATCTGGGGACTCGTTTAATTTGAAAACCATCAGTTTTAAGATCGATAATTAACAGAAAGAGGGGTCGTAACCCTAGTTTAGGAACTCAAATTTGATTCGAAGTATTCTGATAATAAAAGTTAATAGAATCATAGGGCTTTTGTTAAATGAAACCTTGCGAATCTGTTGATGTGGTTTAATTGCATTAAATTTGTGTTTAAGGTCGAAAACCCCAAATCGTTTCCAGAACGAACCCTAATTACAGGATTATGATCAATTCGATGATGGAAGCCCGATATTTCATAGGGCTTTCACTCTACAGACGATTACGATTTTAATGGTGTGGTTTAATTTGATTTAAAAACAGTTTAGAGTTGAATTTGGCAATCTGGTTTCATAAGAACCCTAGATTACGGGTTACAACGATCCTGATAATAAAACATCGAATTAACAGAGGGCTTTCAAAGAAAATGGTATTGCGAATATGACTGTATAGTTTAATTGTATTTTTATTGGGTCTAGACTAGGGTTCGATTAAACCGGTCAGTGATGAACCCTAGAGTCGACATTTTGATCGAATTGATAATGTAAGCCCTAATTGAGTTAGGGCTTTCATTTAAGAGATAAAAGCGAAGCTGATGGTGTATCTAGTTACCTGAATTGATGTCGGGACGGTGGAGATCGACTAAAACAGGTCCGACGATGACTGGTTCGGTTCCCGGTGGCTTTTACTATGAATCCGATCAACTTGACGAGCACAGAGGTTTCAGGGAGACTTGATTTAGGTGTGCAGTGTGTTAGTTTGCAAATTGGTAACCGATTACAGTCGAATTCGATCGAATAAGACATAGTGTCGACGGTTACTTGTTTAACTCTCATTATTAGAGTTAATTCGATTAAATTGGGGGCGTTTAATGGATTAATGATGTTCGTAAGGATCATGTACGTGTGAGAACAGTTTTAATTTCAACGAACTTCGGTTAAAAATGATCGAATTTGATTGAATCCGCGATGTTGACCTTCAAAAGTCAACAATCCGATTTAGAGTAATTACAGAAATGGTCACTGTGGTTTTTCCTGAGAATTGGAGTTTGAAACTTGGCAGAATAGGTCCCTCCAGTTTAGATGGGGTTATAATTTGGTTAGTTTGACTTTCAAAGTCAACAGAATTTGGATTTTGACTTTTCAAAAAGTCAACATCGTAGATTAGGAGTTTTTACATAACTAGTCCTTGGAGTTTATGTTTGAAATATTGACAGAGACAGTCCCGATGTTTGAGTTAAGTTAATTTTTGTTAACTTTAACTGGATTTGTTAACGAAGTTAACTGAAAAAGTCCGGATTGTCACATCATCCCCTAGTTGAAAGAATTTTCGTCCCGAAAATTAAATAATAATAATAACAAAAAAAAATTTCCCGGAATATCACATCATCCCCTAGTTGAAAGAATTTTCGTCCCGAAAATTAAAATAGTACATTAAGAATTTGACGAGGAGTGCTTGAACAGATTAGGATATTTGCGCATCATCTGATCCTCGCGCTCCCATGTGCATTCCGGTCCGCGTTTCGAGTTCCAAAGAACTCTGACGATAGAATTTTACTGTGCTTTAACGTTTTGATTTCCCTATCCATAATTTTCACGGGTTCTTCGATGAAACGTAACTGTTCATCAATGTGTAGTTCTTCAAGAGGAACTGCGAGTGATTCGTCTGCTAGACATTTCTTCAAATTTGAGACGTGAAAGACGTTGTGTACACCACTAAGTCCTTCAGGTAGGTCCAGTTGATACGCTGCTGGTCCGATTCTCTTCACTATCTTGAATGGTCCAACATAACGAGGATTCAGTTTGCCTCGTTTCCCGAAACGAATGACACCCTTCCAAGGTGATACTTTTAATAAGACCATATCCTCTACTTGAAATTCTAACGGTTTACGACGCTTATCGGCATAGCTCTTTTGACGATCACGAGCTGCTGCCATACGGTTTCTAATATGAACGATTTTCTCAGAAGTTTAAAGTACGAGTTCAGGACCTGTAAGTTGACTATCCCCAACCTCGGCCCATCAAATAGGAGAACGGCATTTCCGTCCATAAAGTGCTTCAAATGGAGCTACCTTGATGCTAGTGTGATAACTGTTGTTGTAGGAAAACTCCACTAACGGTAGGTGAGACTCCCAAGTGTTACCGAAATCAATCACACAAGCTCGTAGCATGTCCTCCAGCGTTTGAATAGTACGCTCTGTCTGGCCATCAGTTTGAGGATGCTATGTTGTGCTCATATCTAGACGCGTGCCTAAGGCTTTGTGTAACGACTGCCAGAAACGAGAAGTGAATCGTGCATCACGATCCGAAATGATAGATATTGGCACCCAGTGCCGAGAGACTACTTCTTTCAAGTAAATACGAGTAAGCTTGTCCATTTTATCGGTTTCCTTGATTGCTAAGAAGGGAGCGGACTTTGTTAATCGATCAACAATTACCCAAATGGTATCACATCCGGTAGGAGTTCGTGGCAATTTTGTAATAAAGTCCATAGAGATTTGTTCCCATTTCCACATGGGAATTTCTGGTTGTTGGAGAAGACCGGATGGCTTTTGATATTCAACTTTGACCTTCGCGCAGGTCAGATATTTACTCACATAAGTGGCTATATCGGCCTTCATCTTTGGCCACCAATATAGCACCTTTAGATCATGGTACATCTTGTCGGAACCTGGATGTATAGAGTAACGAGATATATGAGCCTCATCCATGACTAGTTCTCTTAAATTTCGGAATACTGGAATCCATATTCGCTCGGCGAAGTAGCGAATACCGTCAGATTTGACTTCAAGTTGTGCTTCCATACCGCGTGTACCTTCCAGCGGTAGGTTTTCCTCTTTTAGGGCTTCAAGTTTAGCGCTACGGATTTTGTCAGGTAATCCGCGGTGAATAGTAAGTTGTAATGCTCGAACTCGTTTGAGTTTCGTTTCCTTTCGACTTAGGGCATCAGCTACAACGTTAGCTTTACGCGGGTGGTACCAGATCGCACAGTCATTATCATTTAAGAGTTCGACCCAACGACGCTGTCGCATGTTCAAGTCTTTCTGCTCGAAGATGTGCTGAAGACTCTTGTGATCGGTGTAGATGGTGCATTTGGTACCGTACAAGTAATGTCTCCATATCTTAAGTGCGAAAACTACAGCTCCCAACTCTAAGTCATGAGTGGTGTAGTTTTTCTCATGAACCTTTAGTTGACGCGAAGCATACGCGATCACCTTTTCTCGTTGCATTAACACACAACCTAGACCCTGTATAGACGCGTCGCAATACACCACAAAATCATCCGTTCCTTCCGGAAGAGCTAGAATAGGTGCACTACAAAGTTTCTGTTTAAGATGTTGGAATGCTGACTCTTGGTTATCGCCCCAGTTATAGGCTTTACCCTTTTGAGTTAAGGCAGTGAGAGGTTGTGCAATTTTTGAAAATCCCTCAATGAATCAACGGTAATAACCAGCCAATCCCAGAAATTGTTGCACCTCAGTCAGAGTCGTCAGTGCTGCCCAATTCTTGATGGCTTCTATCTTTGATGGGTCAACATGTATTCCTTTCTTGTTAACCACATGCCCTAGAAACTGAACTTCCCGGATCCAGAATTCACACTTGGAAAACTTAGCATACAGTTGCTCTTGTTTAAGTAATTCCAAAATTAGGCGTAGATGTTCCTCATGTTCTTCCATGTTCTAGGAATAAATGAGGATGTCGTCGATGGACACGGTGACAAATTGGTCAAGATACGGTTTACACACACGGTTCATGAGGTCCATGAATACAGCAGGTGTGTTGGTTAATCCGAAAGGCATGACCATAAACTCGCAATGGCCGTACCTTGTCCTGAATGCTGTCTTAGAGATATCCCCTTCTCTAACTCTTAACTAATGGTAACCGGACCTAAGATCTATTTTGGAATAGAAACTTGATCCTTGGAGTTGATCAAAGAGGTCATCTATGCGCGACAAAGGGTAGCGATTCTTGATTGTGACTTTATTCAGCTCACGGTAGTCAATACACATACGGAAAGTCCCATTCTTCTTCTTGAAAAATAGTACTGGAGCTCCCCACGGCGATGAACTAGGTCGGATGAAACCTTTATCCAACAAATCTTGCAATTGAGTGGACAACTCTTGTAATTCACAAGGTGCTAACCTATAAGGTGCCCGAGCGATCGGTGCCGCTCCGGGTGCTAGATCGATTTGGAATTTAACATGACGGTGCGGTGGCAGACCAGGCAGATCCTCGGGAAATACTTCCAAAAATTCACGAACGATGGGAATATTATCAATCTTCTTCTCTTCTGATGGCTGCTCAACAACGATAGCCAAAATAGCCGTATGCCTCTTTCGAAGGCATTTTTGTGCTTTCCTAAAAGATATGATGCCCATGACTGCACCAACTCTTTCACCCTGAATGGAAAGGATTTCTCCATTCGGGAGAGGAATACGAACAATCTTCTCATGACAGATAATTTCAGCTTGGTTTTTAGATAGCCAATCCATGCCGACAATTACATCAAAACTACCAAGTGTGACCGGCATAAGGTCGATATCAAGTATATGTTTAGCTAGCTCAAGCTTACATCCCTTAAGGATGTGAGTTGCTTCAATTATTTGGCCATCAGCTATCTCTATTATATACTTAGCTTCTAACAGAGTTGGAGTTCCTTTTATCATATCACTAAGTTTCTTAGATATAAAATTTCTATCAGCACCAGTGTCAAAAAGGACAGAAGCAAAGTAATTATTTAAGAGAAACTTACCGGTGACCACATTATGATCGTAACGAGCTTCTCCAGATCCTAGCGCCAAGGCTCGTCCCTTCGCACCATTTCCTCCACCATTGCCGTTGTTACCCCCATTGTTGTTATTCTGGTTAGGGGTGTGGTTTCCATTACCCCCTTTCTTCAATTGAGGACAATTCATCTGGATATGTCCCTCCTTTCCACACTCAAAACAACCCTTTGTAAATCCAGGCTATTGGAAAGGCTGTTTGGCTTGTAATTCACCCCTACAATCCTTGGCAGCATGACCTATTTTGCCACACCTCTGGCAACGATTGCAAAACCCGAAGTGATGGAAGTTGCACTTGTTACACCTAGGAGACTTTCCCGCGTAACCACCCTGGTTTTTTCCTGAAGAGGTCGACTGGTTAAAGTTCTTAGCAGGCTCAAACCTATGCTGCTGCTGCGGTTGATTAAACTGGGGTTGGTTGGGCTAGGGTCCTTTGGAATTGGAGTGGGTTTGGGTGTTGGAATGGTGGTCAAACTTGCGTTTATGACTGTCAATGGGTTTAGAGACTGCACCTCTCATAGGTAGTGTCCCTTGAGTCAGCGCCTGATCGGTTAACTTATGGGCAAGTAGGATAGTTTGCTGGATAGTGGTAGGGTTGGATGAAGTCACCATGCTTTGTATTTGAGGCACTAGACCTCCAATGTAAAGTTCAATTCTCTTGTAATAAGGGGTCACCATATGCGGGCACATAGTAGCAAGTTCATGTGAACATGTGGTATAGAGTTCAATTTCAGAACCCTCCATCTTTAGGTTCCAGAACTCTCCCTCTAACTTCTGGATTTCATCGCGAGGACAATATTCCTCCTTCATCATTGATTTAAACTCCTCCCACGGAAGTCCATTTGCCATGGCAGACCCAACATCTGGACCTGGGCGTTCCACCATGTGAGAGCCGGGCCCTCCAAAGTCCAGCGACGAACTTGACCTGATTATCCACTGGGCAGTTGCACATGGCAATCACTGACTCTACTTTCTCGAACCAACGAAGTAGTCCGACAGCTCCTTCAGCTCCACTAAAGTCGTGGGGCTTACAATCCATGAATGCCTTGAAGGTGCAAGCTGGTTGCGGGCTTTGTGGACCTGGAGTTAGAAACAATATAGGATTGGAATTATAGGGTTTAGGACAGGCTTTTTAAGAGATGGATTGACATCATTAGTCAATAGCTAAAGCATTTACCTGCAACATTCTGTGCTGCTAGAGCCTCCGCCACACTATCGTTTATTAGTGCCGCTAGCTCCGCTGCCGTCATGTTAATGGTACCTAGGCCACCAGCACGACCTCCACGTCCTCTTCCTGACATGATTCTTCACATTCACAAATACAAAACAATGAGAAATATATCGCATATTAAACATTATTTATGTACGAGTAAAGAAATACAACATCTAATATTTTGAAAATTTAAATAAATTGTAAGGCTACAAAATAAATAACTCAAACATTAAACTTCTTATGCTTTTATTTTATGGGAACAACCTTACCCATCTAGGTTTGAAAAGAGAAATAACATAAGCAAAAACAGGAACGAAAAGGAAGATAGAATAGGAAGATCATCAAACATCTTCGTCATCGGAAGAAACATACGATTGTGCATCGTCCATCTCCACCGGTTCCTCTTCGGGTGGCTCCTCCTCCAAGGGCTCCTCCTCCAAGGGTTCTTCCTCAAAGGGCTCCTCCTCGCCATCAGAAAGTGGAATCTCCTCAGGAAACAGGGCTTCTTGTAGTTGGGCTTCCAAGTGAGTCACCCTCGCTTGAAGACCTTCAGCAGTATGGTTTGCTACATGTAGCGGAGCTTCCAGAGCAGCCACTCTTTCCAGAACTCCTCCCATATCATCGTCCGAGGTGTCCACCCTGGTCTCCAAATGTGTAACACGATCCACCAAGACGTTATGGACTTGATCCGTTACTGTTAGTTCAGCAGTCAAAAGCTCTATCCCTACCTTATTCTCCTCTATTTGGGGCTCTTTCTTCAGAATGTCAGGTATTTCATCAGTAGAATCCTTCACAATACTCAACTCCCTAGACATGTAAAATACAAAGGCTGCAAAAGCTTGTTCCATAGTGCATGGCAAGCTAGGTAATGTAGATGATGAGGAAGTAGAACCAAAGTAAGGTGATGGGACATTTCCCATTTCGATCCATCTTTGGATCATTTGCGGGCATGCGTTCCAATTGCGAGCAGGATTCATTGCTTGCGCGCTGCTCGTTTCCCCCTGGTCAACTGAATAGTCACTGGAACTAGTCCGGCGCCTTTTGGGCTCCGGGGATGATAGGATAGGTGCCTTATGTCCTGGTGCCTTAGGTGATGGAGGTGGGGTTGACGACATGTTCCTGTAACAATATGTATAAGTGCCAAACATCCAAATGACATGTAACTAATGTGTGAGGCTATAGTCTAGTATGCAATCCTAGTTCTCTTTAACCAATGTCTCTGATACCAATCTGTCACACCCCCAATTTCAACTAACGGAATTTTACCGTTTGGGAAGTGACGAACCAGGATCTCAGACATTAGTTACTTTGAACGACTCTACATGGGACTCAAAATGAAAATATCATAATAATCAGAGTTTCAATGCGGAAGCGTAAAGAAAGTAAATGCTCAAAACACACGAGCCCAAAACAAAAGTCCAAAACTTCCAACCAAACCAAGTACAATACAAAATAATCCAAGCAAGTATAAATAAGTCATAGTCAAAATAGTTGAATCCCATGCATGCCCTAATGTGCACCCGTGTCTTATCTTAGCGACCTGAGAAAACATGTAAGAAAATATGTCAACACGAGGTTGGTGAGTTCACAGGTTTCAATATACGTAAATAAGCGTTTACCAGATTTATGTTCATTCAGTATGTATCTATAGGTAGCTAACCTATGCTCATGTTTAACTCAAGCGCTCGCAACCGAAGCTGATTGTTTGTTTATTGCCTCCTGCCAGGTCTATCAACACCAGCGGTGTGAATAGGCTAACATTTCACCCGTTCGATCTCTAATCGAGTTAGTGCGACTAACGCGGGTGGGATTTTATAAAATGATTTGAAATAATATAAATATATATATTATTTAATATTACGGGTCACGGTTTGAAAATAATATAAACATATTATTTTATACGAAATTACGGTTTGAAAATAATATAAACATATTATTTTTTGTTGATAATAACAATAATATTTTATTTATAAAAGTGGGAATAAAAATATGTTAATAATTTAAACCTGAGCCTACGAGTTGTTTCCCGAGTTAAAACACATTTATATAATAATATAATATTATATAGTTTGATTTTTATTAATTAAATATAACAGAAAACTGTTCAAAAAATAGTTGTGGGAGCCCGGACTCGAACCCGGGTCTCTCCCACATACGCACACTGTCCTAACCAGTCCCGCCCGTTAGGGTATCGCGACTAAACCCGGAACGGATTGGTTTTAACCAACAAGTCGAGTGGGTTCTTCTTCCCCACACAGGCTGAACCAAACTAGGCTCTTCCTCGTCGATTCCGACTACGATTTCGATCAATGGAATAGGGGTTTTGTTAAGCGAGGGATTGCGAATCTGGGGACTCGTTTAATTTGAAAACCATCAGTTTTAAGATCGATAATTTACAGAAAGAGGGGTCGTAACCCTAGTTTAGGAACTCAATTTTGATTTGAAGTATTCTGATAATAAAAGTTAATAGAATCATAGGGCTTTTGTTAAATGAAACCTTGCGAATCTGTTGATGTGGTTTAATTGCATTAAATTTGTGTTTAAGATCGAAAATCCCAAATCGTTTCCAGAACGAACCCTAATTACAGGATTATGATCAATTCGATGATGGAAGCCCGATATTTCATAGGGCTTTCACTCTACAGACGATTACGAGTTTAAATATGTGGTTTAATTTGATTTAAAAACAGTTTAGAGTTGAATTCGGCAATCTGGTTTCATAAGAACCCTAGATTACGGGTTACAACGATCCTGATAATAAAACATCGAATTGACAGAAGGCTTTCAAAGAAAATGCTATTGCGAATCTGACTGTATAGTTTAATTGTATTTTTATTGGGTCTAGACTAGGGTTCGATTAAACCGGTCAGTGATGAACCCAAGAGTCGAGATTTTGATCGAATTGATAATGTAAGCCCTAATTGAGTTAGGGCTTTCATTTAAGAGATAAAAACGAAGCTGATGATGTATCTAGTTACCTGAATTGATGTCGGGATGGTGGAGATCGACTAAAACAGGTCCGACGATGACTGGTTCGATTCCCGGTGGCTTTAGCTATGAATCCGATCAACTTGACGAGCACAGAGGTTTTCAAAGAGACTTGATTTAGGTGTGCAGTGTGTTAGTTTGCAAATTGGTAACCGATTACAGTCGAATTCGATCGAATAAGACATAGTGTCGACGGTTACTTGTTTAACTCTCATTATTAGAGTTAATTCGATTAAATTGGCGGCGTTTAATGGATTAATGATGTTCGTAACGATCATGTACGTGTGAGAACAGTTTTAATTTCAACGAACTTCGGTTAAAAATGATCGAATTTGATTGAATCCGCGATGTTGACCTTCAAAAGTCAACAATCCAGTTTAGAGTAATAACAGAATTGGTCCCTGAGGTTTTTCCTGAGAATTGGAGTTTGAAACTTGGCAGAATAGGTCCCTCTAGTTTAGATGGGGTTATAATTTGGTTAGTTTGACTTTCAAAGTCAACAGAATTTGGATTTTGACTTTTCAAAAAGTCAACATGGTAGATTAGGAGTTTTTACATAACTAGTCCCTGGAGTTTAAGTTTGAAATATTGACAGAGACAGTCCCTGGAGTTTGAGTTAAGTTAATTTTTGTTAAGTTTAACTGGATTTGTTAACGGAGTTAACTGAAAAAGTCCGGATTGTCACATAGTGTATAGATGTAAATAGTCAAATCCTTACATAACATGATAAAATAAGGCATTTATGGGGAGCAACTATTGTGTAACCAAAGTACAATCAAACCTTTGTAACTAGCATGCAAATTGTGTTGTCGGTAACAATCACCCCAATCTGGGTGGGTTTGTCAGACTCAATAGATCTATCATTGTTAACCGTCGTCTTAAATAGTTAATGATTGCACATAAATCGCACACAAACAGTTAACACACCTAGCACTCAAACATAAAGCTCAAATTTTGCATACATGAATGTAAAGAGGATTTGTGTTTGTGTAGTTTATGTAAATGTAAACAATTGTGTGTATAGAGTTCATGTTTCACCCCAAAAAGTGTAAAAGAGTAAAAGGGGCTATGTAATACTCACTTGAATCAAATGTGTAGCTAATACGAGACTCTAGGTAGCAAAGTGATCCTTGAAACTCACAACGTTAACCTAGTGTGTAAAATATATTAAATTAATAATGTGTACCATAGTCTAGGTCTGAGTCTATGATTGAAATGGATGTGTGTACGAAGGGTTGAAGTTGTAGGTGTTAGTGGTTTGTACTTGAAAGGTGTTGTATAAAATGAAAGATTTGAAATGAATAGTTTTAGAATATTTTAATTAGGGTTTGGGTTTAAATAACTAAATAAATTAAATAATAATTATTTATTTATCTAGTTATAAAAATAATGTAGGTATTAGGTTTAGTTAAGTATAACCTAAATAAATAATTTTTGTTTGAATATAAATTAAATAAATAATTATTACTTTATTTATATATTTATAAAGATATGTAATTATAATTAAATTCTATGCATGATTTATAAAATGTAATTTATAATTAAATGTAATTAAGTTCTATGTATGATTTATAAAATGTAATTTATATTTAAATGTAATTAAATACTATGTTTGATGTACAAAATGATAATTAATTGTATTTAATTAGAAAGTATTTTTTTGAGTGTTAGAAATAAAATTTACATTTTATAAAATTTTGTATAAAGTGTTTATAAAAATTGTCACAAAATTTTATAAATAATTTACTCAAAATAGATACATAATTTAAATTGAGTATTCAATAACTAATTTTATAAAAATAGAGATTTTTAAGAAAAAATTGTAAAACTGGTTTCATTCTGTTCTAATAGATGTAAAGTTTATAAAAATAATTTTTTTTATAATTTTTGAAGCCTATAAAACGGTTTTAAAAATTTAAACAGACCACAGGGACTCGAACCCGGGTCTGTGCTGGGTGTGTCGGACGAACAAACCACTAGACCAGGAGGCGGGTACGGTGATTGAATTGGATACCGAATCGTTTTAACCTGCGACTGAGTTGGGTCCGGTTTTGGGTTTTTAAACGAGGTGCAAAAAGCCGGACAGTCATGCGGGCCGTGGGTTTCGAACCCACACCACCGGGTCCGATGGTGCGTGATCTTAACCAGTCGGACCGGGTGGTTCGCTGGTTATAACAGGAACACAAAAATTTAAAAACTAAAATTAAATTCATCAAATCCCCAAATCAGAAAACGCAAGAACACGACACGAACTCAAGTCGCAATTGAGTTCGATGCGTAATATGAATGCGAATTGATAAGGGGCTAATGATTAGGAGTTGATTACGATTCTAATGATCTAAAACTTACTCGTTATGATTGGGCAACGGGTGTAGACGGCTTCGAGTTTGCTACGGCTGTTCTTGATGATCGACATGCGCCCAGAGGTGAAATGCGGATTAATCAAAGGTTGGGAGAGTTTGTGTGGAGGTATACGCGAGTGAGAGAGAGGTTTAATTTGATTAATTTTGTGTATAATAACCGATTTGATTTCAATTTGTCCGTAATGGTTACGGGCGACTATTTACGCGTTAATCCATCGATTTGGGAGTGAATTAGGTCTGATACTGGTCCAGGTACACTCGAGATTGACTGGTGAGTGAATCACAGGATTAGGACGCGTTAATTTCTTGAATTTAATGTGTATTGATATGGATTTTGACTATCCAAAGTCAAATCCGTTCGAAATTTGAATCTGTCGCTTAATCGATCGAAATGAGTTGTTACTTGGGCCGAGATTGGGTCGATTTTTGTTTGTGTAACCATGAGGAGTCCAAACCAACCAGAAATCGGTCGAAAGCAGCCTTGGATTATCACGAATTTGGGCTGCTTTGACTTTTAAAAGTCAACCGGATCAGAAAGTCAAAATTGATGTTTGAGAGTCAAAATTGAAAATGTGGGTTCAATTGCTTGAGGGTTCAAATGTTTTAGGGTCCAATCAAATGTAGAATCACTTGTAAATTTGGTGTAATTGTATATATGTACGCATAAGTCTAATTATATATATATATATATATATAGGGATTCTAAAATAAATGCGGCTAGAATTTGTGAATTTGCATTTGGTAAATTAGGGTTTATACAACCATTTCACTAAGATTAAAATTCATACATGCTTTATTGTACTAAAATGAAAACATGAAAATCAAAAAGGTTACACCCTGGCTTGGCCTTGTGAATCCAGAGGCAGGTGGTTTGTCCTTCTGACATTCACGAGCAAAGTGTCCAAAGTTCAGACACTTGTAGCACTTGGCCTTGGATTTGTCATAACCAACCTTGGCATTAGAATGGCCACCAATGAACTTTTGGCCAGTTCTATTCTGGAAACACTTCGCCCTCCTCAAGATCATGGCCATATTCCATTGAATATCCATATCCTCCATATCATCCGGATCCACCTGATTAAAGTCTTCTTCGATGGTTTCAGGATCCGTGAGCTTACCGCCAATGAAGTTCTCATAGGCAAGCATGCATGATGAGAATAAAGCCACATGATCTTCAGCTATCTTGGCTATTGCTGATTGGTTACCTGAAGATGTGGGAGAAGGATTTCTTGAGGAGTTCTAGTGATGAGATCCAGAACCAGATCCAGATGCTGCATAGTACGCATGACCACCACAAACCTTTACAGTTTCTTCCTCATGAGAGTTTCCTGAGAAAAGGGCAATTCCAGAGCCCGATGACTTGGTTGTAGAAGACGTCCCATAATACATAGAAGGGTCTTGTAATTGAGGTCTTCCTGAGCTCTCCTTTCTTTTTAGGTTCATGTCATGTGCTTAAACCTTTCCAATTGTCTTGTCAATTGTCATCTCATAAAACTTAGAATTTTCTCTCATCAGGGTAGTATACATCTCAAATTTGGGTGGCAAAGCATCCAGAAAATTTTCAACTAATTTCTCATTTGGATAAAGGAGATCAAAAGCTTTCAACTCAGTCTGCGTATGATAGAATCTACAGATGAGTTCATCTATGGATTCGTTCTCCAAAAATCTGAAGCACTCATACTGCTTCCTGAGAAGATCCCGTTTACTTTTCTTGATGTCACTATTGCCCTCGAATCTCTTCTGTAACGCCTTCCAGAATCCTTGAAGTTACCGTATCCTCTGAAGCTGTGAAATAACTCCCTAATGAAGGCCATAGTGATAGATCCGTGTGCCTTCTTCTCTCTATCATAAATTTCTTTTCTTCTTGTAGGTCCTCATGGCGCGTCTACGGATCAATCTCGTGATAAGACGTGACGTTTACTCGGAGTGTGGAATCCAACAAGTCAACGTTTATACGCATAAAAGACAATACAAACATGCCAGTAAATAACCTTCTCAATTCGTATTTCAAATCACAATGATGTTTACAGACTCAATCAGACTTCTCTGATCTGATCTGATCTCTCTGGTTCGTTCTAGTTCGTTATGACTGACTCTGTAAACACACATATATATAACCAACTGACCTGATATAAGCGAACTTATTAAGTTCACCTCTAACAGCTTAAGCGAACTTAACAAGTTCGCCTCATTAGACCTAAGCGAACTTATTAAGTTCGCCTCTGATAGACCAGGCGAACTTAACAAGTTCGCCTCTAGGCTATACTTGTAAAACACTTAGTGACTTTTAACATTTACATAACAAAAACATAAAGATATAAAATCTAACTATTACAAGCTTTTGTCATTACAAACTATGTCCTAACAGACTCCCCCTTGACAATAGCTTGATCTTCAGTCTTCAGTCTTTATCTTGAACTCTTCCAGTTATCCGGTAGTCTACTGCCAGCATGCACTCCATATCTTCTGCATATCTCCAAAACTCTTTTGTACTGTAGACCTTGTTCTCTCCAAACATCAGTGTACATGATTTCATTCTTTCGCAACGTCCTTTGATCTTTCTTTGAAAAATTAATAAGATTCATTGTGTCATAGAAACACACAATGACCTTATTATCTTTATCTTCAATCCTTGCTTCTCCAGTATTAACGTCAACATACCACCTTTTCATATTCCGAAGAAAGTCTTGAGGAATCTTCTTTAATGATATCTTGTGAATAGCACGCACTGGATTATACTTGTATCTCCAGGTCACTTTCCCAGTCTTTGGATCTGTGTTCTTCACTCTCTTTCCCTTTTGTGGTTTCAGCCGATTATACTTTCCTAAACTACCTTCTTTCTTGATCAAGTTTGCTATCACATCAGCCAAACCATTCTTCGATATATTAATGAGTGGCTTTGAAGCTAGACCATTTATTTCACACCTCGGCAAGGTATTGAAATATTTGATCCCCGGCTTTAAGTATTGAACACCGTCAGATCGTTTAATTGCAAATAATTTTGATTCATCATCATAGAACCAACTTATTATCCTTCCTACACATTGCTCTTTATTCACATATTTCTCTTTCTGAGCAGGTTGTGCTAGAGACTTGGGTAGCACCTTCATCCAACTGTTTACAACTTCTCTCCACTGTTCTCGTGTCATCCCTGTATCTCTGTACATCACAGGTTCTTCATTAACCTTCGGAGACTCAGTGTGAGTAGTTTCAGTTTCAGCATCTTCATTGGATTGAATATTTTCATCATCAGTATCCATCTTTGAATCAGCTGTATCATCAGGCAGTGTGATGTCTTCAACAGAATCCATAGAATCTGTTACTCCTTCATAAGTGAATTCAGGAATAACATCATCCTGGATGAAGTTATACGGCACTTTAAGACCATCACAGCCTTCATAAGTAACACAATCTTTATCTTTCTCTATCTCAATCTCTACTATTTCTCCTTCTTCTATCTCATTATCCGACATATCATCTTCCATGTCATTGAATAAATCATCAATGTCATCAAGACATGCAATCTTTTCAGCTTCCTCTTCTCTGAATCTTGAAAGAACTCCAATAATAAAATTTCTTCTTCATTAGTACCAGAAGTATCTTTGTCTTTGTTTCCTTCAAGTTATTGTGATGTCGACTCCCCCTGAACCTTTGATATAGGATTAGCGTCAGTGTATTGACGATCACCTTCAACATTTCCAGTAGGATCATTGTCTTCATCATCACGTCTTTGAATATACTCTGTGTGACATGTATCATGCATCCTCAACTCCCCTTGAGCGTCAAGACGCTGAACGAGTTTGGATACTAATGCTTGCATGTCAGCAATCTGTTGAGCTTGAGTCTAAATCACCAGCTGCCGTTGTGAATCATTAGACACAAGAGTGTTTACTTGGGTTTGTAGAGAAAGCACTTGAGATTCAAGGAAAGTAATCCTTTTAGAATCAGAAGGCTTTGACGGACCAGCTGACGATTGTGGAATAGAAGGACTTGAAGTAGTAGGAATGACTGGAGGAACAAGAGAAATCACCCGAATTGATCCTTAGATCTTGGAGGAGTAATTATCAATGAAGCAACAAAATTAGCATCCTCGACTCCCTGAGAAGATTTTGTAGCATCAATCGAAGCAGACATCAACTTTTGACGCTTAGGATCTGGATTAAAGTCACTATCAGTGTCAGTACAATCATCGACCAAAGATCTTTTACCAAGTACTGATCCGGAAGGAGGATCCCGAACAGACTTTCTTCTTGGTCGTCTGGCTTGAGATTTAATGCGTTTGCCTGCATTAGCCAGTGGAATTGTAGCCAACCGTTCATAATGACCTGAGGAAAAATCCCTAGAGTCATCAGAATCAGTGCTTTCATTAACCGATAATATCGTATCACTTGAGCTAGAACTAGAATCATCATCAGTCACCACATTCCCTTCAACTTCTGGAATTGGCGAGTTCACAGCGTCATCAACGAAATCATCCATGTTCATTCCTAAATCATGTTCATGTGTATGAACGACCTCCTCTTGAACAGGTTCATGAGTAGGTATTTCAACCTCAGCTTGTGGAATAGGAACTTGTTCAGGAATAGGAAATTGAGGTTGTACGGGAACTTGTACTTGTGGAACTGGTATCTGTTGTTGTTGAACTTGTATTTGTGCGGGTTGTTGTGGTTGTTGCTGTTGTTTTTGTTGAACATTGAAGCCTTGAGCTTGAGCAATTTCATCAGGATGAAACCAGTTGTCATTCAGTGGTGCAACATAATCAGGATTGATTAAGTGCCTAAACAAAGGAGTATTGACTGGAATCAATGCAACATTCTGCTGTTTCACCTTCGTGCAGTCGGTAAAGATACGCTTTGACATTTGAGTCAAATTTAATCTTATAGGATGTTGTGGAAGATCCGGAATAAGGTGATTGAGAATCATTTGAATAAAACGAGGATACATCAAGAATCCTTGACCTTCAGCTGGATTAATCTGCATGACCATCTCCCGATAGAAGTAAAGTGGAAAATTGAATCTCTTATTCAATGTTAAAGCCACCATAGCAGTTTGGAGAGCCGTCTTCAATCCATCGGTACCAGCTTTGCGAGGAGAGATGCATTGAATAATCACATGCATGAAATACCTCCATTCACCGACTAATCCACCTTTCCGTGCTTGGGTATCATTCTGTCGTCCACGATAACCCATCCGTTGAAAACAACCCAAAATAAGAGTTCCTGGATAAGATAACGGATCATCAACATTTCCACCCAAATCAAGAGCAGCACGAATCGTCTCTTCAGAAATTGCAATCTCGGTATTATTAACAGTGGCACGAAGAACATGAGGTTCAACGTCCGTATCTTGATGCACAATATCCCAAAATTGCTGTATGTACACGAGACTTTTGTAAGGATCAGCAGATAAAGCAACATGAAGACGTGATCTGTTCAAAAATCCTATAATGCCTTGAAAATTCACAGCCTCGGACATGTTCGGATCTAACAATGCCACTTGATTATGTTTATATTTGACACGTCGAGCCATCTGAAACATTTGGACACCAAACATATTAGAAAAAATAACGAATACAAACAAAATAAAACAAAACAACAAAGAAAAAAAAAAATTTAAAAATTTTCAAACAAAAAAAATTTTCACAAGTCCAAATCCTCACTGTCCCCTAGGCGAACTTAATAAGTTCGCTTAGTAGTGCAAGAGGCGAACTTTTTAAGTTTGCCTGACAAGTTCGCTTCGAACAAGTTCGCTTGAACCTGTGACGTTTCAAATTCAAACACAGACAATCAATAATCAACAAATCGAGATAAAATCATGGAATAAACAATAAGCATCAGTCGAGTATCAATTAACAACCAAATAGGATGATCAATTTTATAAATCCGGTCAAAATTAGGTCAAAAATCGTCCGTTGAAAGTTTCGACAGAAACCGAGATGAAAAGCATCAAATTCTTACAATTTAATGGATGAAATTCAATGGAATTGCGCAATTCAATTTGGATTAAGACAGAACCGGTAAACAACTCCAACATCAACGTTTAAAAATTTTGAAAAATTTGCAGTTAAGTTCGCTTAAAAATGAAGAAGACGATGAACTGATAAGTTCGCTTGATCTAGAACCTTATACCCATTAAGTTCGCTTAATTAGGCGAACTAGTTAAGTTCGCTTAACAATCTTTCGGCTAACATGATAAGTTCGCTTCATCCCAGATAATCAGATTAAGTTTGCTTCACTGATTTTAAGCGAACTTATTAAGTTCGCTTCACTGTACACAGGCGAACTTAATAACTTTTCAACCTTTTTGCCTTGAACAAAAGTTTTATCAACTTCAACCTGTCAAATCTTGAACTTCCGTCAGTAACACGTATCCGATCCAATCCTGAACAATTTTAATAAAAATTTAGAATTTTCATGGAAAATAAAAAACAAAATCTTTTTGAGTTTTATCTATACAAACGGAATCACATATTTTTGAATTTTATCTGAATAAACTGAAATCACATATTTTTGGATTTTTTCTGTACAAACAGAAACACATATTTTTGGATTTTATTTGTACAAACAGAAACACATATTTTTGGATTTAATATCATGAGCAAGAAGATCATATCAGTATTCAATTAATTCATCACACATTTTAGCAATAACAAAGGGTAATCTATAGTATGAAATCATTCAACTCAGTTTTGTGCACTTTGCATCTTTTTCATTTTTGAAACTCATTCAATTTGAATAATATTTGAAATGATACGTGATAAATTTCAAAGTAAATAAGATCAGGTTATATCGTATTTGGAAATATAAAGCATGAATTCTTAAATTTGTCAATATTATATTATTTGAAACTATAAGCGTTTATTCTCCAAATTCATGTAGCGTTTATTCTCCAAATTCATGTGATTTAGTACCATGTAGATGAAAAACATCGTGTACCCCACATATATGCCAAACAGAAATATAAATTGCACTATCTTCAAGACATATACAGTTAATGTTAAGATTAGATCAATTTCCAAGATGAAATTATCTCTTTTAGCACAATTATAAAAACAGATCCAAAAGGATATAAGAATCATGATGATTCAGAATCAGAAGATTCTAATGGATTGGTTGAATAGTGAGAATCAACAGATTCAGGTATCAGGATCCAACTATTATCTGGATAAAATTCAATGGAATCAGACTAGATGATGTATCTAACTGATCCAAGGGCGAATATATGTTTCAACAGATTTTGAAAACATATCTTAGTTCAACAACACCTTGCATGTTTTTCGGGGCATGGGCAGTGAAGTGAACTGAAATAGATTTGTGCTAAAGATATAATTCGATATTGGTCTCATGAAATTCTTTATAACCATATATTTTTTATCTGATAATGATCTTTTACATACACACCCAGGCATATAATGGATTTAAATCACAGATGTAGTCATATTATATTTAATTTTCACACTACTATTAGTTTCAAAACGCTTTTAGCCTATTGACAATTCAAGTTTCAAATTTTATACACAAATTTTAAAACAAATTATCAAGAATAGAGCATTCACAACACTATCATTTCTTATTTATGCAGACTTTGAAATTTAGATCAAATCAACTTATTTTAATCAATCATATATCAAGGTCTACTAAGGTCGTGTGAAATGAACTAATCACTGATGTACTATCATTTCTTCTCTAACCTCAAATGATGTCAAATTTTATATTTTTCAATTTGTTTTGACTTTTTATAAATTAAACTTTTTGACTGAAAATGTAAATGCAGAAATGTAATAAAGCACTAAAAGAACTTAAAAACAAAATTTTCCATGAAATTCTGATTTTGAAAAGCTTTTATTCAGGATTGATCATTCCAATCATTTTAATTAGGAATTCAAACCTGGTACGATCAAATCCCTTGGTAAACAAATCAGCAAAATTATCTTCAGTGTGTACCTTGACCAGCTCAATCAACCTTTTCTCTGCACAATCACGTATAAAATGATATCGAATTTCGATGTGCTTAGTTTTACTATGTTTAACAGTATTACTCGTTATGGACATAGTAGCATTATTATCAATAAGCATAGGAGTTCCTGTGAAATTCAAACCGTAATCTCTCAATTGCTGTTGTATCCACAGGATCTGTGAACAACAACTTGCAGTAGCGATGTATTCTGCTTCGCATGTTGAAATCGAGACTGTGGTTTGCTTTTTGCATTGCCAGGATACAAGTCGATTACCTAAGAACTGGCAACCACCTGTTGTAGATTTCCTGTCCAGACAACAACGACCAAAATCAGAATCAGTATAAGCATTGAAATCAAAGTTAGAACCATGAGGATACCATAGCCCTAAACGTTGTTTTCCTTTTAAATACCGAAAGATTCTTTTCACAGCGATTAAGTGAGATTCTTTTGGCTTTGCCTGAAATCTGGAACAGATGCACATGGCAAACATTATATCCGGCCTTGAAGCGGTTAAGTACATTAGGGATCCAATCATAGCTCTGTAAAGTCGACAATCCACATCTTTTCCTTCCGGGTTAGAATTCAACTTATGATTGACCGGAATTTGAGTATCATATGGGATACAGTCCTCCATCTTGAACAGGCTCAAGATGTCTTTGACATAGTTGGACTGATGAATAAGGAAACCATCTTCCTTTTGATTTACTTGTAAACCTAAGAAAAATGATTACTCTCCCATAGCAGACATTTCAAATTTCGACTTCATAACACCCTCAAAGTCTTTACATAACCCTTCGTTTGTCGAGCCAAAAATAATATCATCCACATAAATCTGCACCAGTAGGTAATCTCCCCTGATTTCTTTATGAATAAGGTCGAGTCTATCTTTCCACGAACAAAGTCATTTCCCAAAAGATGTGTGGATAAAGTCTCATACCACGCACGAGGAGCCTGATGAAGACCATAGAGGGCCTTATCAAGCTTGAAAACCATGTTCGGATTCAGTAGATCTTCAAACCTCGGCGGCTGACACACATAGACTTCCTCTTTGACCTTTCCATATAAAAACGCACTCTTGACGTCTAATTGAAACACCTTAAAACCTTTAAAAGAAGCAAAAGTTAGAAACAGCCTTATAGCTTCGAGCCTCGCAACCGACGCATAAACCTCGGTGTAATCAATCCCTTCCTGTTGATTAAAGCCCCGGACAACTAATCTTGCCTTGTTGCGTACCACGACACCGCGATCGTCTTTCTTACATTTAAACACCCATTTTGTTCTTATCGGATACGCACCCTTCGGAAGATCAACAAGATTCCAAACCTTAAGTTTGTCAAATTGAGCAAGTTCTTCCTGCATAGCTTCTATCCAGTTTTTGTCATTTAAAGCCATCTCAACATTCTTGGGCTCAACCTGCAAAATGAAGCCTGAATGTGAGCAAACATCAAGAACACCAGAATTTTTAATGCAGGTATACAAACAAGCATTGTCAACAAGAGAACGTGTTTTCACTCCATCCTGTAAATTTCCAATTATATTTGTCACCAGATGATCTTTGAGTTCCTTGATGGATGCAACCTCAGGAACCGGCAACACATCAACTTGAGTAGAAGCAGATTGATAAGAATAATTTTGATGAATTGGAATTTCCGAGTCTAAATTTGTAGGAATCTCCCCCTGAGCCTGTATCGAAGGTAATAAGTCATCACCCAACAACGGATCAGCAGAAGAATCTTGAAAAATAGCATTATCCTCCTCACTCTCTAAATCTTGTGGACCTGAACAAGAAGCAACATTAGGATCGGGAGTAGAAGTAGATGGAATTGATGAATTTGGAACTGCATTATGTAGAAATCCATTGTGCTGTGCATCCTGACAAGAATCATAAAGAACATCAGCATCTTCATCAGAAATATCAGAAGGTAAATGAAAAGACTTGAATAAGTTTTCATAATCGAATGCCCAATCCGAACCAATCGCCATTTGTGGTAAAGACCGATTTGAACAGTCAATATGGAACCATTCTTCAACTTGGCGCGTCTCTTTGTTATAAACCCTCTTGGTTGTTGAATTTGCCACATACCTTAGAAAAATCCCTTCAATAGCCTTCGCACTGAATTTTGTTGGGACATCTCGAACTTTCAGTAGGGTGCAAGGATTACCAAAAGGTAGTAAATAATCCAGATTCGGATTTTGATTATTCAGCAATTCATAGCAAGTCTTGTTATGTCGCTTGATGGTCAAGACCCTGTTCAAAACGTGACACGCAGTATTCACAACTTCAGCCCAAAAGGTGAATGGAAGCTTAGAATCTGCAAGCATTGTACGAGCCGTTTCGACCAACGTCCTGTTCTTTCGTTCAACGACACTGTTTTGTTGAGGAACATATGACGCACTGAATTCATGATGAATTCCTCTTTGTAGACAGAATAAGCCCATTTTGTTATTCTTAAATTCGCTACCATTGTCACTCCTGATTCTTCTGACTTTCAGATTGAATAAATTCTCCAAACCCAGGATTAAGTATTGCACCAACTCAGTGGTTTCAGCTTTAGAAGAAAGAAACTTAACCCATGAAAATCTGGAGTAATCATCAGTTACTACCAAGCAATACGATTTCCCACCGATGCTCCTGATACTGATAGGACCGAACAAATCCATATGCAGCAACTCCAAAGGAGTTACGATAGAATTCGTCGATTTAGATTTGTGAGATTTCCTTCTTTGCTTCCCCTTCTTGTAAGGAATACAATCACCAGGAACTGAAAATTTCATCTTCGGAATACCAAGAACCATATAATTCCTAACAATGTAGTTCATCTTTCGGTAGTTAATGTGAGCTAGCTTCCTGTGCCACAAAATAGAATCCTACTCAGACGCCTTGAAGAGTAAACATGTTGGAATTGAATCCGTTGTAGTGGCGACACTCATGTCAAGGACATACGTGTCATTTCTCCTCGGAGCCTTCATGAGAATCCATTTATCAGGAACCACGAAGTCCGGTTTCATAATATAGCATTCAGTATCGTTGAAATGGAACGAAAACTTCTTGTCACAGACTTGTGATACTCTTAAAAGATTGTTTTCCAGCTGCTCAACATAATTCACCTTTTCAAATTGGACTTTGTCATTCTTTAACGTTCCCTGGCCAGTTATGTACCCGCCTTTATTACCCGCAAAAGAGACATAACCTCCATCAATTTGTTTAACATCTTCAAGCAATCTAACATTCCCTGTCATATGTCGAGAGCAACCACTATCCACATACCATGTATTGTTGATAGTCCTCCTTGGTTGTCCCTACATAAACAACGAGAATCAGTTAGAAATAGGAACCCAAGCCATCGTTGTCTTGGGTCGTCCAGATTGATCAAAATAAACAACTTCTTGTAATTTACAATCAATCTTATCATTCATTTTTGAAACAGAAGTTTGACAATCAGACCTTTTCAAAGAAGAACCAATTTTATTATTTTGTAAAACATTATTTGATATATTATTGTCAGATTCATATGTTTTCAAAATTTTCTCTAATTTTCTGTTTCTTCTTCTTCTTTGAGTTCTAGACAATTTAACCTCCTGAAAAGAATCTTTTGAAATCCCAACTTTTGGAATCTCAAGTTTCTCTTTGCATACAAAGCATTTAGCATTCAATGTATTCTGTTGTTTAAATCCAGGGGATTTAACAAAAGATCTACCAGGCATATTTTTCCCCAAACTAGAAGACGACTTTCCCTCATCTTTTCTTTTCAGAGTCTTCACCACTTTCGGTTGTGAGGGAACAGTCTTCATTTTACCCTGGTTCTTGAAAGGAAAATTGATCAAAATGTGACCAGCCTCATTGCAATGAAAACACACTCTTCTTTCTTGATAACTTCTGAAATAAGAGGTTTTCTTTGAATTTAAGGATCCATCAGAAGAATAAGCTTCAGAGGAATGTCCAGAACAATTTATCTGCTTCATTGGAACATAAGTTTGTGTTGGCACCTTTGGAGAATTCACTTTTTGATAACCAGCCACAACAAACCCACTTGACTGTAAGATTGGAGAAAGTTTAGTTGGAACCACTTTCACCTCTTCAGGTTCAGTCATAATGCATCTATCCCGGGTAACATTTTTAACAACCGTTGGGTCATCAATTTTCACTTCTTTTGGAATGCCCTCGACCTTCTTTTCATCAAACATCTCATCTTCAGAATCAGACTCATACACCATATCCTCCCCAGTTACCGGATTCACCTTTAACATAGTTTTTGGATCTATCTCCTCTTCATTTATGATTTCAGGTTCCACCACATAATTTGCATTAAAAGGTGGAGGAATAAATCCAATACCAGCAACACGCTTAGTAGGATCAGCATTTGAGTTAAAATAATCCAAAACAACTGAAGAACTTTCAAATTGTTCCAACTTTCGATGAAGTTTGATCACCTCAGACTCTTTGTCAGATATTTCTTTATTCTTTTGGGCAACAATTTCATTACGTTTTTCTATCTCAGCATAAGCCATATCTAGATGATAACCTTGTTCTTTGTATTTTAGCCCAAGAGAATTTAAGTCTCTTTTCAAATACTCAATTCTATCAATGCACATCTTATCATTATCTTTCAGTTTCTGATTAACTGAATGCATTGATTTCATGTCTCAAATCAAGTTTGTGTCATCATCCATGACCTTTTGCAGTTTATCTTTAATAGAAATGCAATTAGAACAGTATATATGACAAACAGAGTCTTTTACCTTAGACGGATCAGACATGTTTGCCATGAATACTTTGGCAATGGGAATATTCTCTTAATCATCACCAACTGAAGCATTTTATGTAAGAACAATTTCCTCCTCAGCAACCCCTGATTCAGCATTAGAATCAATATTCTGCTCTTGTTCGACCTCATCATCAACGCTTGGAACACTATCACCATCACAAGAATCATCACAAGAACTTTCATCATCAGTAGACTCCTCTGGTTTTGCAGAATGAATTTCTGCAACAAAAGCCTGACTAACAGCACCTACCAAATCTTCCAGATGAATACCCCAGTCATAGTTTTTGTCGTTTTGAGCAACCAAAGCTGATGATGCAGATGCATGATTTGTATTACCAGAAGGACCATGATTTTGATTACCAGATGAACCATGCGACTGATTCCTATTATGCTGAAAGTTAGACTGCTTCTTTTGAGAATAAAATTCTACCTTCGGCTTCACAGACTCCTTAGCAAAGTGACCATACTCTTGGCAGTTGTAACAACGAACTTTGCTCTTATCAAAACCCATACGAGATCAACTATTTGAACCAATATATTTTCTGCATGTTTTCTTCAAGAAATCTTTAGCTTGGCGCATCAACATGGCCATATTCCATTGGATATTCATTTCTTCCAGATCAATAGGGTTAATCTCTCTAAAATCTTCTTCTATAACCTCAAGATCATGTATTTTACCTCCAATGAAATTTTCATATGATGCCATGAATGAAGAAAACATAGCAAGATAATCATCAGCAACTTCTGATTCAAATGAGATCCAGATGATGTTGAAGCTGTAGTCGTAGAAAATCCAGAATGGCTTGAATGACTAGAATAAATTGGAACTCCAGAACACTGATCATTTGAAGACTCTTGAGCATCACTAGAAAAGAATGCCACACCAGTACCAGATTTACCAGTAGATTTGGCAAAATACATTGAGGGATCCTGGATATGCTCCATATTAGTCTCTTTCTTTTTCATATTCATGTCATGCGACTGAATCTTCCCTAGAACTTCTTCAAGAGACATGGTTTTGTACTTAATATTCTCTTTGATTAAAACCGTATACACATCAAATTTTGATGGTAAAGCCTCCAAGAATTTATCATTGATTTCTTCAGTCTCATACACCACAGACGCACTAGCCAGTTCACTAAGAAGATGATAGAATCTTGTAGCAAGATCATCCAAGGATTCGTTTTGAAAATGTTTAAAGACTAGGAACTGCTTCTTTAGTAACTCCTTTCTACTCTTCTTCACATCCAAACTTCCTTCACACCTTTTCTGTAATGCTTCCCACAGTTGTTGAGAAGACTTGAACTGTTTAAAACTGTGATATATTTCCTTTGGAAGAGACTTCGAAATGCTAGCCATTGCTTTCTTTTCTCTATCAAATAAAAACTTCTCTTTAGTAGTTAACGCTGACACCGGCTTTGGAACATTGTCCTGTCCCATCCAAGAATAAGTCGGATGCGTATATCCTTCCAAAATCGGAATCCACAAACTAGTATCGGTAAAAGATACGAACTGGTCAAACCGATCTTTTCAATTAGAATAATCAGCTAGATTCAACAACTTCGGAGGTTTTTGAGATGTACCGATCTCATTGTCATAATTGAATATATTCGTGACTTGAACCATATTTACCATTTTTAAGAAAAAAATTTCTGAAAAATTTCTAAGTGCTGAACAAGATTACCCTCAGGCGAAATTAATAAGTTCGCCTATAATACACCCAAGCGAACTTAATGAGAAGCGAACTTAATAAGTTCGCGTAACCCTGTGAGAAGCGAACTTGACAAGTTCGCCTATTGCTATGTTCGCCTGCACAAGAAATCAGCAAGTTCGCTTGCCGAAACAGAATCTTGATCAAGAACTTCTTCATCCCAAACTTGCGAACCAAGAACATTCAAAAATCGTCATTAATCACTGAATTGAAGGAATTAAACAAAATTGGACCGTAGTATTGTGTAATTTGTCAATTAGAAGCTTTCTATCGGATCAATTTCATCATAATCCTCTTCAAAAACACCAAATCAGATCAAAATCAGTCTTGAAAACTCCATTGAAATGAAAAACTCAAAAATGATGAATTTGATGTCAATTTGCATATAAAATCGTCTAGAATCAACAAGAATCACGAGCAAAATCTCTGATACCACTTGTAGGTCCTCATGGAGCGTCTACGGATCAATCTCGTGATAAGACGTGATGTTTACTCGGAGTGCGGAATCCAACGAGTCAATGTTTATACGCATAAAAGACAATACAAACATGCAAGTAAATAACCTTCTCAATTCGTATTTCAAATCACAATGATGTTTACAGACTCAATCGGACTTCTCTGATCTGATCTCTCTGGTTCGTTCTAGTTCGTTATGACTGACTCTGTAAACACACATATATATAACCAACTGACCTGATATAAGCGAACTTATTAAGTTCGCCTCTAACAGCTTAAGCGAACTTAACAAGTTCGCCTCAGTTACACCTAAGCGAACTTATTAAGTTCGCCTCTGATAGACCAGGCGAACTTAACAAGTTCGCCTCTAGGCTATACTTGTAAAACACTTAGTGAGTTTTAACATTTACATAACAAAAACATAAAGACATAAAATCTAACTATTACAAGCTTTTGTCATTACAAACTATGGCCTAACACTTCTTCATCAAGTTTAGAGATAGGCTTGGGAACTTCGTCATCAATGTAAATGTATGTGGGATGCTTATAGCCCTCTAGAATGGGTATCCACAACGAAGAATCGATATAAGAAATATAATGCTCAAAGCGTGCTTTCCAGTTTGAATAATCATTTACATTAAGCAGCTTTGCCGGTTTCTAAGGGGTTCCAATCTCGTTGTCATAGTTCAGAAGGTTACCGAGGTTCTGAAGATTTGACATGGTGAACACTTAGTCAAATTTCAGAAAAGTCACAGAAACTTGCGCACTTGTAACTGTCCTTGCGCACTTAAAGAAGTAGTCTTGCGTAGTTAGGATTTGCTCTTGCGTACTTGATAAGTACGCATGAGTAAATGATAAGTACGCGGGAAATAACTTAAGTACGCACCAAGATTGGTCATGCGTACTTGGTAAGTACGCAGCAGGACTATACTTGTTGTCAAATTAGGTAAGTACGTAGATCACCTTTTCATCAACTCTCACCAACCTTTTCCGGTCACTGGAAACTCATCGGAGATGGCAAAATCGGAAAACTGACCAAACAAAATGAGCCAAAGGGTCAAAAACTCGTTTCTAACCAACCTTTGATGCTCAAAACACTCAAATACACAACAAAAGTAGGTTTTTGAGTGATTTTTGCTTCTAAATTAATGCTCAAGAGCTACCCCTAATTTATCACAAAAATCAACAAAAACACCCACTTTTGGTTGCAAAAAACTCTGTAGGATGTGTAGAAAATACTCCAAACACACTCACAACACTCGAAATCAAGAGCAAAGCTCTGATACCACTTGTAGGTCCCTCGGGTGTCACGGATCATCACATGCAAGTGCGTTGGCTAGTCGGACCGGGTGCGGAATACCCGTGACTAGGTGGATAATCAAACAACACAAAGTAAACCGACAAGAGAATCACTTTAAACTTTCGTCTATTATAAACACTTGAAGGTTATAGAGAGAAAATACTGAGTGCACAATGTCTGCGTACTTAACTTCTGTCAACCTATCCTATTTATACAAAACCTGTTGACTGCACACTTGTTAAGTGCGCAGGGCTTTGTTCCTACGTACTTAGCAAGTACGCATATAATGTTCTTACGTACTTGCTAAATACGCAAGTTAAGCAACATGCGCACTTGTTAAGTGCGCACAACACTTAACAAAGACGAATACAACGACAAGTACCTACGAACATGATTACAACTCGATAAACCAATACATACAGATGCTGATATACAAATACAAATACATAAGGAAAATACATAAGTAAAAACAATCTTCAGAGTGCTTGTCACAAGAATTGCTTCAACAAACCACGTGGACCTGGATGAGATCCGAGAACCACAAGTAACCGAACCCCTAACTGAAACTGCCGATCAACATAAGACTGTTGACACTGAATCTAGAAATGTTCAAGATTCAACTATGACACAAACCATCCACAGAAGTACTAGCGATCATCATGAACTCGACTGGTATATCAGACTTCACGAGATTGACGATACCCTAATAGTTGATCAGGCTGAGCCCACTAGTTACAAATCTGCAATCTTAGATTCAAAATCTAAGAAATGGCATGAAGCCATGGAAGCCGAAATCAAATCCATGTATGGAAACCATGTATGGGACTTGGTGGATCTTCCTCCTGAGAGTCGGACCGTGGGAAGCAAGTTGATTTTCAAGAAGAAAATCGACATGGATGGAAACGTGAAAACCTTCAAAGCAAGGATGGTGGGGAAAGGCTTTACTCAGACTCAAGGAATTGATTATAATTAAACCTTCTCGCCAGTAACCAAGCTTAAGTCGATTAGGATCTTACTTTCCATTGTTGTGTATTATGACTAAGAAATATGGCAAATGGATGTCAAAACCTCATTCCTAAACGGACACCTTATTGAAGATGTCTATATGGTACAACCAGAAGGTTTTGAAGATCCAAAGAATCCTAATAAGGTATGCAAGTTAAAAAAATCCATTTATGGATTGAAATAGGCATCCAGAAGCTAGAATCTTAGCTTTGACCAGAAAATCAAAGAGTTTGGTTTTGTCAAGAATGAAGATGAACCATGTGTCTACAGGAAGGCAAGTTGGAGCTATATCACTTTTCTAATTCTGTATATAGATGACATACTACTCATCAGAAATCATGTTCCTATGCTACAAGACGTAAAGTCTTAGCTAGGTAAGTGTTTCACAATGAAAGATCTTGGAGAAGCCAGTTATATTATGGAAATAAAGATCTATAGAGATAGATCAAAGCGGCTTATAGGTTTAAGTCAAAATACATATGTTGATAAGGTCATTCGACGCTTTTCAATGCAAGATTCTAAGAGATGATCTTTGCCTATGGCACATGGAACCATACTGAACAATAAACAGTGCCATCAGTCTGACGAAGAAAAGAAGAAAATGGAAAGAGTTCAGTATGCTTTTGCGATTGGTTCCATCATGTATGCTATGCTATGTACTAGGCCATACGTATCATACACATTGAGCATGACTAGTAGATATCAACAGAATCCAGGTGAGAGTCACTGGACAACTGGGAAGAACATCCTTAAGTACTTGAGAAGGACTAAGGATATGTTCATGATATATGGAGGAGTGGAAAAAGAACTAGCTGTAAGATGTTACACTGATGCTAGATTCCAGACTGATCGAGATGATTCTCGATCACATATGGGATTTGTGTTTGTTCTGAACGGCGATGCTATCACTTGGAAAAGTATTAAGCAAAGTGTTGTTGCTCAATCCACCACCGAGTCAGAATAGATTTCCGCTTCAAAAGTTACAAAGGAGGCTGCTTGGATGAAGAAGTTCAAGGAGGCTGCTTGGATGAAAAAGTTCATTGCTGATCTCGGGGTAAAGCCTAGCATTCAAAAACCAATCGAGATACTGTGTGACAACACTGGTGCCATTGCTCAAGCCAAGGAACCAAGGTCACACCACATCACGAAGCCCATACTTAGGAGATTTCATTATATCAGGGATATACTTAAACGGGGAGGCATCGTGTTAAACAAAGTTCACACAGATCAGAATCTGGCAGACCCGTTCACTAAACCTATGCCTCAAGCTAAACATGTGGAGCATGCTGATAAGATAGGTCTTAGATTTGCTAGACAATGGGTTTGTTCTCTAATTTAGTATTTGGTGCTTTCGAACTATATAGTTGCATTCATATTTTATTTTGATTTAATGGTTAAATGCATTATAAACAGATGTTGCTATGTTCGATATTTTAAATGTTTTAGAATACCTGAATATTGTATTCTAAATGTCCGTAGTCGATCAGAATCATGGGAATCAATCTGAATGTAAGACTATTATGAATTAGATGATTGGTTCATTTCGACATAAAGTCCAAGTAGTTGGAGATCATATTCATAGATATTCATTATAGAATGAATATTGGACGTAACTCGTTTCAAAACTATCTTCATGGATCAAGGTCTTGAGAAGTTTTGAATATGGTAAGGTTTGTCGATCCTTCGACCCGAGGCACATATTTGAACTAACTTTAACTGAAGTTTGTTCTTTGACCATACCTAACGTTGTTCCGTGAAAGGTAGTAATAAGGGTATGATTGGGAATAAATCTGAAGTTAAATGGGGGTTGTACGTGACCAAAGGAATTGTCTTATCCTTTGATCCGGAGTTGGACATTCTGGCGCCGCCCTCGTTAATTCGAACTGGTATAAAACGCGTGGCCCCGCTCAAACTAAGAGTAGTTTGTTTAGACCATTTTGAATTAGAGACGAGAACAAGAATAGTTGAACAACATATGAGAAATGACTTGCATCCATGTCTCATGTTCAACTAATGCCCTAAACAGAAAGGATACATAGATAAGTTTTCCATGACTGTTGTACTTGGTCAAGTAAGAGTTACTTGAACACAAGAAAATAGTTGACGACTGTAATACATTATACCTTGCTAGGGGCAGTGAAATGCAGCTAGGTGTTCACCATTGTCTACGTTGAACCGATAAATTGATGAATCGTCCAAGTGGTGATTGTTGTATAGAGGATGTCCGATCGTCAATTAATTCAACGTTACTATCGAGGTAAGATCCAAAGTGTTACACTTGGGCAACGAGCAACTATTAATATTAAGTCCTAAATATTATAGTTTACAAAACACGGTTTTATGAAACGGCAAATAAATATTGAGAGAAATGTTTATCAATGAATGCGTTAAGTAATTATTTAGAGAAATAATTAATTGCAGAGGAATTAATGTTTAAGTGTTAAACATTTAAAAGAATAAGTTTTACTAATTATTTGTAATTAGTGAACTACGAGGATTAAATGTAATTAATAGTTAATTACATGGGATTAAATGTAAATACCCCGGGGGTGTAACTTGAAATTAGGGGAGTTATAAATAAAACATTCACTCTAAACCCTAATTACAATTCTTATAGCCTCCAAAACCCCTCCCCCTTGCGCAAGAGAGGAACCAGCTGGCCACCTCCTTACGCCACCGCCCAGCCGCCGCCATTCCGCCATCGCAGCCCTGCAGCCGCCGCGGCCACCTTTGTGCAATACGTGTGACGTTTTGTTGCGGGTTTTCGTGAACTGTCACTAGAAAGTCTCTCATTGAAGCAAGGTGTCTTTCGTTGGTTAATCATCGAAGGTATAATTGTTTTACCTGCTATGCTTGGTTTAATTTATTATTTATACGCGATTGGATCACTAGCGGGATCCCGGTTTAGAACCGTTAATTGTACTAAATGCTTCCACTCATAAATCTGATTTGATTATTTAAAAGGGTTTAAATATATTTTGTTTTAAAAGATAAAACCGGTACAAGGAATCCCAACAGTGGGGATGGATGCCTGCGGATGTTGTAGTGGCACGTCATGGTGGCGAACGGCGGAGTACGAGGAAGATGATGCTTCCGATGTGTAGGGTGGCTCGGGTGGAGGCTATTGGTGAGGGTGGTGTTGGTGTTGATGCTAGCCGGTTAGGGTTTGGCACGATGAAGGTGATGAAGAAGACTTGCATGGTGGTGCACCGTCGAGGAGACGGAGGTCGGCAGTGGTGGTCGGCTAGGGTTTTACATGGCATACGTGCATGCATGGGAACCTGGCTCGGGTACACGTGTATTCGTGCGGCTATGGTTCGAAGATTGGAATGACGAGTGGTTGAGACGAAGTGTGAGTTTAGGTTATGCGTTATTTGACGTACGATTTGAACGTATTCTGATCATGTGATAAAACGTTTGACAGGTTCGGGCTCATACGCGAATGGATGGGTTACAGCATGAGAGTTTGATCTTCGTAACCAGTGAGTTTCTAATCCCCTTTTTACTTGTTTTTGTTGCTGTCGTACATACTTACATGTTTTAAACATATAAACTGTTGTGTTACGAGAATTTGTTAAACCTGTTGACTTTTATGAGTAATTACTTTTAAACGAATCTAAGGGTCAATGTTGGGCACATATTAGATGTAACACCCTCGTAGTTCCCAAGTATTATAAGCGCGAAAAGTATGCAAAGGAAAAGCCCAAGGGGTAGAAGTGTAAAGATAAAAAAGTGCAAGGGCTAAAAATAATAAAATGGAAAAATAGCCCATGACGGACCATCACAAAGTCATAACGGTCTGTTACGACTCGTGACGGACCGTCACCATATGTTAATAGTCCGTGCCGCCAAAACCAGAAGCGGTTTAGGGTTTCTGACACGTGTCCAGTGACTCAGCTTCATGACGGACTGCCACCATCTCGTAATGGTCCGTTACGTGGTCCCAAAGTGCGTAGCCACCAACCAAAGCCATGACGGACCGTCACGCCTGGTAACGGTCCGGAATTTTCCCTATAAATAGATGAACGATTCCAGCACTTTTCTCACACCAATTACACCTTCTAAAACACATACAAAGTTGTGGTGTGCCATTCCCAAGCCGTGGTTCGCGTACGAGGGTCCGGTTTCTAGCAAAACGTCCACAAAACTACCGTAGATAGTACCGAGGTAAGGTTTCCGAACACCCTAAGGTTTCCTTGTGTAAACTTAAGATAGGCATATTGATTATGATAATATCGGTTACGAATTAGGGTTCTGTCGAGGTGTTGATTGTTATATAGATTAAGAAGGAGGTTCTGCTTGAGGTGAGTTTCTTTAAACTGTGCTCAATGTAAAATATTTTGAAATGATTTTTATCGAAACGAGTCGGATCCCTATGTGAATTCCATGTATATATACCTGTGAATAACACTTATTACAGTCGGTAATGGGATGGGACTGAGGGACAAGACTGATCCTTGTGTGGCCAGTAGCCGGAAGGTATCAATATATATATATATTGTGTGGCCATTGGTTGGGGATTGGGATGGATGGTCGTTTCATATGATGAATATGATTGTGAAAACATGATTTGTTTATGAACTCACCAGCCTTGTGCTCATCCAAATGTTTTTAAATTTTTTTTGAGCATAGGTGACCACTAGCTTGTATTTAGCATTACAGGAGATGTACATGTGTTTTGAGATCGGAATGACTGAGGGCAGGTTCTTGTGTAACCATAAGGCCTGAGTTGGTGGCACATTCTCCATGAACTATAAGTCCCGAGCTATATATGTTCCTGTTAGGAAAAATATATTGTATTTACCCGCCAATCCTTATTGTAAAACACTATTATCTATGAAATAAAATAGTTATGACTTTTAAGTCTTCCGCTGTGTGTTTTTGGTATCAACGTCACAGTGACTAGAAGGCGACCTTCTAACCGGTATGTAGTTATATGACAAACAGAATGTTCTGTCTAGGAAAGAGCGGTGTATAAATCTCTCCTAGACCCATCATTCTTTCCAGGGAACATATCTATTGGAGGTACTACTCTGGTTAGATAAAGTCCTGTGTTACGGGTGTGAAATTAGAGGAACTGAAATGGCCCCTAAGTGAAACCCTAAGGGGATAGAATGTAAATAGATAAAATCCAAGGAGTAAAAGTGAAATTTTGATTTTTAAGGTTGTGACGGACCGTCATGTGACATAAGGGTCTGTTACGTCTTTACCACGGAAATGATTAAGAGAATGACACGTGTCTACTGACTAGCGGTCCAAATCCGACGCGTGGAAACCCTATAACGGACCGTCATGGTGGGTAACGGTCCGTCACGCCAAAGTTTTAAGTCGCCTACCAGGAAGCCTACGTGTGGCAGCTGTCTCAGACCCGTGATGTACCGTCACGGGGCTTAAAGGTTCATTACGTAATACGCAAAGAATTAGGTGACCGACCATCACCCCTGGCAACGGTCCGTTATTGCCTTGAGGATTGTCCTGTAAATAGATGGTCAATGGTTTCAGTTTTTGAACATCCTCACACACCAAATACACCATCAAAACATACACGTAAGTTCTAAGATCAATTCCCGAGCCCTAGTTCTAAAGAGGTCTGATTTCCAGCTTTTCGACTCCAATACGCAATAGATAGTCCCGAGGTAAGATTTTGACTATTTTCCTATGACTTGCTTCTTACCACTAAGCTAGGAACATGTGTCTAAGTGATGTTGTAATTGCTTAGGACCCTAAACCAGGTTATTGTGCTATTTCCAATATCAAAATAAGAATTACCAGGAAGGAAAGAAAGCTAAAGGTGAGTTCTATGATGCCCACTTTAAAATATTTTAAATGTTTTGGGCATGATGCACATGTTGTGAAAGGTTTTACATGAATACTCTATGCCCTTGATTTAATATACTTTGGGCTGGTATCCATGTTGTTGCAAGAGGTTATGGTTATAAACATTGTCTAAATCTTAAAACCATGTAACGTAGTGTTCAGGAAATATCAAAGGGGTGGTGGGTACGCCGCTGGTACACCCTATAAATAAACTTCTTTCATATATCATGGAGAAACCTTTATGAGGGTTTAAGGTAAGGACCGGTTTTGGAAGGAATGGTTTAAAAGGAGAAGTGTCTTTTGGCATGATTTCACATTGCAAAGATTATGGGAAAGAAAATGGTTTTAACACGTAAAAATGTTTTAACACTTGTCTTGGTTTACCATGATAAGTAATGATGAAAGATGTCATTGGTAGTGATTGCATGACATATTTTTGACCGTGACGGTCCGTAATGGAAATGTTTTGTCATGATTGGCCAAATGCCACATAATATCTTGCAACTTATGGGGAGTGATTGCTATATCCCTAATAGGGGACGAATTGAATGCGGACCGTTACATTTCTTTATGGGATGTAACGGGGGACCGTTTATATAAAGGTAAGATTAAGTGGTGACGACCGCTTAGAGGTTAACGTGACCTCAATTATAGATAAATTGTGCAAGAATAAATATTATGTTTGGGAAATATTTATGTGCAAGGTAAATGTGATGTTTTGAAACGTGTCATATAAGGCCATTTGTACTGATCATAGATACTTTGATTAAAACTTAGAACTCACCAGCATAAGTTAACATGTGTTTAAGCATGTGTATCGGGTTAGGATGCAGGAAAAGCAAGGGGCTAGATTAGAGGCATCATGGTCAGGCTATCTAGCATCGCTCTAAAGACTGGCATTAGTCATGTGTTTGTACTTTCTTATTAGAATGTACATTAACAAATTATGAAATAAAATAGTAGTTAAAAGTCTTCTATTGTGTATGATCAATGTTTACTAATATGTTAATGAGTAAATCCGACAAGTGACCGGCATCTGTGGCGATCCGGGATGTGGGTGTTACAAGTTGGTATCAGAACTATAGTTTAAGAGATTTAGATACTTGCCCAAGTATCTAGACTTAAACTAGGGTTAAGGGACAATAGGAATGCCAGCAAAAGATGCCAGTAAAGATAGCCTGATGCAAAGAGGATAAAGGAAAGGATAAGAGTATATGGTAGGAAACATGATCGAGGGATAACTAGAGCACCGAAAGTGGCGTAAATGATTAATTTCGTTGTGGCCACAGTTATTAATGATTTACAATACACTTGTGTTATGATTTATCAATCAATTATGTAAATACTAAAATACTCTATATCTTTTGTAGAAATATGGTCGGTAGAGGGAAAGGAAAAAAGAGGAGGAAAGATTAATTCTAATACTCCTAAAAGGCAAATGCGGTCTACTGCAAATGCTGAACCTGAAATAGAGAATAGAGAACATATAGAGAGGAATGAATTGGTAGTAGAGCCATAAATGCATAAAGTAATAGATACTGCGGTGGCCAAGGCCTTAGATACGACTTTGCCTATCTTATTGGCTAGTCTTAAGGAAAGTAGGAGGAAAGGTAAAACAAAGGAGATTGTTAAGGATTTAGATGACGATGAGACTTACGAATATGAATCTGATTATTCATATGAGATTAGGCCAGTAAAGAAAGGGAAGAAGGGATGTCCTTACAAAGCATTCAAGGACGGTAGTCCTCCAAAATTTGACGGTACAAAGGATGCCACTGTTACTCATGAAAGGATACGACAGATATAGGCGGTAATTAAGATTAGTGAGTGTAGGGACGATCAAAAAGTTAGGTACGCAGCTCACTCATTCGTATTAGAGGCACTGTGTTGATGGGAAAATTTGGTCATAACGATGAGATATGTCTTAAATTATACATATTTTACATACACAATTATCCCCATATTCATCACAATCATAGGCAAAATGATGGGAATTGATACTTATTCTATTCAATTGTGTTACAACATGATAATTAACCCCCGTGCATCGGGCTACGTCCAGTCAGGTCATAAAGAGGGCAGAAACATGCAATTCCTCATAACCCTTGATAGCGTGCGTGTAGATGTGATAAATATATTATATAATAATATATTTAGATATATTGTTGATTTCACGAGATCATGTTTTAAATTTATAAAATGATAATTACTTTAACTAAAAACACACACAATAGGCAAGTGTACCTATCGCAATGTGATATGGTTTAGGTAAGATCCAAGTATCAAACCAATGGACACGGTCGAGTTCCAATACTCAACTTTTGTTATCGTTTAGCTGGTTTAATTAGTGAGTGGGTTTTATGTAATTGTGAAGCAGAAAAGTAAATGACAGAAAAGTAAATGATGGTAAAGTAAATGACAGAAAAGTAAAAATGTGCGTGAAGTGTGTAACAGAAATGTAAATAGCAGAATTGTAAATAGCAAGAAAGTAAATATCTCTAGGATGATCAGGTCATGAAGCGTATTTCTTTGGGCTTAGAATTCGTTTGGTATATGATAATGTTAAATTGACTAATCCGGTGGTATGACTAATACAAACGTGTGAACGGTACACCGCTAGAGCCTCATTCTCACAATGTTTGGTTCATGAATTATAATCTTTAATAATAAAATGGTAGGACTCCTAGCTAGGGACATCGTTACCCTAAACTCTTCGATACTATCTCCGAGTTGGTTTAAGACATCAAACTTAAGTGCTTAGTTATTATTATTAAAAGGGTGATTAGACTTTGTTCACCGGAAGGCGGTGTAACAATGGGACAATGTATAAAGACGTACCATTCCCAACATGACTTCACCAATTCTTGGTCTCATAACAAGTTCGTATAAAGACGTACGACCTTATTAATATTAACCAAGCCTTGGCTTATCAAATTCTACATGTATAAAGACGTACAAAAATTAAGAGAAGTTTGATTAAAAAGGTTTCACGGTCTTACGCTTTAAAATCAAGAACACTCACAAGTGTAAAGATAAATTTAGATAATAATAAAACGCCCACCAAGAAGGTGGTTTTAAGAGCGAATAATTAAAGACGTAAACATACCACTAGATTAATACGTTAAACATTAACATACACCAAACTTCATATTCACCCTAGCAATACAAAGTGTTTAGCCACGAATGGCCATACTAACTAGCATAACGCTGAGTTTCATAGGCTCCCCTATTACAGACAAAGAGGAGGAGCCTCTCTACACTCTACTCAACTACGAAAATACTCTCTCTCGATAGTGTTTCTTTGCTTCATGAGGTGTGCGTAATGAAGAACTCAAGCCATATATTTATAGGCCACAAAATAAGCAATGAACGACCGTGCAGTGGTTTGCACGGGCGTGCAAACACCTCAGGAATCAAACAGGGTGCAAAGGACAGTGTACTAATGCTTAGGGAGCAAGGTTTGGGAATGCATGCTCGTGCATGGTAATGTACGGCCGTGCATTGCCCCCAAGCTGTCAGTTTTGTCTTTTAGCTGCTTATTTGACTTTCGTTGACCTTGGTTGACTTCTTAGGGGTTAAAGCTCGGGAATGATCCTTCTAGAAGCTTGAATTGGTTTTAGCTTTGTTTATCTCAGGACACCGAATAACCTATAATTATGAAATATTAACGTTTTAAGTATCAATTACAAGGTTATAATTCAATTCGTACCACAATATAGGGATTATTATGCATGCAAAACATGTATAATTTAGGGCTTATCAACCCTCTCCGTCTTTTGCTCTCGGTTTCGGCCGTAAACCACCCAAAACCTTCGATTTTCACCCGTTTTCTCCAGTTTGGTCTCCAATCTCTTCCCTAAGGTATGTAAACTTGTCCACTATCGTTTTTAGGTTGATTTATGCTCCGAATAGGGCTAATCTTGTTCAAATAGGGCTAGCGTTTCATCTTGTATTTTGGTTTTAGTATGCATGAATCTAGAATTAATGCTTATAGTAAATGCGTGTTTGGCTATGTAAGATCATAATGTAACAACTTTTAGCCTCATTTGAACGAATTTGTTTTAAATTTTTTGTCTTAGAACTTTTGAACCTAGAACTATGAATTGAAGCATGAAACTTGTATATATGTGTTTAGGATTTAATGTAGTTTGTTGAAAAGTTGTTGATTTGTTGATATGAGTCAAAAATTTTGACGGGATTGACTTTTCATATGTCAAAAGAAATGCCGTACGTCTGTATTTTTAGTCGTATTGCACCGTTTGAGTTTGCGCATTGTTTGACTATTTGCAATTAACCATCTTAGGACTCGAGAGACATAATCATACCATAACAATACAAGAATTTGTGTTTCTTTTGTGTGGTCCAATATATATATATATATATGTATATATATATTATTTATTTTTATTATTCCTATCTCTTTGTACTAACTTCTTCAACTGGTGATTGAGTAGGACATGGCAGAGTCATCTAGACAAGTCGGGCGAAAACGAAGAAACACTCGCTCATATTCTATGTCAAGCTCATCCTCTTCTATACCACCAGAAAACGCACCACCTACCCCGCCATCACCACCTCCACCCTACCACCCTCCACCATTATCGAAAAACCATCTTAACTTGCACACGTGGCTCATCTTCGATCCGAAAGATAGCATTGAGCAACATGCTTTTAAGACCCTCCCTATTGTACAAACGTTATGTTATGAAATAAACTAAGTTTATGATGCTAAGTCTTCCGCTGTGTGTTTTTGGTATCAACGTCACAGTAACTAGAAGGCAACCTTCAACCGGTATGTAGTTATCTGATAAACGGAAATGTTCTGTCTAGGAAAGAGCGGTGCACAAATCTCTCCTAGATCCGTCGCTCTTACCTGGGAACATATCTGTTGGAGGTACTACTCTGGTAGATGACTGTCCTGTGTTACTGTTGTGACAAGTTATCAGAGCCGCAGTTTAAGGGATTTAGATACTAATAGGAAAGATTAGTATCTAGACTTAAACTAAGAGCTCTGAGAATAGCTGCAATGCCAACATGATATAAGTTGAGATGTTGATTATCATTATGAATATAACAGGAAATGTCAAGAAAACATATATTAAGTACATTCTTGGCCAGATGTCTTTAATTTCTGATTTTCTGGATCATAACCAGTTATAAAAATTATGATATCATACATCTGTGTGTATAGGTAACAATGGTTAGACGAGGAAGACGAAGAGGAAGAGGAAGAGGTAGGGGAAAAGGTCGTACTCCGGTTACTAGGAGCCATATGCACACTAAAAATAATACCAATACTGACGAAGAGGAAGAGGAAGAGGAAGGGGAAAAGGTCGTACTCCGGTTACTAGGAGCCATATGCACACTAAAAATAACACCAATACTAACGATCATCATGAGGCGAATGAGAAGAACAATAATGCAAATACTCATGCTGAAGAAGTAGTTATGTCTGAGGCCCAGTTCCAAGATGATGTGACCAGTGAAGTAACAAAGGTTTTACGAACCACACTACTCGGACTATTAGATGAAGTTCTTACAAGAAGAATGGGTACTGGAAATGCTGGAGGAGGAACCAACGACAATACCGGAGGTACAAATGGAAATACCAATATTAGCTCAGCAATGAGAACTGGGATTCCCGATGGATGCAACTACAAATCCTTCGAAGGCTGCAAACCTAAGCCATTTAATGGTAGGAAGGAAGCTATTGATACCACTCAATGGATCACAAAGATGGAGGCTGTGATCAAGCTGAGTGAATGCAGAAACGATCAGGCAGTTAAGTTTGCTGCCAATTCTCTTGAAACCACAGCACTAGCCTGGTGGGAGTCTATAAATCAAGTCAAAGGGGAGCAAGCAGTAGATAACATGAAATGGAACGAATTCAAGGAACTGATTCTACAACGTTTCCGTCCTCAGAATGAACTTGATAAGCTTGAGGAGGAGTTTCAATGTTTGGAACCTGGAACTATGACACATCACGAATATGCAACCAAGTTCGATGAAATGTCCAAACTGGTGCTGCACCTGGTGACACCCGAACCTAGAAGGATCAAACATTTTATTATAGGTTTGCCACTCAAGGTGCGTACCATCGTGAAAACCGCTGCACCCCAAACAATGGATATGGATCTAGCATTAAGTGCCAAAGTTTATGATGATGTGGCAGCTCAAGAAGCCAAGGAGAAAGCTAAAAAGACAGTAGAGATAAAACTAGTGGAAAACAAGTGAAGAGTGAAGAAATTATGTATCCGTTCAAACCGAGAAGTTTCAAGTTCCCTAGGAGAGAGGGAAATAGTCCAGCTAGAAATCCCCAAGAGATGAAATTCGGTAGATGTCAAAAGCCGGGACATGTTGCAATGAACTGTCTATCTTTCAAGTGTTTCAATTGTAATGAGTGGGACATCTAGCAAGAAATTGTACAAAACATGTTCAGCAGAAGCCCGGGGTAGGGGCTAAAGGTCGGGTGTTTATGATAGGTGAAGGAAGGAGAAACAATAATGCCAAGTGGTAGCTGGTACTTTCCTAGTTAACGATATTTATGCTAAAATCCTGTTTGATATGGGAGCGGATAGAAGTTCTGTTTCAGATGACTTTAGTTTGTATTTAGGCATAAAACCAACTCCACTTGAGCATGCTTACATAGTTGAGACAGCGAGTGGTAAGCAAATTAGGATAACTGAGTTGTACGCGAATTGCAAGATGACTCTAGGTAACGAAAATTCGATGATTGAATTAATGCCAATAAGTATGAGCAAGTACGATGTTATCATTAGAATGGATTGGTTAAACCAATGCCATGCTCAGATCGATTTTGATCAACGAATTGTTAGAATTTTTAGGCCTAACGGAGAGTCTATGCTGATACAATGCGATAATGATGAGAATAAGATTGAAACGATTTATGTACCCAAGGATAAGAAATGTGTGAATACAGGGTGTAGTGTATTCATAGTTTATGCTTTAGATTCTAAACCCGAACGGTAGATTGCGGACATTCCTATAGTATGCGATCACCCGGATGTATTTCCGAAAGAATTACCGGTCTACCACCAGATAGACAAATCGAATTCTAAATTGAACTCATTCCCGAAGCTAAACCAGTGGCTAAAGCACCATATCGTCTAACACCCTCTGAGTTAAAAGAGTTAATGAAGCAGATTCAAGAATTATTAGATAGAGGCTTCATACGTCCAAGTACATCACCTTAGGGGGCAGCAGTACTGTTCGTAAAGAACAAAGACGAAAGCATGCGTATGTGTATAGACTATCAGGAACTAAACAAGCTCACTGTAAAGAAAAAATATCCGTTGCCAAGAATAGATGATTTGTTCGATCAGTTACAAGGAGCTAAATACTTCTCGAAAATTGATCATAGATCAGGATATCACCAGTTGAAGGTACAGGAAGAAGATGTACCTAAAACTGCTTTTAGGACCCGATATGGACAATACGAATTCTTAGTTATGTCAATTGGTCTAACAAATGCTCCCACAGCGTTTATGGACCTAATGAATCGAGTTTGTAAACCATTCCTTGACAAATTCGTATAGTGTTCATAGACGACATCCTTATCTATTCTCGAACCCAAAAAGAACATGCCAAACATCTTCAGATAATCCTGGAAACTCTTAGAAAAGAGAAGTCATACGCTAAGTTTTCCAAATGCGAGTTTTGGAAACAATAGGTGCAATTCTTAGGGCATGTTATAAATTATCAGGGAATCCAAGTAGATCCAACCAAGATCGAAGCTATTATGAAATGGGAGACTCCAGAGACGCCGACTGAGGTTCGAAGCGAGTTGATTGAGCTGGTGAAGGTTCATATAGATGATAATTTTGCTGATCTTTTTACCAAGGCATTTGATCGTACCAGGTTTGAATTTTGGATCAAAATGATCGGTATGATCAATCCCGAATAAAAGTTTTTCAAAAACTATTTTTCATGGGAGATTTTGTTTTAAATTTCTTTTATTGCTTTATTACATTTATGCATTTTAAATTTCAGTCAAAAACTGTTATTTATAAAAATTCAAAACAAAATAAAAAATATAAAATTGACATCATTTGAAGTTAGAGAAGAAATAATAGTACATGAGTGAATAGTTCATTACACATGATCATATTAGACCTTTGATATATGATAGTTTAAAGTAAATTGATTTGACCTAAATTTCAAAGTCTACATAAATGAGAAATGATAGTGTTTTGAATACTCTAATCATGATAATATGTTTTAATTTGAATATGTGTTTGAAACTTGAATTGTCAATAGACTAGAAGCGTTTTTGAACCAATAGTAGTGTGAAAATTAAATATGATACGATTACATCTGTGATTTGAATCCATTATATTCCTGGGTGTGTGTGTAAAAGATCATTATCAGATAAAGAATATATGGTTTTAAGAATTTCATTAGACCAATATCGAATTATGTCTTTAGCACAATCTCTTTCAGTTCACTTCACTGCCCATGCCCCGAAAAACATGCAATGTGTTGCTGAACTATGATATGTTTTCTAACAACATCTGTTGGAACATATATTCACCCTTGGATCAGTTAGATATATCATCTATTCTGATTTCATTGAAATTTATCCAGATAATAGTTGGATCCTCCTACCTGAATCTATTGATTCTCATTATAAAGCCAATTCATTAGAATCTTTTGATTCTGAATCATCCTGATTCTTATATCCTTTGGGATATGCTATTCTATACTTGTGCTAATAGAGATAATTTCATCTTGGAGATTGATCTAATCTTGCAATAAAATGTGTATGTCTTGAAGATAGTGCAAATTTAAATTTCTGTTGGCATATATGTGGGGTACACGATGCTTTTCATCTAAATGGTACCAACTTACATGAAATTGGAAGAAAAATGCTTATAGTTTCAAATTATATAATATTGACAACTTAAGAATTCATACTTTGTATTACAAATTCGGAATGAAAAATTGAGCATTTCGTGACCTGATCTTGTTTACTTTGAAATTTATCACGTATCATTTCAAGTATTATTCAAATTGATTGAAAAGTTGAAAAATGAAAAAGATACGAGTTACATAAGAATGAGTTTGATTGTTTCATATCATTTTTTTGTGCATATCATAGGTTACCCATAGTTGATGATAGACTGTGTGATTAATTGCTCATATACTGATATGATCTTCTCGCTCATGATGTTCATCCAAAAATATGTGTTTTAGTTTGCTCATATAAAAACCAAAAACATGTGTTTCAGTTTGCTCAGATAAAACCAAAAATATGTGATTCCGTTTGTACAGATAAAATCCAAAAATAGTTTGTTTCTATCTTCCATGAAAATTTTATTTTTTAAATAATTCGGGATTGGATCGGTTACATGCTACAGATGGAAGTTCACAAGAATGTGACGTGTTGAAAGTTTCTGAAATTGTTCAAGGCAAAGGTTTGAAGCGAACTTAATATGTTCGCCTGTTTCTGATTAAGCGAACTTAATATGTTCGCCTGGTGCTTGTTAAGCGAACTTAACAAGTTCGCCTAATGAAGCGAACTTAATTGTGTGAATAAATATTTTGTTCAGGCGAACTTATCGTTATTACCATTTTCACTGTGGGAGCGAACTTCTTTGAGGGAACTTACTGAGTTTTAGCGAACTTGTGAAATTTTGAATTAGGGTGTTTCGATTTGAATTTTTCGTGTCTATTTCTGGATCAGTTTTGAATTGCGAGTCTTTCTAAGGTAATTTCATGGATTTTTATCCATTAAATCGATGGGAAATTGCTTCTTTAACTCTGTGTTTGTCATATTTTGCGGTTCTTACGCTTGTCTGAGTAAATCACGTTTATCTAGGTGTAAATCTTGAAATTGAAGCTTAATATTGTTTAGTTGTTGTGAACCGATGCTTACAATGTGTTTGATTTGAAAATATTTGACGATTTGAATGTTTTGGATTCTGCTGTTGAATTTGAATCGACAAACTGGTTCAGGCGAACTTGATCAAGCGAACTTGTTTAAGCGAACTTATTATTCGCCCTTGCAACACTAAGCGAACTTATTAAGTTCGCCTAAGGGCTAAGCAGTGTTTGGACTTGTAATTTTTTTTTGTGTGTGTGAAATTTTTTTTGATTTTTTTTTTGTTTGTTATATGACTAATGTGTGATACTATGTCCAATACATTTACAGATGACTCGTCGTGTTGAGTACAAACATAATCAAGTGGCGTTGTTAGATCCAAATATGTCTGAGGCTGTTAATTTCCAAGGAATTATCAATTTTTTGAATCGTTCATGTTTACATGTGGCCTTATCCGCAGATCCGTACATCTGCTTACCATATTTCCAACAATTATGGGATACAGTACATCAAGACACAGATGTTGAACCTCACGTACTTCGTGTAACAGTCTAATACAAAGGTAGCTATTTCAGTGGAAACTATTCGTGCTGCTTTGGCATTGGGAGGTGCTAATGAAGATCCTATGTCTTATCTTGGAACACTGATTATGGGGTGTTTTCAGAGGATGGGTTACAGAGGCAGACCAAATGATACTCAAGCACGAAAAGGTGGTTTAGTTGGAGAATGGAGGTATTTTATGCACGTAATAATCCAATGTTTATCTCCAAGAAAGGCTGGTACTGATGGTTTGAAGAGTGCTTTACAAGCTGCAATGGTTGCATTGACTCTGAACAAACGGTTTAACTTTGCTTTATATATATACCATGAGTTAGTCATGCAAATCAATCCTCCAGAAGGTCAAGGGTTTCTTATGTAACCTAGGTTCTTGCAAATGATTCTGAACCTTTTAATTCCAGATTTACCACAGCATCCAATACGTTTGACCTTGACTCCTATGTCCAAAAGAATCTTTACTGATTGTACCAAGGTTAAACAATAAAATGTTGCTTTGATTATAGTTCCGACTCCTTTGTTTGGTCATTTAATCAATGCTGATTATATTGAGCCTCCTAATGATAATTGGTTTCATCCTGAGGAGTTAGTTCAAGGACAAGTCCAGAATCAAGTACAATAACCACAACAAGTTCAAGATGAGGTACAATGTAACATCCCAAAAATAGTAAATAAATAAATAAATAACGCGATTGAGATTTAATCATCAAAAATGAAAGAAAAATGGATGGGCTCGGGCTGGGCTCCAACGGACCGAGGGAAACCCATCTATATAAGGGCCAAGAAAGCCTCAACTCTCTCATTTGCAACATCTAGAGAGAGAAAGGAGAGCTCGGGCCTAGAGAGAGAAAGTTGACGGATCGACCCGGAATTGAAGGAGTACGTTACTGCTGAGCTCGTGAGCAAAACCTCCGAATCAGAATCACAATCCAGGTAACGATTCGACCTTAAACTGAGTTTTTGTTCGTTTTGGGGTTTTTCGGGTTTTAGCTAAATAGGATACGTTTTTATGGATGAAACATGAAAATAAGCTTAGAACTAGCATATAGAATGAAAACTGCACATTTCGATCAAATAAAGTTGTAAGATTAGCATGATCGTGTTAACATGCAAGAATTTGACTTGATGGGGAAGCAGGTCTTGCGTACTTATCAAATACGCAAGAAGGATGTCCTGTGTACTTATCAAGTACGCATGAGGAAGATCCTGCATACTTATCAAGTACGCAAGAAGAATGTTCTGCGTAGTTGTCAAGTACGCATGAGTATGGTCCTGCGCACTTAGCAAGTGCGTAGGCAGCAGGCCGTTAGTGAAGTCAGTATAATCGCTTAATTCAGAATGATTTAACCGTTACAGTCGGGATTAGGTCTAATGTATGTGTAATTAACAAATCCAGATCATGTGTTGCACTCATTGGACTGCGGTTAGGACAGGACAAGACTAGCTCATCAGGTGAGTTCTATGTGCCCCCTTCTATGTTATGTGCAAATCATTTTAAATGTTTTGGGGCTGAAGTGAACAAAGAATGAAACATATGATTATAAAGAATGAATGAAAGAAGGACATAACGTGAATGAATGAAATCTTGTTTTATATTATATATATTGCATGTAATGTATGTAAACGTTATGGACGCTTCGATGTCAACGGCTACTTCGGTAGACGGACGACCGCATGACTATTTTGTAACCGGGATAAAAACATTCCTTCGCAAGCTAGGACGTATAAAAGGTACTCATGGACAGTCAAAGCAAATGCCTTATTACATGTAGAACGGTTGCATATATAATAGCAACATGGGAAACGGATGCCCTAGGGCAGACGGGCGAATGGACGGACTACGACGGAAGGATGGTTTAAGAGCGGATGGACAAAGGTTGCCGAACGGATTTATGTTTCGACGGACGGTTTTCTAGAGCCGGACGGTTTATGAAAAGGGCTACGACGGTACTTCTCACTGCGTTGTCTTTGTGACCTTCGCGACAAGTATGACGGGTTGATCACCCCTATGTGTATGACCAATGAATGTTCTCCCTAAAGTAAGTATGTGTGTACATATGTATATACTCAGTATGAATATTATGTGAGAACAGTAAGGCAAAGAATATGCTCATGCACGTATATTATATATATATATATATATAATACTTAACGACAAGATAAATGCTATGTATGATTGTTTTTAAACTAGAACTCACCAGCGTTAGCTGACTTTTAGTATACATTTCAAGTAAAGAAAGGAAGGGTCGTGCGAAGGCGTGATGGTTACACGGCACGAGACTGACATCCCACTTTTATATATGGTAAGACAATATTATTTTTTTATTTGTTAAGACTTTCGCTGTTATGTTATGTATTCGAATAATGTTTGCTTCCGCTACTTCTGAATGTTTTTAATTTAAGTTCACTATTTATGACTATGTTTATGAGTAATTCCAACAACTGAAGTTACCTAGGAAAGGGGCCTTACAAGTTGGTATCAGAGCAATAGTTTGAGAGATTCAGACATCCCTAAATGTCCGGACTCAAACTGATTATGAGACCAACGCACGGATGTCAGTATGGGTAACCAACGTCAACGCCAGCACGGTAAGTAAGTACTAAAGTTAATGCACTTGGATAAGAATAGATATCTTAACTTAGAACAAATAGATGTCAATGTCACAACTGATTTGATGAGTTTTGAACCCGAAAAGCAATGTAAATTAGTAATCACAAACCGGTCACTGTAATTAAAAATTTTCCTTGCTAGTACTGTTCTAAAACTATGACCTGAAGGAATGGCATTGATGTATTCCCTTTATAACTATCGGGAAACTAGGGACTATGGCTGGTGGAGGAAGAACAGGACGCCGAGGCGGTCGCACTGGCCGAGTCGGTAGACCTCCCTTGAATCAAAGACATAAAGAAGAAGAGAATGTGCACGCAGAACACACTGAGAGTGTGCACGAAACAGATGTGACCCCAAATGGGGACGACAATCAAGGGCCTCTACAGTTGGAACCTGAGGTCAGGGATGCTATTTCCCGCGAAGTTGTACTCACTCTGAAGAAAGTATTGCCCGATCTACTATCCAAGGCACTAAAGAAAAGTAGAGAGGAGAATGAAGGAGACCATGAAGAGAAAGTGTATGACAGTGATGGGGATGATGTGAAGGTGGAATCAAGCAATCGTGGGTGTACCTACAAAGGTTTCAAGGACGAAAACCCACCCAAGTTTGATGGGAACAACGATTCAGTGGCTATGTTCTAATGGATTGAGAGGATGAACGCTGTAATCAACATCAGCGAGTGTCGACCAGACCATGCTATTAAGTATGTTGCTCATTCTTTCACCAATGAGGCACTAAGTTGGTGGAGGAACATTCAGAGGAAAAAGTCGCCAAATGCTCTTGCCAGAATGACATGGGAAGACCTGAAGAAGCTGATAATCCAAAAGTTTTGTCCCGAGAACGAAATTGATCAAGTGAAAAATGAATTCCTAAACTTCAAGGCTGGTAGCAAGACGCATCGCCAGTATACTTCCAGGTTCGCTCAACTAGTACCCCACCTGGTAGAGACTGAAGAGCGACTGATCAAGTACTATGTGAAGGGCCTACCTCGAAAGGTCCGTGTTAATGTGAAAACTAATCTACCCTCGACCTTCGAGTCGGTAGTCAACCTGTCTGGAATCGTCTACGATGATTATGCTAACGAGGACATAGCTCCCGAAGCTCCGAAACGGAAATGGGAGAACTCGTTCAAATGAAATGGGAAGGGAAACTACACCGCTGAGGTGAAGAAGCCTAGGGTACAAGAGTATGAAGTTTGTAAGAAATGCTCAAGGAAACACCAAGGCGAATGTTTAGTTGGCACAACCATGTGTTACAAATGTGGGAGGCCGGGGCACTACTCCCGAGACTGCATAAAGGACGTCAAGTGCCAACGTTGTGGAAGATATGGACAATTGACTAGGGATTGCAGGAAAACCAGACAATCCGGTTCGGGAAAGGAAAAGGAAGCTGAAAGTGAGCAGCCGAAGGCTAGGACTAGAGCCTACGCCCTGACCGAGGAGGAAGCAAGGGGAAACCCTGATGTTGTGTCAGGTACGTTCCTAGTAAATGATGAACATGCTGCTATTTTAGTTGACTCTGGTGCTAGTAAAAGCTTTATATCCAATGCATTTAGTCGTAAACTAGATTGCACTATCAACACCATAGTAAAGGCATTTAGCGTACAAATTGCCGTTGGTAAAAATTCGGCAGTATTCCAAGTAACAGAGGATTGCATCATAGAAATAGAGGGCCATAAGTTTCCTTCTAGATTATTCCTTCTCACCTTAGGAGGATTCGATATAGTATTGGGTATGGATTGGCTAGCTTCCAACGAAGCTCAAATCATATGTAAACGTAAGAGTATACACCTCAAAGCTCCTAGCGGCAGTCCAATTACGGTTTATGGGGATTGGAATTGCACGATGCCGAATGTCGTCTCGATGATCAAGGCCGAAAGTTACATGAGGCGCGGTTGCCAAGCTTATCTGGCATATGTTATTGACGATAGAATGAAAACGAAAGAACTCAAGAATGTACCCATGGTGTGCAACTTCTCGGAAGTATTCCCTGAAGATCTACCTGGGTTGCCACCCGATCGGGAAATAGAATTTCAGATTGACTTCAGATTGACGATAGATTGACTTACTACCGATTGGCTCCGTCAGAAATGAAAGAAATGATGTCTCAACTAGAAGAATTAACAGAAAAAGGATTTATCAGACCGAGCATTTCACCATGGGGTGTCACACCCCCAAATTTATTTACTTAATAAATAAATTCAGGTTGCAACGATTGGTTCATTACACGATAGCGAAAGCTGTAATAGTGATTTCTAAGACTTGAATACATACACAAATACTAAGACTAAGTAATACAATGATCTAAGTTCTTCTAGATCAACGACAGACTTGAGACCGGATAATCTTTGTCCTTCCAGCTAGTAAGAGTTTATCCAATTATAGCTAGCCTATTCCAACCGTTCCATGGCTAAAGGTTACCTGAGAAACATACTTGAAAGTGTCAACATAAAGGTTGGTGAGTTTACAGAGTCTGTTAATTTAGTACTGTTAGATTTCCCCAAAAAACTAGACATGACTTAACCGTCATAAAATAAGTAGTTTTCCTTTGAAAACATGCCCATGACTTTACCGTCATAAAATAAGTAGTTTTTCTTTGAAAACATGCCCATGACTTTACCGTCATAAAATAAGTAGTTTTCCTTTGAAAACATGTCCATGACTTAACCGTCATAAAATATGTAGTTTTCCTTTGAAAACATATACATGACTTAACCGTCATAAAATAACTAGTTTTCCTTTGAAAATATGCCCATTACTTTATCGTCATAAAATAAGTAGTTTTCCTTTGAAAGTATATACATGATTTAACCGTCATAAAATAAGTAGTTTTCCTTTGAAAACATATACATGACTTAACCGTCATCAAATAAGTAGTTTTCCTTTGAAAACATATACATGACTTAACCGTAATCAAATAAGTAGTTTTCCTTTGAAAACATATACATGACAACCGTCATCAAATAAGTAGTTTTCCTTTGAAAACATATACATGACTTAACTGTCATCAAATAAGTTGTTTTCCTTTGAAAACATGCCCATTACTTAACCGTCATAAAATATGTAGTTTTCCTTTGAAAACATATACATTTTTTAAACCTGATCATTTACCAATCAAAACTCTTAGTATGTATTACCAATGAATCCGAATACTAACCCGATCAATTGACCCCATTTGTAAACTTGCAAGGAATACAAAATAATATGTAACGTACGAGACCGTAACCAAACCCCAACTTTCTGTGCCTCCCCTCGCCTTTCTGCGAGTTAAGACAATATGCAGTCATTCGGCCATTTGGACCCCTGATTAGCGCGACTAATCATGACCGGAGGCGTCACCCCCAATAGTACTATCCATAAAATCCCGGGCTAAGTCCATAGCTAATGGTTACTAACTTTTATTTCGAGGAATTTAAGCGCTTTATTTTTCCCTCAATACACACATACGGTCTGATCATTTGTTCATTCATTTACATACAAAAATTCTGTACAAGTATGTTTTCACCCCAAAACATTTCAAAAACTTAATAAAAAAAGGGGTTAGTGAAACTCACAAAGAGTTAAACCAGAATGTTCATATTGTCAAACGTGTAAGCAATTGTATTTCATGTTCTCAAAACATAACAAGTAAGTATGTTTCTCACCCGATGTTTACAAAACAGTAGAAAAATAAAAGGGGGCCGTGAACTCACCTTGTGTCTGATGAAATCCTAGCAAATAACCTTGTGCTAATAGTTCTTGTCTATCCGTACCCTAATCACACAAGGGTACTAATGTGTTAAGACTACCCGTCTTATACGTAAGTTGTTCATCTGACTTAACTAATCCCGTTAAGTACACCTTTATTTAGTAAAAATAGGGTTTTCATTTACGACTCATTTGTGATTATTATTCCAGTCTAGACGCTTACATATTTTCCGAGAAAATAATACGTTTCCCTAATGGTGACTTATTAAGTGTACCAAAAATAAATAGTATTTTTGTAACAACTTAAAATATATTCACATATGTTCCACGATGTCATGTGATTATTTATTTTTAACCGAATCTCTTCATATGTTCCATGTACGTATATCAAATATTCATATTAGGATACTATTCTTTAATTCCTAGAACATTTCCATGATTTAACCAAAACCGTATACCAACACATATATATCACAAATTTTATCCATAAACATATATTTTTAGTAACACCTTTCACGTTCATATGTTGATGATAATCGTTCGTATGTCTTCTTGAATCATAGGACACTACCTCGGGTCTTGCTAGGTAAGTCACACATGATCATATAACATCACGAACATGTATCCTTCAACATAACACATGAATGGAATGAAGGGTTTATGAAGAACACCATCATCCAAGTGTTATTCTATGTGATAGTATATACATATGTAGTTTATATTTGATGTGTCCTTGTCTTGTCCATGGTCCTTCTAGTTTGGTATTTTATGTATGAACATGTACGTGTATAAATATAAGTATTCAAACATGACTCATGAAGAAATAAAGCTAAAACTCATCAAGACTTTTATGTTTTAATTTGTTCTTGAAAACTCAGATTTTTAGGCGTACATCGAATAGACTTTTAGATAGTTTTAGAAGACCAAATGACTTGGGGTTTCCTTCTAAAATCAATTTTATTGAAACCAGAGGAGATGTGAAAAAGAATTACTAGATTTGGAGTTGTGTAGGTACCTCAAAACAGGAAAATAAAAAGAGGTGTCCAGATTCGACCTGCACTGAGCGGCCTTCTTGCGTAGGCTGTTTGGAGGTCGAATACTGCATGGATTGGAGTTATTCCACTTGGGCTCTCCTCTGTTATCATAGAGATTTATTCTAGAAAAAGAATGGACTGATTTGACCAAGGAACGAAAGAGATATGGCCTTCCGAAGTTGACCGAAAATCTAGCATGAAGCTGAGTTACGGGAATTGTTTGCATTTTCGGTTTTGGAGAGGGAAATTGGGTGCAATCCGAAATGAATCAGTCAAGAGAGGGAGGAGGGAGTTAAGGGGTGTTGGTGCAAGTGTTTTATATGGAGAAAGAGAGATGGAGTTGAGTGATGATCACATCTTCATCATTACCACTTATGGTTGATGGGAATTGCATGTAATTATTCAAGTGGAAGAGGGTGTGCATGCAAGACATGTATGCAAGCATTTAATGGGATAGTGGGTGGCTACACCCACATTTTGGCCGAGAGGGATATAGGGTGGGGGGTTGGGTGTTGTCAAATACATTAATGGCTAGATAGGTGGGTTCTTTGGTGGTATAAATCCCCTAAGTGATCGCGTGATCTAATACCCGGTGTAAAACTTTTAAACGATTCATTACTTATGAGTTTTTGTGTGGTTTGACTAGTCTCAATAGTTTACTAGTTAACCCGACATAATTATTACTATAACTATATTATTCATGAATACACATAACATAACTTAGGGCCATACAACAAACATTTATATGTCAACTTTTTATAAAAGTTTAGTCACCTATATTTATGTTTTTATATTCAAACGTGTCCCTAGACTTTTCTAGAATAACATTCTTTTAATCACCAACGAACGTTCAATGCGGGTTATTATCGTTTATTTCCTAGTAATTCTTAAAAATTACTAAATATGATATTTGTCTCTTTGCTAGACTCCTGACAATATTATGTCAAAGATAATATTCCAAGAAATATAAAATAGGAATGTGCAAATAAGACTATGGGTATTGACCTGGACTACTGGGTGTCACATTCTCCCCATGTTAAAAAGAATTTCGTCCCGAAATTCAGTTGATGTTACCTTGAATTGGTGTATTTGTGAACAAGGACTGGTACTTGGTTTTCATTTGATCTTCGTGTCCCCATGTATATTCAGGGTCACGCTCTAAGTTCTAACATACCTTAACCAATTCAATACTGTTACGCCCTGTCCCCTGGACTTTTTAGCCAGTGGTTTCAATAGGTTCCTGAACAGGGTGTGGTTTGTCACCTATGTGAATCTCACTAGACGGTATGATTAACGTTTCTTCTAATAAACACTTCTTGAGATTGGACACATGAAATACATCGTGTATATTGCTTTGTTCCCCATGACAACGTAAGCTTGAAGATTACTGGGCCAACCCTAGCCCGTATATCAAACGATCTGATGTATTTATGGTTATGTTTAGTGAGACCTTTAACAAGGCTCGGTCTCCAATTTGGAATTCTAATGGCTTTCGTCTGTTTCTAGCACAACTCTCTTTCGTCCGTCTTGAGTGGCTTTTCGACGATCTTTGATTTCGACGATCTTGTCAATGGTTTCCTGGCCAGTCTCAGGATCAGTCAAATGTTTTTCGCCAACCTCCGCCCAACATAGCGATGAGCGACACTTACAACCATACAAAGCCTCAACGGAGCGGCTTTAATGCTGGTATGGTATTGTTATTATATGAAAACTCAGCCAACGGCGGTGAGTATCCCTATTTCCTCTGAAATCGATTACACACGCACGGAGCACATCTTTTAAAGTTTGGATGGTCCTTTTACCTTGACCGTTCATCTGGGGATAATATGTAGTGCTCATGTCAAGGCGTGTTCCCAAGTCTTCTTGTACAGACTGCCAGATTCTTGACTTGAATCGACTGTCCCTATTAGTGAAAATGGAAATTGGCATATCATTCCTAGCCTTAATTTCCTTAATATTTAGCCTTGCACGCTTCTTACTTTTATCTGTCTCCTTGATTGGTAGGGAGTGAACGGATTTCGTCAAACGACTGATGATTACCCATATAGTATCATAGCCGCTAGATGTTCTGGGTAGATTTGTAATGAAATCTATGGAATTCTCCTCCCATTTCCATTGAGGAAACTGCGGTTGTTGTGTTCACTTAGGTGATTCCTAACATTCTGCTTTTACTGTCGGGTATCTCCCAACATAGATAGCAATTTCTTCTTTCATGTTTTGCCACATAATGGAGTTCCTCGGGATCTTTATACGTTTTATTCGATTATGGATGAACGGCGTACTTGGGCTTATGGAATTCATCCATAATCTCCCACACAGGCTACCGATACCTGGTACCCAAATTCTATCTGTATCATCCAATATAGGCTTCAATTGTTTGATTCCATTTACTTGGTAGTCGGTATTCGAAAGCAAAGTGAATACTTCTTCGACTAACGATATTAAACGTGCAAGGGCCCCTTTATTTGATTACCCTCAATATGGTAGGGTTATATGATGCTCATTCCTGGTAATGAAAGGAATGGTGCCTGCGAATCTTTAGCGTATGTTGACACATACCCTCTATTCTTCTACGCACCTTGTCACAAAAGCAGATCTCTATAGATCTTAGGAAAGAATTACTCGATGAGGGGTCTAGATTTTAGTTGAATATTGGGTAGTAATGACACAGTATGGAAATGAAACTTTATGTTTGTCACTCTTATGCTTTTCGAAAGCATTTCCCGGACTAAGACTTTTCTCTTATTTCAGGTTTCATGTTTTCTAGGATTTTCCTCTCCATGTGCTTTCATGGAGCTAAGATTTGATGTTCCTTGTGAGCTCTTACTTCCGAAGGTCGAGTCTAATCACCACTTTACCCGTTAATTGCACTATCTTCCCGCGGCAGACTAGCATTCGGGTTGTAACATCCTGATATGTAAGCTCATGACTTGGCTACCATACCCTCAAAGTATGTGTGCCATAAAAAGTTATATGTTTGTTTGGGATATTCATATTCCGTCTAGCTAAGGGAATGAATAGTGGGACTGTGAGAATGGTCTCATAGAATTAGTGTTTTCCTGAAAATGGGCTACGGGTTTGTCAACCCATTAAGTTGGTAGAATGGGTTTATGAGTTTTACAATGCCCAACTATAAGTCATTCAGTGTGTATGCACCTCCTTAGTGTTTGAATGGTACTTTGGTGACTTACCATTACGTATTCCACTCATACAGGTCATAGCCTCAAAATCCTTAGCACAAGGTTAAAATTGATGTAATGAGTGTTAAACATCGAAAATTTTGTACTCTTACTGAGCCTGCGTTAAGAGGTCATTCCTTAACAATAGACGCTCCTAGAGCTTCCTAGTTCTAGAAAACTGAGAGCGAAAGATGTGATCACGCCTCTCCTCTAGGCTAAAATCTGGGATCCATTCAACAAGATGATCTTTGGGGAAGTGCGGGTACAAAAGAGCATAAAATTATCCTTCACTAATCCTTGTGGATAGTGGTCTGTTGTGAACGGTGATCTGTTGTGAACAGCTCGAGCTTACGCCCCTTATGCATATTATGAACTAATGAGATTAGCATGAAATTCCGCATTTGGGACCCCTTTAAAAGTTTTGTATGTCATTTTTCGGTTAGAGCGACAATAGTCGTTAGTCCAGACCTAGGTTTCTTTGGCATTCGCTTATGAATAAATCACGGCTTACTCATCACCGAGAGGATAGTCGGTCTTGAAGGTGTACTGAATGTCAATGGTTGTGAGAGCAACCCTGTTTGACCAAAATTCTGAAATTTTAGACTACCTACTTGTCTCATGCCGAGCTTCCACAATACCCCATCGGTGCTATGTGTATGCAGGTCAGAACACATTTTCTGCCCCATCAACGAAGTTAGGGCATAACACTCCTAACATAAATTTCAAGTAATTGTGAGACTGAATGGTGTGATGGATCCTGAGATTACGCTATAATCTCCCACAATAATTATGCAATTATTGTAAGTGTTGGTTGTGGTAATGCTTAAATTAAAGCTATCTCGACAAGTATAATCTCAAAGAATGAATGTGCGAAATCCTTCATCGTTCAGGATTCACAAAAGATTGGTTGATTTCAATTTGAATTTCTCTCGTTCCTCCCAAACTATGAGATTGCTTTGAGAGCACCTAATTGAGAAGTCTAATTTGTTAAGATCCAATCCTTAATCAAGTGACTGAGAACATGGGTTGTTCATTAGCTTAGACATCAAGACTCACTAAAGTTCCGATGCACTGCAAATTATGATTACGTGGCAATGATAATTTACTTTGCATGATCCCTGTAGTGTTTCTCCTATCCCAAGCTATTAGTCAAAAAGGATTTGAAATGTTCATTAGATCGTGTTTGCACACTTGTGTAGAAGTGTGTATTGTTCCACCGGATTACCTTTAATTATGTGTACCAATACTCATGAATCTGCCGAATATGGCTGTTGCCGGATGAGGTTAATGGTAGAGAGGCACCACCAGTGTCTCTCAAAATAAAATGTGTATGGTGGAAGTCAGGCACTATGTGTTGGGAAAAGATCCTCAAATGAGTGTCGAGCAACTTATGCTCCAAGTCTGTATATATGCATGGATCCACATGATTCTGATGTATGTCTAGGTCTCCTGACCCTTGGAGTTCTCTCCCATTTAGTCCTGCTTATCCACCTTGGATTCCCTTATGTCTGGGCAATCCTGTCTCCCTTATCTCATGGCGAAAGTCCAGGCATCCTATCCGATAACTTATGAAGGAGAGTATTTATACAACAAATACATTAGAAAGATAGCTGCCTCCATGGCTGGAGTAGTTGTGGTGCAGGTATAGGTACAGATTTTGGTACGGGTTCAGCCTGTTGTGATACTAAGATCGGTAACTGACGATTGCTGCCGTCGTCGCCCAAGCTCAGCTCATAACTCGATCTTCTAAGGTTGCAGTATGTTAAGTACCCGTTATTCTTGACTCGTAATCCGAACAGTAACATGTTGCAAGTGTTTATTATTTCCACATTGTTGTATGTGTTTAAGTGTTCATTACATGTGCCATGTAATTGTATTAGTGTAGCTAATGATACCCTAGTGTAACTCCATATACTAATAGTCTACATATGTTCTTCGACAGCGGTTGGAATTTCTATACTCAAGTCTTGGGTGTTCTTAGTGTGATGCAAGTCTTGGAAATCTTGGTCCCTAAATGAGTCCAGTTAGAGCCTAGGTGTCACTAAGGAAACCTAATTCGCTAAAACCATTGCTCTGATACCAATTTGTCACACCCCCAAATTTATTTACTTAATAAATAAATACAGGTTGCAACGATTGGTTCATTACACGATAGCGAAAGCTGTAATAGTGATTTCTAAGACCTGAATACATACACAAATACTAAGACTAAGTAATACAATGATCTAAGTTCTTCTAGATCAACGACAGACTTGAGACCGGATAATCTTTGTCCTTCCAGCTAGTAAGAGTTTATCCAATTATAGCTAGCCTATTCCAACCGTTCCATGGCTAAAGGTTACCTGAGAAACATACTTGAAAGTGTCAACACAAAGGTTGGTGAGTTCACAGAGTCTGTTAATTTAGTATTGTTAGATTTTCCCAAATTAACCGTCATAAAATAAGTAGTTTTCCTTTGAAAACATGCCCATGACTTTACCGTCATAAAATAAGTAGTTTTTCTTTGAAAACATGCCCATGACTTTACCGTCATAAAATAAGTAGTTTTCCTTTGAAAACATGTCCATGACTTAACCGTAAAAAAATATGTAGTTTTCCTTTGAAAACATATACATGACTTAACCGTCATAAAATAAGTAGTTTTCCTTTGAAAATATGCCCATGACTTTACCTTCATAAAATAAGTAGTTTTCCTTTGAAAATATATACATGACTTAACCGTCGTAAAATAAGTAGTTTTCCTTTGAAAACATATACATGACTTAACCATCATTAAATAAGTAGTTTTCCTTTGAAAACATATACATGACTTAACCGTAATCAAATAAGTAGTTTTCCTTTGAAAACATATACATGACAACCGTCATCAAATAAGTAGTTTTCCTTTGAAAACATATACATGACTTAACCGTCATCAAATAAGTAGTTTTCCTTTGAAAACATGCCCATGACTTAACCGTCATAAAATATGTAGTTTTCCTTTGAAAACATATACATTGTTTAAACCTGATCATTTACCGATCAAAACTCTTAGTATGTATTACCAATGAATCCGAATACTAACCCGATCAATTGACCCCATTTGTAAACTTGCAAGGAATACAAAATAATATGTAACGTACAAGACCGTAACCATACCCCAACTTTCTGTGCCTCCCCTCGCCTTTCTGCGAGTTAAGACAATATGCAGTCATTTGACCATTTGGACCCCTGACTAGCGCGACTAATCATGACCGGAGGCGTCACCCCCAATAGTACTATCCATAAAATCCCGGGCTAAGTCCATAGCTAATGGTTACTAACTTTTATTTTGAGGACTTTAAGCGCTTTATTTTTCCATCAATACACACATACGGTCTGATCATTAGTTCATTCATTTACATACAAAAATTCTTTACAAGTATGTTTCCACCCCAAACCATTTCAAAAACTTAATAAAAAAGGGGTTAGTGAAACTCACAAAGAGTTAAACCAGAATGTTCATATTGTCAAACGCGTAAGCAATTGTATTTCATGTTCTCAAAACATAACAAGAAGTATGTTTCTCCCTCGATGTTTACAAAACAGTAGAAAAATAAAAGGGGGCCATGAACTCACCTTGTGTCTGATGAAATCCTAGCAAATAACCTTGTGCTAATAGTTCTTGTCTATTCGTACCCTAATCACACAAGGGTACTAATGTGTTAAGACTACCCGTCTTATACGTAAGTTGTTCATCCGACTTAACGAATCCCGTTAAGTACGCTTTTGTTTAGTAAAAATAGGGTTTTCATTTACGACTCATTGGTGATTATTATTCCAGTCTAGACGCTTACATATTTTCCAAGAAAATAATACGTTTCCCTATTGGTGACTTATTAAGTGTACCAAAAATAAATAGTATTTTTGTAACAACTTAAAATATATTCACATATGTTCCATGATGTCATGTGATTATTTATTTTTAACCGAATCTCTTCATATGTTCCATGTATGTATATTAAATGTTCATATTAGGATACTATTCTTTAATTCCTAGAACATTTCCATGATTTAACCAAAACCGTATACCAACACATATATATCACAAATTTTATCCATAAACATATATTTTTAGTAACACCTTTCACGTTCATATGTTGATGATAATCGTTCGTATGTCTTCTTGAATCATTTGACACTACCTCGGGTCTTGCCAGGTAAGTCACACATGATCATATAACTTCACAAGCATGTATCCTTCAACATAACACATGAATGGAATGAAGGGTTTATGAAGAACACCATCATCCAAGTGTTATTTTATGTGATAGTATATATATATGTAGTTTATATTTGATGTGTCCTTGTCTTGTCCATGGTCCTTCTAGTTTAGTATTTTATGAAAGAACATGTACGTGTATAAATATAAGTATTCAAACATGACTCATGAAGAAATAAAGCCAAAACTCATCAAGACTTTTATGTTTTAATTTGTTCTTGAAAACTCAGATTTTTAGGCGTACTTCGAATAGACTTTTAGATAGTTTTAGAAGACCAAATGGCTTGGGGTTTTCTTCTAGAGTCAATTTTATTGAAACCAGAGGAGATGTGAAAAAGATCTACTAGATTTGGAGTTGTGTAGGTACCTCAAAACAGGAAAATAAAAAGAGGTGTCTAGATTCAACCTGCACTGAGCGGCCTTCTTGCGTAGGCTATTTGGAGGTCGAATGTTGCATGGATTCGAGTGATTCCACTTGGGTTCTCCTCTGTTATCATAGAGCTTCATTCTAGTAAAAGAATGGACTGATTTAACCAAGGAACGAAAGAGATATGGCCTTCCGAAATTGACCGAAAATCTGGCATGAAGCTGAGTTACGGGAATTGTTTGCATTTTAGGTTTTGGAGAGGGAAATTGGGTGCAATCCGAAATGAATCAGTCAAGGGAGGGAGGAGGGAGTTAAGGGGTGTTGGTGCAAGTGTTTTATATGGAGAAAGAGAGATGGAGTTGAGTGATGATCACATCTTCATCATTACCACTTATGGTTGTTGGGAATTGCATGTAATCATTCAAGTGGAAGAGGTGTGCATGCTAGACATGTATGCAAGCATTTAATGGGATAGTGGGTGGCTACACCCACATTTCGGCCGAGAGGGATATAGGGTGGGGGGTTGGGTGTTGTCAAATCCATTAATGGCTAGATAGGTGGGTTCTTTGGTGGTATAAATCCCCTAGGTGATCGCGTGATCTAATACCCGGTGTAAAACATTTAAACGATTCATTACTTATGAGTTTTTGTGTGGTTTGACTAGTCTCAATAGTTTACTAGTTAACCCGACATAGTTATTACTATAACTATATTATTCATGAATGCACATAACATAACTTAGAGCCATATAACAAACATTTATATGTCAACTTTTTATAAAAGTTTAGTCACCTATATTTATGTTTTTATATTCAAAGATGTCTCTAGACTTTTCTGGAATAACATTCTTTTAATCACCAACGAACGTTCAATGCGGGTTATTATCGTTTATTTCCTAGTAATTCTTAAAAATTACTAAATATGACATTTGTCTCTTTGCTAGACTCCTGACAATATTATGTCAAAGATAATAATCCAAGAAATATAAAATAGGAATGTGCAAATAAGACTATGGGTGTTAACCTGGACTACTAGGTGTCACATGGGGCGCTCCGGTACTATTTGTAAAGAAGAAGGATGGCAGCATGCGCATGTGCATTGACTACCGCGAATTGAACAAGAGGACAGTAAAGAACAAATACCCACTGCCTAGAATAGACGACCTTTTTGACCAACTACAAGGTGCGAGTTGGTTCTCAAAGATCGATCTTAGGACGGGTTACCATCAGTTGAAAGTAAGAGAAGAAGATGTACCAAAGACCGCGTTTCGCACGCGTTATGGACATTATGAGTTTCTCGTGATGTCCTTCGGATTGACCAAAGCACCAGCAGCGTTCATGGATTTCATGAATAGAGTATGTCGAACCATGTTAGATTGATCAGTGATAGTTTTTGTTGACGACATACTGGTATATTCGAAAAGCGAGGGTGATCACCACTGCCACCTAAGAGAGGTTCTGGAGGTGCTAAAGCAGGAAAAGTTGTACGCAAAAATCTCTAAATGTGCGTTCTGGCTTAGGGAAGTCCAATCCCTAGGTCATGTCATAAACCCAAACGACATTATGGTGGATCCTGCAAAGATCGAAACCGTAAAAGGTTGGAACATCCCGAAAACGCCAACAGAGATACGAAGTTTTCTGGGATTGACAGGATACTATTGGAGATTCATTCAGGATTTCTCGAGAATAACTTCGCCGCTGACAAAGCTAACACGTAAGGAAGTAAAGTACGAATGGGGTCCAACCCAAAACAATGCGTTTGAGGAACTTATAACACGATTAACCCAAGCTCCAGTCTTGACACTACCTGAGGGAAATGAACACTTGGTAGTCTACTCTGACGCTTCAGGTCAGGGTTTAGGTTGCGTACTTATGCAACGAGGAAAGGTAATTGCTTACGCCTCGCGATAACTAAAGATTCATGAGGTTAACTACCCAACTCACGATCTAGAGTTGGCGGCAGTAGTTTTCGCGTTGAAAATATAGAGGCACTATCTGTATGGAGTTAAATGCACCATTTACTCCGATCACAAAAGCCAGAAGTACTTTTTCGAACAAAAGGAATTAAACATGAGACAAAGGAGGTGGTTAGAGCTACTGAAGGACTATGATTGTGAGATATTGTACCATCCAGGCAAGGCAAACGTAGTGGCTGACGCTTTAAGCAGAAAGGAATAATCGGAACCTATCTGAATCAAAGCGTGTCAGCTGATTATAACGCCTGCTTTGATGAGTGAAATATCAAAGGCACAAGATGAAGCACTATTAGAAAGAAATATAAAACGGGAAATAATAGTAGGACAACAGGGAAATTTGGATGCAAATGCATACGGTGTACGAACTAGGTTTGGCCGGATGTGGATACCTAAGATTAGCGAGCTTAGAGGCAAAATAATCGATGAGGCCCATAAGTCTCGATATTCTATCCACCCTGGGACAAAAAAAATGTATCAACACTTGAAAAAAGAGTACTGGTGGCCTGGCATGAAGAATGATATGACTGAGTACGTGAACAAGTGCCTAACGTGTTCTCTAGTTAAGGCCGAGCACCAGAAACCATGCGGTAAAATGCAACTTTTACCAATACCGGAATGGAAGTGGGAGGAGATCACGATGGACTTCATTACCAAGCTACCGCGAACAGCTAAAGGCAATGATACCATTTGGGTGATCGTCGACCGCTTGACGAAAAGTGCTCACTTCTTTCCAATACGTGAGACTTCTTCGTCTGAAAAGCTAGCAGAAATATTTATCAAGGAAATTGTGAGCAGACATGGTATGCCGCTGTCGATTGTGTCCGACAGGGATACGAGGTTCACGTCAAGGTTTTGGAAGAAATTCAATGAAGCGATGGGCACTGGGCTGAACATCAGCACCGCTTACCACCCTCAAACCGATGGTCAATCTGAAAGGACCATTCAGACTTTGGAGGACATGCTCCGGGCCTGTATCATTGACTTCGGTGGGAGCTGGGACAGCCATCTACCATTGGCAGAATTTTCATATAACAACAGCTATCACTCAACTATTGGCATGCCGCCATTTGAAATGTTGTATGGGAGGAAATGTAGGACCCCGGTTAGTTGGAGGGAAATTGGACAAAAGGATTTTGCAAGTCTCGAAGTGATCAAAGCTACTTTCGAGAAATTTTATCAAATCAAGGCTCGAATGAAAGCCGCAAAATACAGACAGAAATCATACGCGGATAAGAGAAGATGGGATTTAGAGTTTCAAGTAGGGGACATGGTACTGTTAAAGGTATCACCATGGAAAGGAATCATTCGATTCAGAAAACGTGGCAAACTAAGTCTAAGGTTTGTCGGACCTTTCAAGATTTTAGTGAGAGTGGGTCAAGTTGCTTACAGACTCGACCTACCCGTTGAGCTTAGTAGAATACACCCTACGTTCCACGTGTCGCACTTACGCAAGTTCCTAGCTGACGACACAGCTCACATACCTTACGACGAGATCGAAGTAGATAACAGTCTAAATTATGTGGAGGAACCAATAGCCATTATTGACCGAGCTGAGAAACGACTAAGCAATAAGTCGATTCAATTAGTTAAAGTACAATGGAAGCATATAAAAGGGTCAGAAGCGACATGGCAAAAAGAAGTCGAGATGAGGGGACTATACCCTCAATTGTTTAACGTATAAACGGTTTCGAGGACGAAACCCCTTTAAGGAGGGTAGCCTTGTAACATCCCAAAAATAGTAAATAAATAAATAAATAACGCGATCGAGATTTAATCATCAAAAATGAAAGAAAAATGGATGGGCTCGGGCTGGGCTCCAACGGGTCGAGGGAAACCCATCTATATAAGGGCCAAGAAAACCTCAACTCTCTCATTTGCATCATCTAGAGAGAGAAAGGAGAGCTCGGGCCTAAAGAGAGAAAGTTGATGGATCGACCTGGAATTGAAGGAGCACGTTACTGCTGAGCTCGTGAGTAAAACCTCCGAATCAGAATCACACTCCAGGTAACGATTCGACCTTAAACTGAGTTTTTTTTTTGTTTTAGGGTTTTTCGGGTTTTAGCTAAATAGGAGACGTTTTTATGGATGGAACTTGAAAATAAGCTTAGAATTAGCATGTAGAATGAAAACCGCACATTTTGATCAAAGAAAGTTGTAAGATTAGCATGATGGGTTAACATGCAAGAATTTCGGACTTGATGGGGAAGCAGGTATTGCGTACTTATCAAATACGCAAGAAGGATGTCCTGTGTACTTATCGAGTACGCATGAGGAATATCCTGCGTACTTATCAAGTACGCAAGAAGAATGTTTTGCGTACTTGTCAAGTACGCATGAGTATGGTCATGCGCACTTAGCAAGTGCGTAGGCAGCAGGCCGTTAGTGAAGTCAGTATAGTCGCTTAATTCAGAATGATTTAACCGTTAGAGTCGGGATTAGGTCTAATGTATGTGTAATTAACAAATCCAGATCGTGTGTGGCACTCATTGGAATGCGGTTAAGACACGACGAGACTAGCTCATCAGGTGAGTTCTATGTGCCCCCTTCTATGTTATGTGCAAATCATTTTAAATGTTTTGGGGCTGAATTGTATACACTAAATGTATAAATGTTATGAATGACAATATGATCATACGTGGTATACAAATATATATATATATATATATATATATATATACCTATATATGAAAATGAATTATGAACAAATAATGAAACGTATGATTATAAAGAATGAATGAAAGAAGGACATAACGTGAATGAATGAAATCTTGTTTTATATTATATATTGCATGTTATGAATGTATGTAAACGTTATGGACGCTTCGATGACAACGTCTACTTCGGTAGACGGACGACCACGTGACTATTTTGCAACCGGGACAAAAACATTCCTTCGCAAGCTAGGACGTATAAAAGGTACTCATGGACGGTCGAAGCAAATGCCTTATTACATGTAGAACGGTTTCATATATAATAGCCACGTGGGAAACGGACGCCCTAGGGCAGACGGGCGAATGGACGGACTACGACGGTAGGACGGTTTAAGAGCGGACAGACAAAGGTTGCCGGACGGATTTATGTTTCGACAGACGTTTTTCTAGAGCCGGATGGTTTATGAAAAGAGCTACGACGGTACTTCTCACTGCGTTGTCTTTGTGACATTCGCGACAAGTATGACGGGTTGATCACCCCTATGTGTATGACCAATGAATGTTCTCCCCAAAGTAAGTATGTGTGTACATATGTATATACTCAGTATGAATATTATGTGAGAACAGTAAGGCAAAGAATATGCTAATGCACAAATATTATATATATATATATATATAATACTTAACGATAAGATAAATTCTATGTATGATTGTTTTTAAACTAGAACTCACCAGCGTTAGCTGACTTTTAGTATACATTTCAGGTAAGGAAAGGAAGTGTCGTGCGAAGGCGTGATGGTTACACGGTACGAGACTGACATCCCACTTTTATATATGTTAAGACAATATTATGTTTTTATTTGTCAAGACTTTCGCTGTTATGTTATGTATTCGAATGATGTTTGCTTCCGCTACTTCAGAATGTTCATCGTGTTGAGTACAAACATAATCAAGTGGCATTGTTTAGGCGAACTTATTATGTTCGCCTCTTGCAACACTAAGCGAACTTATTATGTTCGCCTAAGGGCTAAGCAGTGTTTGGACTTGTATTTTTTTTTTTGATTTTTTTTCTTTTGTTTGTTATATTACTAATGTGTGATACTATTTCCAATACATTGACAGATGGCTCATCATGTTGAGTACAAACATAATCAAGTGGCATTGTTAGATCAAAATATGTCTGAGGCTGTTAATTTCCAAGGAATTATCAATTTTTTGAATCGTTCTCATTTACATGTGGCCTTATCCGCAGATCCGTACATCAACTTACCGTATATCCAACAATTCTGGGATACAGTATATCAATGTTAGGACATGTTTTGTAACTGTTGATAAAACTCTGTGTAAGTTCTGCTAGAGGCGAACTTAACAAGTTCGCCTAGCCTATCAGAGGCGAACTTAATAAGTTCGCCTGAGCTATCAGAGGTGAACTTATTAAGTTCGCTTAGCCTATTAGAGGCGAACTTAATAAGTTCGCCTAAGCACAGCGAAGCGAACTTGTTAAGTTCGTCTAATGCTGATCAGTGGCTATAAATAGCAGAGTGTAGCAGAAACAGAAAAAAAAACAGAGAAGAGACAATATCAGAGTAGACTTGATTAGATTCTGTAATCTTGTAACCTGATATTGTGGTGGAAATACAAAGCGTTTATTTACACCGTTGTTGTTGATTGAGTTACACGAGCAAGTTGATCATGGATTCCGCACGTTATCACCGTGTCGTACCGCGAGTCTAGAGATCCGTCACGCAACGAATTAGGGACCTACAAGTGGTATCATAGCTATTGCTCTTGATTAGCAAAAGATTCGTGGTGTTTTCGTGTCCAATCAACATCAAAGTTCTCTGATTTTGAAGATTTTTAAGCATTTTCTTGTTCTTGATAAAAATGGAGAAATTTTGCTCAATTTGGATTGATTTTGGATTCGTTTGATGAAATTGATCCGTTAGAAGTGTTCCAAATCAGTTCCTACACATTCCTACGGTTAAATTTTATCAAATTCTATCAATTAAGTAAGAAATCATGAAATTCGGAAGTTTTGGTTCGCGAATATGGTTTTGATCTGTTCCTGAGTTTGAATCTGTTGAACCAGGCGAACTTGCTGATTAGGCGAACTTAATAAGTTCGCTTGATGAATATTAGGCGAACTTAATAAGTTCGCTTGGTGCAGAGTAAGCGAACTTAATCAGCAGGCGAACTTAACAAGTTCGCTCGGGTCAACTTAATAAGTTCGCTTGGTGCAGAGTATTTTGGCGGGAAAATTCATCTTATTCAATTTTTTTACGGAAAGCTTTTATGGTCGTTTCGAATCATTTTTGAAATTTTGAATTTTCGAAATTTTTAAAAGGAGTATTTTGGCGGGAAAATTTTTTCCGAATATTTTTGCCAAAATTTCAAAATGTCAATTTCGTGTGATGTTAATGATATTGGAACTATGCCACCGAGACTTTTGTGCATATCAGATTTTCGTAGCTGGAAAGTCCGGTTCGAACAGTTCGTATCAGCAACTGATGAAAATTTTTGGACATCAATATTGGAAGGATATGTGCATCCTACTTATAACTTCATGGGATATTATGATGTTCCTAAACCAGTGACAGCTCTTAATAAAGCAGAAAAGCAGAAGTTTGATCGAGAAATGAAGACGCTTGAAACTTTAAAATTGTCTTTACCAAAAGAAATCATTCATAGTCTCGGGAAGTGTCCAACTTCACGTGATCTATGGGAAACTTTGAAGAAAAAGGGTGAAGCTACTACTCAAGCATTTGTGGTCTTGATCAAAGAAGATTTAGTGAAGCAGTGTGATACTGAAAGTGATTCTTCTGCAGTTTTAACTGATTGTGAGAGTATTCGTTCTGGTGAAAGTACTCAGTCTACTGTGAGTGATGTAGATACTGAAGTAAGCTTTCAGACAGTTGAAGATGATCTCAGTGAATCAGAAATTGATGTAGAGCATGTCCATGATGCTCAAAAGAGTGAAGCTGATGAGGACATTTTCATGGCTCCTGGTGCATCTGGTTCAGAAGTAAAACCTGAGGTATTTTCTAACTCTGAGACGTTTTGTTCTAACTGTGTTTCAGTTAAGGATAAAATGATGAGGGTTATGGATGACAACGTCAACCTCATTTGTGATATGAAATCGATGCACACGGTAAACCAAAAATTAAAGGATAATGAGAATGTGTGTGTTGAAAGAATAGAATCATTGAAGAGGGATATAAATTCTCTAACTTTGAAGATCAAAGAGCAGGCATATCACCTGGATATGTCCTTTGCAGAAATTGAGAAACGTAATAATGATCTTGTTGAGAAAGATAAGGAATTAGCTGAATCTAAAGCTGAGGTGATAAGATTGCATAGAAAGTTAGAAAGCTTTGGAAATTCATCATTCTTATTAGAACATTATCATAATAATACTGAAGTGGGGAAGGGAACTACTGGTATTGGATATGTTCCTCCACCATTCAACGGAAATTATTCTGTTACACCTGAGATTATAAATGATGATGATTTAGATCCTAAGACTGTGTTGAAGGTGAATCCAGTCACAGGTGAAGATATGGTGTATTCTGATGAGAGTGATGATGAATATTTTGATGAAGCTAAGGTAGAAGGGATACCGAAAGAGCTTAAGAAAGAAGACTCAAAGGTTGATTCTAATTCTTCTGTTAAAAATACATTTGGAAGTTCTTCAAATTCAAGGAGAGTTCCATGTGTCAGAGATTATAAAGACAGGCGTACATGTTTTCATTGTAGTGAGATAGGTCACATTGTGGTGAACTGTCCTTACAAAAATAAAGGGAAGAAGCATGTAGTTCCTGAGAAGATGAAGCCTGAATCAAAACCTGTTGCAAAATCTGGAGTTCCAGAGAAAATAAAGCCAAAAGAGGTTCATGTAGGAGAATCTTCTTCAAATTCATCTTATCGTATGAAGATTCCTTATGTGAGAGATTATAGTGAAAAGAGATCTTGCTTTTCTTGTGGTCTTGTTGGTCATATTCGGATTGCTTGTCCTCACAAAGACAAAGGTAACCGACAAGTTACTCCAGAAAAGGTAAGAACTCATGGTAAGCCTTATGTTAACCCAAATGTGGTTAAACCTCGTGATATATCAAAGGGTAAATCAAAATCTGAGGTTAGGCTTTCTAGACCTCAAAGACGGAGGAGAAACAAAAGATTGAGAAAACTTTTAGAACAACAAGAGTTTTCACAATCTACACATTTTTCAAATGAACAAAAATGTTCAAACACTTCACATTTTAAGCAAAAAGAACTTAATGAACAGAAGTATGTTTGAAAATCTAAAGTTTCTGTTTCTGACTCGTCGGAGCAATCTCCAAAAATCGATGAGAGATTCGATTGTGAATGGAGTGAGGTTTATTATTTTGATACAGATGGACGACCCATGACTACCATGGCTTGGGTCCCAATTTCAAATTAATGTTTCTTGTTAGTTGTGCAGGATTTACCAAGAGGGACTATTAATACCATTTTGGTTGTTGATAGTGGTGGTTCTTAGCACATTACAGGGAATGACATCTGCATGAGTAAAGAGTTGTTGATAACTGAGAATATATTTGATTCAACGACTTGATGCTCAAGGGGAAGAATATGTCACACACAATGTTTTGGAAAGAGTTTTACAAAGTCCAGATGATAACCTGAAACTTAGGATGACGATGGTGAGCATAAAGTCGTTGATGCAACCATTTGACTAGTTGAGGGGGAGTCTACAGGACAGGGGGAGTACAGAACTGTGTTGGTGACAAAGGTAAAGGCATTCAATTACATTACATCGGTTTGAGTTTTTAATTGATTGACTTGCTTAATCCTGAGTAACCAAGTAAAATGTTTTTCATAAAATGTTTTCATTGACGGTTTATTTTTGTTTGTTTTACTTTCTTTGAAAAAGCCAAACAAATTGAAAAAGATAAAATTGACATTACTTGAAGTTAAAGAAGAGATGATAGTACATCAGTTGATGTTCTTTCACACATGACCTTAGATTGACTGGTTGGTGCTTTATGTTAATATATGAATTATATGTTTTGATCTAAACTTCAGAGACTACACAAATAGGAAATGATAGTGTTGTGTATGCATATAATTTGAATTGTCAGTAGACTAAAAGCGTCACTGAACCATTAGTAGTGTGAAAACATAATTACATATGTTACAACTGTGATTTAAACCCATTTTATGCCTGGGTGTGTGTGTTAAAAGATCACTATCAGATAAAGAATATTAGCTTTTAATAAAGATTTTCCTATGAGATCAGTTTCGGGTTATGTCCTTAGCACTATTCATTCGATTTGCTTCAGTGCCCATGTCCCGAAAAGCATGCAATTTGAAGTATAATCAAGATATGTACTTGACAACATCTGTCAAACATATACTAGCCCTTGGATCATATTGATAAATCATCTTTACTGATTCCATTGAATTCATAATCCAGATAACAGTTGGATCCACGTACCTGAATCTTATGATTCCACATATATAAGCCAAGACATTGAATCATTCGATTCTGAATCTTATTGATTCCTATACAATCCAATTTGGATTCTGCTATTCATGTGCTAAGTGATGTCTCCTCATTCTGGAAATTCGGATAATGTTTAGTAAAATCTCATATATCTTGAAGATAGTGCATTTACTTTCTGTTGGCATACTAGTGGGGTACACGTTGTATTTCATACTTAAATGGTACCTTAACTCACAAGAAAGTGGGAATGAGATGCTTTAGTTTCAAATCTTATAATATTGACAATTTGAATTTGTGTGTCATAGCCTGATTCTATTTTCTTTGAATGTTTATCGCGTATCATAACATGCAATATGAAAGTCTTGAAAAGATAGAATGTGATAATCTTGAAAGATATTCGTTTGATTGCTCAAGGCTTGAAAGAATGACATAGGATACCATTTGATATTATATGGATTTTATATCCAAAATGTGTGATTGATTCATCATATATACTGATATGATCTTCTTACTCGTGATGTTCAACCAAAAAGATGTGATTTTGTATTTTACATTTTAGTTTGTACAGAGAAAAACCCAAAAGATTTTGTGTTTCTTATGTTTGAAAAACCAAAAAGATTTTATTTTTCCAGCTTCCATGGAAATCTTAATTGTTGGTTATTCTTGGTTATTCTCCTTTGTATAAATGAAATTTGCAGACAGAAGTTGACAAGGGGTCCTTCTCCCAAGTTTTCTTCTAGAAATAAAGAGAAAGTGTGCAGATGAACAAGACGAAGACTACAACTTGTTTGATGATATATGAAGACGGATGACAATCTTCTAAAGTTGTTGTCAAGGGGGAGTCTGTTGGAGCATATTCTGGTGACAACGAGCTTGAAGATATTATGTCTTAGTCTTAGAGTCTTTGACTTGTATTTGATAGAATTGTTAGCAACAGTTAAGGGGGAGTCTGTTAGGACATGTTTTGTAACTGTTGATAAAATTCTGTGTAAGTTCTGCTAGAGGCGAACTTAACAAGTTCGCCTAGCCTATCAGAGGCGAACTTAATAAGTTCGCCTGAGCTATCAGAGGCGAACTTATTAAGTTCGCTTAGCCTATTAGAGGCGAACTTAATAAGTTCACCTAAGCACAGTGAAGCGAACTTGTTAAATTCGCCTAATGCTGATCAGTGGCTATAAATAGCAGAGTGTAGCAGAAACAGAAAAAAAAACAGAGAAGAGACAATATCAGAGTAGACTTGATTAGATTCTGTAATCTTGTAACCTGATATTGTGGTGGAAATACAAAGCGTTTATTTACACCGTTGTTGTTGATTGAGTTACACGAGCACGTTGATCATGGATTCCGCACGTTATCACCGTGTCGTACCGCGAGTCTAGAGATACGTCACGCAACGAATTTGGGACCTACACTTACTGATCCCAAAACTATTGAAGAAGATTTCAATCAAGTGGATCCAGATGACATGGTCATACAATGGAATATGGCCATGATCCTGAGAACGGCGAAACATTTCTTGAATAAAACCGGTAGAAAGTTTATCGGTCGGCATTCAAATGTGAAAGTTAGGTTCAACAAATCAAAGGCAAAATGCTACAAATGTCTGAATTTTGGCCATTTTGCTAGAGAATGTCAAAAGGATAAAGCACCTGCCTCAGGGTTCACTCGACCAAGTCCTAGTAGCAATCAGAATTTCAACAACCAGAACTTCAACAACAACTGCAGTCAAAATTAGGGAGCATCATCCAATCCACTGGTAGGTCAACAACATGACATCTATGACTGGGGAGTTGTTGGGTATAATTTTGAGACTGTTGTTGTTCAATCGAAACTACTAGTTTCGGTTGAACATTGTTTCAATCGAAACTATGTAGTTTCGATACCTGTTTTTCGGGCCTGTTTGGGCGGTGGGTTGGAAAACAAGGCGCATGTGCTTGGTCTCCTATATATAGTAGAATACCTCATAGGAGGAGCGTGTGTCTGTAGAGGGAATCACCACCCTAGAGGAAGCTCACCCTGGGGTGAGACTAATTGTGAGTGTGTGAGGAGCTTTATCATTTTCATATCAATGAAAGAATCATACGTTTTATGCTTACAACTATCTGTTCTTTTTCAATTTTATATATTTCTGTTTGTGTATGTGATTCCCGCACCCGTCTCTACCCATTTCTGATTCGAGAGTGATACCGGATCCAGAGATTCCGCCTCTCGATCCGGACTGTTTGAAAATTCTCCACAGATCTGTGTTCTCTGATCTGTTCAGGACCTACATGTTTTAAATAGAGTTCTGGTGGTGAAAAGACACAGCAAAACATGTTATGAATTGATCAATCATAGACCTCCCAATCTTGACTACCTAATCCCATTCGGTAGTCCATGTTCTTTATTGTTACAATATAAAGATCGTAAATCAAAATTTCATGCAAAAGCAGTGGAGGGCATCTTCTTAGGATATGTTGCGAATTCACCAAGCAAGAGAGTGTACAATAATGAACATCGTTCTGTCGAAGAATGGTTCAAAGTGGTTTGAAGTAACACACCATTCCACCAGAACCAACAGGTCCAGCTTGGGGATTCGATTATGATTCTCTCTTTAATTCTTTCAACTTTCCTGATCTATATGCTGAAGATGCTGCAAATTTGTATCAATATTGTTGTGGCAGCGATGACTCCAATTTCTCAACACGAACAACAGTTCCTATTCCTACTCCTAATGTTGCATCTACATCTGGGATGCATGATAGTGACACTGAAGAGGATACTAATGGTGAAGGAAACGATGCTCGAGTTAATCCTAACACTTGCGTAGGAAATGAAGCTCCAATTGATCCAATCAACATAGAATCTTCTTCTAATATACAAGATTTGGGGGAGTTAAGCACGAACCTTGAAACAAATATCCAAGAACCCATTGTACCAGATACGAGAATTCATAGGAATCATCCATGAAAATACAAGTCGTTGTGTTGAGATTCTCAACACATGAATCATAGAGACATGTTTGCATGTTGCATTCATATCCCAATTAGAGCCAAAGAATGTGAAGGAAGCTCTAGTTGACAACTGCTGGATAGAGGCGATGTAAGAAGAGCTGTCTCAATTCTAAAAGTTGCGTGTGTGGGATCTAGTTGACTTACCAAAAGGTGTACATACAATAGGAACCAGATGGGTGTTCAAGTGCAAAATAGATGATCGACACGTTGTGGTGAAAACTAAGACAAGGTTGGTTGTTCAAGGATTTTACCAACAAGAAGGCTTGGATTACACTGAAGTATATGCTCCAGTTGATAGATTTGAAGCCATCCGACTGTTTTTGGCATATGCCTCCTTTGTTGGTTTCAAAGTCTTTCAACTAGATGTGAAGAGTGCTTTCCTGTATGGAAAATTTCATGAAGAAGTCTATGTCACTCAACCACATGGTTTTGAAGACCCGCTTAATCCTCTTAAAGTATATAAGCTCGACAAAGCACTTTATAGTCTTAATCAAGCACCAAGGGCGTGGTATGAAAATCTTTCAAAGCATTTAATGTCCAATGGTTTTGATCGAGGGCAAATTAACTCGACTCTCTTCATACAGAAAGCAGAAGGTGATATTCTACTAGTGCAAGTATATGTTGATGACATCGTCTTCGGGTCTATAAATGAAGAGATGTGTAAGGAATTCGAGCAGGTGATGAAGTCCAAGTTTGAGATGAGCAACATGGGTGAATTGTCATTCTTTTTAGGTCTGCAAGTCAGTCAACGGGAAAATGGCATTTATCTACATCAGACTAAGTATATACATGACATTTTTTCAAAGTACAAATTTAATGATTGTACTACTTATGGCACACCAATCCCAGTCAATCATGGTCTGCATCCAGACAAAGATGGAAAGGATGTAAATTGTACCGTGGGATGATCGAATCTCTTATGTATCTCACCGCTTCAAGACCTGACATAATGTTTGCAGTTTGCTTGTGCTCGAGGTTTCAGTCACAACCAAAGTAATCTCATTTGATCGCTGTAAAAAGGATATTCAGATACTTGAAAGGGAAACCTCGATTGGCTCTGTGGTACTCCAAGCAGCAGTCATTTGATCTCAAAGCCTATACTGATTCTGATTATGGAGGTTGTAACGTCGATAGAAAGTTAACCTCAGGTGGATGTCAGTTCTTAGGAGACAGGCTGATCTCCTGGCAGTGTAAAAAGCAGTCAACAGTTTCTGTGTCAGCATTTGAAGCACAATACATTGCTCCTGCTAGCTGTTTTTCTCAGATACTGTGGATTCAACAACAACTGAGAGATTATGGCTTGAACTACACTGGAACTCCACTGTTCATTGACAACAATGCCACCATGTCCATCATGAACAACCCGGTGATACATTCCAAAACTAAGCATATTGAAATTCTCCACCATTTCATCTGTGATTGTGCTGAAAAGCACCTCGTTGAACTTGTAAAAGTTCACACGAATGACAAATTTGCTAACCTTTTCACCAAGGAGTTTGATCATACCCGTTTTGAATATCTTGCCAACTTGATAGGAATGTTCAATCCTGAATGAAAATCATTTTTCTAAACAAAATCGTTTCTTGGAAGTTACATTTATTTTCTTTAACATTTTAAATTTAGTTTATTTTCTGTTAAAAAACTTTTAAGAAAAACCAAACAAAATATAAAACTTTCAAAAATTTCAATGTCATTTGAGGACAAGAGGAAATGATTGCACATCAGTAAGTGATCTAAATTTCTTAGACTGCACAATTGGTAAATGACTGCTTCATGACTACTTAAACTGTTTATAAATTATCATTTAATTTGAATTGCCAGTAGGTTAGAAGCATTCATTAGATCTTTATTAGTGTGAAAATCTAAATATATCTAGTTCAACTGTGATTTGAACCCATGTTATGTTGCGTGTGTGTGTAAAAGAGAAATTAAAAGATCATTATAAGAAATAAAATGTAAGATTTTGGCTAGTATTATCTTTTGAAACTAGTTTTGGGTTATGTCTTTAGCATAATTTTTTGGTTCACTTCACTGCCCATACTCACAAGTATGCAATATGAAGTTGTGCTAAGATATGTTTTGACAAACAACCGTCAAGCATATACTACCCCCTTGGATCACATCTGTTCCATTGAAGACATCCAGATAATAGTTGGATCCCATTACCAGAATCTTGATAATCCTTATGGATCCTGCTTTATTTTTCTGTGCTAACCAATGTAACTTCAACATGGAGATTCTGATAATCCTTGAGAAAATCTTAGATGTTTTGAAGATAATTCATTTACCTTTTGTTCACGTAACCGTGGGGTACACATTGTAGAACTTTAAATGGTACCTTAACTCACATGAACTTGATCCAAAGATGCTTATAGTTTCAAGTCTTATAATATTGACAATTTGATTTAACATGATGTGTATTTCAAAATTGATTCTAAGTGAGTATGTCATAATATGATCCCAATTTCTTTGAAATTTATCTTGTATCATTTTTGCTACATGTTTTAGCCTGATATGATCCTCTTGTGGCACCCACATCCCGGATCACCTGAGATGCCGGTCACTTGTCGGATTTACTCATGAACATATAGTAAACAGAGATCATACACAGCGGAAGACTTTAAAATACTATATTTATTTCATAAAACTTGTCTAAATGTACATTCTAAAGAAAGTACAAACATTTCTGCCAGAGAATACAAGATAGCCCACCACATGCCTCTACTCTAGCCCCTTGTCTTTACTACAGGAGCCTACGTCTTTACCTGATACACATGCTTAAACATATATCAGCTTACGCTGGTGAGTTCTAAGTTTTAGTCAAAATGTCTTTGACCTCTGTCTCATACATAAATGGATTTATATGACACGCAATTTAAACATCACATTAACTTCTAGCCCAAACATAATACTTTAAACTTGCACACTTGTCTTTCCGAGGTCACGTCAACCTCAAAGCGGTCGTCACCACTTATACATACCCTTGTACAAGGTGCCAGACTATATTCCACAAAGGAATGCAGTATATATCTATGTCTTAAGTTGCAAGATATTATGTGGCATTTGGCCAGACGTGGCAAAACCTTTCCTTTATTTACAGACCAATATGGTCAAAATGTTTGACATGGCAAAACATGCCTCTATCTCTTTCTCTTTACTCTTTGTCAAGACAATAAATGTCAAGACCTCTACAAGTCAAGGTAAAACCTTGACTCTTCTATCATTACTTATCTAGGCTTACCATGATAAGTTCTAAGAATTTTTACGTGTCAAAACCATTTTCTTTCTCAAAATCTTTTTAATGTGAAATCATGCCAAAAGGCAAGTTTCCATTCTAACCATTCCTTTCAAAACTAGTCCTTATCCTAAATCCTCGTAAAGGTTTCTCCATGGTATATTAAAGAGACAAGGTGGTTATCCTCCCAAATTAGTACCTCCAATAGAGATGTTCCCAGGAAAGAATGACGGGTCCAGGAGGGATTTATACACCACTCTTTCCTTAGACAGAACATTTTGTTTGCCAGATAACTACATACCGGTCGGATAGTTACCCAACGCTTCTTTGATATCTCATGAATACTCCGTTACTTAGTTTTAAGATTTAGACATGTTTTATACATAACCTCTTGCAACATGAATGTTATCCCAAATATTTAAATCAAGGTATATAGCATTTATGTAAATCTTTCTAGCATGCATACCAGCCCAAAACATTTAAAGTAAAACATTATAAAGGGGCCTCATAGAACTCACCTCTAACTTCTTTCCTGTTTAGATAACCTTTAAGCATAACGACTTGGATTAATGTCCTAAGTCATCATAACATTACTTAATCATAAGTTCCTAGCTTAGTGAATGTAACCAAGTCATTAGGAACTAGTTGGAACCTTACCTCAGAACTATCTTTTACGTATTGGAACCGAAAAGCTGGAAACCGGACTTCTCTAAGCGAACCGGGGCTCGGGCCATGCTTCCCTAGGTTAACTAGGTGTTTGAAAGTGTGTTTTGTTGTGTAGGATGGTCAAAAACCGAGCTCTTTGTCCAACTATTTATACGGTACCCGTCAGGTCTGTAGCGGACCGCTAGGATCTATGGTGATGGTCCGCTAAGGGTTTAAGCGGTTAATCCTTTACTTAATACCCAAGTAATGGACCGTTAAAATATGCAATGGCGGACCGCTAAGAAAATTGTGGCTAGCGGACCGCTAGGATCTGTATGACGGTCCGCAATAGGGTTCCACGCGTCTGCTAGTCAGCTGACACGTGTCACCTCCTCATTATTCCTTTGCGCCCTACGTAGCGGACCGGTAACCCTTCAGGTGGCGGTCCTCCACCCTTCATCTTTCACTTTTTCTCATTTTCAGTCCTTGGATTTTGAATTAAATACAACCTGACCCCTTGTACTTTAACATAATGCCATTTAAACCCCTAGGGTTTCATGAATTGACAACTTTAGTCCGTCAACATATATTTCTTAAAAAAAAATTGGGGTGTTACAAATCTACCCCCCTTACAAGGGTTTCGTCCTCCAAACCGAACACTTACTCGAATAAGTAGGGATAAGATTGCCTCATCTCTTCCTCTGTCTCCCATGTGGCTTCAGATACCTTTCGATGTTGCCACTGAACTTTAACTTGCCTGATTACTTTATTTCGTAATCTCGTTTCTTTCAAGTCGAGTATAGCCACTGGCTTCTCGACATAATTCAATCTTTCGTCTACCTCTATATCATTCAGTGGTACATGAGAGGTTTCGTCTGCCAGACACTTTCGTAAGTGTGATACATGGAATATTGAGTGGATTCCTCTAAACTCTTCTAGCAATTGTAATCTATACGCAACCTTCCCTACTCGAGATAAAATTTTAAATGGTCCAATAAATCTTGGACTTAACTTCCCTCTCTTTCTGAATCTAATGATTCCTTTCCACGATGATACTTTTAGCATAACGTAGTCTCCGACTTGGAACTCTATCGGTCTTCGTCTTTTGTCTGCATAGGACTTTTGTCTATCTTGGGCAGCCTTTAGACGAGTTTTAATCTGATCTAACTTTACACCTGTCGCTTGGACAATTTCTTTACTTCCAAACTCTTTCTTTCCAACCTCTCCCCAACATATGGGAGTTCTACATCTCCTTCCGTATAACATCTCATATGGCGGTATGCCAATACTTGCATGATAGCTGTTGTTATACGAGAATTCTTCCAAAGGTAGATGACTATCCCAACTTCCACTGGAGTCAATAATGCAAGCACATAACATATCCTCAAGTGTTTGTATCGTTCTTTCACTTTGTCCATCCGTTTGAGGATGATATGCCGTGCTAATCAACAACTTAGTTCCCATTTCTTCATGGAACTTCTTCTAGAAACGCGACGTAAAACGTGTGTCTCTGTCAGATATAATTGAAACCGGCACTCCATGCCGTGAAACAATTTCTTTGATAAATGTCTCTGTTAACCTTTCTGAAGAGTATGTCTCACGTATCGGTAAGAAGTGATCACTCTTAGTTAATCTGTCTACTATCACCCATATGGTATCATAACCTTTAGCTATTTTTGGTAGCTTTGTTATGAAGTCCATAGTGATATGCTCCGATTTCCATTCTGGAATATCTAGTGGCTGCAATCTGCCATAAGGCATTTGATGCTCTACTTTGACTTGAGAACAAGTCAAGCATTTAGCCACATATTTCATGATATCGAATTTCATACCGGGCCACAAATAATCTTGGCGTAGATCTTGGTACATTTTTGTAGTACCCGGATGAATCGAATATCGTGACTTATGAGCTTCATCCATAACTTTAATTCTGAATTGACCTATATGTGGTATCCACATACGGCCGAATCGAATCTTAACCCCATACTCATTCTCTTCTAAGTATTTTTTCCTGTCCAGCCATTCTTTCTTTCTTAACATTCTCTACTTTCAATGCGTCTATTTGAACATTCCTGAGCTGAGTCATAAAGTCAGGAGTTACAACTAACTTATATGACTTCACCCTGATAGGAGGATGCTCTTCTTTACGGCTTAGAGCATCTGCCACTACATTGGCTTTCCCTGGGTGATACAAGATTTCACAATCATAATCCTTTATCAGCTCTAACCATCTTCGCTGCCTCATGTTTAGATCTTTTTGCTCAAAGAAATACTTTAAGCTTTTATGATCTATGTAGATTATGCACTTAACTCCATACAGATAGTGTCTCCATATTTTAAGTGCAAATACTATAACAGCTAACTCTAAATCATGGGTCGGGTACTTAGCTTCATGGGGTTTGAGTTGTCTTGAAGCATAGGCTATAACCTTGCCTCTCTGCATTAATACACATCCCAGACCTTGATACGAAGCATCAGAGTAAACTACCAGATCCTCTGTCCCTTCCGGTAAAGACAAAACCGGAGCTTGAGTTAATTTCTCCTTTAGCTTTTGGAAAGCACTTTCTTGTTCTATTCCCCATACAAACTTTGTCTCCTTCTTTGTGAGTTTTGTCAATGGGGTAGAAATCTTGGAGAAATCCCAAATAAATCTTCTATAGTAACCAGCCAAACCTAAGAAACTGTGAATTTCTGTAGCTGTCTTTAGCGGGTTCCATTTCATTACAGTTTCTATCTTTGAAGGATCCACAAGAATACCTTCTGCGTTTTTTACGTGACCTAAGAATTGAACTTCTCGAAGCCAAAACGCACACTTAGAGAATTTTGCATACAACTTTTCTTTTCTAAGTGTTTCTAGTACTTCCTTGAGATGACATTAATGATCCCCTTCATTCGTTGAGTATATTAGAATATCATCAATGAACACAATCACAGATCGGTCCAACATTGGTTGACAAACCCTATTCATGAGTTTCATGAATGCAGCGGGGGCATTAATCAAACCAAATGACATTACTAAGAACTTATAATGTCCATATCTTGTATGGAAGGCTATTTTTGGAATATATTCATCTCTAGCCTTCAACTGATGATACCCCGATCTTAGATCGATTTTGGAGAACCAGCTTGCTCCTTGTAATTGATCGAACAAGTCATCGATCCTAGGTAATGGGTATTTGTTCTTGATGGTAAGTTTGTTCAACTCTCGATAGTCTATGCACATATGCATACTACCATCCTTCTTCTTCAAGAAAAGAACCGGAGCATCCCAAGGTGAGATACTTGGTCTAATAAAACCTCTGTCTAACAACTCTTGCAGTTGTGACATTAGTTCCTTCATTTCTGATGGAGCTAATCGATAAGGTGCCTTAGCTTTGAAGTACTTTCCTGTGACAAACACTATGGATAGATAGAGTCTTAGTTTTGTACTTTAATGAATGTATTTGTCTTTGTTTGTAAGTGTCTGTATGTATTAGTTATCGAGTTGTATTTACTTTTACATATTGACTGTTGCAGATTTCTCTAAGTGTTTTGCGCACATGTATGTGCGCAGGAGATAGTTCTTGCATACTTAGCAAGTACGCAAGAATACCTTTACGTACTTGCTAAGTACGCACGAGCAAATCTCGCCAATATCAAGTGCGCAAGTGTCTCTGATTTTTCTGAAATTTGACTAAGTGTTCACCATGTCGAATCTTCAGAACCTTGGAAACCTTTTAAACTATGACAATGAGATCGGTACTCCTCAGAAACCACCAAAGCTGCTAAATGTAAATTATTATTCTAACTGGAAGGCACGCTTTGAGCATTACATTTCTTACACCGATTCTTCGTTATGGATTCCAATTCTAGAGGGCTATAAGCATACCACACACATTTATCTTGATGATGAACTGCCTAAGCCTATCTCTAAACTCGATGAAGAAGAAAAGAAAGTTTATGATAGAGAGAAGAAGGCTCTTGGTTCTATCACTATGGCATTAACTCTGGAGTTGTTCCACAGCTTCAGAGGTTATGACAACTCTAAGGATCTTTGGAAGGCACTACAGAAAAGATTCGAGGGGAATAGTGATATCAAGAAGAGTAAACGGGATCTACTCAGGAAGCAATATGAATGCTTCAGATTTTTGGAGAATGAGTCTTTAGATGACCTCATCTCTAGATTCTATCATCTGCAGACAGAATTGAAAGCTTTTGGGCTCAAGTATCGCGATGAAGAGTTGGTGGAAAAGTTTCTGGATGCTTTGCCACCCAGGTTTGAAATGTACACAACCCTGATGAGAGAGAATCCAAAATTCTATTAAATGATAGTAGGGGAGGCAATTGGAAAGGTTCAAGCTCATAACATGAACCTTAGAAAGAAGGAGAGCTCAGGAAGACCTCAGATACAAGACCCTTCTATGTATCATGGGACGTCTTCTACAACCAAATCTTCGGGCTCTTGAATTGCCCTTTTCTCTGGAAACTCTACTGAAGAAGACCACTAAAATGGTTGTGGTGGTGATGCATGCTATGCATCTGGATCAGGTTCTGGATCTCATCAACAACATACCTCAAGAAATCCTCCCGCTACAACTTCAGCTAACCAATCAGCTATAGCCAAAATAGTCGAAGATCATGTAGCACTATTTTCATCTTTTATGCTGGCCTACGAGAACTTCATAGGTGTAAAGCTTACAGATCCTGAGACAAATGAAGAAGATTTTAATCAAGTGGATCCTGATGACATGGAGGACATGGATATTCAATGGAATATGGCCATGATACTGAGGAGAGCCAAGCATTTCCTGAACAGAACAGGAAGAAAGTTCATTGGCGGGCATTCTAATGCCAAGGTTGGTTTTGACAAATCCAAGGGCAAATGCTATAAGTGTCTAAACTTTGGACACTTTGCTCGTGAATGTCAGAAAGGAAGAGCACCGGCTTCGGGATTCACCAAACCTAGCCAACGAAACAGCCATGGCTACAATAACACAAACAACACAATCAAAGCCATGGTGGTTCGTCCAATGCACTAGTAGCTCAACAGGACGACAACTTTGATTGGGGTGTTCATCTGGAAGATGCCATCATTGCACAAACTCAGGTTGGTCTCATGGCGGAGATCATGGAGTTGATGGAAGCTGAGAAAAAGGAAGCTGAGGAAAAGGAAGCTGAAGAAAAGGAAGCTTATGTAGCTGATCAAGAGGAATCTACTACTGCTATTGCTCTCATGGCTATTGGAGAGGCAACAAGTTCATCAACTGAGGTAGATTCTAATCCTTTTTCTGTTATTTCTTGTTCTAAATGTCTAGGCTTAAAACTTGAAAATTCTAAGCTTCAAGACAAGGTCGAACCCCTTCGCATTGCAGCTCTAAGTTATAAAGAAAACGAAAAACGTTTTAAAGATTCAATTGAAACGTTGAAAAAGGAAAAACGTGAGTATTCACTAAAAATGAGCGATCAACAGCTTCACTTGGATATTGCATACAGGGGGTTGGAGAAAAGGAACAATGAAATTAACAAGCTGCAAAATGAAATCTTGCAGTTGAAATGTTCTAATGAGAAGTTGAAAAACTCTCGTTTTGTGGTGGAACACTACGAATCTGTAGTGAGGCAAATGAATGGCTTAGGGTTGGGTACTAATGCCATTCCTCCACCAGTTAGCGGGAAGTTTGTCAATAGCTTAGTAGACATTGATCTAACTTGTCTTGATGAGTCCTCAGGAAAGGATGATTCCTCTAAAAGGGATGATTCCTCAAGTAAGGCCAACTCCGCATCTGATGAGGAGTTCTTTACTGCTTCTGATGATGGGTCGGTTAACACCTGCCCAGAAGGAGTAATATCTGAGGAGTTGTTATCTGAACAGAAAGTCAAGAAAAACATTATCACTAATAGTGATAACTGTATTTTAACTGAACCCGATATCATTGAATCTAATGATAAAATAAAGGTAATGCTTTATGGGGGTATAAAAATCTTAATCAAGTAAAGAAAGAGGCTTTTTCAGCTCACTATGGGCTTGGTTACAAAGAAAATTTGCAAAAATACTATACTCCAAAGAACCAATCTGTATCGGGTCAAACTCCTGTTCGCAAACCAACTCCTCCTGCTCATCATGCTGAGTCATCTAATGCCAGATCTAATGAGCCTTACAGGAGAAGATACACAGACAAGAGAACTTGTTTTCACTGTGGTATGGTTGGTCACATTTTTGTGAACTGTCCTTCTAAGAACCATGGGAAACGGCCTATTGTTTCACAACCGACTGTCATCCCTAAGTCACCACAAGTGAACCATCCCAAAAGTCCAAAAGCAAATGTGGTGAAACCACTAGTAAAACCGATGGTAAAGCCAAAGATAACCTCTGAGGCTAAACCATTTGTTTCAAGGAAGGGAAAGCAACCCGCTACACCTTGTGTATCTACCTCTGGTAGTATACCTACTGGTGAGAAATCTATGGTGAAACTTTCTAAGCCACAGAGGAGGAGAAGGAATAAGAGGTTGAGAAAGCTAGAACAGCTGACTGGAGTTCAATCAGGTGAAGCTTCCACTAGTTCACCTGCTGTTGATGAACATAAGTCTACTGTTCCAGTTAAGAAATAGAAGAGGTCCTGGACTATCAAATCTAAAAATCCTCAATCTCCTAGTCCTTATTATTTTAAAGATTCATCCATTTTGAACAGTCACGACTGTGAGTTAAAAGAGGTAGTTTATTTTGAAAAGGATAGACGACCCAAGACCACTATGGCTTGGGTCTCCAAAACTAACTAATTTTTTTGTGACTCGTGCAGGACGTCCGAAGGGTACTATCTCTAACCGCTGGTATGTAGATAGTGCATGCTCCCGGCAAATGACAGGAAACATGGCCTTGCTTCAAGACGTGAAACCATTCTGAGGCGGCTATGTGGCCTTTGCTGGAGAGAAAGGCGATAGTATCACGTGTCAAGGCGTGGTATCAAATGGTTGTGTCAGTTTTGACAATGTCAACTTTCGCGAGCAACTGAAGCATAACCTGTTGAGTGTCTCCCAAATGTGCGACAAGGAGTACTCGGTGATGTTTGATAAGAATGAATGCTTGATTCTCAAGCCTGGTTTTGAAGTTCCTGAAGACTGGATTCTGATGAGAGCGCCAAGGACAAACGACACCTATCAGATTGATATGAGCATGGCAAAAACCACCTCATCAGTTGCTACTTGTTTGCTTACCAAAGCGACAGAGCTTGACTCTATCTTGTGGCATAGGAAACTCGGATATATTTCTTATCGTAAAATGAACCATCTTGTCCGAAACGGTTTGGTAACCGGTGTTCCTAAGCTGAGATTTACCGTTGCAGATGACTGTATGCCGTGTAAAAAGGGCAAACAGTAGCGGAAGTCTCACAAGCCCAAGCTCCAAAACTCCATTGATACCCCTTTGGAGCTATTACACATGGATATGTTTGGCCCCATAAGTATCAGGAGTATTGGAGGTAATTCGTTCTGTATGGTTGTAACTGGTGATTTCTCACGTTTTTCTTGGGTGCATTTATAGGTATGAAGGACGAAACTGCTGACATTCTTCAATACCTGATCCTGAGCTTGGAATCTCTTTGCAAGCTGAAGGTTAGAAGAATAAGGAGTGAAAATGGAACTGAGTTCAAGAATAATTTGATGGAACTTTTCTGTCTCAAGAAGGGGATCCATCACGAATTCAGCGCCCCGTACTCACCTCAGCAGATTGGAGTTGCAGAACGGAAGAACAGAACATTGATTGAGACTGCAAGGACTATGATGTCGGATGCAAAGCTTCCTGTCACTTTCTGGGCAGAAGCCGTCAATACAGCTTGTCACGTCTTAAACAGAGTTCTGGTTGTGAAGAGGCATAACAAGACTTGTTACGAGTTGATCAACAATCGACTTCCCAATCTTGATTACCTAGTTCCTTTTGGTAGTCCCTGTTCCTTATTGCTACAATACAAAGACCGCCAGTCTAAGTTTCATGCAAAAGCGGTGGATGACATCTTCTTAGGATACGTTGCCAACTCGCCTTGCAAGAGAGTGTACAGTATAGGAACTCGTACTGTCTTTGAAGTGGATTGCAGTAAACACAACATTCCACCAGAACCAACAGGTACAGCTTGGGGTTTTGATTATGATGCGCTATTCAAGTTATTCAATCTTCCTAATCTATCTGCAGTTGACGCCGCAAATGTTTATGAATTATTGGGTGGCGTCGATGATTCCAGTTTCTCTACTCGTGCTACTGTACCGATTGTAACTCCTGATTCCAATGCTGCATCTGCATCTGGAAATCATGACAGTGATAACAGTGAAGATGTTCATGTTGATGGAGATGATGCTCAAGCTAATCCTAACACAACTGTAGGAAATGAAGCTCCAGCTGATCCAATTAACATTGAATCTACTTCTTCTGGAACACGGGAAATGGGGGAGTTAAGCACGAATCTCGATTCAGAAATTCAGGAACCGAATGTACCAGAGACGAGAGTGCATAAGAATCATTCAATCGACAACATTATTGGTGATCCTCATGCCGGTGTTCAGACTCGTCATCGAACTATTACCGAGAACACTAGTCTTTACTCGGAGATACTTGACACTGGTGTCATGGAAACATGTCTACATGCTGCCTTCGTGTCCCAGTTAGAGCCGAAGAATGTGAAGGAGGCTCTCGCGGACAACTGCTGGATTGAGGTGATGTAAGATTAATTGTCTCAATTCCAAAAGTTGCACGTGTGGGATTTTGTTGTCTTGCCAAAAGGCTTTTAGCAAATTAGAACCAGATGGCTGTTCAAATGTAAGACGGATGATTGTCATGTGGTTGTGAAGAACAAAGCAATATTGATTGTTCAGGGTTTTTATCAACAAGAGGGCTTGGATTACACGGAAGTATATGCCCCAGTTGCTAGAATTGAGGCCATTCGACTGTTCTTGGCTTATGCCACATATGTCGGCTTCAAGGTCTATCAACTTGACATGAAGAGTGCTTTCCTATATGGAAAAGTTCATTAAGAGGTCTATGTCACTCAACCTCCCGGCTTTGAAGATCCGCATAATATAAATAAAGTGTATAAGCTCGACAAAGCACTTTATGGTCTTCATCAAGCACCGCGGGAATGGTATGAGACATTATCTAAACATCTACTGTCTAATGGTTTCGATCGTGCACAGATTGACTCGACCCTCTTCATTAGGAAAGCAGGAGTGACATTCTTCTTGTACAAGTATATGTCGACGACATTATTTTTGGATCTACAAATGAAGGGATGTGTAGGGAATTCGAACAGGTGATGAAGTCCAAGTTTGAAATGAGTAACATGGGTGAATTGTCGTTCTTCCTGGGTCTGCAAGTCAGTTAAAGAGAGGATGGCATTTATCTACATCAAACTAAGTATGTGCAGGACATTTTGTCAAAATACAAGATGAATGATATCAGTACTTATGGCACACCTATCCCATTCAATCATGGTCTGCATCCTGACAAAGATGGAAAGGATGTAGATTGCAGATTGTACCGTGGGATTATCGGATCACTTATGTATCTCACAGCTTCAAGACCCGATATAATGTTTGTTGTGTGCTTGTGCTCAAGGTTTCAGTCTCAACCGAAGGAGTCACATATGATAGCCGTGAAGAGAATTTTCAGATACTTGAAAGGGAAACCTCGATTGGGTATTTGGTACTCTAAGCAGCCGTCATTCGACTTCAAAGCCAACACTGATTCAGACTATGGCGGTTGTAACCTTGACAGAAAGTCAACTTCTGGCGGATGTCAATTCTTAGGAGACAGAATGCTTTCCTGGCAGTGTAAGAAGCAGTCAACAGTTTCTGTCTCAACTTGTGAAGCAGAATACATTGCTGCAGCGAGTGGTTGTTCTCAGATATTGTGGATTCATCAGCAATTGAGAGACTACGGCTTAAACTTCACTGGAACTCCTCAGTTCATTGACAACAATGCCACAATGTCCATCACAAATAACCCGGTGAAACATTCCAAAACTAAACATATAGAAATTCGCCATCATTTCATCCGTGATTATACTGAAAAGCATTTAATTGAACTTGTAAAGGTTCACACGGATGACAATCTTGCTGACCTTTTCCAAAGGCATTTGATCGATCCCGTTTTGAGCATCTTGTCAACTTGATAGGAATGTTGAATCCTGAGTGAGAACTTGTTTTTCTTAAATCAATTCAATTCATAAAAGTTAAATTTTATTTTCTTTTAAGTTTTCTGTATAGTTCTTTCAACTTTCAAAAACATTTTACAAAATCAAAAACAAAATAGAAAATGGAGAAATTTCAAAGTTAACTTGAGAAAAGAGGAAATGATAGTACATCAGAAATGATCTAAACGTCACAGACTGCTCATATGGGAAATGATTGCGTCATGCTTAATTAATTGTGTAAAATATTATGGTTTTAATCTGCTTATTTACAAGTAATTTGAATTGTCAGTAGGCTGTATGTGTCTTTGAATCACTAGAAGTGTGGAAACTTAATTTAAAATTACAACTGTGATTTGAACCCATACTTGCTAGTGTGTGTGCGTAAAAGAATAAAAAAGATCATTATCAGATAAAGGATGTTAGATTTTGGCAATAATTTTCTTTTGAGGTCAGTTTCGGGTTATGTCGTTAGCACAATTAATGCGGTTCATCTCACTGCCCATACTCACAAGTATGCAAGGAGAGTTTGAATCAAGACATGTCTCTACATCAACCGTTGAGCATATATTCACCCTTGAATCACTCCTGATTCATTGAAATCAAATCCAGATAAAAGTTGGATTCCCCTACCCTAATACTCAAACACCATATTCATTATCCTAAATCATCATACCGATATTCACTGAAGAAATCAAATGAATCACTCGATTCTGAATCTTATGATTCCTAATAATCCTTATGGATTCTGCTTGATTTTTCCTGTGCTAATTGATGTAGCTTCATTCTGAAAATTTAGAAAATCATTGGGAAAATCTTAGATGCCTTGAGATAGGGCAATTTACATTATTGTAGCATATCAGTGAGGTACATGTTGTATATCTTATAATTAATACCTTAATACACAAGAATGTGATACAAAGATGCTTATAGTTTCAAATCTTATAATATTGTCAATTTGAATTACTTGTTTATGTGCTTATTAGGTATGAATAAATAGTAATCCATGACATGATCCCATATTCTTTGATGTTTATATTGTATCGTTTTTGCTATAAGTTAGCCTAATATGATCCTCTGCTCGTGTCTTTGATCAAAAATAGTTTGTGTAAATACGTGTATATTTCTATCTAGAAAAGATCAAAAAGATTTTAAGTTTGTGTATAGTTCAATCTTAATCAGAAAAACCAAAAATATTTGTATTTAACCTTCCTGAATTGAGTTTGAATCCTCTTGATTGAATGTTGTTTATCTTATTCGTTATTTGACTTGAAAAACCTTCATAATTTGAGTTGAAAGTTTGCGCACTTAAGGGTTTCTGCGTACTTGACAAATGCACATGAAGTAAGCCCTACGTACTTAACAAGTACGCAAGAGTTAAGTCTTGCGCACTTGTAAGTACGCACGACTTAACGCTTGCGCACTTAGCAAGTACACAAGACCGTTTTGTGTTGGGTATAAATATGGCACTTAGAAAATTTTCAGACTTTTATCATTCAAACTCAAAAGCCTGTTCATTTACCTCTGCAAAATTTCCTCAAAAATTCCGAGTGTTCCAACTGATTTTTCGTCCCGTTACTAGTATCATCTTTGTACTACAATCCATTGGTGAGAATCTAGAATCAATCCATCCACAAAATCGAGATTATGGACCGATTCAGAAACTTAAAAATTTAGGGTTTAATCCGTGATTTTATACAAATTATTAGTTGTTTTGTTAATTCATGATGACTAAAACTTGGTTAGAATCATTAATCGACTCTTAATTGTCCGTTTAATTCTTTTATTTTGACCTTGGGCTTGGATTTGACCGTCGGTTCGAATGGTCGTCGTTTATGTCAAAATTGGACCAATGTAGCAGTGATTTAGTGTTGATGTTGGTTCCATGGATCGTAATCACTGATTCCGACCTTGTGGTGACCTAATCTACCCAATTCTTGAGCATCAGTGGATTTCTTAGACTTCTGGAATTTTGAACAAGTACGTTTCTTGCGCACTTAGCAAGTACGCAAGAAGTAATTCTTGCGTACTTGTTAAGTACGCAAGAGAAAATTCCTGCGTACTTGCTAAGTACGCAGGACCAACACTTGGGAAAAATTTATAAGTCTGGAAATTGTAGGTCCCCATGGCGCGTCTACGGATCGATCTCGTGATATGACGTGATGTTTACTCGGAGTGCGGAATCCAACGAGTTAACGTTTATACGCATAAAAGACAAAGAAAACAATCAAGTAAATAAACTTCTCAATTTGTATTCCAATCACAATGATGTTTACAGACTCAATCTGATCTCTCTGGTTCGTTCTGGTTCACTCACCCTGACTGACTCTGTAAACACACATATATATAACCAACTGACCTGATATAAGAGAACTTATTAAGTTCGCCTCTAACAGCTTAAGCGAACTTAACAAGTTCGCCTCAGTTATACCTAAGCGAACTTATTAAGTTCACCTCTGATAGACCAGGCGAACTTAACAAGTTCGCCTCTAGGCTATACTTGTAAAACACTTAGAGACTTTTGACATTTACATAACAAAAACATAAAGACATAAATCTAACTATTACAAGCTTTTGTCATTACAAACTATGTCCTAACAGACTCCCCCTTGACAATAGCTTTATCTTCAGTCTTTATCTTGAGCTCTTCCAGTTATCCGGTAGTCTGCTGCCAGCATGCACACCATATCTTCTGCATATCTCCAAAACTCTTTTGTACTGTAGACCTTGTTCTCTCCAAACATCAGTGTACATTATCTCATTCTTTCGCAACGTCCTCTGATCTTTCTTTGAAAAATTAATAAGATTCATTGCGTCATAGAAACACACAATGACTTTATTATCTTTATCTTCAATCCTTGCTTCACCAGTATTAACATCAACATACCACCATTTCATATTCCCAAGAAAGTCTTGAGGAATCTTCTTTAATGGTATCTTGTGAATAGCACGCACTGGTTTATACTTGTATCTCCAGGTTACTTTCCCAGTCTTTGGATCTATGTTCTTCACTCTCTTTCCCTTTTGTGGTTTCAGCCGATCATATTTTCCTGAACTACCTTCTTTCTTGATCAAGTTTGCTATCACATCAGCCAAACGATTCTTCGATCTATTGATGAGTGGCTTTGAAGCTAAACCATTTATTTCACACCTTGGCAAGGTATTAAAATATTTGATCCTCGGCTTTAAGTATTGAACACCGTCAGATCGTTTAATTGCAAATAATTTTGATTCACCATCATAGAACCAACTTATGATCCTTCCTACACACTGCTCTTTATTCACATATTTCTCTTTCTGAGCAGGTTGTGCTGGAGACTTGGGTAGCACCTTCATCCAACTATTTACAACTTCTCTCCACTGTTCTCGTGTCATCCCTGTATCTCTGTACATCACAGGTTCTTCATTAACCTTTGGAGACTCAGTGTGAGTAGTTTCAGTTTCAGCATCTTTATTGGATTGAATATTTTCATCATCAGTATCCATCTTTGAATCAGCTGTATCATCAGGCAGTGTGACGTCTTCAAAAGAGTCCATAGAATCTGTTACTCCTTCATAAGTGAATTCAGGAATAACATCATCCTGGATGAAGTTATACGGCACCTTAAGACCATCACATCCTTCATAAGTAACACTATCTTTATCTTTCTCTATTTCAATCTCTACTATTTCTCCTTCTTCTATCTCATTATCCGACATATCATCTTCCATGTCATTGAATAAATCATCAATGTCATCAAGACAAGCAATCTTTTCAGCTTCCTCTTCTTCTGAATCTTGAAAGAACTCCAATAACAGAATTTCTTCTTCATTAGTACCAGAAGTATCTTTGTCTTTGTTTCCTTCAAGTGATTGTGATGTCGACTCCCCCTGAACCCTAGATATAGAATTAGCGTCAGTGTATTGACGATCACCCTCAATATTTCCAGCAGGATCATTGTCTTCATCATCACGTCTTTGAATAGACTCTGTGTGACATGTATCTGGTATCCTCAACTCCCCCTGAGCGTCAAGACGCTGAACGAGTTTGGAAACTAATGCTTGCATGTCAGCAATCTGTTGAGCTTGAGTCTGGATCACCAGCTGCCGTTGTGAATCAGTAGACACAAGAGTGTTTACCTGGGTTTGTAGAGAAAGCACTTGAGATTCAAGGAAAGTAATCTTTTTAGAATCAGAAGGCTTTGACGGACTTGAAGTGGTAGGAATGACTGGAGGAACAGGAGAAATCACCGGAGATGGATCCTTAGATCTTGGAGGAGTAATTATCAATGAAGCAACAAAATTAGCATCCTCGACTCCCTGAGAAGATTGTGCAGCAGCAATCGAAGCAGACATCAACTTTTGACGCGTAGGATCTGGATTAAAGTCACTATCAGTGTCAGTATTCTCATTGACCAAAGATCTTTTGTCAAGTACTGATCCGGAAGGAGGATCCCGAACAGACTTTCTACTTGGTCGTCTGGCTTGAGATTTAATGCGTTTGCCAGCATTAGCCAGTGGAATTGTAGCCAACCGTTCATAATGACCTGAGGAAAAATCCCTAGAGTCATCAGAATCAATGCTTTCATTCACCGATAATGTCGTATCACTTGAGCTGGAACTAGAATCATCATCAGTCGCCACATTCCCTTCAGCTTCTGGAATTGGCGAGTTCACAGCATCATCAACGAAATCATCCATGTTCATTCCTAGATCTTGATTAGGATCATGAACGACCTCTTCTTGAACTGGTTCCTGAATAGGTATTTCAACTTCAGCTTGTGGAATAGGAACATGCTCAGGAATAGGAATTTGTGGTTGTACGGGAACTTGTACTTGAGGAACTGGTATCTTTTGTTGTTGAACTTGTTGTTGTGCGGGTTGTTGTAGTTGTTGTTGAACATTGAAGCCTTGAGCTTGAGCAAGTTCATTAGGATGAAACCAGTTGTCATTCAATGGTGCAACATAATCAGGATTGATTAAGTGCCCAAACAAAGAAGTATTGACTGGAATCAATGCAGCATTCTGCTGTTTCACCTTCGTACAGTCGGTGAAGATACGTTTTGACATCGGAGTCAACGTTAATCTTATTGGATGTTGTGGAAGATCAGGAATAAGGTGATTGAGTATCATTTGAATAAAACGAGGATACATCAAGAAACCTTGACCTTCAGCTGGATTAATCTGCATGACCATCTCCCGATAGAAGTAAAGTGGAAAATTGAATCTTTTATTCAATGTTAAGGCCACCATAGCAGTTTGAAGAGCCATCTTCAATCCATCGGTACCAGCTTTGCGAGGAGAGATGCATTGAATAATCACATGCATAAAATACCTCCATTCACCAACTAATCCACCTTTCCGTGCTTGGGTATCATTCTGTCTCCCACGATATCCCATCCGTTGAAAACAACCCAAAATAAGAGTTCCTGGATAAGATATGGATCTTCAGCATTTCCACCCAAATCAAGAGCAGCATGAATCGTCTCTTCAGAAATTGCAATCTCGGTATTATTAACAGTGGCACGAAGAACATGAGGTTCAATGTCCGTATCTTGATGCACAGTATCCCAAAATTGCTGTATGTACACGAGACTTATGTAAGGATCAACAGATAGAACAACGTGAAGACGTGATCTGTTCAAAAATCCTATAATGCCTTGAAAATTCACAGCCTCGGACATGTTGGGATCTAACAATGCCACTTGATTATGTTTATATTCGACACGTCGAGCCATCTGAAATATTTGGACAACAACATATTAGAAAAAATAACGAGTACAAACAACACAAAAACAACACAACAAAACAAAAAAAAATAAAAAATTTTAAAAAATTTTCAAACAACAAAAATAATTTCACAAGTCCAAATCCTCATTGTCCCCTAGGCGAACTTAATAAGTTCGCTTAGTAGTGCAAGAGGCGAACTTATTAAGTTCGCCTGACAAGTTCGCTTGGAACAAGTTCGCTTGGAACAAGTTCGCCTGAACTGTGACGTTTCAAATTCGAACACATACAATCAAAATTCAACCAATCAAGATGAAATCATGGAATACGCAATGAATATCAGTCGAATATCAATTTCCAATCAAATAGGATGATCAATTTTATAAAGCCGGTCAAAATTAGGTCAAAAATTGTCCGTGGTAACTGTCGACGTAAAACCGAGATGAAAAGCTACAAATACTCACAATTTACCGGATGAAATGCAACGAAAATACCTTGGTTTAATTCGCAATTCAATTTGGATTAAGACAAAACCGGTAAACAACTCCAACAACAACGTTTAAGAATTTTGGAAAAATCAGTCAAGTTCGCCTAAAAAATGAGGAAGACGATGAACTGACAAGTTCGCCTGATCTAGATCCTTAAACCCATTAAGTTCGCTTAATTAGGCGAACTTGTTAAGTTCGCTTAACAAGCCTTCGGCGAACAAGATAAGTTCGCTTCACCCCTAAGTTCGCTTCACCCCAGATAATCAGATTAAGTTCGCTTCACTATTTTTAAGCGAACTTATTAAGTTGGCTTAACTGTACACAGGCGAACTTAATTGCTTTTCAACCTTTTTGCCTTGAACAAAAATTTTATCAACTTCAACCTGTCAAATCTTGAACTTCCGTCAGCAACACATATTCGATCCAATCCCGAACAATTTTAATAAAAGTTTAGAATTTTCATGGAAAAATAAAAAACAAATCTTTTTGAGTTTTATCTATACAAACGGAATCACATATTTTTGAATTTTATCTGTACAAACGTAAACACATATTTTTGGATTTAACATCATGAGCAAGAAGATCATATCAGTATTCAATTAATTCATCACACATTTTATCAATAACAAAGGGTAACATATAGTATGAAACCATTCAACTCAATTTTGTGCACTTTGCATCTTTTTCATTTTGAAACTCATTCAATTTGAATAATATTTGAAATGATAGGCGATAAATTTCAAAGTAAATAAGATCAGGTTATAAAATGCTCTTTTATTTATACCGAATTTGAAATATAAAGCATGAATTCTTAAATTTGTCAATATTATATTATTTGAAACTATAAGCGTTTATACTCCAAATTCATGTGATTTAGTACCATTTTAGATGAAAAACATCGTGTACCCCACATATATGCCAAACAGAAATATAAATTGCACTATGTTCAAGACATATACAGTTAATGTTAAGATTAGATCAATATCCAAGATGAAATTATCCCTTTTAGCACAACTGTAAAAGCAGATCCCAAAGGATATAAGAATCATAATGATTCAGAATCAGAAGATTCTAATGGATTGGCTGTTTAATGAGAATCCACAGATTCAGGTATGAGGATCCAACTATTATCTGGATAAAATTCAATGGAATCAGACTAGATGATGTATCTAACTGATCCAAAGGCGAATATATGTTTCAACAGATTTTGAAATCATATCTTAGTTTAGCAACACCTTGCATGTTTTTCGGGGCATGGGCAGTGAAGTGAACTGTAATCAATTTGTGCTAAAGATATAATTCGATATTGGTCTCATGAAATTCTTTATAACCAAAGATTCTTTATCTGATAATGATCTTTTACACACACACCCTGGCATATAATGGATTTAAATCACAGATGTAATCATATTATATTTAATTTTCACACTATTATTAGTTTCAAAACGCTTTTAGCCAATTGACAATTCAAGTTTCAAATTTTATACACAAATTTTAAAACAAATTATCAAGAATAGAGCATTCACAACATTATCATTTCTTATTTATGCAGACTTTAAAATTTAGATCAAATCAACTTATTTTAATCAATCATATATCAAGGTCTACTAAGGTCGTGTGAAATGAACTAATCAATTATGTACTATCATTTCTTCTCTAACCTCAAATGATGTCAAATTTTATATTTTTCAATTTGTTTTGACTTTTTATAAATTAACCTTTTTGACTGAAAATGTAAATGCAGAAATGTAATAAAGCAATAAAAGAACTTAAAAACAAAATTTTCCATGAAATTCTGATTTTGAAAAACTTTTATTCAGGATTGATCATTCCAATCATTTTAATTAGGAATTCAAACCCAGTACGATCAAATGCTTTGGTAAACAAATCAGCAAAATTATCTTCAGTGTGTACCTTGACCAGCTCAATCAACCTTTTCTCTGCACAATCACGTATAAAATGATATCGAATTTCGATGTGCTTAGTTTTACTATGTTTAACAGGATTATTAGATATGGACATAGTAGCATTATTATTGATAAGCATGGGGGTTCCTGTGAAATTCAAACCGTAATCTCTCAATTGCTGTTGTATCCACGGGATCTGTGAACAACAACTCGCAACAACGATGTATTCTGCTTCGCATGTTGAAATTGAGACTGTGGTTTGCTTTTTGCATTGCCAGGATACAAGTCGATTTCCTAAGAACTGGCAACCACCTGTTGTAGATTTCCTGTCCAGACAACAACCACCAAAATCAGAATCAGTATAAGCATTGAAATCAAAGTTAGAACCATGAGGATACCATAGCCCTAAACGTTGTTTTCCTTTTTAATACCGAAAGATTCTTTTCACAACAATTAAGTGAGATTCTTTTGGCTTTGCCTGAAATCTGGAACAGATACACACGGAGAACATTATATCCGGCCTTGAAGCGGTTAAGTACATGAGGGATCCAATCATAGCTCTGTAAAGTCAACAATCCACATATTTTCCTTCTAGGTCAGAATTCAACTTATGATTGACCGGAATTGGAGTATCGTATGGGATACAGTCCTCCATCTTGAACCGGCTCAAGTTGTCTTTGACATACTTGGACTGATGAATAAAGAAACCATCTTCCTTTTGATTTACTTGTAAACCTAAGAAAAATGATAACTCTTCCATAGCAGACATTTCAAATTTTCTACTTCATAACACCGTCAAAGTGTTTGCATAACCCTTCATTTGTCGAGCCAAAAATAATATCATCCACATAAATCTGTACCAGTAGGTAATCTCCCCCTGATTTCTTTATGAATAAGGTCGAGTCTATCTTTCCACGAACAAAATCATTTGCCAAAAGATGTGTGGATAATGTTTCATACCACGCACGAGGAGCCTGATGAAGACCATAGAGAGCCTTATCAAGCTTGAAGACCATATTCGGATTTAGTGGATCTTCAAACCCCGGCGGCTGACACACATAGACTTCCTCCTTGACCTTTCCATATAAAAATGCACTCTTGACGTCTAATTGAAACACCTTAAAACCTTTAAAAGAAGCAAAATCTAGAAACAGCCTTATAGCTTCGAGCCGCGCAATCGGCGCATAAACCTAAGTGTAATCAATTCCTTCTTGTTGATTGAAGCCCTGGACAACTAATCTTGCCTTGTTGCGTACCACGACACCTCGATCGTCTTTCTTACATTTAAACACCCATTTTGTTCCTATCGGATATGCACCTTTCGGAAGATCAACAAGATTCCAAACCTTAAGTTTGTCAAATTGAGCAAGTTCTTCCTGCATAGCTTCTATCCAGTTATTGTCATTTAAAGCCATCTCAACATTCTTGGGTTCAACCTGCGAAATAAAGCAAGAATGTGAGCAATCATCAAGAACACCCGAATCTTTAATGCAAGTATACAAACAAGTATTGTCAACAAGAGAACGTGTTTTCACTCCATCCTGTAAATTTCCAATTATATTTGTCACCGGATGATCTTTGAGTTCCTTGATGGATGCGACCTTAGGAACCGGCAACATGTCAACTTGAGTAGATTCAGATTGATAAGAATAATCTTGAGTAATTGGAATTTCCGAGTCTAAATTTGTAGGAATCTCCCCCTAATCCTGTGTCGAAGGTAATGGATCATCACCCAACAACGGATCAGCAGAAGAATCTTGAAAAATAGCATTATCCTCCTCACTCTCTGAATCTTGTGGACCTGAACAAGAAGCAACATTAGGATCGGGAGCAGAAGTAGATGGAATCGGTGAATTTGGAACTGCATTTGGTAGAAATCCATTGTGCTGTGCATCCTGACAAGAATCATAAAGAACAGCAGCATCTTCATCAGAAATATCAAAAGGTAAATGAAAAGACTTGAATAAGTTTTCATAATCAAATGCCCAATCCGGACCAATCGCCATTTGTGGTAAAGACCGATTTGAACAGTCAATATGGAACCATTCTTCAACTTGGCGCGTCTCTTTGTTATAAACCCTCTTGGTTGTCGAATTAGCTACATACCCTAGAAAAATCCCTTCAATAGCCTTTGCACTGAATTTTGTTGGGACATCTCGAACTTTCAGTAGGGTGCACGAATTACCAAAAGGTAGTAAATAATCCAGATTCGGCTTTCGATTATTCAGCAACTCGTAGCAAGTCTTGTTGTGTCGCTTGACGGTCAAGACCCTGTTCAAAACGTGACACGCAGTATTCACAGCTTCAGCCCAAAAGGTGACTGGAAGCTTAGAATCTGCAAGCATCATGCGAGCCGTTTCGACCAACTTCATGTTCTTTCGTTCAGCGACACCGTTTTGTTGGGGAACATATGGCGCACTGAATTCATGATGAACTCCTTTTTGTAGACAGAATAAGCCCATTTTGCTATTCTTAAATTCGCTGCCATTGTCACTCCTGATTCTTCTGACCTTCAGATTGAATAAATTCTCCAAACCCAGGATTAAGTATTGCACCAACTCAGTGGTTTCAGCTTTAGAAGATAGAAACTTAACCCATGAAAATCTGGAGTAATCATCAGTTACTACCAAGCAATACGATTTCCCACCAATGCTCCTGATACTGAAAGCACCGAACAAATCCATATGCAGCAACTCTAAAGGAGTTACGATAGAATTTGTCGATTTAGATTTGTGAGATTTCCTTCTTTGCTTCCCCTTCTTGCACGGAATACAATCATCAGGAACTGATAATTTCATTTTCGGAATACCAAGAACAAGATCATTCCTAACAATGTAGTTCATCTTCCTAAAGTTGATGTGAGCTAGCTTCCTATGCCACAATATTGAATAAGATTCCGACGCCTTGGAGAGTAAACATGTTGGAATTGAATCCATTGTAGTGGCGACACTCATGTTAAGGACATACGTGTCATTTCTCCTCGGAGCCTTCATGAGAATCCATTCATCAGGAATCACAAAACCCTGTTTCAGAATATAGCATTCAGCATCGTTGAAATAGAACGAAAACTTCTTGTCACAGACTTGTGATACACTTAAAAGATTGTGTTCACACTGCTCAACATAATTCACCTTTTCAAATTTGACTTTGTCATTCTTTAACATTCCCTGGCCAGTTATGTACCCTCCTTTATTTCCCGCAAAAGCGACATAACCTCCATCAATTTGTTTTACATCCTCAAGCAATCTAACATTCCCTGTCATATATCGAGAGCAACCACTATCCACATACCATGTATTGTTGATAGTCCTCCTTGGTTGTCCCTACATAAACAACGAGAATTAGTTAGAAAGTGGAACCCAAGCCATCGTGGTCTTGGGTCGTCCGGATTGATCAAAATAAACCACTTCTTGTAATTCACAATCAATTTTATCATTCACTTTTAGAACAGAAGTTTGACAATCAGACTTTTTCGAAGAAGAACCATTTTTATTATTTTGAAAAACATTATTTGATATATTATTGTCAGATTCAGATGTTTACAAAATTTTCTTTAATTTTCTGTTTCTTCTTCTTCTTTGAGGTCTAGACAATTTAACCTCCTGAACAGAATCTTTTGAAATCCCAACTTGTGGAATCTCAAGTTTCTCTTTGTATACAAAGGATTTAACATTCAATTTATTCTGTTGTTTAAATCCAGAGGATTTAACAAAAGATCGACCATGCATATTTTTCTCCAAACTAGAAGACGACTTTCCCTCATCTTTTCTTTTCAGAATCTTCACCACTTTCGGTTGTGAAGGAACAGTCTTCATTTTACCCTGGTTCTTGAAAGGACAATTGATCAGAATGTGACCAACCTCATTGTAATGAAAACACACTCTTCTTTCTTGATAATTTCTGAAATAAGAGGTTTTATTTGAATTTGAGAATCCATCAGAAGAATAAGCTTCAGAGGAATGTCCAGAACAATTTATCGGCTTCTTTTGAACATAAGTCTGTGTGGGCACCTTTGAAGAATTCACTTTTTGATAACCAGCCGCAACAAACCCACTTGACTGTAAGATTGGAGAAAATTTAGTTGGAACAACTTTCACCTCTTCTGGTTCAGTCATAATGCATCTATCTCGGGTAACATTTTTAACAACTGTTGGGTCATCAATTTTCACTTCTTTTGGAATGCCCTTGACCTTCTTTTCATCGAACATCTCATCTTCAGAATCTGACTCATACACCATATCCTCCCTAGTTACCGGATTCACCTTTAACACAGTTTTTGGATCTATCTCCTCTTCATTTATGATCTCAGGTTCTACCACATAATTTGCATTAAACGGTGGAGGAATAAATCCAATACCAGCAACACGCTTAGTAGGATCAGCATTTGAGTTAAAATAATCCAAAACAACTGAAGAACTTTCAAATTGTTCCAACTTTCGATGAAGTTTGATCACCTCAGACTCTTTGTCAGATATTTCTTTATTCTTTTGGGCAACAATTTCATTACGTTTTTCTATCTCAGCATAAGCCATATCTAGATGATAACCCTGTTCTTTGTATTTTAGCCCAAGAGAATTTAAGTCTCTTTTCAAAGACTCAATTCTATCAATGCACAACTTATCATTATCTTTCAGTTTCTGATTAACTGAATGCATTGATTTCATGTCACAAATCAAGTTTGTGTTATCATCCATGACTTTTTGCAGTTTATCTTTAACAGAAATGCAGTTAGAATAGTATATATGATAAACAGAGTCTTTTACCTTAGACGGATCAGACATGTCTGCCATGAATACTTTGGCAATTGGAATATTCTATGAATCATCACCAACTGAAGCATTTTCTGTAAGAACAATTTCCTCCTCAGCAACCCCTGATGCAGCATTAGAATAAATATTCTGCCCTTGTTCTACCTCATCATTAACGCTTGGAACATTGTCACCATCACAAGAATCATCACTAGAACTTTCATCATCAGTAGACTCCTCTGGTTTAGCTGAATGAATTTCTGCAACAAAAGCCTGACTCACAGCACCCACCAAATCTTCCAGATGAATGCCCCAGTCATAGTTTTCATCGTTTTGAGCAACCAAAGCTGATGATGCAGATGTATGATTTGTATTACCAGAAGAACCATGATTTTGATTACCAGATGAACCATGCGACTGATTCCTATTATGCTGAAAGTTAGACTGCTTCTTTTGAGAATCAAATTCTACCTTCGGCTTCACACACTCCTTAGCAAAGTGACCATACTCTTGGCAATTGTAACAACGAACTTTGCTCTTATCAAAACCCATACGAGATCGACTATTTGAACCAATATATTTTCTGCCTGTTTTCTTCAAGAAATCTTTAGCTTGGTGCATTAACATGGCCATATTCCATTGGATATTCATTTCTTCCAGATCAACAGGGTCAATCTGTCTGAAATCTTCTTCTATAACCTCAGGATCATGTATTTTACCTCCAATGAAATTTTCATATGATGCCATGAATGAAGAAAACATAGCAAGATAATCATCAGCAACTTTCTGATTCAAATGAGATCCAGATGATGTTGAAGCTGTAGTTGCAGAAAATTCAGAATGGCTTGAATGACCAGAATAAATTGGAACTCCAGAACACTAATCATTTGAAGACTCTTGAGCATCACCAGAAAAGAATGCCACTCCAGTACCAGATTTACCAGTAGATTTGGCAAAATACATTGAGGGATCCTGGATATGCTCCATATTAGTCTCTTTCTTTTTCATATTCATGTCATGCGACTGAATCTTACCTAGAACTTCTTCAAGAGACATGGTTTTGTACTTAATATTTTCTTTGATTAAAACCGTATACACATCAAATTTTGATGGTAAAGCCTCCAAGAATTTATCATTGATTTCTTCAGTCTCATACATCACAGACGCACTAGCCAGTTCACTAAGAAGATGATAGAATCTTGTAGCAAGATCATCCAAGGATTCGTTTTGAAATTGTTTAAAGACTAGGAACTGCTTCTTTAGTAACTCCTTTCTACTCTTCTTCACATCCAAACTCCCTTCACACCTTTTCTGTAATGCTTCCCACAATTGTTGAGAAGACTTGAACTGTTTAAAGCTGTGATATATTTCCTTTGGAAGAGACTTCGAAATGCTAGCCATTGCTTTCTTTTCTCGATCAAATAACAACTTCTCTTCAGTAGATAACGCTGACACCGGCTTTGGAACATTGTCCTGTCCCATCCAAGAATAAGTCGGATGCGTATATCCTTCTAAAATCGGAATCCATAAACTAGTATCGGTAAAAGATACGAACTGGTCAAACCGATCTTTCCAGTTAGAATAATCAGCTAGATTCAACAACTTTGGAGGTTTTTGAGATGTACCGATCTCATTATCATAATTGAACATGTTTGTGACTTGAACCATATTTGCCATTTTTTAAAAATTTTCTGAAAATTTTTCCATGTGTTGAACTTCCTTTACCCTCAGGCGAAGATAATAAGTTCGCCTGCTAAGTCACTCAAGCGAACTTAATGAGAAGCGAACATAATAAGTTTGCTTAACCCTGTGAGAAGCGAACTTGACAAGTTCGCCTGCTGCTAAGTTCGCCTGCACAAAATTCAGCAAGTTCGCTTGCCGTAACAGAATCTTGATCAAGAACTTCTTCAGACCACAGCCGTGAACCAAGAACTTTCAAAAATCATCATTAAACACTGAATTGAAGGAATTAAACAAAATTGGACTGTAGGATTGTGTAATTTGTCAATTAGAAGCTTTCTATCGGATCAATTTCATCATAATCCTCTTCAAAAACTCCAAATCAGATCGAAATCAGTCTTGAAAACTCCATTGAAATGAAAAACTTAAAAATGATGAATTTGATGTCAATTTGCATATAAAATCGTCTAGAATCAACAAGAATCACGAGCAAATGCTCTGATACCACTTGTAGGTCCCCATGGCGTGTCTACGAATTGATCTCGTGATAAGACGTGACGTTTACTTGGAGTGCGGAATCCAACGAGTTAACGTTTATACGCATAAAAGACAAAGCAAACAATCAAGTAAATAAACTTCTCAATTTGTATTCCAATCACAATGATGTTTACAGACTCAATCTGATCTCTCTGGTTCGTTCTGGTTCACTCACTCTGACTGACTCTGTAAACACACATATATATAACAAACTGACTTGATATAAGCGAACTTATTAAGTTCGCCTCTAACAGCTTAAGCGAACTTAACAAGTTCGCCTCAGTTATACCTAAGCGAACTTATTAAGTTCGCCTCTGATAGACCAGGCGAACTTAACAAGTTCGCCTCTAGGCTATACTTGTAAAACACTTAGAGACTTTTAACATTTACATAACAAAAACATAAAGACATAAAATCTAACTATTACAAGCTTTTGTCATTACAAACTATGTCCTAACAGAAATTCAGTTCAAAGAGTAACAGCTATACTGTGTCATGTTTATTCAATTCCAATGAAACTTGTTGTTCTGATTATGTTTTCTGTGTGTTTTTGCATATTATGGCTCGTGCGTTTACGAATGAGTTCAATCTTCTTGCTCATAATCAACCTAAATGGAAGGGTGCAGCTCTGTAGTACCACGAGATAGTTGATTTCTTGAACCGTTCAAGAATCTGCTATGCTATTTCAGCTGACCCTATAGTTTCAAGACCTTATCTTGAGCAATTTTGGGAGACCGCGGAGCATGATTGCACGGTAACCCCCAATGTTATAAGGGCTACTGTTGCGGGTCATGATATCGCCTGCTCTGAAGACACAATTAGACGGGTCTTGCAATTCAGAGATCTTTCCACTGACCCGACAACCTATCCTGACTACTTTGTGGATGGCTGTTGGAGGCAACGAATGGGGTATGTCGGTGCGAGAGACTACGCTTCTTACAAGAAAATGGGTGCTTGATCAGTGGAGATATTTTGCCCACATCATGATTATGTGCATCTCCTCAAGAAAAGCTGGAAAGGATGCAATGGGTCATGACCTTGCTGCTGCCATTGTTGGATTATCTCTCAATAAGGGCTACAACTTCTCACGATACATATTCAAAGCCATCAATGATCAGATTAACACGGCTGAGAGGTTCAGGTTCTTATTATACCCAAGGTTTGTGCAACTTGTGATTGACGATGCGTTACCAAACCTACCTGCAACTTGGGAGAGATTGCAAGTTAAAAGAGTGGATAAAAGAGTGTTTGCACAGTTTTTAAAGCCAGGAAGTGTAGAACCTACCCCTGAGCATACAACACTTTTTGGCCACCTAATAAACGAAGCATATGTGGCACCGACTGACTGGAGATGGTATGGTCACGATTCGGAGCCAGAGTTGAGTGAACATTCAGATGAACAACAACAATAACAAGAGGAGGAAGTTGAAAGTGTAGATGGTTCATCGGAAAATGGAGACGAAGAAGAAGGTCATGATGGTGCTGAGGGATCCGACTCGGAAGAGACAGAGTCTGATTGTTCTGATTCCGATGATGCACCATCGTAGGTTCACCCGAGGAGAACGACGAAGGTAACCCTACTTGAGTCGTCCTCAAAGAGAAAGCGACAAGCTTCAAGCATCGAATATGAGCCAGATTCTGACTCTGACGCTGCTATACAGAGACAGAGGCATGAAAATGTTAACAAGAACAGAGGGGATAGGCAGCAACTTGCTATTCCCAGTGAGGTGGAGGTTACTAATCAAGCTGCAAGTACTGATTCAGCCTCTACCCCACCTTCACAGCAATTATACCGAAGACAGAGGAGGAGGCCACAGGTACAACCTGAGGTGGCAGTCACTTCAATCACAGAGGAGGTTCCTGTGATAGTGACCCTCCCTGTCACATCTGTCCAGGTGGCGGTGATTACTCCAATTCTCACGAAGTCAGTCACCATCACCCCTTCCAGAACACCTACAACCGTCATCACATCCTCAATCCCAACAACCACCATTGAACCGATAAGTCAACCCTTCAACTACGGAGAATTTACTTAAGGGTTTGACTTTAATACTATCTTCTCCTCCCCAATTCACCATGCTAAAGCGTTTACCTCCAGACATCCTGATCCTAATGAAGAAAGGATAGAATTTCTGGAAACCGAAGTTGCTGGTCTGCTGGAAACTGTTCGGAAGTCAAAGGAGGAATCTGATGCTCAACAAGCACAGATTAATTCGTTGGTGGACGAAGATATAATTCTACGAAGCCAGAGAACGGGGACAGACGAGAGACTGAAGAACATATTGGCCCAGAATGAGCTTCTAATCCAAACAAACAACATGATTCTAGGGCACAGGTCGTCTCTCGAGCTGAGGTTTGATATGCAGAAGAAGGAGCATGAGCTGATGGTCAAACTAATTGTTGATCTGACCAAGAAGCTTGATGCTCAGGGGGAAAAAGATAAGGAGAAGGAGAAAGAGAAAGAAAAGACACCTACTGGTGATGAGCCTTGTCATCCTGTCTACTTGACAAAGGATGATGACAAAGACAAGGATCCCTAAGTCGGTCCTAGTGGAGGTGAGCACCAAGCTTTAGCAATTGTGCCCATATCTGCTATTCCAATGGCTCAGGGGGAGTCTTCTCATCAGGAGGGTGGTGATACTTCTGGTGGTGGTGGTGACAAAGGAAAGTTAGCGGCTGATGTGCTTAAGGATGTAGAAACAAAGACTGATGGCAACAAAATTCTAAGTACAAATGCAGTTGATCTCACAATTTGCTGCTGATCAACAAACTGCTGCGGACAAGCTTATCTGCTGCGGATACTTGTTCTCCTGCTGAAGAACAAATCTGCTGCGGATAGCTTTATCTGCTGAAGATCATTCTTGCTGCTGATAGTTATGTTCCTTGAAGACAAATCGTCGCAGCTGACTATCCATGCCAAGAGTCACTGACAACTTTCTGCAAAAGCAACTGTCACACTCAAAGCAGAAAGAACCTCAATGGCACAACCAATGAATCTAAGCAATGCTCTTCTCCAGACATTCAAGCAATGATGCATAAAGAAGACGCTTCAATAAAGTTGGCTAGTTTAGCTTTAACGTGTATTGTTAGTTTTTGTATAAGAAATCAACGGTCTGTGTTCGATCTGATCCCTAGAATCAAGGGTCTGTCTTGATTCTAAGTTAGTATAAATACTGTGTAAACACTTCATTGTAAGTGTGCTTTCGAATTAGAGTTTTCACTTGTAATCGTTTATTCATAAGCTTAATACAACAGTGTTCTTATCAGTATTCTTTATGTCTACTCGATTGTAATTGTGTAGTTGTTATTGTTTCCGCCAATCTCAACTAAGAACAGAACCATCTTGTAATTTCACGATCCAATAAGTGGTATCAGAGCTTTGGCTCAGATTAAACAAATTCACACTTGTTTAATCACTTCTGGTTCTATTCTAAACCCTCTCTTTCATTGAGTCACCAAAAACAAAAATGGCACAAAGCAATGCATTTGAAGACATTGGTAGCATCAACCGACGACCAAGGTTGGTATCATGGGAAGACTATGACATGTGTAAAAATCGCATGGAAAGCGTCTTCTGCTATCAGGAGTACGGAATGTGGAAATCCATCAGGGATGGACCCTACACTCCCATGGTGGCATCTGCTGACTCTGGTGGACCATCAGTACCAAAGGATCCCTCCAAATACTCAGAAGAGGATATAAAAAGGATGGAGGTGGACTTCAAGGCACTAGGAGCTATCCAAATGTGCCTTCCAAATGAAGTTTTTCACAACTTCAGAAGTCACAAAACTGCTAAAGAGCTCTGTTTGGCTCTTGAAAAGATGTTTGCTGGCTATGAAGAAGTCAAGGAAAACAGAAGTGACATACTGAAGCAGCAGTATGAAAACTTCGTCTGGAAGGTAGGTGAGTCTCTAACTATTCTATACAACAGATTTACCTATCTTGTAGGTGAGCTACAGTGCTCAAAGGTTAAGCTAGAGAATGAAGATATTCTCAAAAAGTTCATCAGGTCTCTACCAAGCTGCTGGACACTTTACATAGTGTCAATCAGAAGAATAGAGAATCTGAAGACTCTCCAAATGACTGAGCTCTTTGGAATGCTCAAAACCTATGAGCCAGAGATGATTCAGGCAAAAGAACGAAGCTCAAGCTATCAAAATGCCTCAACATCCACCACCACCTCTGCCCTCCACTCTGACCACTCAAGTCCTAGTTCCAGCAACTACTATCCTACCATTGTCACCCATTTACAAACTCCCACCTCTCAAACAAACAGCTCACCATTTCTCCTAGAAGCTCCTCCTCAAACATCAACCTCTGCTGCTTTTGTCTCTGGAAACTCAAGCAACATGTTCTTTATCAAGGAGGATCTGGAATGCTTTCATCCAGATGATTTAGAAGAAATGGATATACAGCACTCATATGCCATGCTCTCTATAAGAGAAAAAAGGTTCTACTCTAGAACCGGAAGACCCATTCCAAATAACAACTCCAACACTAGAGTTGGCTTGGATAAAAGCAAAATAAGATGTTGCAAGTGTAACCTACTGGGTCACTTTGCTAGAGAATGCAAGGCACCAAGAGCAAATTCAGCTACCACTCAGTCAAGACAAGCTCACCAAGCCCAACCCAGACAGCAACAACATCAAGCTACTCCTCTAGTTCAAACTACAGCTTGTGTAGCTGTTGGAACTTCTGAGTTCGACTGGAGCTTCCAATATGAAGAACTGCCTGTCAACAATCAAGCTCTTATGGCTGACAATACAGAGATACCACCTCAGGTATTTGAACATCTCTGCTCTCAAGCCTGTATTGATAAAGTTCTGGGTTATAGAAAGCATAACCAAAATCTGATAGATCAAAATGAAGAGTTTCATCAGATGAAATCTGAGTTCAAAAAGGTTGAAAACACTTATAAAGAAAAAATTAACTGCCTTAAGAAAGAGATTTTATCACTAAAACACGAACAAACTAATCTGGAAACTCAGATTGATGATCTACTGGTCAAACTAAAAGCCACCAGAGCTGAACTGGCAGAACAGAAAGTTCATATTGAAAAATATGAATTTTCCTCCAAAAAGCTACAAAGACTTTTAGATATTCAAGTCCATGAAAAAGTAAAAACTGGACTTGGGTATAACACTGATCAGTACAAATCTGTTCCTCCTCCTGCTGACTATATTGCCATATACGAACCAAGCTTCAATGTTGAAAATCTTGACACTGCAAACCGAAACCTTGATCCTTCAACGGATGAACCTCTCATCGAAGACTGCACTACCTCATCGGAATATGAGTCAACTCACTCAGACCATGGTGAAACCAGTGCAGTCCCATCTGAAGTTGTTCTGAATAGAGTTGCAGTTCCTACTATTCTTCCAACTGTTATAGCCCCTGTACCATTCAAACAGATCAAGATTAGCTATCCTCTAGATGGAAGAAAGCTAGAAAAGGGACAGACATCAGAACCCACAAACCCTAAGCCTCAGTTCATGCCAATCACAAAGAGAAAGGTATCTGATGTATGTTGTAAGCCTGAAGAAAAAGTTCCATATGTTCAAAGGACCCTAGAAGAAGCCACCTTTGAACATAACAAAGCTCGACAATGGAACTTCAAGGATCTGTTCCAAAGAAAGGACTATGTCTACCTTTCAAAAGACAAACTAGCAAAATCATGCTTTGTGTGTGGCAGATATAACCACACTGCCAGCACTTACTTTCATTACCTAGAATATTCAAGACATTCAAAGCAGCATGCTTTTGAAAAGACAAACAAAAATAAGAAGGTAAGAAGCTACGAAGACAAAGCAACAAAGTTCAAAAGGTCTCTATCTCCCTCAAGAGTGAAGCTGCCTAGATCTCAACAAATTTGCATCATTTGTGGTGAATCAGACCATTTTGCTGCAAACTGTAAGTTAAACCCATTCAACCAGATCATTCATCAAGTTTCTCAAAGATAAAGGGTAAAGAAAGATCAGCATACATCGATTGTTAGTCCAGTTCAGCCCAAGAAAACAAAGCAGAAGCTTTCAGCAGCAACCAAGTCTGCTGCTGATAAGCAAAAATCCTCTGCAGCAAAATCTGCTGCTGATAAGGCAAAAACATCAGCAGCAAAAGTGCCCACTGCTGATAAAGCAAAATCCAAGGTAAAGCCTACAGTAGCAAAAAATGCTGACACTTCAACAAAGCTGTCAGCAGCAGGATCTACTGTCAACAAGCCAGAAACATCAGTAGCAAAATCTGCTGCTGATAGTGTGAGGAAAACTAGAAAAACACCAATACGGCAATGGAAAGCCAAATCATCTTCAAGCACTGTCATTGGTTCCATTGACTGCAAACATACTGAAAAGGATAAACTAACAACCATCTTTTTCAAGTCTGTAGACTCTTGGGTTCCTCCTACTAATTAGAAATCTATCATGTATGTCACAAGAATAACACTTGGGTGGTAGATAGTGGTTGTTCCAGGCACATGACAGGCAACAGATCCATCCTCTCAAATTTCAGACACTTCAATGGAGGATATGTTGCCTTCGGAAGTGATTCAAAAGGAGGATCCATTACTGGACAAGGAACTGTGTCCAACGAAAGAATGAGCATTGATAAGGTCAACTATGTCAAAGAATTGGACTTCAATCTCATGAGTGTTTCCCAGGTCTGTGATCAAAAGCATTGGATGCTCTTCACAGATAAAGAATGCTTTGTACTATCTCCAGGCTTATCCACACCTCCTCCAGAGAGCATTTTACTGACGGCCCAGAGAAAAGAAAATCTCTACGTACTGGACATGAATGAGGTTACTCCATCTGGGAGCGTCTCCTGCTTTTTGTCAAAAGCCTCAGTTGATGAATCAGCTCTCTGGCACAAGAGATTAAGCCATGTTAATATCAAAACCATTAACAAATTGGTGAAGAATAATCTTGTCAGAGGGATTCCTGACAAATAATTTCAGCTGGAAGATCACTGCATAGCATGCCTAAAGGGGAAGCAACACAAGAGTTCTCATAAGCCCAAGACCCTGAACTCAAATGACACTCCACTGCAACTATTGCATATGGATCTTTTCGGTCCTACAAATGTCATGTCTATGGGCAAAAATTCATACTGTCTGGTGATAACAGATGACTACACCAGATTCTCATGGGTATTCTTCTTGAGAACTAAAGATGAAACTACTGAAATTCTCAAAACCTACATTCTCAGGGTAGAGAATCAAAGCAATCAAAAGGTGAAGATCATAAGGTGTGACCAGGGCACAGAATTCAAAAACCACACCTTGAATTGTTTCTGTGAAAGCAAGGGGATAGAAAGACAATACAGTGCTCCTAGAACTCCTCAACAAAATGGAGTTGCTGAAAGAAGAAATAGAACTCTTATTGAGTCAGCACGATCTATGCTGGCCGACTCTAAACTGCCACTCACATTCTGGGCAGAAGCGGTTAGCACAGCCTGCTATGTGCAAAACCGAGTTCTAATTGTCAAACCCTTCAACAAGACACCCTATGAACTATGGTTCCAAAGAATTCCCTACATTGGGTTTCTAAAACCTTTTGGGTGTCCATGCACAATTCTCATCACACATGGGATTCTTCCTAAGTTTGGTGCAAAATCTGATGAAGGATATTTCGTAGGCTATTCCTCTCAATCAAAGGCCTATAGAGTATTCAACTCAAGAACAAGAATTGTAGAAGAATCTACAAATATGGAATGCAGAGAACACATTGTCTGTGAGCAGGGAAAAGGACCAAACTGGCTCTTTGACATAGATTCTTTCTCCCAGATATTTGAGCCTCTCACCTTCTCAAACATGGAGTCTACGTCTACACAATCTCCTACCTCAACTTCATCCACTGACTACAGAATAGATTTTCCCAAATCTTCTCTCAGTCTGAGAAAACCATCAGCTGATCCTCCAGCAGTTGTGGAAGCAATTGTAGCAAGTGAAGCAGGAACAAGACTGTCTGAGGTAACCAGCAGCAGCCTATCTGAAACTGACAATCTAAATGAAGACTCTTCGGTACATGCTGTAAATGCTGATAATGCTATTGCCGAAAATATTGAACTGGACAATGCTGTTGAAGACTCTTCCACCTTGAATGAAGAGTCCCCTGATCAAAATCAAAGCAATCTGGAAGAAGGGATACAGTTGGAGGTGGTACCAGCACAGAGGATCCATAAAGAACATCCTCAAGAGAATATTATTGGCCAAATTCACCAAGGAGTTCTCACAAGAAGCAAATCTCATGAGGCCAATATATACTTGTTTTCATGTTTCCTATCCCAGGTGGAACCCAAGAAGATAGATGAAGCACTCAAACACAGCAGCTGAATTGAAGCAATGCAGGAAGAATTGCTGCAATTCAAGAGGCAGGATGTCTGGAAACATGTTGATCTTCCAACAGGAAAATATGCCATCGGCACACGATGGGTCTTCAGGAACAAGCAAGACGAGAGAGGCATTGTAGTAAAAAACAAAGCCAGACTTGTAGCTCAGGGCTACACTCAGGAAGAAGGAATCGACTATGATGAAGTCTTTGCTCCCGTTGCCAGACTGGAGGCCATCAGAATCTTCCTGGCATATGCTGCATCCAAGAACTTCACTGTCTATCAAATGGATGTAAAAAGTGTCTTTCTGTATGGGAAGATTGGTGAGGAAGTATACGTCAAACAGCCTCCAGGCTTTATAGATCCCGCACATCCTACTCAAGTATTCAAACTAGACAAAGCTCTATATGGCCTACATCAGGCACCAAGAGCCTGGTATGAAACCTTATCAGGATATCTACTAAGCAACAATTTCAGAAGAGGTGCCATTGACCAGACCTTGTTTATCAAAGATGAAGGGGGAGAAATCTTACTAGTTCAAATTTATGTTGATGATATCATCTTTGGATCAACAAGGAAACAACTGTGCAAAGACTTTGAGATTCTGATGCACTCAAAGTTTGAAATGAGTTCAATGGGTGAACTCAATTTCTTTTTGGGTCTACAAGTCAAACAGGTCCCAAATGGAATCTTCATCAGCCAATCCAAATATGTAAAAAACATTTTGGAAAGATTCAAAATGGCTGACTACTCTGCTGCAAGAACCCCTATGCAAGTTCATCATCAACTGACTCCAGACAAAGATGGTCAAGATACTGATCAACATCAGTACCGTGCAATGATAGGGTCTCTCATGTATCTCACTGCCTCAAGGCCAGATATCATGTTTGCAGTATGTCTCTGTGCACGATTTCAAGCAGCTCCAAAAGCTTCACATCTTCAGGCTGTCAAGAGAATCTTTAGATACCTAAAGGGTGCCTCAAGACTTGGACTATGGTACTCAAAAAATGACATGTTTAATCTGTATGCATACACTGACAGTGACTATAGGGGATGCAACTTAGACGAAAAGTCCACTTCAGGAGGATGTCAGTTTCTGGGAGGAAGGTTAATTTCATGGCAGTGCAAGAAGCAAACATGTGTTTCAACTTCTACAGCTGAAGCATAATACATTGCAGCTTCAAGTTGCTGTGCACAAGTCATTTGGATAAAAAATCAAATGTTAGACTATGGGATGAATTTTATGGTAACTCCAATTCACATTGACAACATGAGTGCTATCTCAATCACAAACAATCCGGTGAAGAACTCAAATACAAAGCACAATGACATCAGGTATCATTTCATAAGAGATCAAGCTGAAAAAAAGAGGATTATTCTAACCAAAGTTCATACAAATGAGCAATATGATGATTTGTTTACAAAACCTTTTGATGAAGCCAGATTTAAATATTTAGTTGAATCCATTGGTATGATGAACTTTGATTAAAATCTTTCTCTAAAAATTTCTATTCTAAAATGTGTTTTGTCTTATGTTGTAAATAAAAGTTATCAGTCTGCAGCACTTTTGCTTTTCAACTGCTGACAGGTTTAATATTCAGCAGCAAAGGATTTGCCACTGACTGCCTTAAGTTATCAGCAGGAACAAGTTTTCCTGCGGATAGCTTTAAGGCCATCAGCAGCAACATCCCTGCTGCAGATCATTGCATCTATCAGTAGCAATTAAGTTTGCTGCTGACAGACTTAACCTTCCGCAGCAACCAAACTTGCAGCGGACAGGCTTATCCATCCACAGCAACCAAGTTTGCTGCTGATGGGTAAATTTAAGTCCAAATTAACTTTTACCCGCTGTAAAAGAAATCAACGTCAGTCTTTACCATGACTGCCTCGGTGCATTACAGCTGTAACAATAAAAGGTAAATAAGGTTGTACGGTACAAGTCATTTTGCTTTTTCTCACCTCTGCCGTTATAAAAACAAAATCAAATTTACTTACCAACCCTTCACCTTCAGCATCACTTTCTCACAAGTCCCAACCAACCCTCATCCACCAACCTTCAAACCTTCCATCCATGGAAGGATCTCTGGAAATCAGTCAGGTACACTGGAAATCAAAATGGGTATACAGTAGAGAAAACGCTGATGGGCCCTCCATGGAAGTACCTCTGTCACACTCTTCTCCAATGCATATCTCAGAATAAAAGCAAATGGCATCAAGTAAACTCCGCTCTTGCCACCACAAAGAAGAAGGACAAGGTGGAGAGTTAACTCCTTCTGGATGTTGTAATCGGCTAAGGCACTACCGTCCTCGAGCTGTTTTCCGGCGAAGATTAGACGCTGCTGGTCTGACGGGACGCCTTCCTTGTCCTGGATCTTTGCCTTCACGTTGTCGATTGTGTCAAAGGATTCGACCTCAAACGTGATCGTCTTACCAGTTAGGGTTTTCACGAAGATCTGCATTTTCGCCGATTTGGAGTGATAAGATGAAGCTATTTCCAAAAAGGTACTCAGGGGTCAATGTTCCATTGTTATCTACAATGCCGAACATACAAAGTACCCCGGGTGACAGTTCAGCAATCCCAGCTGATACTGATCCCACACCCTCCACCTCACAACTTGAATAACAGTCTGCTTCTACTATTCGAACCCCTGTGCATACCACTAAGGATGCACAGCTACAAAAAATCACTTCACCTCTTTTGGATGTTATCGATCAACCGGAATACAGGGTCCCGGTTGAAACGACTAGAAAAGGGGCAAGAGAACTCCTTCTTCTCTTGCCTCCAAGGCCCAAACCCAACCTAACAGCCCTCACTCAGAATCACAACATTCTGGTGAGAATATCATAAGGGACAGCCACATTATTAGGGAGACTTCTTTGGATGTCTCTCTATTATGATCAGGATCACTTCCCGGATCCATAGAACAGCCCCCTGAGCCTTTCCTTTTTCTTGTGAACTTAAGTGTTGAGGAACCTAATCAAAATGATGTTCCTTCTCCAACTACTACTATCTCGGAGGTACTGATTGATCTTGCTTCCAACACACCCAAACCCAAGTTCGTCTACCCTGAAGGTCCACTCTAGGAGTTATGAAAGAGTGGATGTGAAAGAGGCTGTCACTACTGCTGGTCCATTAAATGACTAGTAGGACAGTGACAACATTGCTCAGACCTCAACCACGACAACTCACAGTGAGGATGTTTCCTTAGAAACTCCCTTCACTGAGAGGAATCCCAGGTGCCAATAAACCATGGGTGATGGGGATGAAGAGGCCAGGCCTAAAGCCCCATCTGGATCCAAGGATTCCACAGCTGTGGATGAGGACAGACTGTAACTTCATATCTTGAAATTGACGGCCAGGATGGTCATGCTAGAGGCTGAAGTGTCCAAACTAAGACACCATGTCTCTATGCATGAAGCTCATAAATTCCAAACTTTTCCTACTCTCTCCCTTGTATCAGTGGGCACCCAAACATACACTTATTCGTCCACTGATGCACCCAAAAAGGGGGAGATGGTCCCAATGGAGGATATAAGGTTGAAAGGATAGTCAGAAACATGCAAAAGCTTCAGCAACGAAGACAGTAAGAGAATTTTGATAGACCAGTCTAGGGGGAGTTTGTAGAAACAAAGACTGATGGCTACAAAATTTTAAGTACAAATACAGCTGATCTCACAGTTTGCTGCTGATCAACAAACTGCTACGGACAAGCTTATCTGCTGCGGATACTTGTTCTCCTGCTGAAGAACAAATCTGTTGCGGATAGCTTTATCTGCTGAAGATCATTCTTGCTGCTGATAGCTGTGTTCCTTGAAGGCAAATCGTCGTAGCTGACTATCCATACCAAGCGTCACTGATAACTTTCTGCAAAAGCAACTGTCACACTCAAAGCAGAAGGAACCTCAATGGCACAACCAATGAAACTAAGCAATGCTCTTCTCCAGACATGCAAGCAATGTGTAGGTCCATGTAACTCAACTACTGATCGAACTCGTGATATGACGTTTCTATAACACGAAGTGCGGAATCCTTCGTATTAACGTTTGTATACTAATTGACAACTCAACACAACACGTGTAAATAAACTTCTTCAATATATTCAGATTCAACAATGGTTACAGACTCAATCAGACAAACTAGTTCTCTCTGATCTCTCTGTTCCGGTCACTGTCTAATGACTCTGTAACACATATATATAGAAACACACCTGCTGTAAGCGAACTTGTTAAGTTCGCCTCCAACAGACCAAGCGAACTTAATAAGTTCGCCTCAGTTATACCTAAGCGAACTTATTAAGTTCGCTTCTGATAGACCAGGCGAGCTTAACAAGTTCACCTCTACGCTCACTAGTTAAACACTTAGCAACTTTTAAACAATTACATACCAAAAACATAAAGACATAAAATCTAACTATTACAAGCTTTTGTCATTACAAATCTATGTCCTAACAGACTCTCCCTTGACAATAGCTTGATCTTCTGTCTTCAGTCTTTATCTTGAACTCTTCTAGTTTTCTGGTAGTCTGCTTCCAGCATGCACACCGTATCTTCTGCATATCTCCAAAACTCTTTTATATTGTAGACCTTGTTCTCTCCATTCATCAGTATACATGATCTCATTCTTTCGCAATGTCCTTTGATCTTTCTTTGAAAAATTAATAAGATTCATTGCGTCATAGAAACACACAATGACCTTATTATCTTTATCTTCAACCCTTGCTTCACCAGTAATAACATCAACATACCACCATTTCATATTCCCAAGAAAGTCTTGAGGAATATTCTTTAATGGTATCTTGTGAATAGCACGCACTGGTCTATACTTGTATCTCCAGGTTACTTTCCCAGTCTTAGGATCTGTAATCTTCACTCTTTTTCCCTTCTGTGGTTTCAGTCGTTCATACTTACCCGAACTACCTTCTTTCTTTATCAGGTTTGCTATCACATCAGCCAAACCATTCTTCGATCTATTTATGAGTGGCTTTGAAGCTAGACCATTTATTTCACACCTCGGCAAGGTATTGAAATATTTGATCCTTGGCTTTAAGTATTGAACACCATCAGATCGTTTGATTACAAACAATTTTGATTCACCATCATAGAACCAACTAATGATCCGTCCTACACACTGCTCTTTATTCACATATTTCTCTTTCTGAGCAGATTGTGCGGGAGACTTAGGTAGCACCTTCATCCAACTGTTTACAACTTCTCTCCACTGTTCTCGTGTCATTCTTGTATCTCTGAACATCACAGGTTCTTCATTAATCTTTGGAGACTCAGTGTGAGTAGTTTCAGTTTCAGCACCTTTATTGAATTGAAGATTCTCATCATCAGTATCCATCTTTGAGTCAGCTGTATCATCAGGCAATGTGACATCTTCAATAGAGTCCATAGAGTCAGTTATTCCATCATAAGAGAACTCAGGAACAACATCCTCTTGGATGAAGTTATAAGGCACCTTAAGACCGTCACAGCCTTCATATGTAACACTGTCTTTATCTTTTTCTATTTCAATCTCTACTATTTCTCCTTCTTCTATCTCAGTGTCTGACATATCATCTTCTATGTCATTGAATAAGTCATCAATGTCATCAAGACATTCAATCTTTTCAGCTTCTTCTTCTTCTGAATCTTGAAAGAATTCTAATAACATAATTTCTTCTTCATTAGTACCAGAAGTATCTTTATCTTTGTTTCCTTCAAGAGATTGTGATGTCGACTCCCCCTGAACTCTAGATATAGGATTAACGTCAGTGTATTGACGATCACCCTCAATATTTCCAGCAGGATCATTGTCTTCATCATCACGTCTTTGAATTGACTCTGTGTGACAAGTATCAGGTATCCTCAACTCCCCCTGAGCGTCAACACGCTGAACGAGTTTGGACACTAAGAATTGCATATCAGCAATCTGTTGAGCTTGAGTCTGAATCACCAGCTGTCGTTGAGAATCAATAAACACAAGAGAGTTAACCTGTGTTTGTAGAGATAGCACTTGAGATTCAAGGAAAGTTATCCTGTCAGAATCAGAAGGCTTGGATGGACCAGCTGTTGATTGTGGAATAGAAGGACCTGAAGTAGTAGGAATCTCTGGAGGAATAGGAGATGGAACTGGAGATGCATCCTTAGATCTTGGAGGAGTAATGATCAGAGAAGCAACAAAATTTGCATCCTCAACTCCTTGAGAAGATTGTGCAGCCGCAATTGATGCAGACATTAACTTTTGTCGTGAAGGATCTAGATTAAAGTCACTGTCAGTGTCAGAACTTTCATCTACCAACGATCTTTTACCAAAGCACTGATCCGGAAGGAGGATCCCGAACAGACTTGCGTCGTGGTCGTCTGGCTTGAGATTTAATGCGTTTTCCCGCATTAGCCAGTGGAATAGCAGCCAACCGTTCATAATGACCTGGAGAAAAATCCCTAGACTCATCAGAATCAGTGCTGTCATCATCAGATAGTGAAGTATCACTTGAACTGGAACTAGACTCAGCGTCTGTCACCACATTCCCTTCTTGTTCATGAATGGGCGAGTTCACAGCTTCATCAACAAAATCATCCATGTTCATACCTAGATCTTGATTAGGATCATGAACGACCTCTTCTTGAACTGGTTCCTGAATAGGAATATTGACTGCAGCTTGGGGAATAGGAACTTGTTTAGGAATAGGAATTTGAGGTTGGATAGGAACTTGTATTTGTTGTTGTTGGGCAGGTTGTTGTGGTTGTTGCTGTGGTTGTTGCTGTGGTTGTGGTTGAGGTTGAACATTAACTCCTTGAACTTGAGCAAGTTCATTGGGATGAAACCAATTATCATTAGGTGGTGCAACATAATCAGGATTGATTAAGTGCCCAAACAGTGGAGTATTAACTGGAATCAAAGCAGCATTTTGTTGTTTCACCTTTGTACAATCTGTAAAGATACGTTTTGACATCGGAGTCAAAGTCAATCGTATGGCATGTTGTGGAAGATCCGGAATAAGATGATTGAGTATCATTTGAATGAATCGTGGATACATCAAGAAACCTTGACCTTCAGCTGGATTTATCTGCATTACCATCTCCCGATAAAAATAAAGCGGAAAATTGAATCTTTTATTCAAAGTTAAAGCCACCATTGCTGTTTGAATAGCCATCTTCAAGCCATCAGTACTAGCCTTTCACGGAGAAATGCATTGGATAATCACGTGCATAAAGTACCTCCATTCCCCCACTAATCCACCTTTCCTAGCTTGTGTATCATTTTGTCTTCCACGATATCCCATCCTTTGAAAACAACCCATAATAAGAGTATTGGGATAAGATATTGGATCTTCAGCATTGCCTCCCAAAACTAGAGCAGCCCGAATTGTCTCTTCTGAAATTGCAATCTCGATATTATTAACTGTTGCACGAAGGACATGTGGTTCCACATCAATATCTTGATGTACAGTATCCCAGAATTGTTGGATGTACACCAAGCTAATAAAAGGATCCGCAGATAATGCAACATGTAGTCTTGATCGATTCAGAAAATTGATAATGCCCTGAAAATGAACTGCTTCAGGCAAATTAGGATCTAACAATGCAACTTGATTATGCTTATATTCAACACGTCGAGCCATCTGTGAAAAATGTCGGACAACACAACAATCATTAGTAGACAAATACATATATGAAACAATAAACAAAACAACAACAAAAAAAAATTTCAAACAAAAAAAATCACAACTCCTTTTCACTTCTGACCCCTAGGCGAACTTAATAAGTTCGCTTAGTAGTGCAAGAGGCGAACTTATTAAGTTCGCCTGACAAGTTTGCTTCGAACAAGTTCGCCTGAACCTGAGACGTTTCAAATTCAAACACTGAGATGTCAAATTTCCGGCAAATCGATCTTCATCATGAAACAACCATGAACAAACAATCGAATAACACATGACAATCAAAAATGAGGATCAATTTTACATTTGGGTCAAAAATTAGGTCAAAACACGTCCTTGTAACAGTTCGACGAAACCCGAGACCAAATCCTTCAAATACACTCAATTTATCGGACGAAATCCAACGAAAATACCTTGGTTAGATTCGCACTTCAATTTCGATCAAGATTCAACCAGAAATTAACACTCACAACACAAATTAAAATTTTTGAGAAATTTGGGCAAGTTCGCTGGCAAGTTCGCTTGTTCTGACGAAGACGACGATAAGACAAGTTCGCTTCGAACAACACTTATTCAGGTTAAGTTCGCTTAATTAAGCGAACTTGTTAAGTTCGCTTAACAAGCCTTCGACGAACAAGATAAGTTCGCTTCACCCCTAAGTTCGCTTCACCCTGGACTGAAAATTAAGTTCGCTTGACCGATTTAAGCGAACAAATTAAGTTCGCTTCACTATTCACAGGCGAACTTAATTACTTTTCCAACCTTTTTGCCTTTAACACAAATTTTACCAACTTCAACCTTTCAAATCTTGAACTTCCGTCAGCAACACATATTTGATCCAATCCCGAACAATTTTAATAAAAGTTTAGAATTTTCATGGAAAGTAAAAAATAAAATCTTTTTGAATTTTATCTATACAGACGGAAACACGTATTTTTGATTTTTCTCTGTACAAACTGAATCACATATTTTGGTTTTTCTCTATACTAACAGAATCACATATTTTTGATTTGAACATCATGAGCAAGAAGATCATATCAGTATTCAATTAATTCATCACACATATTTTCAATTACAAAGGGTAACCTATAGTAAGAGACCATTCAACTCAATTTTGTGCATATTGCATCTTTTTCATTTTGAAACTCATTCAATTTGAATAATATTTGAAATGTTACGCGATAAACTTCAAAGTAAATAAGATCAGGTTGTAAAATGCTCTTTTATTTATACCGAATTTGAAATATAAAACCTGAATTCTTAAAATTGTCAATATTATATTATGTGAAACTATAAGCGTTTATTCTCCAAACACATGTGATTTAGTACCATTTTGATTATAAACATCGTGTACCCCACATATATGCCAAATAAAAAATAAAAGCACTATCTTCAAGACATATATAAGATTTTACTAAAGATTATCCAAATATTCAGAATGAGGAGACATCACTTAGCACATGAATAGCAGAATCCAAATTAGATTGTCTAGGAATCAATGAGATTCAGAATCGAATGATTGAATGTTTTGGCTTATTTTTGTGGAATCATAAGATTCATGTACGTGGATCCAACTGTTATCTGGATTATGAATTCAATGAAATCAGTAAAGATGAAATATCAATATGATTCAAGGGCTAGTATATGTTTGACAGATGTTGTCAAGTACATATCTTGATTATACTTCAAATTGCATGCTTTTTGGGACATGGTCACTGAAGCAAATCGAATGAATAGTGCTAAGGACATAACCCGAAACTGATCTCATAGGAAAATCCTTATTAAAAGCTAATATTCTTTATCTGATAGTGATCTTTTAACACACACACCCAGGCATAAAATGGGTTTAAAGCACAGATGTAATCATATTATATTTAATTTTCACACTACTATTAGTTTCAAAACGCTTTTAGCCTATTGACAATTCAAGTTTCAAATTTTATACACAAATTATAAAACAAAATATCAAGAATAGAACATTCATAACACTATCATTTCTTATTTATGCAGACTTTGAAATTTAGATCAGATCAACTTATTTTAATCATTCATATATCAAGGTCTACTAAGGTCGTGTGAAATGAACTAATCACTGATGTACTATCATTTCTTCTCTACCCTCAAATGATGTCAAATTTTATATTTTTCAATTTGTTTTGACTTTTTATAATTTAGACTTTTTGACTGAAAATGTAACTGCAAAAATGTAATAAAGCAATAAAAGAACCAAAAATTTTTTTCCATGAAATTCTGATTTTGAAAAACTTTTATTCAGGATTGATCATACCAATCATTTTTATCAAGAATTCAAACCTGGTACGATCAAATGCCTTAGTAAACAAATCAGCAAAATTATCTTCAGTGTGTACCTTGACCAGCTCAATCAACCTTTTCTCTGCACAATCACGTATAAAATGATATCGAATTTCGATGTGCTTAGTTTTACTATGTTTAACAGGATTATTCGTTATTGACATAGTAGCATTGTTATCAATAAACATTGGGGTTCCTGTGAAATTCAAACTGTAATCTCTCAATTGTTGTTGTATCCACAGGATCTGTGAACAGCAACTTGCAGCAGCGATGTATTCTGCTTCGCATGTTGAAATCGAGACTGTGGTTTGCTTTTTGCATTGCCAGGATACAAGTCGATTACCTAAGAACTGGCAACCACCTGTTGTAGATTTCCTGTCCAGACAACAACCACCTAAATCAGAATCAGTATAAGCATTGAAATCAAAGTTAGAACCATGAGGATACCATAGCCCTAAACGTTGTTTTCCTTTTAAATACCGAAAGATTCTTTTCACATCAATTAAGTGAGATTCTTTTGGCTTTGCCTGAAATCTGGAACAGATACACACGGCGAACATTATATCCGGCCTTGAAGCGGTTAAGTACATGAGGGATCCAATCATAGCTCTGTAAAGTCGACAGTCTACATCTTTTCCTTCCGGGTCAGAGTTTAACTTATGATTGACCGGAATTGGAGTATCGTATGAAGTATAGTCCTCCATCTTGAACCGACTCAAGATGTCTTTGACATACTTGGAATGATGAATAAAGAAACCATCTTCCATTTGATTTACTTGTAAACCTAAGAAAAACGATAACTCTCCCATCGTAGACATTTCAAATTTTGACTTCATAACACCTTCAAAGTCTTTGCACAACCCTTCATTTGTCAAGCCAAATATAATATCATCCACATAAATCTGTACCAGTAGGTAATCTCCCCCTGATTTCTTTATGAATAAGGTCGAGTCTATCTTTCCACGAACAAAGTCATTCGCCAAAAGATGTGTAGATAAAGTCTCATACCACGCACGAGGAGCCTGATGAAGACCATAAAGGGCCTTATCTAGCTTCAAAACCATGTTCGGATTCAGTGGATCTTCAAACCCCGGCGGCTGACACACATAGACTTCCTCCTTGACCTTTCCATATAAAAATGCACTCTTGACGTCTAATTGAAACACCTTAAAACCTTTAAAAGAAGCAAAAGCTAGAAATAGCCTTATAGCTTCAAGCCTTGCAACCGGCGCATAAACTTCGGTGTAATCAATTCCTTCTTGTTGATTGAAGCCTTGGACAACTAATCTTGCCTTATTGCGTACCACGACACCTCGATCGTCCTTTTTACATTTAAACACCCATTTTGTTCCTATCGGGTACGCACCTTTCGGAAGATCAACCAGATTCTAAACCTTAAGTTTGTCAAATTGAGCAAGTTCTTCCTGCATAGCTTCTATCCAGTTATTGTCATGTAAAGCCATTTCTACATTCTTGGGTTCAACCTGTGAAATAAAGCAAGAATGTGAGCAATCATCAAGAACACCAGAATCTTTAATGCAAGTATACAAACAAGTATTGTCAACAAGAGAACGAGTCTTCACTCCATCCTGTAAATTTCCAATTATATTTGTTACTGGATGATCTTTATGTTCCTTGATGGATGCGACTTCAGGAACCGGCAACACATCAACTTGAGTAGAGTCAGATTGATAAGAATAATCTTGAGGAATTGGAATTTCTGAGTCTAAATTTGTTGGAATCTCCCCCTGAGCCTGTGTCGAAGGTAATGGATCATCACTCAACAGTGCATCAGCAGAAGAATCTTGAAAAATAGCATTATCCTCCTCACTCTCTGAATCTTGCGGACCCGAACAAGAAGCAACATTTGGATCTGGAGCAGAAGTAGATGGAATCGATGAATTGGGAACAGCATTTGGTAGAAATCCATTGTGCTGAGCATCTTGACAAGAATCATAGATAACCGTAGCATCTTCATCAGAAATGTCAGACGGTAAATGAAAAGACTTGAATAAGTTTTCATAATCAAATGCCCAATCCGGACCAATCGCCATTTGTGGTAAAGACCGATTTGAACAGTCAATATGGTACCATTCTTCAACTTGGTGTGTCTCTTTATTATAAACCCTCTTGGTAGTTGAATTTGCCACATACCCCAGAAAAATCCCTTCAATAGCCTTTGCACTGAATTTTGTTGGGACATCTCGAAACTTCAGTAGGGTACACGGATTACCAAAAAGTATTGAGTAGTCCAGATTCGGCTTTCGATTGTTTAGCAATTCATAGCAAGTCTTGTTATGTCGCTTTACGATCAAGACCCTGTTCAAAACATGACAGGCTTTATCACAGCTTCAGCCCAAAAGGTGACTGGAAGCTTAGAATCTGCAGGCATCGTGCGAGCTGTTTCGACCAACGTCCTGTTCTTTCGTTCAGCGACACTGTTTTGTTGAGGAACATATGGCGCACTGAATTCATGATGAATTCCTTTTTGTAGACAGAATAAGCCCATTTTGCTATTCTTAAATTCGCTGCCATTGTCACTCCTGATTTTTCTGACTTTCAGATTGAATAAGTTCTCCAAACCCAGGATTAAGTACTGTACTAACTCAGTAGTCTCAGCTTTAGAAGAAAGAAACTTAACCCATGAAAATCTGGAGTAATCATCAGTTACGACCAAACAATACGATTTCCCACCAATGCTCCTAATACTTATAGGACCGAACAAATCCATATGCAGAAACTCCAAAGGAGTTACGATATAATTCGTCGACTTCGATTTGTGAGATTTCTTTCTTTGCTTCCCCTTCTTGCACGGAATACAATCATCAGGAACTGAGAATTTCATTTTCGGAACTCCAAGCACAAGATCATTCCTAACAATGTAGTTCATCTTCCTGTAGTTTATGTGAGCTAGCTTTCTGTGCCACAATATTGAATCAGATTCCGACGCCTTGGAGAGTAAACATGTTGGAATTGAATCCGTTGTAGTAGCGACACTCATGTCAAGGACATATGTGTCATTTCTCCTTGGAGCCTTCATAAGAATCCATTCATCAGGAATCATAAAACCCGGTTTCAGAATATAACATTCATGATCGTTGAAATGGAACGAAAACTTCTTGTCACAGACTTGTGATACGCTTAAAAGATTGTGTTCCAGCTGCTCAACATAATTCACCTTTTCAAATTTTACTTTGTCATTCTTTAACGTTCCCTGGCCTGTTATGTACCCGCCTTTATTACCCGCAAAAGCGACATAACCACAATCAATTTTAATCACATCCTCAAGTAATCTAACATTCCCTATCATATGTCGAGAGCAACCACTATCCACATACCAAGTATTGTTGATAGTCCTCCTTGGTTGTCCCTACAAAAACAACGAGAATCAGTTAGAAAGTGGAACCCAAGCCATCGTGGTCTTGGGTCGTCCTGATTGATCAAAATAAACAACTTCTTGTAATTTACAATCAAGTTTATCATTCACATTAGGAACAGAAGTTTGACAATCAGAACTTTTCAAAGAAGAACCATTTTTATTATTTTGAAAAACATTATTTGATATATTATTGTCAGATTTAGATGTTTCCAAAATTTTCTTTAATTTTATGTTTCTCCTTCTTCTTTGAGGTCTAGACAGTTTAACCTCCTGAAAAGTATCTTTTGAAATCCTAACTTTTGGAATCTCAAGATTTTCTCTGCATACAAAAGATTTAGTATGCAATGAATTTTGTTGTTTAATTCCAGGAGAATGAACAAAAGATCGTCCAGTCATATCTTTATCCAAACTAGAAGACGATTTTCCTTCATCTTTTCTTGTCAGAATTTTCACCACTTTCGGTTGTGAAGGAACATTCTTCATTTTACCTTTGTTCTTGTATGGAAAATTAATCAAAATATGACCAGGCTCATTGCAATGAAAACACACTCGTCTTTCTTGATAACTTCTGAAATACGATGTTTTCCTTGAATTTGAAGAACCACCAGAAGAAGAAGCTTCAGATAAATTCTCAGAACAATTTACCGGTTTCTTAGGAACATAAGTCTTTTTTAGCACTTTCGAAGAATTCACCTTTTGAAAACCAGCCGCAACAAACCCACTTGACTGTAAGACTGGAGAAAGTTTAGTTTGAACCACTTTCACCTCTTTAGGTTCTGTCAAGATGCACCTATCCCGAGTAACTTTCTTCACAACCTTTGGTTCCTCAATTTTCACTTCTCTCGGAATGCCTTCAACCTTTGAATCATCAAACACTTCATCCTCTGTATCAGAATCATACACCATGTCTTCACCCGTCACTGGATTCACTTTTAATACTGTCTTGGGATCAATCTCCTCTTCATGAATGATATCAGGCTCAACTACATAATTTGCATTGAACGGAGGAGGAACAAACCCAATACCAGCAACCCTTTTTGTGGGATCAGCATTAGCATTAAAATAATCCAACACTACAGATGAATTCTCAAACTTTTCCAACTTTCTATGTAACTTTATCACCTCAGATTCTTTTTCAGAAATCTCCTTGTTCTTTTGAGCAACTACTTCATTTCGTTTTTCAATTTCAGCATAAGCCATGTCTAGATGATAACCCTGCTCTTTGTATTTTAACCCAAGAGAATTTAAGTCTCTTTTCAAAGACTCAATTCTATCAATGCATAGTTTATCATTATCTTTCAGTTTCTGATTAACTGAATGCATTGATTTCATGTCACAAATCAAATTTGTGTTATCATCCATGACTTTTTGTAGTTTAACTTTAACAGAAATGCAATTAGAACAAAATATATGACAGACAGAGTCTTTTACCTTAGTCGGGTCAGACATGTCTGCCATGAATACTTTGGCAATCGGAATGTTCTCTGAGTCTACACCAACTGATGCATTTTCTGTAAGAACAATTTCTTCCTCAGCAACCCCTGTCACAGCATCAGAATCAATACTCTGCACTCTTTCTTCCTCATCATCAACACTTGGAACACTATCACCATCACATGAATCATCACTAGAACTTTCATCATCAGTAGACTCTTCTGGTTTTTCTGAATGAATTTCTGTTACAAAAGCCTGACTCACAGCACCCACCAAATCTTCCAGATGAATGCCCCAATCATAGTTTTCGTCATTTTGAGCAACTAAAGCTGATGATGCAGATGCATGATTTGTATTTCCAGAAGAACCATGATTTTGATTACCAGATGAACCATGTGGCTGATTCCTATTATGCTGAAAGTTAGATTGCTTCTTTTGAGAATCAAACTCTACCTTTGGTTTCACACACTCCTTAGCAAAGTGACCATACTCTTGGCAGTTGTAACACCTAACTTTGCTCTTATCAAAACCCATACGCGATCGACTATTTGAACCAATATATTTTCTCCCAGTTCTCTTCAAGAAATCTTTAGCTTGTCTCATTAACATAGCCATATTCCATTGGATATTCATTTCTTCCAGATCAACAGGGTCAATCTGTCTAAAATCTTCTTCTATTACCTCAGGATCATGTATTTTTCCTCCAATGAAATTCTCATATGATGCTATGAATGAAGAAAACATAGCCAAATAATCATCACCAACTTTCTGATTCACATGAGATCCAGATGATGTTGAAGCAGTAGTAGCAGAAAATCCAGCATGGCTCGTATGACCAGAATAGATTGGAACTCCAGAACACTGGTCATTTGAAGACTCTTGAGCATCACCAGAAAAGAATGCTACTCCAGTACCAGATTTACCAACAGATTTGGCAAAATACATCGAGGGATCCTGGATATGCTCCATATTAGTCTCTTTCTTCTTCATATTCATGTCATGTGACTGAATTTTCCCTAGGACTTCTTCAAGAGACATAGTTTTGTACTTAACATTTTCTTTGATCAAAACCGTATACACATCAAACTTTGATGGTAAAGCCTCCAAGAATTTATCATTGATTTCCTCAGTCTCATATACCACAGATGCACTAGCCAGTTCACTAAGAAGATGAAAGAATCTTGTAGCAAGATCATCCAAAGATTCATTCTGAAAATGTTTAAAAACTAGGAACTGCTTCTTTAGTAACTCTTTTCTACTTTTCTTCACATCTAAACTCCCTTCACACCTTTTCTGTAGAGCTTCCCACAGTTGTTGAGAAGACTTGAACTGTTTAAAACTGTGATAAATTTCCTTTGGTAGAGACATCGAAATGCTAGCCATTGCTTTCTTTTCTCGATCAAATAATACCTTCTCTTCAGTAGATAAAGCAGACACTGGTTTTGGAACATCATCTTTTCCCATCCATGAATAAGTTGGGTGTGTATATCCTTCCAAAATTGGAATCCACAAACTAGTATCGGTAAAAGATACGAATTGGTCAAACCGATCTTTCCAATTTGAATAATCAGCTAGATTCAGCAACTTCGGAGGTTTTTGAGATGTACCTATCTCATTGTCATAATTGAACATGTTTGTGACTTGAACCATATTTGCCATTTTTTAAAAAAAAAATCTGAAAATTTTTTAAGTATTGAGCTGTTTTTACCCTCAGGCGAACTTAATAAGTTCGCTTTAGTGAGTACTAAGCGAACTTGATATCAGGCGAACAAGACAAGTTCGTTTAAGGAGGAAATCCAATAAGTTCGCTTAACAGCTAAGTTCGCTTGAAATGTGAGAAGCGAACTTAATAAGTTCGCTTGCTAAGTTTGCCTGCATAGGAACTCAGCAAGTTCGCTTAAACTGTTGTAACAGATTCAACAGATTCTTCACCCAAACACGAACCGAAACCTTCAAAATTCATGATTTTTCAGCAAATTGATGGAATTTAAGGAAATTGAACCGTAGGATTGTGAATTTTATCAAATAGAACAATTCTATCGGACTAATTTTGTCAAAAACCCTTCCAAAATCATGAATTCAGCAAAGAAACGATCTTCAAGAACTTGAAAAACTCCATTGTTGCAGAAACTTCAAAAATGTTGAATTTCTTGTCGAATTGTACACACAAACCGTCACTAATCACCGAGAATCGTAGTTAATTCACGAGCATAAGCTCTGATACCACTTGTAGGTCCAGGTAACTCAACTACTGATCGAACTCGTGATATGACGTTTCTATAACACGAAGTGCGAAATCCTTCGTATTAACGTTTGTATACTAATTGACAACTCAACACAACACGTGTAAATAAACTTCTTCAATATATTCAGATTCAACAATGGTTACAGACTCAATCAGACAAACTAGTTCTCTCTGATATCTCTGTTCCGGTCACTGTCTAATGACTCTGTAACACATATATATAGAAACACACCTGCTGTAAGCGAACTTGTTAAGTTCGCCTCCAAAAGACCAAGCGAACTTAATAAGTTCGCCTCAGTTATACCTAAGCGAACTTATTAAGTTCGCTTCTGATAGACCAGGCGAACTTAACAAGTTCGCCTCTAGGCTCACTAGTTAAACACTTAGCAACTTTAAACAATTACATACCAAAAACATAAAGACATAAAATCTAACTATTACAAGCTTTTTTCATTACAAATCTATGTCCTAACACAATGATGCATAAAGAAGACGCTTCAATAAAGTTAGCTAGTTTAGCTTTAACGTGTATTGTTAGTTTTTGTATAAGAAATCAACGGTCTGTGTTCGATCTGATCCCTAGAATCAAGGGTCTGTCTTGATTCTAAGTTAGTATAAATACTGTGTAAACACTTCATTGTAAGTGTGCTTTCGAATTAGAGTTTTCACTTGTAATCGTTTATTCACTAAGCTTAATACAACAGTGTTCTTATCAGTATTCTTTCTGTTTACTCGATTGTAATTGTGTAGTTGTTATTGTTTCCGCCAATCTCAACTAAGAACAGAACCATCTTATAATTTCACGATCCAACAAAGGATCTATCTGACGATGAGATCTTATACTTAGAGCCTGACTATTCCAAGGAAGCACATATCGATGCTCTCTACAACCTAGAAGAAAGAGAGATCGACTCTGGTGATGATTGGGATGAAGATGATGAGGATGTAGTGATAGAAGTTCCCAAGGGCAACGGGGAAGGAGAATATGAGTTAGAAGATGGAGAGATCTTTGAAGTTCCATCCTTCGAAGCTCATCTCGACACAGGTTCAGTCGAGCATGCTAGTAATGTTGAAGCCTCGACTTAAGCCTCCCCAGTTGACCCTACACCTGTGGATCCGGAGGCACCGAAAAAAAAAAGATATGCCTTCTACTTCATCTAAGGGTCCAGCTCCTGTTTGGCAGAAGACGTCTATCATAGACAAACAAGGGGCAACAGGGATGATCTTGGCTGTAAGGTTCGAGGAGGATAAGCAGTTGTTCGCAATCAAAAGATCTGGGGGGGTTTAATACTTGAAACCAACCAGTGAAGCGTTCAACTCCTTACCCAAATACGACCTTGTGAACCTAGCAAACCGAGAGTTGCTGGGTCATTCTAATCACGCAGTGGCGATAGATTTGTGGGTGGTTCTATAGCGGGAAGCATGATCTGGGAAGTTTGATATGTTCAAGCCTCAAGTGCCCAAGAGAGTCAAGGATAAGATAGCAAGACATCGTGTGACTAAGAAATTCTTAAAGAAATTGGTATACAAGCCAATGCTATGTGAAACCAATATTCCCCTGAGCAAGTTATCTCAGGATATCCTCGGTGACATGTGGTACTGGTATGTAGATCCAAAGACGGGCGAGGCTGTGGTGATTGGAAAGGTGAGGTTAGAAAGTGGATGCTTAGTGCCGAGGGAACTAATCAGAGTATTTGATGAAGTCTGCTTCATTAACTTCTCTGTGAAAGATCTGGAGGCACTAGCAGACAGGTATTGCATGCATACGGAATTATGGACGAAATTCCTTGCTTCTAAATACGACAAGGTGATCAAGTTCTGCCTTAACTATAAGAAGAAAAGGGAAGCTAAAGATGCATAGCTGTGAAGACTGAAGACTAAAGATCCAAGATGATCCAGAGCTGTTGTCAAGGGGGAGTTTGTTGAAGCACTTTCCTGTGACAAACACTCTGGATAGATAGAGTCTTAGTTTTGTAATTTCATGAATGTATTTGTCTTTGTTTGTAAGTATCTGTATGTATTAGTTATCGAGTTGTATTTACTTTTACATATTAACTGTTGCAGATTTCTCTAAGTGTTTTACGCACTTGTATGTGGGCAGGAGATAGTTCCTGCGTACTTAGCAAGTACGCAAGAATACCTTTGCGTACTTGCTAAGTACGCATGAGCAAATTGCCCTGCGCACTTGCTAAGTGCGCAGGCATCAGGTCGTGTATAAATAGGAATGGTTGACAGTAGATAAGTACGCAGTCATAGCAGCAAATACGCAGAGTTTGTAATCTCTGTATTTCTCTCTATAACCTTCAAGTGCTTATAATAGACGAAAGTTTAAAGTGATCTTCTTGTCGGTTTACTTTGTGTTGTAAGACTCTCCACCTAGTCACGGGTATTCCGCACCCGGTCCGACTAGTAGACCCACTTGCATGTGACGATCCGCCACACCCGAGCGACCTACACTTAGCAACAGGCTTAGCACCAGGCACTAAGTCGATTCGAAACTCCACTTCTATTTCGGGAGGTTTTTCTGGTAATGCTTCGGGAAATACATCAGGAAAGTCACATACTACTGGCACATCTTTCAATTATTTATTTTTTACTTTGGAATCAATAACGTATGCCAGATAGGCCTCATTGCCTTGACTCATAAAAGTTGTGGCTTTCTTCATAGAAATGATTCTAACGGGTGATCTTATCTTATCACCGTGGATCGTAATCCGATTGTCGTCAGGAGTCTGCATCTAAACTGCTTTCTTGTTGCAAATGCTCTGGGCATCGTTTGCTGCCAACCAGTACATTCCCAAGACTACATTAAATCCTTCGAGGATCATTGGATATAGTTTAACAGGGAATCTGTGTCCTTCAAGATTGATGAAACAATCTTGAATGACTTCTGCCACCTTCATCGTTTACTCAAAAGCTGTTTCGACTTCAAAGGTTTCACTTAATCTTATGGTAGGTCTAGCTAAGGAAGAATAGAAATCTAAGGATACAAAACTTCTACTAACTCCTGAGTCAAATAACACAGTAGCAGGTACGTTATTAACGAGAAATGTACCTAATACTACGTCAGGAAGTGTCTTAGCTTCTTCTGTCGTCAAGGTATAGGCCCTACTCTTGGCCTTTGGTGCTTCCTTCTCCTTTCCATCCTTAATCAACACTGGTGCTAAAATCTTCAGGGTTGGGCATTCTATGATTCGGTGTCCGAGTTCTCCACACTTGTAACACCTCATTCCTGACTTATTTGGGCAATTGGTGGCTATATGCCTAGGCTTACCACAACTGTAGCAAGAATTTATCCCATACCTGCGTCCTCCAGTGTGTAGTTTACCACATTTGGTACATTTAGAACCACCACTATGTTCCTGCTTCTTTCCTCCTCCTCCACCTCCTCCATTCTTCTTGTTCTGATTTTTAGAAATGTCAGACCATTTTCTCTTTGATTCCACAGGGCGAGAACCGAAGACTTCATCGTACATTATCGAAGCAAGTTGTACGGCATACCGAAAAGTCTTCAAGTCTGAAGTCTTTACTAACCTCCTTATCTCGGATGGTAAACCCTGCACGTATCGCTTGATGCATACAGATTCATGAGTTATCAGATGGGGTACTAAACGAGCCATTCTATTAAACTTGGTAGTATACTCTCGGTGAGTCATACTACCAGCTTCCAATGTAAGAAAATCTCTTTCGAGTTTGTCCATCTCATTATCTGGACATAACTTCTCTATTAGCAATCTTTTCAACTCTTCCCAAGTCATCCGGTCAATAGCTTTTATCTCCTAAAGCTATGACTAAGTTTTCCCACCAGCACAAAGCTTCTGAAACAAACGAGTGGGCTGCATACTTGACTTTCTGATCGTCTCTACATTCACTGATCTTGATAACTGCTTCTATCTCTCTTATCCACTGATGAGTAACAGTGGCATCCTTCGTTCCTTCAAACTTAGGAGGGTTTCCATCTTTGAATGCCTTGTAAGGACATCCCTTCTTTCCTTTCTTCCAAGTTCTTGCCTCATATGAATCATCAGATTCATAATCATAATCGAAATCATCCTCATCCTCATCATCTAGCTTATTATTTCTTTCCATCGGTTGAGTCTTATCATTCTTCTTTCTATTCTCTTCTAAGCTTGTCAATAAAATTGGCAGAGCCGTGTCTAACGCTATGGCAACAACCATGTCTACAAGATTCTTATGTTGTGGATCAACCACAGGCTCTTATATCCATTCTTCTCTCTCTACATGTTCTATCTCTGGTTTGGCATTGGCGGTAGACCGCGTTTGCCTTCTAGGATTATTGGGATTAACTATTCCTCCTCTTCTGCCTTTACCTCTACCAACCATTTCTTTACAAAAAGATATGGAATGTTTTAGTATTCACATGATGGATTGATAGCTAGAACACAAGTGTATTGTAAATATTAATAACTGTGGCCACGATGAAATTAATCATTTACGCGACTTTTTCGGTGCTCTAGTTATCTTTCCATCAGGTTCCTACTAAATATCCTTACCTTTTTCCTTTCTCTATCTTTAGCATCAGGCTATCTTAACTGGCATCTCTGCTGGCATTCTCACGGTCCCTTAATCTTAGTTTAAGTTTAGATACTTGGGCAAGTATCTAAATCTCTTAAACTATAGCTCTGATACCAACTTGTGACACCCACATCCCGGATCACCCGTGATGCCGGTCACTTGTTGGATTTACTCATGAACATATAGTAAACAGAGATCATACACAGCGGAAGACTTTAAAATACTATATTTATTTCACAAAACTTGTCTTAATGTACATTCTAAAGAAAGTGCAAACATTTCTATTCTAATGCCAGCCTGCCAGAGAATGCCAGATAGCCCACCACATGCCTCTACTTTAGCCCCTTGTCTTTACTACAGGAGCCTACGTCTTTACCTGATACACATGCTTAAATATATATCAGCTTACGCGATGAGTTCTAAGTTTTAGTAAAAATGTCTTTGACCTCTGTCTCATACATAAATGGATTTATATCACATGCAATTTAAACATCACATTAACTTCTTGCCCAAACATAATACTTTAAACTTGCACACTTGTCTTTTCGAGGTCACGTCAACCTCAAAGCGGTCGTCACCACTTATACATACCCTTGTACAAGGTGCCATACTATATTCCACAAAGAATGCAGTATATATCTACGTCTTAAGTTGTAAGATATTATGTGGCATTTGGCCAGACGTGACAAAACCATTCTTTTCTTTACGGACCAATATGGTCAAAATGTTTGACATGGCAAAACATGCCAAAACTCTATCTCTTTCTCTGTACTCTTAGTCAAGACAATAAATGTCAAGACCTCTATAAGTCAAGGTAAAACCCTGACTCCTTTGTCATTACTTATCTGGGCTTACCATGATAAGTTGTAAAACATTTTACATGTCAAAACCATTTTCTTTCTCAAAATCTTTTTAATGTGAAATCATGCCAAAAGGCAAATTTCCATTCTAACTATTCCTTCCTAAACCAGTCCTTATCCTAAATCCTCGTAAAGGTTTCTCCATGGTATATTATAAGGACAAGGTGGTTATCCTCCCAGAGTAGTACCTCCAACAGAGATGTTCCTAGGAAAGAATGACGGGTACAGGAGGGATTTATACACCACTCTTTCCTTAGACAGAACATTCTATTTGCCTGATAACTACATACCGGTCGGATGGTTACCCAACGCTTCTTTGATATCTCATGAATACTCCGTTACTTAGTTTTAATATTTAGACATGTTTTATACATAACCTCTTGCAACATGAATGCTATCCCAAATATTTAAATTAAGGTATATAGCATTTATGTAAATCTTTCTAGCATGCATACCGGCCCAAAACATTTAAAGTAAAACATTAAAAAGGGGCCTCGTAGAACTCACCTCTAACTTCTTTCTTGTTTAGATAACTTTTAAGCATAACGACTTGGATTAATGTCCTAAGTCATCATTACATTACTTAATCATAAGTTCCTAGATTAGTGAAAGTAACCAAGTCATTAGGAACTAGTTGGAACCTTACCTCAGAACTATCTTTTGCGTATTGGAACCGAAAAGCTAGAAACCGGACTTCTATACGCGAACCGGGGCTCGGGCCACGCTTCCCTAGGTTAACTAGGTGTTTGAAAGTGTGTTTTGTTGTGTAGGATGGTCAAAAACCGAGCTCTTTGTCCAACTATTTATAGGGTTCCCGTCAGGACCGTAGCGGACCGCTAGGCTCTATGGTGACCGTCCGCTAAGGGTTTAAGCGGTTTAATCCTTTGCTTAATAGATAAGTAATGGACCGTTAAAATATGCAATGGCGGACCGCTAAGAAAATTGCGGCTAGCGGACCGCTAGGATCCGTATGACGGTCCGCTATAGTGTTCCACGCGTCTGCTAGTCAGCTGACACGTGTCACCTCCTCATTATTCCTTTGCGCCCTATGTAGCGGACCGCTAACCCTTCAGGTGGCGGTCCGCCCTCACTTTTTCTCATTTTTAGCCCTTGGATTTTGATTTAATTACAACCTGAACCCTTGTACTTTAACATAATGCCATTTAAACCCCTATGGTTTCATTAATTGACCACTTTATTCTCTCAACATATATTTCTTAAAAACAAAAATTGGGGTGTTACACCTCTGCTCAGGACTTGATCAAAAAGACGTTCACTTTAAGTATTCAATTATTCTGTATTCAGTTCATTCCCTTTGAAAGACAACAAAAAGATTTTTGGTGTGTTTTAGCTTAAACTTTACAAAAGACAAAAATATTTCTTGCATTCACTTAGAAAAACCAAAAATATTTTCAAAACTTCCGAAAAAAACTTTGTTACAAACAACAGGTGAACATATCTATCAGGTACGTCTCAAAATACTTCGTAAATAAGGAATTTGAGTTAAAATTTGAGGCAGTGAAAAGTCATGTGTACTTAAGCAAGTGCGCATAGCCTAAGCTATGCGTACTTATAAATGCGCACGACCTGAATGGCGGGGTATATATAACGGCACATAGCATTTACTCCTCATTCAAACATTCATCTTCTACACTACTCCACTGCTCATTTTGGCTCAAAAATTTTGGTGTTACTAAACCTTTTTTCAACCACAAACTCAGTTGTACAACCATCTCTAGATCATCTGGTGAGAATCTCAACCAATTCCAACCATTAAATCATCCAAAATTCAGTGATTTGGTGTTCTTTAGACTAGGGTTCTTGATGACCGATTTTTGTGATCCAGATGATGTGTGCATGTAAATTTGGACAACCATTCATGTTTCTAGTCATCAAATTGAGTCGTTTAGCACAAAATTCAACATTTTAACTTACAAATTTGGATTTTGATCTTGGTTTGGCCCGTAACTTGCGTCGGCCCATGTTTGATCAAAATGTGTCATGTGTTGTTCGATACTAGCTCTAACCAAAGTCACATTGCGTTTCATTGCCTATCTTGACACCCTTAGGATAAGAATTACGGACATTTGACCTTAAATTGACGAAATCGGACTTGCACAAAAAAACTGAACTTCACACTGACCATGCGTACTTACATGTACGCATAAAGGATTTTGTTTATGCGTACTTGCTAAGTATGCATGACAAGTTTTGTCTATGAGTACTTACACAAGTACGCATGAGGCAGTGTTGTGAAATTTTTATAAGTCCAAGATTTTCATTAATTGTATATTATATCTTAACTGTTAATATCATTAAATTGTTCTAAACTTATTTTATTGTGTTTATTGCAGATATGGCAATAAGACCGCACATGGACTAGTTTAACCTCTTAGCACTTATTGACCCCGAGTGGAAGGGTGCAAATATTAACTATCAACAGATAGTTACAGTTCTGAATAGGTCAAAGATCTCCTATGCGATCTCTGCAAATCAAGTTGTCTCCCGTACCTATCTTGAATAATTTTGTACACAGCCGAATTAGATTGCACACAAACTCCCAATGTGATTACAACCAATGTGGCTAATGAAAGGATAGCGATATCTGAAGACGCAATCCATCAGGTGCTACAATTCCATGATCAACCAACATATCCGACTAGTTATCCAGAGTATGTTATAGACAGATGTTGGAGGCAACTGATGGGGTATGTTGGACGGATAGACTACCCTTCATAGAAGAAGATGTGGCTGTTAGACCAATGGAGATACTTTGCACACATTATGATAATGTGCATTCCAGCTCATAAGGCTGGTAAAGACGCCATGGGCCATGATTTGGCTTCTGCCCTGTTTGGTCTTTCACTCAATAGAGGTTATAATTTCTAACGCTACGTTTATAAGTCAATATTGGGTCAAATCAATGCAGCGAAGAGATTTAGGTTTCTATTGTACCCACACTTTATCCAATTGTTAATCAATCATTTTTTGCCAAATCTTCCACCAGTTGGGCAGCAGTTACAGGTAAGGCGTATGGATAAATGGGTATTTGTACAATTATTGAAGACTAGAGCTGCAGAGCCAATACCCGTTCACACACCTCTATTTGGGCATTTGATTGATGAAGCTTATGTTGCCCCTACCGATGAAAGATGGTACAATGTAAATTCTAAACCAGAATTAAGTGAACATTCTGGTGAAGAGGAGGTTGGATAAGACGGTGATAGTGATGATGATTCTAATGGAGATGATGATTTTGATGGTGGAGGAAATGATAGTAATAGAGATGATAGTGATAGTGGTGATGGTGGTCACGGTGTAGAGGATAGTGACTCTGAAAGAACCTTAACCGAATCTTCTGATTCCGATGACACATTGGATCAAAGGAATCCAAGAAGGAATATTCAAGAATCCCTTCACGAATCCTCGTCCAGACATAGAAGAAGAGAGAGTTCAGATACAAAGTTTAAACTCGAAGATGAAAGTTCTGACATCGAGAATGAAGATCCGCACATAACTGAAAGGAGAAAAAAGTTCCGATGTGATCGTCTATGGCGTGTGGTGATGGAGGAAATTAATGCACGGGGACGAGCACAGCGAACTCCAGAACAACCAACACAACTCTATATCAGGAGAAGATGAAGAACAATCACACCAATAGTTGTTCCTACTATTCAGGAAATGACTCAACAAATGGTCTCTCTTCCTGCTACAACCACCCAAATCACAGCTACAACTCTCCGACCTATAATGGCAGAGTCCATTGTAGTTTCCACAACAGTTGCACCCACAACAATCCCAACAACATCCATCCCAGTAACTATTACGGCTGGTACTTTACCGCCCATGACTCACTCCATTGAGTTTCGTGATATGGGCCACCATATTGATTTGTCTCGGCTATTTGCTGATACGATACACAAGACTAGTGAAGCTTCTACCGTTAGGGAAGTGGTTCCAAGAAATGCACGAATTTCAGCCTTAGAATCTCAAGTTGCAACACAACAAGCTCAAATCAACTCTCTGATTGATGAAATCAATAGGCTCACACATCAATGGCAAAGCATGGAAGAGCAAATGAAATCCTTCTTTGAACTTCAAACCATTCAATTCAAGCTTAATGATACTGTTTTTGGTAGACAAAAGGCGATGGAAACTCAGATGTTAATACAGAGGAGTGACCATCAGATTATGGTTGACATGGTTACCAAATTGACAAACCAGCTTGCGTCTCAGGGGGAGACCAGCAAGAAAGTTGAGGAAGAAGCCTGCCACCACATTGACCTTACAGGAGAAAAAAGGATCAAGACGAGGATCCTGGTGCCAGCACCTCAGGTGTTGCTGGTGGTGAGACACAAGCTGCTTTAGCTACACCACAAGTAATGCCTGCGGCATAGCAGGAGTCTAGATAAAAGGAAGGTGGTGGTGGAGGTGACAAAGGAAAATCAGCGGCTGAGGTATTGGAAGAGTTATCTGCAAGCCCAGATTTGAAAAATGAAGCAGTTATTGGTGCATTGGCAGAGTTAGAAGAAGGAGAGATTGAACTAGGTGATGACTGGGATGAAGGAGGTGATGATGTGGTGATTGAGTTCCCAAAAGGTTATGGTGAGGGGATCTATGAACTTGAAGATGGGGAGATTTTTCATGATGCTACAATACCCGAACTAGCTGAAGATACCTTTGATAGTGTTGAGGCTACACCAGCTGAGGTTCCCCAATCTGACCCAGTCCATGCTGCAGGTGAAAGTAGTAGCTCCTGGAGGAGGATGTCTCAGGAGTGGTTTAAGAAGACAAAGCCCCGTGGTACAAGCCACAATACACAAACAAATATGGCGCTGCATGCACGATTTTCTCTGTTTTGTTTGAAAATGACAAGGGGTTATTTGAAATAAAACGTTCTGGTGGGGTGCAATACCTAAAGCCAACAACAGAAGCATTCAACTCTTTACCCAAATATGACCTGATCAATCTAGCTAATCGTGAACTATGTGGCAATACATCTTATGCGATAGCTAAAGGTCTGTGGGGAGCTTTACAGAGAGCTTTACCGAGGCGTGTAAACGACAAAACAAAGATACATCCAGTAACACGCAAGTCCTTGAAAAAGCTTGTTTTTAAGCCAGTACTCTGCGAGACTCACATATCTCTGAGGAGAATTCCTCAAGATGTGTTGGGAAACATGTGGTACTAGTATGTAGATCCTTTACCGGTGAGGCTGTAATGATTGAGAAGATGAAGCTTTCAGGAGATTGTCAGGGTGTTTGATGAAATATGTTTCATCAATTTTTCTGTGAAAGATTTGGAAGTGTTGGTGGACAAGTATTGTTTGCATACAGATGAGTGGACCAAGATACTAGCCACCCGTTACAAAAAACTGGTGAAATTCCGCTATGACTACAAGTCAAGGCTAGGTGGCGGGAGTCAAGTTGGATGCTCATAAGAAGACTAAACACATCTAGAGGTGCTGTCAAGGGGGAGTCTGTTGTAGCATGTTTTGGTGACAGGCACTCTGGATCATGCTTAAGCTATTATTATTCATCTTTCAGTCTTGTCTTTGTATGTATTTGTATTTGTCCTTGTTATTATGGAGTTTTAATGTCTGAACTTGTATTTGTAATCGTTTGCATGTTTTTGTTGTACTAAGCAAATACGCATGGAGATTGATTCCTGCGTATTTGTCAAGTACACAAAGTGGTCATTTGTACTTAGGAAAGTACTCATGAAGGATGTTCATGCGTACTTACGAGTATGCATGACCCAGGTTCTATAAATAGCTTGGTTTGTTTCACTTTTCACATGAGATGTAACCCCAATCATAAGTATGCACGAGTCAGTTCTGTAACAGTCCAGAAGTCATTTCCTTGTGTCTGTACTTGTGTTTGAAACGCCTCGTTATAATAGATCGTGTATTTATAGTACGAGCTTGTGTTGTTTGTCATGTTTACGTTTTTCGTTGTACCGTGACCCACCTAGTCACGTGAATTACGCACCTGGTGACTAGGCTACATACTCACACGATCACGATCCGACACACCCACCCGGAGGGACCTATAATTGGAAAGGGTCAGAAGCCACATGGGAGACTGAATCAGAAATGAGGGAGTTGTACCCTCGATTATTTGACCTATAATAGGTTTCGAGGACAAAATCTCTAATACGAGTTGTAGACTTGTAACATCCCGAAAATAACAAAGAAAGATTAAAGTGAAAGAAGACGGGTCTCGAGAAGGGACAAGTATAAGAGAAGAAATGATAAAAGAGCATCAATGGGCTCGTGGGCTTGGGTTTTTCGGTCGGGCTGGAGAGGTGCAAGGAATGGCTTGATAAGCCCTTGCCTCCCTCCCTTGCCTCATTTCATCATCTTCATCTGTAACATCCCAGTTTCTCAGATAAAACGAGATTTGTATTATGTAATTAATTGTAAAGTGTTGGAACATTTGTGTGAACCAGTCTTGTAATAGATTAGGTCTTTATGATTTCTTGTTTGTAATGTTTTCTAAGTTTTTGTTAAGTTGTTGCAACAGGCGAACTTAACAAGTTCGCCTGATATAGTTGTGGCGAACTTAATAAGTTCGCCTAAGGCAAGTTTTGGCGAACTTGCCAAGTTCGCCTGTAGCAACGTGTTGCCTATAAATAGTGCTTAGTTCGTGTTGATTGGAACTTCAGTGATTTGTAACCTGTAAGCACTTTTATCAGAGTAATACAACAGAGAGCTTATTGGAGATCTTGTCTTTGTGTGTGATTTTGTTGTATGTGTATCTGTTCGGGACGCGTGTTTTCGTTATGATTCCGCACTACGAGTATGTGTTACGTGTTATACGTCTGAGATTGATCCGTAGACCCGCTGGGACCTATAATTGGTATCAGAACTATTGCTCTTGATTAGAGATCATCGTGTGACATTGTTTCGATTGGATTTGCAATCAAAGACTGAGATTTTTGAAGAATTTTGCATTCATGGAGTTTCTTGATGTTTTTGAAGAGTTTTTGGATTGATTTCATCATTTTTTGTGTTGATTTGCCAAAATTGATCCGTTAGAAGTGTTCTATTTCACAAATTGAAGAATTCGACGGCTTGAATTTGATCAATTCCTTCAAAATCGCTAAATATGATGATTTTTATTCTGCTTCGTGCGTTTAGGTGTTAGAACATTCCTCCTTGTTCTTCAGCTGACACACGTGAACTTGTCCAGGCAGTTACAGGCAAACTTGTTAAGTTCGCTTCTTCCTGATCAGGAGAACTTGTTATGTTTGCTTGCTAAGTTCGCTTTTGATAGAATTTGTTCAAAATTTTTATAAGTGTTGAATTTTTCACGATTGCAAAGATGCTATGTTCAAATCAGGCTAGTGTGAACAACATGACTCATTTACTGAACTATGATATTGAAATTGGTACTCCAACCAAGCCACCAAGGCTGATGAACTTAAAAGATTACTCTAACTAGAAAAGTCGTTTTGAGAACAATGTTAACATTAGTGATACAAGCTTGTGGATTCCAATTAGTGAAGGATACAAACACCCTATTCATTCTCATATGGGAAGAGCATATTTTCCAAAAACAGTTTCAGCTCTTACAGTTGAAGAGAAGCTTTTGTATGATAGAGAAAATAAAGCACTGGCTATTTTATCAATGTGTCTACCTTTAGATATATATCATACTTTCAAGAATTTTACTACCTCGCGTGATCTTTGGGAAGGGTTAGCCAAGAGATGTGAAGGGAGTACTGATACAAAGAAGAGCAGGAGAGAGTTGCTGAAAAAGCAGTTTAGTGTGCTCAAGTATTTTGATGGAGAAACTATTGATGAACTGATGTCAAGATATTATAATCTTTTGAATGAGATGGTGAACAATGATATTTCATACAAGAACAGGAAGGTACTTAAGAAATTTCTGGATGCTGTACCAGCTCATTTTGAGATGTATACCATAGTCATTAAAGAGCAGCCTGGATTTGATGAAAGGAGTCTTGAAGATCTGATGGGAAAGATTCAATCATATGATTTGAATAAACAAAAGAAGGATACAGTCTATCAGGATCCAAGCATTTATTTTCGGTAAAGGTACATCTACACAGAAATCTGGAGTTGCATTATTTTCTGGAGATATTTAAGAAAGTCCCAAGGAGAGTTCTTGTAATGAAGGTTCATGTTTCGTTGCTTCAAATTATGGATGTTCTAAAAATTCCAAGTGTGACAATCATTCGTGGTCTAAAAAAATATCTCTTAAAGCTGCATATGATATGATGGCTATGATTGCTTCATTTCTGACTTCATATGAAAACTTTATAGGAGGCAAAAGAACTGATCCTAACATGATTGAGGAAGATTTCAAATAGTTGGATAAAAATGCTTTAGATGAGATAAATATACAGTAGAACATGGCTTTATGGATGCGACAAATAAAGGAACACTTGATGAAATATGGAAAGAAGTTTATTGGGGCATCTAGCAAAACAAAGATGGGTTTAGACAAGTCAAAAGTAAAATGCTACAACTGTCAGGAGTTTGGACACTTTGCTAGGGAATGCACAAAACCAAAAGTTCATAATCATAGTTCTTCAAGTAACCAGAACAATCAGAATAAGCAGAATACTTCCACAACTTTGATGTCTCAACAAGATGAAAACTATGACTGGGGTATCCATTTGGATGATATTGTTGGTCATGTCAGCCAAGCGTTTCTTGCTAAAGTTCATTCTGAATATGGTATTGATAGTAGTTCTTCTGATGGTGACTCAAGTGATTCTGGGAGTGTTGCTGAGGTTGAAGAATGTATTATTCAGAATGATGAATCTAAGTTTTCAACTGAAAAACTGCTTGAAGATAATGGGGTTGCTGGAAAGGTGACTGAGAAGATTGTTGAGATGTTAACTGAAGATAATGCATTCATGGCTGATTCTAAACAGGTACAAAAGGTTGTTTCTTGTACTAAATGCATTGAATCTGATTTGAAAATTACTAGATTGTGTGATGATAACACAAATCTGATCTGTGATATGAAGGCAATTCACACATCTAATCAAATTTTAAAAGAAAATGAAAATCTTTTGAACATTAGAATTGAATCTTTAAAGGAAGATATTAAAGTTTTACAAATATAAGTAAATGATCAAGCTTTTCATCTTGATGTGGCATATTCTAGATATGAAAAGAAAATTAATGAACTTGCCCAATGACAGACAGAAGTAACAAATTTGTTGAGAAAGCTTGAAAATTATAAGAATTCCAGCTTTCTGTTAGAATATTATAATGAGAAAGCTACAAATGAGAAAGTGGTTGGAGGTATATGTTATTGTTCTTCTTTTGATGATAAGGTTATTGGTGAGGGAGTTAGCTTTTGTCCTCCGTTCAATGGTAACTATACTTTTCGTAGCATTGAGAAAGTGACAGAAGAATATCTAGAGCCAAAAACCGCCCTTAAGGTGAATCCAGCTATCGGAGAGGATATGGTTTATGATTATTCTAGCGATGATGAAACCTTTGATCCAGAAAAGGCTGAAGGCACTGTGAAAGAATGTAAGGTTAATGAACCTGTTGTGGTCAAGAAAGTAACCAGAGATGCATCCTGACTGGACCGGATGAGAATACTGAACAATCTCACCCTAAACCGTTGAAACCATTTGTGAGTAGTGGGTTTGATTTTCAAGGAACTAATGAGATTGAGAAGACTTCAAATATTGATTTTGGGAAAAACAAAGTTGATTCAGATAAACCCAAGGTTGTTCAAACATTTATCACTGACTCTCAGTGTGATTCATCTAGTTCGAAGGGAATTCAGAAAGAAGTTAGGGTGTACATAGAAAGACGTGCTTGTTTTCATTGTGAAGTTGTTGGTCATATTCTGAGAAATTGTCATGCGAAGAATAAGGGAAAGTGTCTAGAAAATCCCAGTCTGGGAAGACTTTTCGTTGAACCACCAACAAAACCGGTAAAGAAACCTCTGAAAGTTAAGCATGTTGAAGCTAAGTTTGTGAAGAAATCTGTTTCTAAACATGAAGTTTCAATTCTTGACAAACCAAAGACTGAGAAGATTGAATCTTCTGGAATTAAGAAGAATGGGTCACCGGTTGAAATTGAACAACAGAAGGTCAAATTATCGAGACCTCAACGTAGAAGAAGAAACAAGAGATTAAAGAATATTTTAGATCAATCTGTGGTCCAAGACAATGTTGAATCTCCTGCATCATCAAAGCAGAATGAAATAGTTCAAGTACAATCCAAATGGAAACCAAAGAAACAAATTTCTGACTCTAAAAAAAATCTCCTAAAATAGAGGAGAGATTTGATTGTGTCTTAAAAGAGATTGTTTATTTCGATGACTCAAGCCGACCCAAGACCACAATGTCTTGGGTCTCCATTACTAACTGAATATTGCTGTCTATGTGAAGGGGACTCCAAGGAGGATTGTCGGCAACCACTGGTATGTTGATAGTGGATGTTCTCGACACATGAAAGGAAACATTAACTTATTTGAGAATGTGAGAGGGATACAAGGAGGATATATATCCTTTACAGGGAAGAAAGGCGGCAACATTTCTAGTCAAGGAACTGTGTCCAATGGAAGATTGAGTTTTGAGAAAGTCAACTATGTGGAGCAGCTCGAACATAATCTGTTATCTGTTTCACAAGTGTGTGATAAAGATTTCTCATTTCACTTTAACAAGTCAAAATGTTTGGTGTTGAAGCCTGGTTTTTAGATACCTGAAGAATGGATCCTTATGAGAGCTCTAAGAAAGAATGATACGTATATGCTCGATATGAGCACAACGATGACTTCTTCGTCTGTTCCAACGTGTCTTCTATCTAGTGCCTCTGAGTCTGAGTCAACTTTGTGGCACCGGAAAATGGCTCATATAAATTTCAGAAAAATGAACTCTTTAGTGAAGAACGGGCTAGTTTTTGGTGTTCCAACCATGAGAATTCAAGTGAATGAAGACTGTATTCCATGCAAGAAGGGGAAGCATCACATGAAATCTCACAAATCTTAGTTGATTAATTCAATTGCGAATCCTCTCAATTTGTTGCATATGGATTTATTCGGACCTGTTAGTGTTAAGAGTGAAGGCGGAAAATCATAATGTTTGGTAGTGATTGACGATTATTCAAGATTCTTTTGGGTAAAATTTCTAGTTTCGAAGGATGAGACATCTGAGATTCTTAAGTTCCTGATTGTGGGGCTTGAGAGTTTGTTCAAACTGAAGGTCAGGAGGATTCGTAGTGAAAATGGGACAGAATTCAAGAATGAAAATATAGGTTTTTTTGGTTTACAAAAAGGCATCCATCATGAATTCAATGCTCCTTATGTTCCTCAACAAAATGGTGTGGCTGAACGGAAGAATCGAACGCTGATTGAGATGGCTCGCACAATGTTATCTGACTCAAAGTTGCCAGTGACATTTTGGGCAGAGGCGGTGAACACGGCGTGTCATTTCCTTAATCGTGTTTTGACCGTGAAGAAACACAACAAAACGTGATATGAATTGCTGAACAATAGAAAGCCAAATCTAGATGATCTGTTGCCCTTTGAAATCCGTGCACTTTATTGAAGACTAGAGATGTTCCAACGAAGTTCAGTGCGAAGGCAATTGAAGAAATTTTCTTGGGATATGTTGCAAATTCTCACAACAAACGGGTGTTCAATAAAGAGAGCAGACAGATTAAGGAGTGGTTTCACATTGATTGTGATAATTGCACGGTTCCCTAGGATGCCAAAGGACCGTCATGGGATTTTGATTATGATGCTTTGTTCAGATCATTTAATGTTCATCCTGCAGTGTCTCTTGTTGAAGCAAAAATTTTGTATCAGTCCTGCTGTAAAGATGATTCAATTGTTGAGCCACAATCTGTTGTTCCAATTGTGGTTACTCCTCCCGTTGATCTGACTGTAGCTTCGACCTCGGGTACAACACATGACAGTGACAGTGATGATGATGAAACTGTGTTTCAGGAGTCTTCTAATGAGATCTATAACATAGTTGATGATTCATCTACACCGGCACAGTCTGAGGGGGGGATGCTTCTAATCTTGATACTATGACCCAAACTTTTGATATTTCTCAATCTTGTGTGCATAAACATCATCCGACTGATAACATTATTGGTGATTTGAATGCAGGTGTTCAAACTAGACATCGTTCACTTGCTGAAAAATCATGTTTATATGCACAGATCGTGGATACAAGTATTATGGAAACATGTTTGCATGCTTGTTTTATTTCTCAAACAGAGCCCAATAATGTGGCTGAAGCGCTTGATGATGATTGTTCGATCGAGGCTATGCAAGAGGAGCTAACTCAATTTGAAAAACTACATGTTTGGGATTTAGTTGACTTACCCAAAGGTTCAAGATCAATTGGTACGAAATGGGAGTTTAAGTGCAAACGTGATGATTGAGGCGTGGTGGTACGCAATAAGGTGAGGTTTTTTATTCAAGGATTTAACCAAAAAGAAGGTGTTGACTACACAGAAGTTTATGCTCAAGGTTGCGAAAATTGAGGCGATCCGTTTATTTCTTTCTTACGCATCTTTCAAGGGGTTCAAGGTATTCCAGCTAGATGTGAAAAGTGCTTTTCTGTATGGAAAGGTGAAGGAAGAGGTTTATGTTAAACAGCCGCCTGGTTTTGAAGACACCAAGTTCCCAGACAAAGTGTTTAAACTTGATAAGGCGTTATATGGTCTTCATCAGGCTCCTCGTGCCTGGTATGAAACTTTGTCTGTGCACTTACTCGAGAACGGATTTGAGCGTGGTCAGATCTATTCCACTCTTTTCATCAGAAAAGTAGGGGGAGATATCCTACTAGTTCAAGTCTATGTGGACGACATAATTTTTGGGTCGACGAATGTTGATATGTGTAAAGATTTTGAGAGAGTGATAAAGCTGAAGTTTGAGATGAGCAGCATGAGAGAGATATCTTTCTTCTTGGGTCTTCAAGTTGAACAGAAAGAAGATGGTTTCTATATTCATAAAACGAAATATGTGTCGGATATTTTGAAGAAATTTGAGATGTCAGATACCTCAGCGTTCAGTACTCCAATTCCTGTAAATCACAAGCTAGATTCTGACTCGAAAGGGAAGGAAGTGGATTGTAGGTTATACAGAGGAATTATCGGGTCTTTAATGTATCTGAATGCGTCCAGACCTAACATTATGTTCGTGGTATGCTTGTGTTCGAGGTTTCAGTCCAATCCGAAGGAATCTCATCTGATTGCTGTAAAGCGGATCTTTCGATACTTAAAGGGTAAACCAAGGTTGGGATTGTGGTATCCTAATAATTCTGACTTTTATTTCAAAGCTTTTACAGATTCAGATTATGGAGGTTGCAGTTTGGATAGGAGATTGACGTCTAGTGGTTGTCAATTCTTAGGGAACAGACTCGTGTCCTAGCAATGCAAAAATCAAACATCGGTTGCAATTTCAGTGCGAGGAAGAGTATATTGCTGCAGCCAATTGTTATTCCCAAATCATGTGGATTTAGCAACATTTGAGGGATTATGGACTGAACTTCACAGAGACACCAATGTTCATTGACAACACTGCCACGATGTCCTTCACAAACAATCTAGTGAAGCACTCGAAAACAAAGCATATTGAGATACGTCATCATTTCATTCCAGATTGTGTAGAGAAAAGATTGATTGAGTTGGTGAAAGTCCATACTGGTGACAATTTTGCTGACCTATTTACCAAAGCGTTTGTTCGCTCACGGTTTGAATCTCTTACTCAAATGATTGGAATGTTTTAATCCAACGTGAAAATGGTTTTCAAAAGGGTTTTTCATGGAAGTTTTCTTTTATTTTTTTAAGTAAATTATTTTCATGTTTTAGTTTCTTTAGTTTACTTGCTTCTGAAAAACCAAACAAATTGAAAAAGATAAAAATCGACACTGCTTGAAGTTTTAGAGAAGAAATGATAGTACATCGGTAGGTGATACACACATGACCATAGAATGACTACCTGGTTTCTATATTTATGTTTGAAGTTTATACTTATATGATTTGATCTAAACTTCTTAGTCTGCACAAACAGGAAATGATAGCTTCATGACTGCTTGACACTGACTCTATAATTTATTAATTTGGATATCTGCATGTAATTTGAATTGTCAGTAGGCTAGAAGCGTTTTTAGACCATTAGTAGTGTGAAAACATAATGATCTATGTCACAACTGTGATTTGAACCCATGATATTCCGTGTGTGTTAAAAGATTATTATCAGATATAGAATATGAGACTTTAAGAATTTCATGAAACCAGTATCGGATTATGTCATTAGTACAAATTTTCATTTCACTTCACTACCCATGCCCCGAAAAACATGCAAGGTGTTGTTGAACTAAGATATGTCTTGATAACATCTGTCAAGCATATACTAGCCCTTGAATCAAAATCACTTGATTATCCTGATTCATTGAAGAGATCTAGATAATAGTTGGACCACATTACCCTAAATTATTGAATCAGTCGATTCTTTATTCAATCTTTCATCTGTTACATTATATCATTGATAATCATAAAAGCCAAACCAATCTATATGAATCACTTAATTCTGAATCTTTATGATTCTTTATATCCTTTGGGATCTGCTTCTTTTCCTATGCTAATTCATGTAATTCATCCTGGAGATTGATATACATATTCTTTTACACAAAGTCTATATGTCTTGAAGATAGTGCAATTTACTTTCTGTTGGCATATTTGTGGGGTACACGTTGTTTTCATATAAATGGTACTAACTCACAAGAACGTGGGATAAAAACGTTTTTGGTTTCAAATCTTATAATGCTGAGATCTTGAATTGACATGTAATATATTGCAAATTCGGTATGAATAAGTTAGCATGTCATGATCTGATCCTGTTTACTTTGAAGTTTATCGCGTATCATTTCATGATTTTCAAAAGGTTTGATAGTTTGTGAATGATAAAATTATTAGTTTTGAGAATTTTTTTTTGAGAAATCAAAGTGAGTTGTACAAGTTACATAATTGATGAGTCAAGATCTGTATGTACACAGAATACCATAGGTCACCCTTAGATCTGCTAGGGATTTTATATCTGGAATGTGTGTTTGATTCATCATATATACTGATATGATCTTCTTACTCGCAATGTTCAACCAAAAACATGTGATTCAGTATGTATAGATAAAACCAAAAAGATTTGCTTTTATTGTTTTACTACTATACTTCATTTTGAAAAATTCAAAAAGATTTTAATGTTATTTTTATCTTGCATGAAAAAATCTTACTTTCTAGGATTAAGTTGCAGAACAGGTTGAATGTTTGAAAGTCGACTGGATCGAATGGTAAAGTTGGAACTTGAAAAAGTTCATTTGGACAAGTTTTGGAATAGGCGAACTTGCCTACGTTAGCTTGTTATGTTCGCCTTAGGAGGGGTGGAGAACTTATTAAGTTCGCTTGAGTTGGCGAACTTGTCCATCTGACTATATCAAGGGATGTCAACGAACTTGATCATTTTATCTCATTATACTGACTTGTGCGAACTTAATCAGTGACTTTAGTGACTTATGCGAACTTATCTAACTTGAAAATTCGGTGTGTAATCATTTGCTTTTGTGTTCCAATTCTTATTCCATATCAGATTGCGTTTCATTGTAAGGTAGATTCATTGATTTTCATCCGTTGTATTGATCACAATCATCGTGTTTATCTTAGGGTTTCATCTTATCAGTTATGTGTGCAATTTGAGGTACTTGTGTGATGTATATGCTGAAATTGATGGTTCATTTGTGTTAATCGGTTGTTGTCGAAACCAGTAGTGACCCTGATTCACTAGAATAACATTGTTTGTGTGATAGTTGAATTCTGAAATTGTTCGAGGTTTGAGCGAACTTGCTCAGGCGAACTTAATAAGTTCGCCTCTTGTAACTCTAAGCGAACTTATTAAGTTCGCCTCAGGATCAGTACTGCAAGGACTTAGCATTTTTCAAGTGTTGTGATTTTTTTTTAACTTGATTTTTTTAATTTTTTATTTTTGAGTTTATTTTTTATCTTTTGTTATGAAAATTGCAAATGTCTAATCATGCTTTCTGAACAAGTGATGGATAGACATGTTGAGTATAAACATAATCAAGTGGCTTTGCTAGATCCTGATATGGTTGAAGCTGCAAACTATCAAGAGATAATCAACTTCTTGAATCGTTCCCGAATCAGAGTTGCTTTATCGGTCAATCCTATCATTAGCTTGCTATACATTCAACAATTCTGGGAGACTGCTGTTCATGACACAAATGCTGATCCAAGTGTGATTCGTGCTACTGATAAGCTTGCAATTTCAGTGGATACAATCAGAGCTGCTTTGAATTTAGGAGGAGTTAACACATACCCTATTATGCTGCCAAATGTTCTTATTACTGGGTGTTTTCAAAGAATGGGTTATCGTGGAAGACCAAATGATTCTCAAGCACGTAAGGGAGGTCTAGTGGGTCAGTGGCGGTACTTTATGCATGTGATTATTCAATGTTTGTCTCCAAGGAAAGCAGGCGTTGATGGATTGAAATCGTCTTTGCAAGCAGCCATGGTGGCTTTAACTCTAAATCGGCCGTTTAACATTGCTCTTTACATATTTCAGGAGTTGGATACTCAAATTACACCGCCTGAGGGTCAGGGTTTCTAAATGTACCCTAGATTCTTGCAGGTCATTATTAACCATCTTATTCCTAACTTGCCCCCGTTGAATCCAAGATTGACTCTTACTCTAATGACCAAGAGGATATTCTCTTATTGTAACAATGTAAAACAATAAAATCCAGCATTGATTCCGGTTGTTACTCCGTTGTTTGGGCAAATTATTAACCCTAATTATGTTGCACCACCAAATGATAATTGGATTCATGCTAATCCTGCCATGGAATATCCTCCTGTAGAGCAACAAGATGAACCTAATGATGATGCTAATGATGATGATAATGAAGAAGGGAATGCCAATGATGAAGGGAATGATAATGATGATGGTGATAATGATGCTAATGATGATGATAATGATGCTGGTAATGGTGAAAATGTTATGAATGAAAGTGTTGATCAATTAGTTAATGAGAATGAGCATGTTGATCAGCCAGTTAATCGAAAATGAAGAAGTATTGATTGAGGAGAATGTTGAAGTTATTATACCATCTCCACCTCAGGCAGAAAATGTATAAGCTGAGGATACAAACACTAGTTCCAGTTCCAGTTCGAGTTCTAGTACAAACTCGAGTGCTACTGAAAGTGATGGGAATGATGCAACGAGAGAAAGAACAAAGGACTTTAGTCCTGAGCATTATGCTTAGTTGGACAAAGTTCCTCGGAAAGAGGCACTTCCTACAAAGATGGTGTCCAAAAGAAAGAAGTCAATAGGTAAGAAGAAAGTGAAATTACCAAGACACAAGACTGCCAGGGGTCCTCCTCCCGGTGCAGTTCTTGGCAACAGAACATTACAAGATGAATCGTCTGATTCTGATTATGCTTCTTCTCCAAAATCACAAAAAACTGATGGCGTTGGCTATCCGAGCTGCACAAACTGATGTGGACTTTGTGGACTCTTTTATTATTAGTCCAGTTCCATCAAAATCTCCTACTCCACAAAGAACTCCTACTGTATCTCGTACTCAAGATGAAGCAGGTACTTCTACAACTTCGGATCCTAGAGATGCCAAGATTAATGCTTTAGAATCTCAGGTGCATAGCTTACAAAATCAAGTAACAAGTTTCCAGACTCAAGTTGATGTGCTTCAAGCAAGTGATTTCCAGCATCAACAAGATATTAATGCTCAGAATAGACAGATTGCTAAAATGCAAATTTTGTTATCACACCTTTTAGAGCGTGTTGACGCTTAGGGGGATAAAGTTGTTGGTGCTATGGATGATGCTTGTCACACAACTAATGTAAATAAACATAATGATGCTGACGAACCAGATGTTGGTGGTGGTTCAGGTGAGCGTCAAAACGCTGATGGCACTATGACCTCATTAACTCAGGGGGAGTCGGATAAGGTTGTTGAAGCTGAGATTATAATTGAGAAAGAAACTTCTGGAGTTGATGCTGATATGTTAGATAATTCATTTTTTGAAGATTCTGATGTAGATGAAGCAGATAAGCAAGAGTGTTTGATGAATCTTGATGATGAAGAAGTGGATGTTGGAAATGAGTCTGAGATTAAGGAAGGAGAGATAGTGGAATTAGAAGTGGTGAAAGACACACATAAGATAGTTTATGAAGGATATAATGGACTGAATATTGACATGGACTTATTCCATGATAATGTGATACCTGAAAAGGTTTCTAAAGGTATTGCAGAGTCAAAAGAATCAGATCATGAAGTTACAAAGCCTAGTTCTGATACTGCTGAAGATAAGCATGAAGATCAAGTGTTATATAAGGATACCGGCATGATCAGTAAAACACAGTGGTTGGAAATGATAAAGAGTTGGAAGAAAGTCTTACCAGCTTCTCAGTCAGTTCAAACTCAGAAAGAAAGATATGTGAACAAGGTCAGGTGTGTTGGTAGGATTGTTAGTTGGTTTTATGAAGATTAGTTCAAGCTATTTCCATAAACAGAACTGACGGTGTTCAAGTATTTGAAGCCACGGCTGAAGTACTTTAACTCTTTGCCGAGATGTGAAATCAATGGGTTATCAACTCAGCCCTTGATTAACAGATCAGGCAATGGCATAGCTAATTCAATAGCCAAGCTGATAAGAATTGAAGGATGATCAGTGAAATATTAGATATTGAAGCCACAACAGGGAAGAAGATTTAAGGATATAGATCCAGTTTCAAAGAAAACGATCTGGAGATATAAATTCAAACCTGTTAAAGTTGTTCCCAAGATTCTTTTACAGATGATTCCTCATGACTGTTTGGGTGAATTAAAGTGGTGGTACGTATATGTCAATACATGTGAAGCAGTAGTTGAAGTTATGCATGGTAAGGTTCTAGCAAGATTCTTTGATGTCATGAATCTTGTTAATTTTTCTAAGAATGATCAAAAGATGCTGAAGCGTAGAGAAATAATGTACACTAGTGAATGGAGAGAACATGCGATGCAGTACAAGAGAGTGCTTTATGTGTGTGTTAAGTATGGAGTGTGTGAAGGAAGCTCGTTACCAGAGAGTTGGAAGAGCAAGACCTGAAGATAAAGACCAAGTTGTTGTCAAGGGGAGTTTGTTGGAACATTTGTGTGACAACCAGTCTTGTAATAGATTAGGTCTTTATGATTTCTTGTTTGTAATGTTTTCTAATTTTTTGTTAAGTTGTTGTAACAGGCGAACTTAACAATTTCTCCAGATATAGTTGTGGCGAACTTAATAAGTTCGCCTAAGGCTAGTTTTGGTGAACTTGCTAAGTTCGCCTGTAGTAGTGTGTTGCCTATAAATAGTGCTTAGTTTGTGTTGATTGGAACTTCTGTGATTTGTAACATGTAAGCACTTTTATCAGACCAATACGACCGAGAGCTTATTGGAGATCTTGTCTTTGTGTGTGATTCTATTGTAGGTGTATATGTTCGAGACGCGTGTATTCGTTAGGATTCCGCACTACGAGTACGTGTTGCGTGTTATACATCTGAGATCGTCCGTAGACCCGTTGAGACCTACATAAAGTGTTAGCGGGCGAAAATTTAGTCAAGTAACATTCTAAATACGTAAAACGAAGAAGCGTGAGGGACATTTTATGCACGATGGACAAACCCGGCCAACAAAGAGGGTTGCCGTATATCGTACGACACAAGGTGGGGCTCCCCATTTGTGTCTTGCGGCTGCCGAGAGCAAGGGTGAAGAGGGAGAGAGCCGTTCGTCGTGTTTCGTATCTAATCCGAGGTATTTTTCGTATCCATAATCCTCCTTTACGTGTTTTGATCCTCGGATAGTCGTGGTAAATGTTTTTGTGGTTCTAGGGTTTCGAAAGGAGCAAGCTTTTGAGGAAGACGAGTTCCTTGGTAATTTGATTCACACGAGTCACACGGATTAGAGGTATATTATCGAAAAACCATTACGTTTAGTTGTTGTTTGTGATCGGGTGAGATTTACCATGTGCATGCATGGGAGCGACCGAACCCTAGGGGTGGCCGGTTGGACGGATGGGTTTCCGAGGAGGGCGCGAGGAAGCGCGGAACCCACGCAAGGCGGTCGTGCTGGTGAGTGTGGGTCACAACAGCCGTAAAGGGAGGCTCACAAGCCGGGTCATTCTGATGCTTCTACTTCATGTGCAGACAAAGTAGAGATTAAGAATAGGGATAGTGAGAATGATGAGTATGAAGAGGAAGACGCGGAAGCAGCATGAAGGGGGTAGTGAGAATGATGGTTGAACCAGTTTTAATAAACTAACGATGGCAGCAGAAGATGGCTCACAGATAGATTTATCCAAACTTTTTAGTGGGTATTTTGTAGTTCTAAAAGGTCTTTCTCGCATGGTGCCTAGACAGAAAAATATATCCAAACTTTTTAGTAGCCACATTAGGTTTTTATTTTTATTTTTTTTTACAAATATGGATCTGTGAATCAAAGTGTCGAAAAATATAAATATTGCCGAATTATTTGCATATTAAGATTCAGTATCATAAAATTGTTTACAAAACCAAAGTTGGTTTGTTTTTATGTAGAAAAATCGACCCATTTGCATGTAATGAAGTTAGTATGTTCTGCAAGGTTTTTTTTTTCATTTTAAGTTCTTAGTCAACAAGGTTTTGTTGATACAGACTTATTTTTATTGATGTCTGTTTTAGGGGAGCAGAGCTTAAGCAGCTGGCGTTCTCTGCTGCTCTTGGCATTACTTTAGGACTGTTCCCAATTGTTAGTATGCTCTTGATTCAACTCTTATTTATACTTAAACACATAAATTGCAATTCCGACTATTTTTATCAAATCAAACGCTTTTACTGGTTTCTATAACCATTGACTTAGAGATCATTCACTTTGCATTCCTTTCCATCACATAAACGCGTCTCTATGTAGTGACCCAAAAATGAAATTTTAGTTTACCAAAATAAAAGTTTCTTCGAGATATAAGGTCTGGACTTTTGTTTGGTTGGACCAATTTTTTAAAGTTATGCTTTGATCCGAATCCGTTTTGATTTGTTTTTAAAACCTATGTTTGATCCGAACCCATTTAAAAATATATGTTTTGATATCAACTTGTTTCACCCGTTATATTTTAGTTGGAATCTATTGTAACTTGTTATTATTTATGTCGTATTTACTAAATTCAACAGGTGGTGGATGATTATTTGAGTTCCACATTACCTCTAGCCTAGAGTTTAATTCTATTATATATTGTTGGATCCCCTTATGTGATGTCGTACTTGAGTCAGATAAGAGCCGACGGTTGGACCAATTTTAAAAAGTTATGTTTAGATTCGCTTTTAAAACCTATGTTTTGATCCGGACCAGTTTTAACCCGTTTTAAAAAAAATATGTTTTGATACCAACCCGATTTGACCCGTTATGTTTTGATACCAACCGGGGCCTATACAACAAGAAATCACACGTAAAAGAAGTTCCTTGACTTTTGAATATCTTGAGTTGGGGCCAGTGCGCAGCTCTTTTGATGAAATTGAAATACTTGGCAAGTTCTTTTCCCTACTATGGTAGCAATGTTACTATTTATATTAAATCTTTTGTTGTTGCTATGTATTTTTTTTTTGGCACTATTTATATTAAATCACACTAATATGTACATAATATAAAATGAAAGTTGATAGCAATAGCTTTGAGTGCATGTGACAATGGTATGGTTTTAAGCGTAACAGTAATATTTTTCGTTTTGAGATGTTTAGGGTCTATGTACCGTAACATCCCAAAATTTAACGAATAAATAATGTTTTCTTTAACCGAAGTTCAGGAAATAAATTAAATAAAAGATCGGGGGCTAGCCGGTAACTAAGCAAAAGATGAAATGTGAGGGGGAGGGTCTTAACCCTAGCCACCACCCTCACAACACCTCCACCATCTTCACAAATTCCACTTGTAGAGAGAGAAAGCTATAGAGGGTTTAGAGAGAGAAAATTAGGAATAGGAATGAGGAGCTCCGGGATTGTACGCCATCATCAACAGTAACTATGGATCATGGATTTGGGGCTCAAAACAGGTATGTAATCAATCAAATCTAAGTTCTTCATGAATGGTGAGTTCTCGAGTTCATTATGATAAAGGGTGGGGTTTTTACGTATTATTTTAGATAAAGCTGATAGATTTAGTATCATGGGTGACGAGAAAATGTCTTGGACGTATAAAGTTCCAAACCTTACGTCCAAATGCGTTCAGATCTGAATCCATGCAAAGAAACGAGTTCTGGAAATAGTTAGGGTTCTCGGCCGAAAGATCTCGGCTAATGTTCTCGGGCAAAGTTCTCGGAGGGCTATCCCGAGAACTCCCCATTAAAAGAGAACTTTGCAGTTCTTGAAAAACCATCCTGAGTACTCTCAATTGAACGAAAACTTCATAGTTCATGGTTAATAAGTCTAGCTAATCACGAGTTCTTAGGATATGAAACTGAGTCCTTAGAATGTGTATGTACAGGTTAAAGAATACATCGAGACTCTCAACCATGCTTAGGCTTATTATACCTTATCACAAGTGAGTTCTTATTGCCCTTTTTCCCTAAACTGTTTTGGGCTAGTATGCATACTAGTAGAAAGATTTGAAAGACAAAGTATAGTATTTATAAAAATGTTATTTTTATAAATTGAAAGAGAAAGCTATAGTTTTTATAAAATTGTTATTTTTATAAAATTGTTATTTTTATAAAAATAAAGGTAAAGTGTTAAAGAGTATAGTACTATCTTTGAAATATATTTTAAAGAAACTAAAGAGTTAAAGTAAAGAATGGTAAAGAAGCATCACTTCGGTGTAGCTTGACATTGACAGATTCGATATTATATGCTTATGTGTTTAATATGTGTTATTTTTCTATGTTATATGTGTTTCAATGGCATTATATTATGTGACGTAGTATAATTGCATAGTAGTTGCAAAGTAAAAATTCTTGCAGGCAAGCAAAGTAGAAGTCTCACCCCGAGGTGTGAGCAAACAAAGTAGAAAGTCTTACCCTGAGGTGTGAGCAAGCAAATGAGTCTTACACTTAGGTGTAAGCGAGAAAGTCACACCCTGAGGTATTGACAGAACAAAATAAAAGTCTTACTCTGAGGTGTAAGTGAGAAAAAGGACCTTGTCCTCGGACATTGATCCATATGTGATAGTTAAAGTATGATATAGTTACTTGTCTTGTACGAGTGAAAAGCAAAGTTGAAAGAGTAAAGCAGGACACCTTAACCGGTTTCCTCAAAAGTAAAGTTTTAAATGAAAGATAGAAACGGAATGATTTTATAAATTGTAACATTGCAAAGTATTAAAGTAAAGGTAAAGGCAAAGTTGTTTTAAAGTAAAGAAAGAAAGCTTATTTTATTTTTATAAAACTAGCTATTTAAATAAAGTTTACAGTTTAAAGTAAAGATAGAACTCACCAACTGTAGAAATAAAGACTGATGGCTATAAAATTCTCTAAGTACAAATGTTGTGTACCTCACAGTTTGGCTGCTGACCAACAAGCTGATGCGGATAGCCTTATCTGCTAAAGACCAGAGTTGCTGCGGATAGGCTTCTCAGCAGTATCAACACTTGATGTTGCTGATAGGCAAATCATCAGCAGTTTTGGATGGTTGCATCTTGCTGTTGATCTCTAACTTTGCTGCTGATAGCCATTCCCACTGAAGATCAAACGTTGCAGCTGACTGGCTTCGATAAAGCAACCATTACCACTGACAACTTTCTGATCCAACACTGACACACTCCACGCAGAAAGAATGTCACTGGTGCAGACAATAAAGAACCACAACGCTCTTCTCCAAGCATGCAAGCAATGAATCCTAAGAAGACGTTTGAGTAAAGTTAACTAGTATAGTTGTTATTGTCGTTACATGTAGAATAGCTTCAATACAAGATCAACGGCTTGTGTTAGATCTGATCCTTAGAATCAAGGGTCTGTCTTGATTCTAAGTTACTATATAAGTAGTACTTAGAGTCATTGTATAAGTGTGCTTTTTGCTTAAGAGTTTTCTCTGTAATATTGTAATCTTGAAGCTTAATACAAATTGCATTTATCAGTATTCTTCGTTTTTACTTGTTTACATTGCTTAGTTGTGATTGTTTCCGCCAATCTCAACTAGAATAGAACCATCTTGTATTCACCGATCCTACAAGTGGTATCAGAGCTTTGGCTCACAGATTAAACAAACTCACACTTGTTTAATCATTCTCTGGTTCTATTCAAAACTATTTATTTGCTAAAGTCACCCAGTATCCACCAATCAAAAATGGCACAAAACAGTGGAGTTGAAGACACTGGAAGCATCAGCAGACCACCAAGACTGGTGTCTAGAGAAGTCTATGATATTTGGAAGAACAGAATGGAAAGCTTCTTCTGCTATCAAGAATATGGGATGTGGAAATCCATAAAGGATTGACCATACATACCCATGGTGGCCTCTGCTGATTCCGGAGGTACACTGGTTCCCAAAGAATCTTCCAAAAACTCTGATGAAGACATCAAGAAAATGGAGGTAGATTTCAAGGCTTTGGGAGCCATTCAGATGTGCTTACCAAATGAAGTTTTTCACAACTTCAGAGGATACAAAATTACAAAGGTGCTATGGGAGGCTCTTGAGAAGATGTTTGCTGGTTCAGAGGAAGTAAAAGAAAACAGAAGAGACATCCTGAGGTAGCAATATGAAAAATTCGTCTGGAAGATAGGTGAGTCTCTAACTATTTTATTTAACAGATATACTTATCTTGTAGGTGAGCTGCAGTGCTCAAAAGTGAAGCTGAAGAATGAAGATATTCTCAAGAAGTTCATCAGGTCTCTACCCAGTTGCTGGACACTCTACACAGTGTCCATCAGAAGAATTGAGAATCTGAAGACTTTACAGATGATTGAGCTTTTTGGTATGCTAAAGACCTATGAATTAGAGATGATTCAGGCCAAGGAAAGAAGCTCAAGCTACCAAACAGCCTCAACATCCACCACCACCTCGTCTGCCCTCCACTCTGACCACTCAGGTCCTAGTTCAAGCAACTATTATCCTCCTGCACAAACTGCAGCTTGTGTAGCTGTTGGAACTACTGACTTTGACTGGAGCTTCTAGTATGAGGATACTCCTGCCAACAATCAAGCTCTCATGGCAGACACATCAGAGGTACCACCTCAGGTATATGAAAATCTATGTACTCAAGCTTGTATTGATAAGGTCCTTGGATATAGAAAACATAACCAGAATCTCATAGATCAAAATGAAGAATTTCACCAAATGAAATATTAATTTAAAATGGTTGAAAACAGTTACAAGGAAAAGATTGATTGTTAAAAAAAAAGAAATTTCATCATTAAAACATGAACAAACAAACCTTGAAACTAAAATTGATGACCTTCTAGTTAAGTTAAAAGCTACAAGGGCCGAATTAGTAGACCAAAAGGTCCATGTGGAAAAATATGAATTTGCATCCAAAAAGCTGCAAAGACTTTTGGATGCTCAAATTCATGAAAAGGTAACTGATGGTCTTGGATTTCAAGCTGAACAACCCTACAATGTTGTTCCTCCACCCGCCAACTATGTAGCTATCCATGAACCAAGTTTCAATCTTTCTAACCTTGACATAGCCAACCGAAATCTTGACCCTGTTGTCCAAGAAACCCCTGTGCAAGAATGCACTACTTCATTCGAGTCTGAGTCCACATGCTCAGACTCCACTGAAACCAATAAAGCTTCATCACCTCCTACCTGTGAAGCTTTTAAAGCCAACAATCCAAGCCCTTTCATCCCTTCAAAAACAGTACCAGTATCTCAGCCAACCAAACAAATCAGATTCAGTTATCGTCCAGAAGGAAGAAAACTAACTGTTGAAAAGGGATAGTCTTCAACCTCCACCAACTCAAAGCATCAATCCAAATCCCAACAAAGGAAGGTGTTTGACATATGTCATGCGCCAGGAGAGAGGACTTCATATGTTCAAAAAACATTGAAAGAAGCCACCTTTGAGCACAACAAAGCTCACCCCTGGAACTTCAAAGACTTATTCAAAAGAAAGGACCATGTGTACTTTCAGAGGGACAAACTGACAAAATCATGCTTTGTATGTGGGAAATACAATCATATTGCTAGCACCTGCTTCTACTACCTTCAGAAACAAAGAAACCTCAAGCAACATGCTTTTGAAAAGACGAACAAAAACAAGAAGGTAAGAAGCTTTGAAGCCAAGGCAACTCATTTCAGAAACTCCCTCTCCCCACCAAGGAAGAAGCTGCCAAAACCTCAACAATCTTGCATCATCTGTGGTGAATCAGACCACTTTGCTGCAAATTGTAAGTTTAATCCCTTCAACCAGATTAACCAAAAGCATATCAACAAAAGAACTTCTATAGAGAAACCATCTGGTAACAAGGTAAAGAAGGATGGGCATACATCTGTTGTTAAACCATCAGCAGCCAGCAAAAATGCTGTTGATCAAGTACAGGACGAGAAACCAAAGGACAAGCCTTCAGCAGCAACAAAATCTGTTGCTGATAAGCCAAAGTCCTCAGTAGCAAAATCAGCTGCTGATCAAGCAAACATGTCGGCAACCAAAGCAACATCAGCTGCTGACAAAGCAAAGAGAGCTGGAAAACCACCAATTCAGCATTGGAAAGTCAAAATTCCTCCAAGAATCATCATTGGTTCCGTTGATTGCAAACATGTTGATACTGAAAATTTGAGAACCCTTTTCTTTAAGGATACGAGCTCTTGGATTCATCCCACTAACTAGATCTCTCTCATGTGTAGGGACAGCCAGGTCATAAGAATAACACCTGAGTGGTAGACAGTGGTTGTTCCAGTCACATGACATATAACAGATCCATCCGCTACAACTTCAGACATTTCAATGGAGGATATGTTGCCTTTGAAAGTAACTCAAAAGGAGGATCTAAGAAAAAGAGAATTATTTTAACCAAAGTTCATACCAATGAGCAATATGCTGATTTGTTTACAAAACCTTTTCATGAAGCTAGATTTAGATATTTAGTTGAATTAATTGGTATGATGAACTTTGATTAAAATATGCCTCTAAAATCTTGTTTTTGTAAATGTGTTTATCTTTTGTTATAAATAAAAGTTATAAGTCAGCAGCATCCATTTCTTGCTACTGACAGGTTTAATCATCACCAGCAAAGATTTTGTCACTGATTACTTTAAGTTATCAGCAGGAACAAGTTTCCTACGGATAGCTTTAAGGCTGTCATCAGCAACATCCTGGCTGCAGATTTGTGCATCCATCAGCAGCAAAGATTTTGCCACTGACTACTTTAAGTTATCAGTAGTAACAAGATTCCAGCGGATAGCTTTAAAGAGGTCAGCAGCAACATCCTTACTGCAGATCATTGCATCCATCAACAGCAATTGAGTTTGCTGCTGACAGGCTTAACCAATCCGCAGAAACCAAGTTTGCTGCTGATGGGTAAAAATAAGTCTAAATTAACTTTTACCCGCTGTAAAAATTACCTTCAGTCTTTACCATGACTGCTATAGTGTATTATAGCTGTAACAGTAAAAGGTGAACGAGTAAAAGGTGAACGAGGTTGTACTGTACAAGTAAGTTTGCTTTTTCCCTCCTCTACCGTTATAACTTAAATCAATTTCTCCATAACCTCACCATATTCAATTTCAACCTAACCCTCATCATTTTCTCTCAAACCTCCATATGCATTCAAAGCCTTCCATACTTAACCACCTTTCAAAACCTTCATCCTTCCCTCCAAACCTAAACAAATGGCAGAGGTAGACATAAACCGTCCCGATGATAAGTTTTCCCCATACCACAACCCCACAGCGTACATATTAAAAGGGAAAAGTCCGTTTGACGACATGATCAACTTTTTGTGTCGATCAAAGATATATTTTGCACTAACCGTCAACCCTACCATATACATCCCTCATATAGAGGATTTTTGGAACACCGTCATCTACTCTACCGAACAGGGGATACCCCAAATCAAAGGCAAGGTAAATGGCAAGGACATCACCATTTCTGAAGCCACTCTCCGCAAACACCTCAAGCTTCAAGACAAGGGGGCCACCATTTCATAATCAAAAGAAGTCTATATGAGGACCTTTGTATCCATAGGGTACACTGGAAATCAGAATGAGTACACAATAGAGAAGGCACTGATGGGCTCCCCATGGAAGTATCTGTGCCACACTCTTCTACAATGCATATCTCAAAAAGGAAGTGGATGGCATCAAGTGAGCTCTGCATTTGCCTCTGCTGTTCACGGTATGGTTACTGGCCAAGGATTCAACTTTGCACATCTCATCTTTGAAGGTTTAAGATACAACCTTCAAGAGGGTGCAAAGCAGCAATTTTATGTGTACCCAAGGTTCTTGCAGGAGGTTTTTAACAATGAATTAAAAGAGCTTTCAAAACCTGCAAAAATCTATCTTATGCTGGATCATAAAAGCAACATTTTTCAAAGTATGAGAACTGTTTCCAAAAAGTTCTCAGGGGTCAATGTTCCATTGTTATCTACAATGATGAACATACAAAGTACCTAGGGTGACAGTTCAACAATCCCAGCTGATACTGATCCCACACCCTCCACTTCAAATCCCGAACAACAAACTGCTTCCATTGCTCGAACCCCTGTGCATACTACTAAGGATGCACAGGCACATAAATTACTTACATATGTTTTTGATTTTATCGTTTAACTGGAACAACGGGCCCCAGTTACAGCAACATATACTAGAAAGAGGAGCAAGCAGACTCCTTCTCTTCTTGTCTCAAAGGCCCAATCCCAACCTAAAAGCCCTCATTCAGAATCCCAAAATTCTGATGAGAATATCAAAAGGGATAGCCACATCAATAGAGAGACTTCCTTGGAATTGACGGATCCATAGAACAACCCTCTAAGCCATTCCATTATCTTTCTTCTCTGAACTTAAGTGTAGAGGCACCATGTCAAGATGATATACCTTCTCCAACAACCACTATCTCAGAAGTATTGATTCACTTGGCTGCTAGTGCACCTAACCCAAGTTCTTCACCCAAGAAGGTTCACTTTGGGAGTGATGATAGAGTGAATGTGGAAAGGGCTGTCACTACTCCTGGTAGATCAACTGACTAGGAGGACAGTGACAACATCATTAAGACCCTAACCATGGCGACTCACAGTGAAGATGTTTCCTTTGAAACACTCTTCACTGAGAGAAATCCTAGGTGCCAAGAAAACCAGGGTGATGGGGATGCAGAGGCTAGGCCTAAGGCCCCATATGGATCCAAGGATTCCACAACTGTGGATGAGGATAGACTGAAAATTCATAACATGGAATTGACGGCAAGGGTGGAAATGCTAGAGGCTGATGTGTCCAAACTAAGGCACCAAGTCTCTATGCATGAAGACCATCAATGCCCTCCAGTGACTACTCCCTCCCTTGTCTCAGTGGGCACTCAAACTAACCAGACTCTAAGCACTGATGCAACCAAAAAGGGGGAGATAGTTGTTGTGGAAGACGATGCTGACAGCCTTGACGAATGGATACAAGAGTAGGCTGCATTTCAAAGTTCCTTATTCAAACCTGTCTTTATTCATGTTCATGACTTGCCAGACTCAGTAGATAAAGAGGAAGAAATCACTAAGGATTGGAAGTTGGTTGTCCAACCTGTTGATGAGGTGTTAAAGAATGAAAGTCAAAATGAAGACACACCTCCATCAGTTAGGATACTTCCAGAAGCCGCAGCCATAGTAAGTCAAACCACTGCCCCCCAATTCACACTGTCTGCAAATAAGTTAGAATTTGACTCCATTCTAGCATGGGGGTATGATGGTCTATCTGAGAGATTCTGGAATGGGAAAGAGTTCAGCGGAGTAGAAGATCTGAACTGGAATGCACTAAATCCACTCCAAGTGTTTGAACTGTACCTATCTAGCTGCATCAACACTTCTAAAGATCTCTCAGCAGAACTTGCAATATGTAGGTTCTATGACTTAATGGAGGATAATCTGCCCTGGTTTAAACAGTTACTAGAAGAAGCAAAAAGGGTGGCTTATCCTGAAAAAAGTGCAGAATCTTCAACAGCCGCAAAACAAAGACTAGCTCCAAGAAGACTTGACTTAATCAGGAGCAGTATTTTAATAGAAGAAGAAGTTGTATACTGGAGAAGATTTATGTGCAACAAAGTGGTCAGGGACTTGGAAGTGCTAGGATGGTCGAGTACTGGGTCTTCTTGCTTCACATTCTTCCTGAGTAATGGATCAACTCTCTCAATCAACATCAATGAGATCCTACTCCTAAATCCAGACATCCTTCACCAGGTCTTCGAGCTCAGAACACACATCTGCAACGTAAATTCCTTAGAGAGTCAAGCAATGATAAAAACCATCAAAGCTCAGCCTGAAAAGGAAGGATGACTTGTAGTAGATGCCTCCGACTCTGACTCAGACCTATCCTTCCTTTCCTCACCAACAGTCAGACTAAACACAGAAGAAGAATCCAAAAGAAGAGAAAAGGAAGAGGTGAAGGAAAGGTGGAAATAAGTGACAAGTCTTGAATGGGAAGAATATGAATAAAATGTCCTTCCCTTTTCCATTCCACAAAATGCCAATGAAGCTGAAGCTGAGATCCCAACAGCATCTCTTACATCTGCTGTTGAGGTCAATGAAGCTGAAGTAGAGGCATCCAGCAAAGACAAGGGGAAGAGACCTATGACAGAAGAAGAAGCAGAAAGGTTGTTGAAAGAGAAGAAAGAAAGGGAGGAAAGAAGAAGAAGAAGAAGAGGAGATGGCTGAATTAAGAACAGCTCAAGAAAGAAAAGCCGCCATTCTCTTCAGAGAACAACAGATCCAGCTGTATGCTAAGCAGCTGGATGATCTGAAAGTCAAGATTCCTGTAGCTTTCCAAATAGAAGAAGATGAAGCTCTAGCTCTTCAGCTGCAGGAACAATTCAATAAAGAAGAAGAAGAAAGAGAGAAGAAGAAAAAGGAAGAGGCTAAGTTCAGAATAACTGATTCTGAACTAGCCAAAGAAATGAGAGAGGAGTGGATAGAGGCTCTGATTTCTCACGGTGAGGATGCAGACTACCTTGAGAAACTATCAAATAAAGAAATCTACAGAGCCTTCATGGGTCAGCAAGGTCAATTGGGAAATAAGAAAAGGGCTGAAGAAGAAGAAAAAGCCAAACAGAAATCCAAGAAGACCATTGCCTTTAATAGAAGAACCCATGAAGAAAGAAAGGTCATGATTGACGTCCTAAAGGCTAGAGGAGAGAGTGGAAAAAGGCTGGGTCCCATGAGCTTCATGAACCTGCAACCCTATACGTTAAAGTTAAGAAGGAAGAGGAAGAAAGAGTGGGGAAGAATGGCTCAAAGAAGAGGGTAATCAATCAAGAAGAAGAAAGGAAACAAAAGAAACCCAAGCCTTCTCCCTCATCCACCACTTCCTCTATCCAAAAACCTTCCTTTCTCCATCCTAGACCTCCCTCCTCTCCACCTACAAAGTCCAAATCTTCCCACCCTGCTCCTACTCATCAAAAACCTCCCAAAAAGAAAAGCAAACCTACTACCAAACCAGGAGACTCAAGAGAAATCGTCAACTGGTTTTACAACACTCAAGATCAACGGTTTGAAGTCTTCAGGGGAAGAACAGAAGAAAGAAGATCAATCTATACAACTGTTGATGAGGTATTGCAGCTTCCAGATTCAGATCTAAGAAGAATGATGGAGCTGGGTGAAGCTAATGAGCCTGAGAATGAAGGTGGGAGACATATGTTGCTGGTGATCAAACATGATTTCAACCCTAGCAAAGATGAAATTCTTGATGTCAAACCTCTCCAATCCCACTCTCCATTCAACAGTTGGTCCTACAATGCTGAAAAGGATGAGTTCACATTGACAGATGTTAAAGGACAGAAGATGAGGTGTTCAAGTAAGGCTATCTTCAAAATGCCAAGCAAAGACATCAATACTCTATCTGAGATTCCTCTTAACAATCCTAGCAAGGACTAGAGAGACTATGAGGTTGCAAGAATAGTCAGCAACATGGAAAAACTTTAGCAGCAAAAGAAGTAAGAGAGTTTTGGTAGCATCAGTCTAGGGGGAGTTTGTAGAAATAAAGACTGATGGCTATAAAATTCTCTAAGTACAAATGCTACGTACCTCACAGTTTGGCTGCTGACCAACAAGCTGCTGCGGATAGCCTTATCTGCTAAAGACCAGAGTTGTTGCGGATAGGCTTCTTAGCAGCATCAACATTTGATGCTGCTAATAGGCAAATCATCAGTAGCTTTGGATGGTTGCATCTTGCTGCTGATCTCTAACTTTGTTGCTGATAGCCATTCCCACTAAAGATCAAACGTTGCAGCTGACTGGCTTCGATAAAGCAACCATTACCACTGATAACTTTCTGCTGCAACACTGACACACTCCACGCAGAAAGAATGTCACTGGTGCAAACAATAAAGAACCACAACGCTCTCTCTAAGCATGCAAGCAATGATGCCTAAGAAGACGTTTTAGTAAAGTTAACTAGTATAGTTGTTATTGTCATTACATGTAGAATAGCTTCAATACAAGATCAACGGCTTGTGTTAGATCTGATCCTTAGAATCAAGGGTATATCTTGATTCTAAGTTACTATATAGGTAGTACTTAGAATCATTGTATAAGTGTACTTTTTGCTTAAGAGTTTTCTCTGTAATCTTGTAATCTTTAAGCTTAATACAAATTGCATTTATCAGTATTCTTCGTTTTTACTTGTTTACATTGCTTAGTTGTGATTGTTTCTGCCAATCTCAACTAGAATAGAACCATCTGGTATTCACCGATCCTACACCAACATTTGCTGACTTTTAGTATGCATGACAAGTAGTAAAGTTAAAAGAAAAGAATGAGTAAAGGAGCCATGAGGGCTAGATAGCATGGACTGCCGGGCTGCACTACTGAAAACTGACATTTCCTGTTTCCGATAGTTTATGTATCAAATAATGTCTTAATGATTTTGTATTATGAATGTTTTGAATTAATGACTTCCACTGTAACAGATTTTGATTTCCGGTTTAAGAACTATGTTTATTATGTTTTGTGCCAACTATGAGACGTATCCGGTTTGGGGCGTTTCATGAACAAAGTCAGTTGCAAAATATACTCTTTAATGACTTGTTTTCTGTTTATGTTTCAGATTATATGATATGGTCGCTCTTGTGAAGAAAGTAAGTGAATTTTAAAGATTTGAGTTGAGGATACTTTGTTTCTGCTTTTTCCATGTTGGAAAATATAAATTTTATGTAAGTTATTAGTAAAGTTTATGTAAATTATTAGTAACATTTCGACTTCTTTATTTTTGATCCATGGTTTTTATAAAGGAAGATCGTGCTCGCATCCACCAAACACGCTATAGCAATAGAGTCTCCGCCGCAACGTGCGAGTTGTAATTTTAGGAAGCAATAGTCTACGCCGCAAAGAAGTATTTGGTGATTTAGAAATTATAACTAAAACTTTTTATTTTTCATTATTATATGTAACATGTAATTTTAGTTATAAGAAGAATTATAGATTTACGAATTATATCATTTTCATTGTTCAATATGTGTAATACACATGTCTATAACCGAATCTATTATCTATTATTAATACTACTCAATAAATCAGTAATAAACATAGAATTCATATTAACATTTTCTTTCACAATATCTAATAAAATTAAGTTATCTGCTAACTGTGACCCTCTAAAATATAATAATAATTTATTAACATATAAGATATTTATTTATTATATTCTTTACATGATTCAGCCCATGTAATACTGTAACATCCCAAAAATAATAAAAATAATAATAATGGAGAATGAATGTACGAACAAGACTCGGGGAAATAACGAATGAATGTACGAACAAGACTCGGGGAAATAACAAAACACGTAATGGACTAACGGGAGCGGGCCTAGGCCGCGCTGAAGTGGCGCAAGGGGGGAGAGTAAAACCCCAAGTTTTTTCTCCCTTTCATACATTACCATCTTCATCATCTTCACCAAATTCTAGAGAGAGAGAGAAAGAGAGAAAGCTCGGGATCAAGCAAAAAGTCTTGGAAAAACGTTGCTCCACATCTCAGTAGCATCTAGCAACAAAGAGGAAACGAAAACAGGTAACCTCCATGCTCGAATCTGAGTTTTAGTTTGAAAATGAGTTTTAGGGTTTGTAGCAAGCTTTCACAAAAAGATGATATTTTTACGTGTGAAATAGCATAAAAAGTAAGTATCTAACTTCATGGAAGCTAGATACAAGTTTTGAACATAAAAAGATTGAAGATTGGATAAAAAACGAAGAATGAGATCTAGATCGGATGAATCGTCTGAAAAGTCGGATGAATGGTCCGAAAACTATTTCCGTCAAAAAAGTATTTTTCGGACGGCATGATTTCAGAAAAAATATATAGAACAAAATAGTTCTCGGACAAAAGATTTCGAACGAAATATTTAACTATGAAAAAAGATGTTTTCTAACTATATAGTTTTCGGTCGAAAAGAGATTTCGACCGAGAAATATTTCGGTCAAAGAAGATTTCGGACCAATAGATTTCGGATGAAACATGTAGGTTATAACCTTGTTCCATTCGTGACCCTTGACAGATCCATTAGCACCCGCTTAACTCAGGAGCCCCTAAGTATCCTACGGGAACTGCTCATCAGGTGAGTTCTATGTGCCCCCTATATTTTACATTCAAATCATTTTAAATGTTTTGGGGCTAAAGTGTATACATGAATTGAATAAAAGATATAAATACTATATGTAGACTTATGTGTTATGTGACGATGCATTGTGAATACAATAAATGACAAGTATGTATGAAGCTAGGAAATGAAAGAATGACATAACATATAAGAATGAAATCTTGCTTTATATCCATGTATATATTTCTTGCTAAGTATAAATGAACGTTATGGACGGAAACGAAGTTAAAGGCTACTACGGTAGACGGACGACCACTTGACTATTATGCTGCCAGAAATGAAAGTCTAGAAAGGTAGACTAAAGAATGACCATTATGGTGGAGTAAGTCCCTCAATCGATGCACGGCTGTATAGTTAGTTCAAGTGGGAAACGGATGCCTTAGGGCAGACGGGCGAATATGACGGACTATGACAGTAGGACGGTTTAGATAGATGGCCGAGGGTTTTCCGGACGGTTTTATGATATGACGGACGGTTTCTAGGGCCGGATGGTTAAGTAAAAGGGTTACGACGGTAGCTCAATGGCGTATGTCTTTGGGATATACGTTGGAAAAGACGGGTTGATCACCCTTATGTATATGACCAATGAAAGTAAAGGTGAATACATGTTCAATGTACTCGCATATGAACGATAAAGGAAAGCAAAGAATGTGCTAATGTGTATTTATGTAGGTATTTATACATATACTTATAAAAGAAATGATGTTTATACCTACTTGCTTTAAACTAGAACTCACAAGCGTTAGCTGACTTCTAGTATGCACTTCAGGTAAAAAGATGAAAGGAATTGCGAAGGCTTGAAGGCTACCCGGCATGAGACTGACATCCCACTTTAATTTATGTTAAGACAATGTTAATGTTTTTAAATGCTAAGACTTCCGCTTCTATGTACTTGAATGATGAATGTTTCCGCTGTGTTTTGAATGTTTTAAATTTATAATTCAGTATCGATGACTATGTTTATGAGTAAATCCAACAAGTGAGGTCACCCGGGAAAGGGGTCTTACAAGTTGGTATCAGAGCAATAGTTTGAGAGAATCAGACATCCCTAAATGTATGGACTCAAGCTGATAGTGGGACCAACGCACGGATGTTAGTCTGGGTAGCCAACGCCGACGCTAGTACACTAAGTAAGTAATAAATTTAATGCCTGTAGTTAGGGATAGATGCCTTAACTTAGAATGCTTAGATTTCATTGTCACTACTGATGTGAAGAGTTTCAAACCCGAAAAGCAAAGAAAATTATTAATCACAAACCGATCACTTTAGTTAAGAATTTGCCTTGCTGGTACTCTTCTAAACTATGATATGAAGGAATGAAATTGATGTATACCCTTTTACTTATCAGGAAATCTAGAAAACTATGGCTCGTAGAGGATGAACTGGACGCTGAGGCGGTCGCACTGGCTGAGTCGGTAGACAACCATTGAACCGAAGACGTAATGATGAGGAAAGCGTGCACGAAGAGCGTACTGAGAGTGCCCACAAAAGTAATGTGACTCCACTGGGTGAAGGCAACAAAGTATCTCTACGACTAGAACCCGAAGTTAGTGATGCTATTGCTCGTGAGGTCATGCTAACTCTGAAGGACGTACTGCCTGATCTGTTATTTGAGGCACTAAAGAAAAGCAAGGAGGACGAGGAAAAGAACCAGGAGGAGAAAGTGTATGATAGCGATGGGGATGAGGTAACTGAGGGACTGAACACCCGAGGGTGTACCTACAAAGGATTTAAGGAAGGTGACCCACCTAAGTTTGACGGGAACAAGGATTCGGTGGCTACGTTTGAATGGATTGAGAGGATGAACGGTGTAATCAACATAAGCGAGTGTCGACCTGACCAGGTGGTTAAGTATGTGGCTCACTCTTTCACCAACGAGGCACTAAGTTGGTGGAGGAACATTCAAAGGACTAAGTCGCCAAACGCTCTCAAAAGGATGACTTGGGAAGATTTGAAAAAGCTGATAATCCAAAAGTTTTGTCCCCAGAACGAGATAGATCGGGTGAAGAATGAATTTCTGAATTTCAAGGCTGGCAACAAGACTCATCATCGGTACACTTAAAGATTCAATGAGTTGGCTCAACTGGTATCCCATTTGGTAGACACTGAAGAGCGATTGATCAAGTACTATGTCAAGGGCTTGCCTCAAAGAGTTTGTGTACATGTTAAAGCCAACCTACCTTCGACCTTCGAGTCGGTAGTGAATTTGAGTGGAATCGTCTATGACGACTATGCTAATGAGGACCCGGTGTAGGAGGCACCAAAGAGGAAATGGGAAAATCCGTAAGGGAAATGGAAGGGGAACATTTGCAACTGGAGTTAAGAAGCTAAGGATAGATGAGTATGAAACATGCACGGAATGCGGAAAACTACACCGCGGTGAGTGCAAAGCTGGCTCCACAATGTGCTATAGATGCGGGAGGGCAGGTCACTACTCCAAAGACTGTCTGAGGGACGTCAAGTGCCAAGGATGTGGACTGTTTGGCCACCTGACTAAGGATTGTAGGAAAACCGGCCAATCTGTTTTGGGAAAAGAAAAAGAAAGGGAAAAGGAGCAGCCGAAGGCTAGGACTCGGGCCTATGCCCCAACTGAGGAGGAAGCCAGAGGAAACCCTGATGTCGTGTTAGGTACGTTCCTAGTTATGATGAACATGCTGCTATTTTATTTGACTCTGGTCCAAGCAAAATCTTTATATCAAATGATTTTAGTCGCAAACTGAACTGCACAATCACAAACCTCGTAATGGCCTTTAGCGTAGAAACTGTTGTTGGTAGAAACTAAGTAGTCATCCGAATGACTAACGATTGCATGATAGAAATAGAGGGCCGTAAGTTTCCTTCTAGATTGTACCTTTTAACCTTAGGACGATTTGACATAGTGTTGGGCATGGATTTGCTCGCTTCCAATGAAGCACAAATCGTATGTAAGTGAAAGATGATACATCTCAAATCCACTGACGGCAGTCCGATTACGGTTTATGGTGATTAGAATTGCAAAATGCCGAACGTCGTCTCGATGATCAAGGCCGAAAGTTATATGAGGCGCGGTTGCGAAGCTTATCTGGCATATGTTATTGACAAGAGATGAAAACGAAAGAACTCAAAGACGTGCCCGTGGTGTGCAACTTCCTAGAAGTGTTCCCTGAGGACCTACCTATCTTGCCGATCAGAAAATAGAATTTCAGATTGACTTACTGCCAGTGGCTCAGCCCGTCGCCAAATCACCGTACCGATTGGCTCCGTCAGAGATATAAGATGGAAGCATGCGCATGTGCATCGACTACCGTGAATTGAACAAACGAATAGTAAAGAACAAATACCCACTGCCTAGAATAGACGACCTTTTTGATCAACTACAAGGCACGAGTTGGTTCTCAAAGATTGATCTCAGGTCGGGTTACCACCAATTGAATGTAAGGGAGGAAGATTGTCACACCCCAACCGACGGCGGAAAACGTCGGGGCGTGAAGCTGTGCAGACTGTTCATAGCTCATGGTTGCTAAAGTTTGAATAATTTAAACATTCATTTTCATTACACGTAGCAAGTTCATAACATACAAGAACCAAATGTAGCGATTACAAAATATAAATAGTTTAGATTAATTGCTAGGTCCAAATCCTATATCTAGCAGCTTGTAATACTTCAAACATTGTCACCTGAAACATGGTTAAAAACAAAGTCAACTAAAAAGTTGGTGAGAATACATAGGTTTTCGTGTCATGTAATAGAATATAGTGTCATGTGCATACAATTCATACAACATGGCAATTAAGGCATTTATGGAGAGATACCATCGTGTGACCTGTAAGTACAATCAAACCTTTGTAACTAGCATGCAAAACAAACGCGTGTTGGCAGTAACAGTCACCCTACCTGGGTGGGTTTGTCAGACTCAATAGATCTATCACTGTTTACTGTAGGCTATAAAATAGTTAATGATTGCACGTGAATAGCAAACTGCGTGTTGGTCTACACACCTAGTACTCAAGCACAAAGCTCAAAATTGTAACACATGATTGTAGGGTGGAATTGTATATTGTGTAGTTTGTAAACATAGTAAATAGAACGCATGTTCCACCCCAAAAGTTTGTAAATAGAGTAAAAGAGGGGCTATGTAACTCACTTGTGTTGGGTAGTGTAGTTTGCACAGATCAACAAAAACACCAAGCGTGTTGTAGGTCGCTACGTTTGACCTATTGGGTAAATGTATAACGCGTGTCATTGTTTGTGTTATTTTTATGTCGAAAAATGGATTTGTATGTTTAGGGTTTGTTTGAAATAAATAAATATATAATTTTATTTATCTATTTAGTACATTTTAAATAGTAGTGATATATATATTCTTTAAAATGTAAATTTAAATAACTGATATATATTTATATTTATTTAAATATAAATTTAAATAAATAATATTTGTTTAAGTCAAAATATATATTTGTGTGAATGGTTTTATAAACTCACGATTTCATCGGTTTCGAACTATCGGGAATTAATCGTTTTAAATCTCTAAATCAAGGATTTGGTTTATAAATGATTTTCGGGTCTTGGGATTTTATAAAATAATTTTTATAATTACTTTTTGAAATTTTTTAGCTAAAATATGTTAAATAGACTTTAAAACAGAAAAATAATTGATTCTGGTCAAGGAGCACGACCGTGCTTAAGTAGAGCACGACCGCGCTCGTTGCCGGGCGTGACCGTGGTGGTCTGAAACACGCCCGTGGTCGAGTCAGAAGGTACTTCATAGGTTCTGGACATAGAGCACGACCGTGCTCGTATCTGGCACGACCGCGTCTAGTGTTTGTTTTTGATCAAGACTTGTTTGCTCGGTAAGCACGACCGGGCCACACCTGGGGCACGATTGTGCTTGGTCAGGCACGACCGCGCTCAGGGATGAGCGCGACCGTGTCGGGCCTTTTTCAGACACAATTTGATCGATTCTTATATTAATAGCTTCTGGATTCTTAGGGCTTTCACTTAGTGGATGATTACGAATGTTTCTACATAGTTTAATTGTATTTATGTCTTGTCTAGAGTGTAGTTCGAATAAAATTTATGTTTCGGCTTTTTGGTTCAAAATCGGATCGATTTGAGTGTTTCTACTACGAATTGATATAGGGCTTTCGTAGTAGAGGTAGATACAAAGCTGAAGACGTGTTACTTACTTGCTGAAAGTGGGCAATCGAATGCGGTCGGCTACGGGTCGAGCGGCTTCGTTTCTTGGCGATCAATCGGACGACAGAGGTGTTGTGAGCGTCGAGTGAGAGTTCTGAGAGATTGAGTGGGTGTATATGATGGTGTAGGAAGCCTGCAACTTGCTCTCAATTGTTTAATTCACGAGACTTGGTTGTGGTGGGTATGGGATTAAACAAATGTGCAAATTGGAGGACAATTTAGGCGTGTTGCAGGTTGAATTCAGTCGAGTAAGGTCTGACGCGTGAAAACCGGTTTTTCTCTATTTTAAATTTCGCGAATTCAGAGGGTATGGTATGGTTTGACTTCTGCAGAGTCAAGTGGGTTCATCAGCGCGACCGTGCCTACTTTAGGCGCGACCGTGACTACTTTAGGCGCGACCGTGCTTAGGTCTGCAGGCGCGACCGTGCCTAGTCCTAGGCGCGACCGTGCTTGCCTAGTTTCGTAGTTTTTGAGTTTTGTCAGATTTGGTCCTCGGGGCTTGTGAGATAATGGTGTTTTTGTTTAATTTGTTATTGTAATAGAATAGTTTGTATATGTAACTGCATCGTAGTTTGTTTGTACATGAATCGAAACTGAAATGTGTTTGTTTATTGAAATCAAACGATTACATGATGAAAATCAGAAATGTTACAGTCTCCCCTTGTTGAGGGGATTTCGTCCCGAAATTCAACTAGTTGAGGTTGCAGAATTTGTGAATAGGTGAGGATACTTGAGTTTCATTTGGTCTTCACGTTCCCAAGTAAACTCAGGACCGCGTTTTGAATCCCAACGGACTTTGACTATAGGGATGCGGCTGCGCTTGAGTTGCTTGATTTCACGATCCATGATTTCCACTGGTTTCTCGACGAAATGCATCGTTTCATCAATGCGCACGTCGTCAAGAGGTATGTGGAGTTTCTCATCAGCAAGACATTTCTTCAGGTTGGACACGTGGAAGGTTGGATGAACATTGTTGAGTGCTGGAGGTAGCTCAAGTTTGTAAGCCACTTTCCCAATTCTTTCAAGGATCTTGAACGGGCCTACGTAACGAGGTGCTAGCTTGCCTTTCTTTCCAAAGCGGATCACACCCTTCCAAGGGGATACTTTGAGAAGCACAAGGTCACCCACTTGGAATTCCAAGGGTTTTCGTCGCTTGTCGGCATAGCTCTTTTGTCGACTTCTCGCTACTCGGATGTTGTCACGGATTTGAAGGATTTTGTCGGATGTTTCCTGAATTAACTCGGGACCGGTGATTTGTTCTTCACCAATCTCGTTCCAACAGATGGGAGAACGGCATTTGCGACCATAAAGAGCTTCGAATGGAGCCATGTTGATGCTGGTGTGGTAGCTGTTATTGTAGGAGAATTCAATAAGTGATAAGTGTGAATCCCAATTGCCACCAAAGTCTATGACACAGGCTCTCAGCATGTCTTCGAGGGTTTGGATTGTTCGTTCTGTCTGACCATCAGTTTGGGGATGGTAGGCTGTGCTTAAATCCAATCGTGTGCCAAGTGCCTTTTGCAGAGATTGCCAAAATCTGGAAGTGAAACGAGCATCTCTGTCAGAGATTATGTTCAAAGGTATACCGTGTCGACTCACAATTTCGTTAATATAGATTCGGGCCAATTTCTCAACCCGATAGTCTTCACGGATGGGCAGGAAGTGTGCGGACTTTGTGAGACGGTCAATGATTACCCAAATGCTATCATAGCCGTTTGAAGTACGGGGGAGTTTAGTAATGAAGTCCATGGCTAGATTTTCCCATTTCCACACGGGGATTTCCGGTTGTTCAAGTAAACCGGAAGGACGTTGATGCTCGGCTTTAACTTTAGAGCAGGTTAGACATTTAGCAACATAGAGTGCAATGTCTTTCTTCATACCAGGCCACCAATATTGTGGTCGAAGATTGTGATACATTTTATCCGCACCGGGATGAATAGAATACCGAGACTTGTGTGCTTCAGTCATGAGGAATTCCCGGAGATCATTGCGATTGGGAACCCAAATACGATCCAAGAAATAAAGCAAACCATTGTTTTTAGTCTCTAGTTGGAATTCAGCACCGCACGACATTTCCTCATACATATTGCCCTCGGTAATCGAGACGTGTTGAGCTTCTAGAATACGGGTTTGAATGTCAGAATGAATCTTGACACTTTGGAGCATGACGCGTTCTTTACGGCTCAGCGCATCGGCTACAACATTAGCCTTGCCGGGATGATAACGAATCTCGCAATCGTAATCATTGAGGAGTTCAACCCAACGTCGTTGCCTCATGTTGAGTTCTTTTTGATTGAAGATGTGTTGGAGGCTTTTGTGGTCGGTAAATACCACACATTTCGTGCCATATAGATAATGCCTCCAAATCTTCAAGGCAAATATGACTGCACCTAGCTCCAGATCGTGCGTCGTATAGTTCTTTTCATGGATCTTGAGTTGCCTCGATGCATAAGCGATTACCTTGCCTCGTTGCATGAGAACACAACCAAGGCCTTGGTTAGAGGCATCACAGTAGACGACTAGGTCATCGTTTCCTTCGGGAAGAGTCAGAATAGGAGCATCACATAACTTCTGTTTAAGAGTTTGGAAAGCTTCTTCTTGTTTCGGCCCCCATTCATAAGGTTTACCTTTATGTGTCAAGGCGGTGAGGGGAACAGCAATCTTGGAGAAATTGGAAATGAATCTTCGGTAATAACCCACTAAACCAAGGAACGAACGAACCTCGGTAGGGGTTTGAGGAGCACTCCAATTCTTGACAGCTTCGATCTTGGCAGGGTCGACATGTATTCCCTTTTTATTGACAACATGACCCAAAAATTGAACCTCCTTTAGCCAGAATTCACATTTGGATAACTTGGCGTATAATTGTTCGGTTCTCAGGAGATCCAAAATCAGTCTAAGGTGTTGTTCATGTTCTTCCTCAGTCTTGGAATAGATCAAGATGTCATCGATGAAAACGATCACGAATTTGTCAAGGTATGGTTTGCACATGCGGTTCATGAGATCCATAAAGACAGCAGGTGCATTGGTCAACCCAAAAGGCATAACCGTGAACTCATAATGACCATATCTTGTTCGGAAGGCGGTCTTTGGAATATCTTCTTCTCGGACACGCAGTTGGTGATAACCAGATCGAAGATCAATCTTCGAGAAACAAGTAGAACCTTGGAGTTGATCGAAGAGGTCGTCAATCCTAGGTAACGGGTAGCGGTTTTTGATTGTAAGCTTGTTGAGCTCTCGATAGTCAATACACATGCGGAATGAACCATCCTTCTTTTTAACAAACAAGACCGGTGCACCCCACCGTGAATGACTTGGCCGTATGAAACCTTTGTCAGCGAGTTCTTGAAGTTGACTTGCAAGTTCTTGCAATTCGGAAGGTGCAAGTCGGTATGGAGCTTTAGCCACAGGGTTTGCTCCGGGTATAAGATCGATTTGAAACTTTACTTCCCGAACAGGTGGAAGACCGGGTAAGTCGTCGGGAAAGACTTCGGGAAACTCTCGAATGACGGGAATATCTTCTATTCTTCTCTCCTTGTCTTCTTTTTGAATCACATGAGCTAGGAAAACCATGCACTTCTTTCGAATGTATTTCTGGGCAGTTATGCATGACATCAGTTTGAGTCCTTTGCAAGGTTTCTCGCCAAAGACTTTCAATATGTCTCCCGGTGGAAGAGGTACTCGGATGTACTTTTCAAAGCACATGACCTCGGCATGGTTTTTAGATAACCAATCCATGCCGATGATGACGTCAAAGCTTCCCAACGGCATTGGTATAAGGTTGACTGGAAACGTGTGACCATTGAGTTCTAGTGAGCAGTCATGAATGATGGAGTCAATAGTGATGGAGTTTCCATCCGCTACTTCAACGGTGAAGGTTTTCTCGAGTTTGGATCGTGTTTTTGCAAGTAAAGGTTCAAAGTTAAGTGACACAAAACTCTTATCGGCCCCGGTATCAAATAGTATAGATGCAAATTGTTTATTTACAAGAAACGTACCGTTGACCACATGATCGTTGGCTTGAGCTTCATTGGCGTTGATGTTGAAAGCACGTCCACTAGCTCAGCCCTGATTATTGTTCACAAGTTTTGGACATTGGTTTCGGAAGTGGTTCGGGTTGCCACATTCAAAGCAAGCCCGTCCATTTGCATTGATTGGAACCACTTGATTAGCTCCGGGTTGATTAACCGGGTTGGCTTGAGTAGTAAGTGCCTTTTGTCGGCAGATATTGGTCGTATGGCCAAGTTTCCCACAATGATTGCAAATGCGACATGGGATAGTTTGTGGGTGATGATAGTTGCAGTTGTTGCAGAGTGGGTAGGTACCTCCATAAGCTTTCTTGGCTGGATTTTGAACCAAGGGTGCAACTTGATTAATTGGGGCGGCCGGAGTGACTACTGCAAAATTTTTCGCCTTTCTCTTCCTGGTGTTTCGATACTGTTCGTTTTGAACTTCTTTGACATGAGTAGGAGGAGTTGTGGTGTCAGAAACTTTCTTGGCCCCCTTTTTGGTAAGAGTACCGGCTTTAACGTGATTATCGGTCAGTGTGGCAGCTAGACGAATAGCATCTTCTAGGTTTGCAGGATTTCTTCCCAGAACAGTGTCCTAGATTTGTCTCGGTAGGCCACCGATATATTTTTCAATACACCTAGACAAAGGTGTAACCATGTGAGGTACCAGCATGCTCAGTTCGTGAAAACGGTTGGTGTACGCCAAGCTTTCACCGCTATCTTGGGTAAGATCCCAAAATTCCGCTTCCAGTTTCTTCATCTCATTTCGAGGACAGAATTCCTCGGTCATGATCCTTTTCAGCTCATCCCATGGCAGAGCCATTGCTACTTCTACTCCCCTTGTCCTCTTCTCCCCATTCCACCAGGTTAGTGCCCGTTTTTGGAAGACACTAGTGGCATGGTGAACACGCAGATTGTCTGGACAGTCACTATTGAGGAAGGTGCCCTCAATATTTTCGAACCATTGAAGGAGTCCCGTGGCTCCTTCGGTACCATAAAATTTCAGGGGATTGCAAGAGTTGAAATGCTTGAAGGTACAATGTGGCGGGTTGGCACCACCGCCACCACCAGTATTAGCACTACCACTGGCATTTCCATTGTTGTTGTTATTGGCTTGAGTTAGTTGAGTTACTAGCTGAGTGAGGAGAGCAGCAAGGTCGGTATTATTGTTGTTGGCATTGCTGGTATTGGTGTTGGTGCTATCGTTGGCGTTGTCGGTGTTGTTGCGGTTGATGTTACGACGAGGAGGCATTCTATAAAAAAGAGAATGATACAAAAATGTTGTGAGAATTTATAAAAAATCTGTTGAAATTTAGGATAGGAGGAAAAATAACATATTTATTTCATAGTTCGGATTGTTTTCAAGTAATCACATTTCTACTTGAACACAATGACATATTAAGGTTAATTAGACTCATATAATTTTCAAGGAGACGTGCTTTAGCCTATAGGTAAACACTCATCCCGGGAATTCCCAGGAAAGCATACGGATCCCTCGGTTGATTGGGATTTATATGAAATGCTTTCCTAGACAGAAAACCCAGAATACAGGTGTCACCCTTCCAGATTGCACATGTCCTTTAATAATTAACAGAGTCTAAAACCTTAACGGGTATATAAAAATATTTTTGATAGACTAGTGTCTACGAGTATGAGTTTTTCCACAAGTTATGGCGATGATGACACAGAAGCAGTTAAGGAGGATACGCGGCTTAGGATACGGGTATGGATATGATTTATTTAATTTATTATTTACGTATGCTTATTAAGTCATGTAGTCTAAACATCTTAAGTATCAAATAACTAACACATAAAGCATGTGACATATAGCAAATAGCACGTATCACATAAAACATGTAGCATGACATTGTTGGGTGTCCTAAAGTTATAGTCTAGGTCAATGGTGTCTAATAACCTAATTCCCTATAACCAAGGCTCTAATACCAATCTGTCACACCCCAACCGACGGCGGAAAACGTCGGGGCGTGAAGCTGTGCAGACTGTTCATAGCTCATGGTTGCTAAAGTTTGAATAATTTAAACATTCATTTTCATTACACGTAGCAAGTTCATAACATACAAGAACCAAATGTAGCGATTACAAAATATAAATAGTTTAGATTAATTGCTAGGTCCAAATCCTATATGTAGCAGCTTGTAATACTTCAAACATTGTCACCTGAAACATGGTTAAAAACAAAGTCAACTAAAAAGTTGGTGAGAATACATAGGTTTTCGTGTCATGTAATAGAATATAGTGTCGTGTGCATACAATTCATACAACATGGCAATTAAGGCATTTATGGAGAGATACCATCGTGTGACCTGGTAGTACAATCAAACCTTTGTAACTAGCATGCAAAACAAACGCGTGTTGGCAGTAACAGTCACCCTACCTGGGTGGGTTTGTCAGACTCAATAGATCTATCACTGTTTACTGTAGGCTATAAAATAGTTAATGATTGCACGTGAATAGCAAACTGCGTGTTGGTCTACACACCTAGTACTCAAGCACAAAGCTCAAAATTGTAACACATGATTGTAGGGTGGAATTGTATATTGTGTAGTTTGTAAACATAGTAAATAGAACGCATGTTCCACCCCAAAAGTTTGTAAATAGAGTAAAAGAGGGGCTATGTAACTCACTTGTGTTGGGTAGTGTAGTTTGCACAGATCAACAAAAATACCAAGCGTGTTGTAGGTCGCTACGTTTGACCTATTGGATAAATGTATAACGCGTGTCATTGTTTGTGTTATTTTTATGTCGAAAAATGGATTTGTATGTTTAGGGTTTGTTTGAAATAAATAAATAAATAATTTTATTTATCTATTTAGTACATTTTAAATAGTAGTGATATATATATTCTTTAAAATGTAAATTTAAATAACTGATATATATTTATATTTATTTAAATATAAATTTAAATAAATAATATTTGTTTAAGTCAAAATATATATTTGTGTGAATGGTTTTATAAACTCACGATTTCATCGGTTTCGAACTATCGGGAATTAATCGTTTTAAATCTCTAAATCAAGGATTTGGTTTATAAATGATTTCCGGGTCTTGGGATTTTATAAAATAATTTTTATAATTACTTTTTGAAATTTTTTAGCTAAAATATGTTAAATAGACTTTAAAACAGAAAAATAATTGATTCTGGTCAAGGAGCACGACCGTGCTTAAGTAGAGCACGACCGCGCTCGTTGCCGGGCGTGACCGTGGTGGTCTGAAACGCGCCCGTGGTCGAGTCAGAAGGTACTTCATAGGTTCTGGACATAGAGCACGACCGTGCTCGTATCCGGCACGACCGCGTCTAGTGTTTGTTTTTAATCAAGACTTGTTTGCTCGGTAAGCACGACCGGGCCACACCTGGGGCACAATTGTGCTTGGTCAGGCACGACCGCGCTCAGGGATGAGCGCGACCGTGTCGGGCCTTTTTCAGACACAATTCGATCGATTCTTATATTAATAGCTTCTGGATTCTTAGGGCTTTCACTTAGTGGATGATTACGAATGTTTCTACATAGTTTAATTGTATTTATGTCTTGTCTAGAGTGTAGTTCGAGTAAAATTTATGTTTCGGCTTTTTGGTTCAAAATCGGATCGATTTGAGTGTTTCTACTACGAATTGATATAGGGCTTTCGTAGTAGAGGTAGATACAAAGCTGAAGACGTGTTACTTACTTGCTGAAAGTGGGCAATCGAATGCGGTCGGCTACGGGTCGAGCGGCTTCGTTTCTTGGCGATCAATCGGACGACAGAGGTGTTGTGAGCGTCGAGTGAGAGTTCTAAGAGATTGAGTGGGTGTATATGAGGGTGTAGGAAGCCTGCAACTTGCTCTCAATTGTTTAATTCGCGAGACTTGGTTGTGGTGGGTATGGGATTAAACAAATGTGCAAATTGGAGGACAATTTAGGCGTGTTGCAGGTTGAATTCAGTCGAGTAAGGTCTGACGCGTGAAAACCGGTTTTTCTCTATTTTAAATTTCGCGAATTCAGAGGGTATGGTATGGTTTGACTTCTGCAGAGTCAAGTTGGTTCATCAGCGCGACCGTGCCTACTTTAGGCGCGACCGTGCTTAGGTCTGCAGGCGCGACCGTGCCTAGTCCTAGGCGCGACCGTGCTTGCCTAGTTTTGTAGTTTTTGAGTTTTGTCAGATTTGGTCCTCGGGGCTTGTGAGATAATGGTGTTTTTGTTTAATTTGTTATTGTAATAGAATAGTTTGTATATGTAACTGCATCGTAGTTTGTTTGTACATGAATCGAAACTGAAATGTGTTTGTTTATTGAAATCAAACGATTACATGATGAAAATCAGAAATGTTACAAAGATGTACCCAAAAATGCGTTTTGTACGGGTTATGGACATTATGAATTCCTTGTTATGTCCTTCGGACTGACCAAAGCACCGACAGCATTCATGGATTTAATGAATAGAGTATGCCAACCAATGTTGGATCGGTCGGTTATAGTATTCATAGAAGACATTCCCATCTACTCGAAGAACGAAGGTGATCACCAATGTCACCTAAGGGAAGTATTGGAGGTTCTGAAGCAGGGGAAGTTATATGAAAAAATTTCCAAATACGCGTTCTAGCTTAGGGAAGTCCAATTCCTAGGTCATGTCATAAACCCAGACGACATTATGGTGGATCATGCAAAGACCGAGACGGTAAAAGAATGGAATGTCCTAAAAACGCCAACAGAAATACAAAGTTTTCTGGGATTGTCAGGCTACTATCGGAGATTCATTCAGGATTTCTTGAGAATAGCCTCGCCACTGACGAAGCTGGCACGTAAAGAAGTAAAGTACGAATGGGGTCCAACCCAAAACAACGTGTTCGAAGAGTTGAAAACAGGATTAACCCAATCTCTAGTCTTGACCTTACCTGAAGGAAACGAAGACTTGGTAGTCTACTCTGACGCTTCAGGTCAAGGAATGGGTTGTGTACTTATACAACGAGGAAAAGTAATTGTTTATGCCTCGCGACAGTTAAAGATTCACGAAGTTAACTACCCGACTCATGACCTAGAGTTGGCGGAGGTAGTTTTTGCATTAAAGATATGGAGACACTATTTGTACGGAGTTAAATGCACCATTTACTCCGACCACAAGAGCCTGAAATACTTTTTCGAGCAAAAGTAATTAAACATGAGACAAAGAAGGTGGTTGGAGCTACTAAAAGACTACGGCTGTGAAATATTGCACCATCCAGCCAAGGCAAACGTAGTGGTTGACGCCTTAAGTAGGAAGGAAGAATCAACACCTATCCGAATCAAAGCGTTTCAGTTGATCATAACACCGAATACAATTAATGAAATAACAAAAGCTCAAGATGAAGCATTGTTGGAGAGGAATGTGAAACGGGAAAGAATAGTAGGACAACAGGTTAATCTGGAAACCAATGTGTATGGTGTACGTGGATACCTAAGATTGGTGAACTCAGGGCCAAAATCCTTGATGAGGCCCATAAGTCTCGCTACTCTATTCACACCGGGATGAACAAAATGTACCAAGATCTAAAGAAAGAATACTGGTGGCCTTGCATGAAGAACGCTGTAACCGAATATGTGAGCAAGTGCCTAACTTGTTCCCTAGTCAAGGCCGAGTACAAGAAACCATGCGGTAAAATGCAACCTTTGCCGATACCGGAATGGAAGTGGGAGGAGATCACAATGGACTTCATTACAAAGCTACCGCGAATAGCTAAAGGTAATGACACCGTTTGGGTGATTGTCGACCGCTTGACGAAAAGTGCTCACTTCTTACTAATACGTGAGGCTTCCTCGTTTGAGAAGTTAGCAGAGATATTCATCAATGAGATCATAAGCAGACATGGCATACCATTAAAGATCATGTCAGACAGGGACACTCGATTCACCAAAAGGTTTTGGAAGAAATTCAACGAATCAATGGGCACTAGACTAAACCTCAGTACAACTTACCACCCTCAGACCGATGGTCAATCAGAAAGGACCATTCAGACCTTGGAGGACATGCTTCAGGCCTGTATCATGATTTCTTGGAGGCTGGGACAGTCGTTGCCATTGGCAGAGTTTTCGTATAACAACAGCTATCACTCAACCATCGGCATGCCGCCATTTGAGATGCTGTATGGGAGAAGATGTCGAACCCCAGTCTGTTGGGGGGAAATTGGGCAAAAGGACTTTGCAAGTCTCGAAGTAGTCAAAGCTACTTCCGAGAAGTTCGACCAGATCAAAGCACGCATGAAAGCCACAAAAGACAGACAAAAATCCAATGCCGATAAGAGAAGAAGAGATTTAGAGTTTCGAGTAGGGGACATGGTACTGTTAAAAGTATCGCCTTGGAAACAAAAAAAATGGCAAACTAAGTCCAAGGTTTGTCGGACCTTTCAAGGTCTTAGCAAGAGTTGGAAAGGTTGATTACAGACTTGACCTACCTAGCGAGTTTAGTGGGATTCACCCTACATTCCGTGTGTTGCAATTACGCAAGTGCCTGGCCAACGACACGGCTCACATACCCTATGACGAGATTGAAATGGATAACCGTTTGAACTACGTAGAAGAACCAATAGTTATTCTTGATCGAGCAGAGAAATGACTACGCAATAAGTCAATCCCTTTACTCAAAGTACAATGGAAACATAGAAAAGGTTCAGAAGCTACGTGGGAGAAATAGAACAAAATGAAGGAACTGTATCCGCAGTTGTTTGACTATTAACGAGTTTCGAGGACGAAACCCCTTTAAGGGGGTAGACTTGTAACATCCCGAAAATAATAAAAATAATAATAATGGAGAAGGAATGTACGAACAAGACTCGGGGAAATAACGAATGAATGTACGAACAAGACTCGGGGAAAAAACGAAACACGTAACGGACTAACGGGAGCGGGCCTGGGCCGGGCTGAAGTGGCGTAGGGGGGGGGAGAGTAAAACCCCAAGTTTTTCCTCCCTTTCATACATTACCATCTTCATCATCTTCACCAACTTCTATAGAGAGAGAGAAAGAGAGAGAAAACGAGTTAGAGAGAAAGCTCAGGATCAAGCTCAAAGACTCGAAAAAACGTTGCTCCACATCTCAGTAGCATCTAGCAACAAAGAGGAAACGAAAACAGGTAACCTCCATGCTCGAATCAGAGTTTTAGTTTGAAATGGGTTTTATGGTTTGTAGCAAGCTTTCACAAAAAGATGAGATTTTTACATGTGAAATAGCATACAAAGTAGGTATCTACCTTCATGGAAGCTAGATACAAGTTTTAGACGTAAAAAGATCGAAGATTGGATCAAAAACGAAGAATGAGATCTAGATCGGATGAATCGTCCGAAAAGTCGGATGAATGGTCCGAAAATTATTTCCATCCAAAAAGTATTTTCGAACGGCATGATTTCGGACAAAAGATCTCGAACGAAATAGTTCTCGGACAAAAGATTTTGAACGACATATTTAACTAATAAAAGATGTTTTCTAACTATATAGTTTGTTGTCGAAAAGAGATTTCGACCGAGAGAGATTTCGACCGTGATAGATTTCGACCGAGAAAGATTTCGGTCGAAGAAGATCCCGGACCAATAGATTTCGGATGAAACATGTAGGTTATAACCTTCTTCCATTCGTAACCCTTGACAGATCCATTAGCACCCGCTTAACTCAGGAGCCCATAAGTATCCTACGGGAACTGCTCATCAGGTGAGTTCTATGTGCCCCATATATGTTACGTGCAAATCATTTTAAATGTTTTGGGGCTGAAGTGTATACATGAATTGAATAAAAGATATAAATACTATATATAGACTTATGTGTTATGTGACGATGCATTGTGAATACAATAAATGACAAGTATGTATGAAGCTAGGAAAGAAAAGAATGACATAACATATAAGAATGAAATCTTGCTTTATATCCATGTATATATTGCTTTCTAAGTATGAATGAACGTTATGCATGGAAACGAAGCTAACGGCTACTACGGTAGACGGACGACCACTTGACTATTATGCAGCCAGAAATGAAAGTCTAGAAAGGTATACTAAAGAATGACCACTACGGTGGAGTAAGTCCCTCAATCGATGGAAGGCAGTATAGTTAGTTCAAGTGGGAAACGGATGCCTTAGGGTAGACGGGCGAATATGACGGACTACGACGGTATGACGGTTTAGACGGAGGGTCGAGGGTTTGCCGGACGGTTTTATGATATAACGGACGATTTCTAGGGCCAGACGGTTAAATAAAAGGGTTAAGACGGTAGATCAATGGCGTATGTCTTTGTGATATACGTTGTAAAAGACGGGTTGATCACCCTTATGTGTTTGACCAATGAATGTTTAATGAAAGTAAAGGTGAATACATGTTTAATGTACTCGCATAAGAACGATATAGGAAAGCAAAGAATGTGATAATGTGTATTTATGTAGGTATTTATACATATACTTATAAAAGAAGTGATGTTTATAGCTACTTGCTTTAAACTAAAACTTACCAGCGTTAGCTGACTTTTAATATGCAATTCAGGTATAAAGAAGAAAGGACGTGCGAAGGCTTGAAGGCTACCCAGCATGAGACTGACATCCTACTTTAATTTATGTTAAGACAATGTTTATGTTTTTAAATGCTAAGAGTTCCACTGTTATGTACTTGAATGATGAATGTTTCCGCTGTGTTTTGAATGTTTTAAATTTATAATTCAGTATCGATTACTATGTTTATGAGTAAATCCAACAAGTGAGATCACCCGGGAAAGGGGCCTTACAAATACACGAAAATCTAACCTAGTTTATTATATATCAATTCAAACTTACCGCTTCTCATAAACCCGTAAAAAAATAATACTGGAAATTTAATCAATGATTCCGATTTTACATTACAAAGGAGATGTATAACAATAGAATCACGAGTCCAAATGTATAAAGTTTTATAACGTGATACAATAATTTTGAAGTATTAACTTATAAAAGAATCCCCTAATTTTGGTTGTTTTTAACACTTTTTTCCTTCAAAAACCTAAAAATGTATAAAGTTCTCATTCACATGTGTTTCAATTAATGTTTAACTGTTTATAAAACAAATGCTACAATAACCTGTGTATCTCATGCACCATCACAAAAGGCGTAAAGTACATGGAAACCCAACGGTTCTAATAATAAATTGTTTCAACTTTCAAGTAACATGAATATATATATATATATATATATATATATGGGGAGATTCAAATAATAATTAGTTTTTCGCTAAAAAATCTAATAAATGACAAAAAGCGTAAAAAACGATATCAAACGAACTCCGATTGAGCTAATTTTAGCGGCGTTGGAACCGTCTCGTCGAACTCTACCATATTAGATTTTAAGGTTTAGATTTTACGTTTGAATTTTAGGGTTTTAGCCTTATGGTTTATCCTTAGGGTTTAGCTTTTAGGGTTTAGATTTTATGGTTTTGGTTTTTTTTAGGGGTGAGGGTGGGAAGTTTAGGTTTTTGGGGGTGGGTTTAGGTTTTTGGGGGGTGGGGGTGGGGGTGGGGGTGGGGGTGGTGGTGGTGGTTTTAGGATTTTCGAGATGGGGTTGGAGGGGAGGTTTAGGTTTTTGAGTGTGCGGATGGAAGGGGGTTTAGGTTTTTGGGTCCAGGTTAGGGTTCGATGAGACGGTTCCAACGCCGCTTAAATGAGCTCAATCGGAGTTCGTTTGACCCACTTCTAAGAAATGGTTTTCGCTAAGAAATCCTAAGAAGCGGGTCAAACGAATTCCAAGAATCTCCTCATTAGGGAGAAGATCAGGAGAAAACTCATTTTACTGAGATAAACAAGAAACTCCTCATTAATGGCATTTTCGTAATTAATGGCATATTTTTTGTAAGGAAAAAAAAACCCCTAAAAAAACGTAAAAAATAATATAAAAAATAATAAAACAAAAAAAAACTAAAAACTAAAAAACCAAAAAAACCAAAATGTTTCTCGTGTTTGCCTTGTTTGATAAAAAAAAGTTTGTTTCTTAGTTTGTTTGAATCTGCTTATAGTCCAAATTAAAAAAAAATTACAAAAAGATTGTGTTTCTGCTTGAGTCAGTCGTTTGCAAATAAACGGGAAGTGATATGATTGTTCGTCTCTTAAGATTTAGATCAACACATGTAAGGCAATAATTAAAATGACTAGGATCTATGTTGGATATGTTGATTGGCTCTGCATTTGATACACTTGAACAAAATAATCTTATGACCTTAGTAGGGAAAATCTCATAGATTAGTATAATAAGTATTTCCTGTTAATAATTAAAAACTTAAACATAAAGGTTGATGAACTGTGGATAAACCATGTTTTATCGGGATTGCACAAACTGAGACACTTCACAAAGGGGTTGCGAGATGACTTCTTACAAGTCTCTGTTTATAGTACATATAAATAAAAGACATGTGTTGTCATACAAAATCTAAAAAGACACTCATTGTAAGTGCAAAGCTAATCTGCAAAGCAGAGTTCTAGAGCAAAAAGACACGCAATGTCGTGCTATAGGAAAAATTCAAAAGATATGTCTAAAGGCGTACATAATTTTATATATATTATTTTTTCCTTTTGGGCCATGGTGACTGAGATAAAAGGTCTTTGACGAATTCAGGATACATAAGTCAGTCGTGCTTTATTTCTGGGCAAAATTTTGATATTCCTAAAATCAGTTCACAAACATGTGATAGTTATGCTCAATTAGTTATTATTTATGTGCTCAAAAGATCAAAAGGAAGGGAAGGTTTACCTGATAAGCTGTGGGTCCATTAAATTTCATCAAGAATTCAAATAAATCATAGACAAATAATTACAGGTTTCTAAGATATGAGTGTGGGACCCATTGAGTCATAAATAATTCTATCAAAACATGATAACTTAAATCACAGTGAAAAATTTTGGTTTGGCACTAAAGCATGAGCTTAAGAGGATCTGAATATTGGCAAATTACGTGACCTGTCTGAGTAAACCAGTGCTAAAAAATGTTCCTTGGTCTGCCTGTAGAACGATATGATCCCATTACAAACTTCCTAAAGGCTCGTTTATTTTAATTAGTTTTATGTTAATTTTATTTTATTTATATTTTATTTTAAAGTTTTAGTTTAAATCATAAAAGGACCTAGTTAATTTTTAAATAATGTATCTAAGGGATTAATTTTTTTTTTAAATAATGGATTCAGGTTTTTGACAAGGCCCACCATGGTTCTTGTTGGGTCTATATATGTGAGGCTGACGTATCAAATAAATATAACTATTGGTGTTACCGAATAGAATGGTATCCGGGCTATGTAACCATGAACTAGGTTAACGAGTTAGGTCTTGGGGCGGCCGTGGGCCGAGAACTTGTAATCGGTGGGCTTGGTTAGTTTAGTTAAGTATAAAAGCATGTTTACCCTAACCATATGTGGTTAGCGGTTTTGTGAATTTCCTCTGTAATCTCGATTAGCAATACAAGTCATTTTTACTTTGAATTCATCTCTTGAATCACCACACCAAGTAGATTCCGCCAATTTGTGTTAAATATTGATATTGTTTGTGTTTTTGTTCGTATTTGAAGATCCATCGGGTATATTGGGACTTACAACTGGTATCAGAGCCATTGAAGTCTTTAAGGGCTCGATTTTGATATCAAGGATTCAAGATTTGAGGTATTTTTTAAGTTTTTGGTAGTTTTTTCTACTAATCGGGTGTGTTTGTGCTAATTCTTTGTTGTGTTTCGTGAAATCGCTGCTGATATTGCTGCTGTTGAAAAGAATTTAGCATGGAAAACTGTTTGGGATCATCATCGTGTTCATTGGGATTGATTTGGATTAAAAATTCAAAATTCCACAATTCCCGGGATTATATTTGGAAACAAGATCAGGATTCGCAGAATAGTTCACAACTAAAAGTTCACGGGAATCTTCACGGGTTCACAGGTTCACGGCTGGGTTCTCAGAGTTAGTTCATGGCTTGATGAGTTCACGAGAGAAGTTCACGGCTTTAACACAAGTTCACGGGTTCAAAGGCAGTTCATGGTTTTGACATAAGTTCACGGGGTGTTGTGTGACACCCGGTAAATTTCAGGTTAATATCCATACCCGACTGAGATACATATTACAATATTAGACATGCAGCATGCTTAATTTTATAGATATTAAGTCCATTTCACACTTAGCAAGTCAATACGTTTACACGTGTCGGTAATCTAGAAGGTTACCCGGTCAAATACGCGTCTTATAACACGACCGTTAGTGATAATTTAAAACAAATACCTAGACATATAATCTGTATGTGAAAATTATATGTAACACTGTGATTTAATTAATCATGCCTATATGAATTTTTTCGGTGATTTATGAAAATACTTTTATTTTCAGCACAGTCCAGTAGACAAGTAGTGTGTACTAGCTAGGTCCATAATTCTAAGCAGACACTTAGACATATATTTGGTGTGCACAAATTACATGTATTACTATGATATGTTATTCCAAGACTCTGTGAATTTTTCGGGAATTTTCTGAGATACTTTCTGTTTTAACGTTGTCCGGCCAGTCTGTAGTATGTAACGACATTTCCAAATAAAAATCCAAAAATTTTATATGTTAAACATACCAATAAGAGTCAAATTATTTTTAAATAATTTCGTTCATACCTATTCTGGATTTCCGTCAATAAATCGGTGACTATTCGTTTTCCACCACCCGGAGTCACAAAACCCTATAAATACACCCCCATTTCCCCATATCTCCATGTTTACCAACTCCCTCTCTCTCTCTTTCTCCCTCTTGGCCGAGAACCCCCACCACCACCATAATTCCACCATTTTTTTGTTGCTTTGATCTTGTTCTTCCATCCAAATCAATCTCCAAGCATAGATTATCAAGTTTGCAACAAGATTCATCCATCATTCCATCTATTTTCAAGTTTGGTAAGATCAAAACCCTCTTTTTTTTTCATTTTTCATCTTCATGTTCTTATGAACATGCATCCAAAGAAAACTCATTTTTATGAAAGATTAACCATGGATTCTTAAAGGAAATATGTTTTATAACTCAAATGGTACATATTGTTGGTGATTTTGAACCCGGATTTTGTTCATAGGCTCGGTTTCCATTTAAGAAAACTTTATTATATGTGCATGTGTTAGATGATGAGATTGTGTTAATTTGATGATGGATTATGTTGTAATAATAGTTGTAGATGGATAATATGTGCAAACTTTGTTGTCAAAAGTGTTGGATGATACATGCATGCCTGGTTTTGCTATTTTAGGAAACTTTAATTTTGGGTTTAATGATAGATGCCATGTTTAGGGTGATTTGATGATGGAAAATGGTGAGATGTGCATAAAGAATGGATAATATGTGTAGATTTGCTATCTAGAACTTTTGGTCATATGAGACTTCATGCTCAGTTCTATTTATAGTAACTTTAATTTTTGGGTTTTTGTTAAAAGAAGTTATAATGTGATTTGTTTGGTGGAAATGATGCATAAACACTAGATATAGAGATTGTATGATTTTTTTTTGTAAAATCACCTATCCGTGATGCTTTTAAGCTCGTTTTCTATTTTTAGAAACTTTGTTTATTGACATGTATGAAAACTTGATGGTTGGGTGTATTTAAAGAATGAAACTAGTGTAGTGAACATTGTGGAAGAATGATTGACCAAAAAGATGGATTAAAATGCATGTGTATGAGTTTTAGAGCTCGGTTTCTAAATAAGGAAACTTTATGTTTCCACAAGATGTGTTTGCAAGTTGTTAACATAATTAGAAGGTTTAAATGACTTACTAACACTTAACTAAGTGCATTGTATGATAATACATGATGATTATCCGAAACTCGCATGTTTGTCTATTTTTAGCAAGTAAACCGTGGGATGTTCTATATGTGTGATAACATGCATAATTCCATGTATGAACATTAACTTTGCATAGTTGCCATGTTTAGGACTCAAAACTTGACTTTCCAATTAAGGAAACTTTCAATGTATCAAAAGTTGTGTTTCAAGTTCTAAATTTCAATCGAATATGCCAATGTGTTTATTAGACGATAATAGACTATTTCAAAGGAGGTTTGAATTCCATATTAGGATTTGAATGTTTAAGTCCAACGTGTCACCAACGGATCGTCAAGGCAAAACATCTTTGAAACGTCAAAGTCACTTTTCAAACAACTCTTTGGATGCATAGAGTTCATAGTCAAGAATTTACAATACTTAGACCTTAAAGTCCGAAATTTTTCCTAGGGCACGAGTAGGTCGTCTTATTTAGCCGGATTTGCTAAGACTTGCATATCATTATCGCATTATCAGGTGAGTTCTCACAGCCCCGTTTTACTCATTTTCCATTTTGGGGTGAGATACATGCTCAAGTACATTTTTCAAAAATCATATTTCTATGCTTACACAGTTACATTAATTATATAAGTTGTACTGGTGTGTACAAAGTCCTCTCAAAGTCAGCCGTTAATTTTTCCACAAGCGAGGTGATCATGAACAGTACTGTTGGGTTTAACAACCCATGCCAGGGTTAGTAGCGCTAAGTTCAACTGGAGGTCGAACGGGTACATAATTGTCCTAATCCATTCATGTGCATGGCACAAAGAGGCGAACCACATCCTTTTCCTTTTTTCAGTGGCTACAGTTGAGCTTCGGTTGGCGGACTTATGATAATTTTTGGTTTTGTCTGATCAACAATGATTGTGTAGAGTATATATGCTTTTCCATGCATTGTCAATATATGATTTGCCAAAACATTTCATGATATGATTTCCATTACATATAACCTACGAACTCACCAACATTATGTTGACCCATTTTAGCATGTTTATCTCATGTCGTTTAATGCATAGGATATGTGACTAGGTTGCACCCACTTGAGTCACACACTCATCATGCATGACATCATATTTTGATAAACAATATTTTATCATCCTTATTTTCAAATGTTGTAAACATTTAAACATTGGTTGCAGGGAACTAGGTTGCATATAGTGGACTTAGACTGTAACCGATGTCTCATATGCATTTCACTTCCACACGTACACTTAGTATTTTCACATACACTTAGAATACTCATTTAAGATAGAAATTTATGGTTGACCTGTTATAGGAACATATCATCTGCAAACCAGCCGATTGAGATTACGGACTCCGAGGACGAGTACGTGTACACGCCATCGACACCAATGGCTACTTCATCCGATGAGGCACTACCAGAGTACTTTGTCTCCGACGACACCGCTGTTGAGAAGTCGGGAGAAGAACTGACAGAGGATGATGAAGTTGAGTCAAAGATGGAGTCTGAGACTCCAGCAGCTGAAGAGACCCGTGACATCGCCTACCCACCCCGACATCGCCCCTATGGGCCACTAGTTCAACATACCCCGATGAAGCGGGCACCACCCTCTCCTACGAGCACGCCTGTCCCTGAGACCAAGCGCAAGAAATCTAGACTTAACGCGAGAAAGTGGACGTTTGTTTCTGATACATTGTGGAATTGGGCCAAGGAGGAAGGAGTACCTCCTATGACTGAGATCGAGGAATATTCACATGGACCACGCATCTTAGCGATTATCGGGGACCCGATCGAGCGTACGATCCCGACCCTGGTAGCCCGATGCAACCGGTATGATAGACTGCTAGGGAATCTGTGATGGGAGCATAAGAAGGTACGCGGCAACCTGAAGCAACTGGAGCACCTAAAGAAGAAGGTTCTGCCGCTAGAAGATCTGGGGAAAGAGACTGAGTAGAGGATTGAGCATGTGCCTGTGCAAGTGTCCGAGACCGCACTACTGACCCTACAGGAGTAGGTGTCCCGATTAAAAGGATCGCTAGAGGGATGTTGCCAGGATTACCATTTATCTGACCGAGTATTTGAGGCTGAGAGGCACCTGAGCCTCGAGAGACAGAGGACCACCATGGCAGAGGAGAGAGCTACACTTGCTACCCAGAGAGACGTTGCAGCGAAGCTCAGGGCAAATGTAGTGGGGGAGAATCTAGAGGCTACTAGTACTCTTGCTGTGTTTTGCGCTGCTTTGCTCTCGGCCGATGTGCGGAACGGTACACTTACTTGATCTATTTCATTTCCTATTCAGCCTATTGTGGGCGGGCTGTGCCCACAGAATATTTGAAGTTTTAAACTTTTTCTCATTTTTTAGGAGCGGAGACTCTTGGTGTAGGATCGGTAAATACAAGATGGTTCTATTCTAGTTGAGATTGACGGAAACAATCACCACTGATCAATGTAAACAAGTAAACACAAGAAGTACTGATAAATGCAATTTGTATTAAGCTTCACTGGTTACAAGATTACAGAGAAAACTCTAAGAAAAGCAATAAGATACAATGACTCTAAGTACTACTTATATAGTAACTTAGAATCAAGACAGACCCTTGATTCTAAGGATCAGATCTAACACAAACCGTTGATCTTGTATTGAAGCTATTCTACATATAATAACAATAAACACTATAAACGTTAACTTTACTCAAACGTCTTCTTAGTCATCATTGCTTGCATGCTTGGAGAAGAGCGTTGTAGTTCTTTATTGTCTGCACCAGTGACATTCTTTCTGCGTGGAGTGTGTTAGTGGTGTAGCAGAAAGTTTTCAGTGGTAAAGGTTGCTTTATCGAAGCAATTCTGCTGCAACGTTTGATCTTCAGTGGAAATGGCTATCCGCTGCAAAGTTGGAGATCAGCAGCAAGATGCAACCATCCAAAGCTGCTGCTGATTTTCCTATCAGCAGCATCAAGTGTTGATGTTGCTGAGAAGCCTAACCACAACAAATCTGGTCTTCGACAGATAAGGCTATCAGCAGCAGATTTGTTCTTCAGCAGAAGAACAAGTATCCACTGCAGATAAGCTTATCCACAGCAGTTTGTTGGTCAGCAGCCAAACTGTGAGGTAAGCAACATTTGTACTTAGAAAGTTTTGTAGCCATCAGTCTTTATTTCTACAAACTCCCCCTAGACTGAAGCTACCAAAACTCTCTTACTTCTTTTGCTGCTGAAGCTTTTCCATGTTGCTGACTATTCTTGCAACCTCATATCCTCTCGGGTCCATGCTGGGATTGTTAAGAGGAAGCTCATATAGAGTCTTGATTTCTTTGCTTGCCATTTTGAAGATGGCCTTGCTTGAACACCTCATCTTCTGTCCTTTAACATCTGTCAATGTGAACTCATACTTTTCAGCATTATAGGACCAACTGATGAATGGAGAGTGGGATTGGAGAGGTTTGGCATCAATAATTTCATCTTTGTTGGGGTTGAAGTGATGTTTGATCACCAGCAACAGATGTCTCCCACCTTCATTCTCAGGCTCATTAGCTTCACCCAGCTCCATCATTCTTCTTAGATCAAAATCTGGAAGCTGCAATACCTCATCAACAGTTGTATAGATTGATCTTCTTTCTTCTGTTCTTCCCCTGAAGACTTCAAACCTTTGATCTTGAGTACTGTAGAACAAGTTGACGATTTCTCTTGAGTCTTCTGGTTTGGTAGTAGGTTTGCTTTTCTTCTTGGGAGGTTGTTGATGAGTAGGAGCTGGGTGGGAGGATTTAGACTTTGTGGGTGGAGAGGAGGGAGGTCTAGGATGGAGAGTGGAAGGTTGTTGGATAGAGGAAGTGGTGGATGAGAGAGAAGACTGGTTCTGTTGTTCTCTGAAGAGAATGGCCGCTTTTCTTTCTTGAGCTTTTCGTAATTCAGCCATCTCCTCTTCTTCTCTTCTTCTTCTTCTTTCCTCCTTTTCCTTCTTTTCCTTCACAATCCTTTCTTCATCTTCTTTTGTCATGAGTCCCTTCCCCTTGTCTTTGCTGGATGCCTCTACTTCAGCTTAATTGACCTCAACAGCAGATGTAAGAGATGCTGTTGGGATCTCAGCTTCAGCTTCATTGGCATTTTGGGGAATGGACAAGCGAAGGACACTTTCTTCATCTTCATCCCATTCAAGACCTGTTACTTATTTCCATCCTTCCTTCACCCTTTCCTCTTCTCTTCTTTTGGATTCTTCTTCTGTGTTCAGTCTGACTGTAGATGAGGAAAGGAAGGATATGTCAGAGTCAGAGTCGGAGGCATCCATTGCAAGTAGACCTTCCTTTTCAAGCTGAGCTTTGATGGTTTTTATCATTGCTTGACTCTCTAAGGAATTAATGTTGCTGATGTGTGTTCTGAGCTCGAAGACATTGTCCAGGAAGTCTGAATTTAAGAGTAGGATCTCATTGATGTTGATTGAGAGAGATAATCCATTACTCAGGAAAAATGTGAAGTTAGAAGACCCAGTGCTCGACTATCCTAGAACTTCCACATCTCTGACCAATTTGTTGTACAGAGATCTTCTCCAGCAGACAATTTCTTCTTCTGTTAAAGTTCTGCTCCTAATTAATTCAAGTCTTCTAGGAGCCAGTCTTTGTTTTGCTGTGGTTGAAGATTCTGCACTGTCTTTAGGATAGGCCACCCTGTTTGCTTCATCTAATAGTGTTTCAAACCAGGGCAGATTTTCCTCCATTAGGTCTTGGAACCTGCTGATTGAAAGTTCTGTTGAGAGATCTGTAGAAGAGTTGATGCAGTTGGATAGGTACAGTTCAAGCACTTGGACTGGATTTAGTGCATTCCAGTTCAGCTATTCTACTCCACTGAACTCTTTCCCAATCCAGAATCTCTCAGCTAAATCATCATACACCAAGCTAGTATGGAGTCAAATTCTAGCTTATTGGCAAACAGTGTGAAATGGGGGGCAATGGTTTGTTTTATTATTGCTGCTGCTTCAGGAACTATACTGACTGATGGAGGTGTGTCTTCATTTTGACTTTTATCCTTTAGCACCTCATCAACAGCTCTAACAACCAACTTCCAGTCCTCAGTGATTTCTTCCTCTTCATCTACTGAGTCTGGCAAGTCATGAACTTGAACAAAGGCAGGCTTGAATAATGAACATTGAAATGCAGCTTGCTCTTGTATCTATTCTTCTAGGCTGTCAGCATCATCTTTTACTGCAACTATCTCCCCCTTTTTGGTTGCATCTGTTTGAGTTCCTACTGATACAAGGGAGGGAGTAGGCACAGTTGGGCATTGATGGGCTTCATGCATAGATACTTGGTGCCTTAGTTTGGACACTTCAGCCTCTTGCATAGCTACTCTGGCCGTCAATTCCATATTATGAAGTTTCAATCTGTCCTCATCCACAGTTGTGGAATCCTTGGAGCTAGATGGGGCCTTAGGCCTAGCCTCTGCATCCCATCACCCTGGTTTTCTTGGCACCTGGGATTCCTCTTAGTGAAGAGTGTTTCAAAGGAAACATCCTCACTGTGAGTTGTCGTGGTTAGGGTCTTAGTGATGTTGTCACTGTCCTCCTGGGCAGTTGATGTACCAGGAGTAGTGACAGCCCTTTCCACATTCACTCTATAAGTACCACCAGAGTAAACCTTCTTGGGTGATGAACTTGGGTTAGGTTCACTAGCAGCCAAGTCAATCAATATCTCCTAGATAGTGGTTGTTGGAGAAGGTATATCATCTTGACAAAGAGCCTCTGCACTTAAGTTCAGAGAAGAGAAATGATGGTATGGCTCAGCAGGTTGTTCTATGGATCCGGGATGTGATCCTGATCCAAATAGAGAAACTTCCAAGGAGGTCTCTCTAATGTTTTGGCTATCCCTTTTAATATTCTCATCAGAATGTTGGGATTCTGAATGAGGGCTTTGAGGTTGGGATTGGGCCTTTGAGATAAGAAGAGAAGGAGTTTTCTTGCTCCTTTTTCTAGTGTATGTTGTTGCAACTGGGGCCCTTTGTTCCAGTTGAACGATAACATCCAAAACAGATGTAAGTGATTTTTGTACCTGTGCATCCTTAGTATGATGCATAGGGGTTCGAATAGTGGAAGCAGATGGTTGTTCAGGATGTGAGGTGGAGGGTGTGGGATCAGTATCAGCTGGGATTACTGAACTGTCACCCTAGGTACTTTGTATGTTCACCATTGTAGATAACAATAGAATATTGACCCCTGAGAACTTTTTTGAAACAGTTCGCATGCTTTGAAAAATGTTGCTTTTATGACCCAGCATAAGATAGATTTTTGCTGGTTTTGAAAGTTCTTTTATTTCATTGTTAAACACCCCCTGCAAGAATATTGGGTACATGAAAAATTGCTGCTTTGCACCCTCTTGAAGGTTGTATCTCAAACCTTCAAATATGAGATGTGCAAAGTTGAATCATTGGCCAGTAATCATACCGTGAACAGCAGAGGCAAGTGCAGAGCTCACTTGATGCCATCCACTTCTCTTCTGAGACATGCATTGTAGAAGAGTGTGGCATAGATACTTCCATGAGGGTCCCATCAGTGCCTTCTCTATTGTGTACTCATTCTAATTTTCCAGTGTACCCTATGGATACAAAGGTCCTCATGTAGACTTCTTTTGAGTACGAAATGGCGGCCCCCTCATCTTGAAGCTTGAGGTGTTTGCGGAGAGTGGCTTCAGAGATGGTGATGTCCTTGCCATCTACCTTGGCTTTAATTTGGGGTATCCCCTGTTCGTTTGAGTAGATGGAAGATTTCTAAAAATCCTCCATGTGAGGAATGTAAATGGGTGGGATGATAGTGAGTGCATGGTATATTTTTGATCGACAAAGAAAGTCGATCATGTCATCAAACCCGTCGTAATTCTTCCCTTTTATTAAGTATGCTGTGAGGTTGTGATATGAAGAGAACTTATCATCTGGATGGATTATGTATACCTCTGCCATTGTTTGGTTTGGAGGGAAAGAGGAAGGTTTTGAAGGGAGGTTAGGAATGGAAGGCTTTGAATGTTGTGGGGGCTTTATCTGCTGAAGGTAGTAGAAGCAGGTGCAGTGTGGTTGTATTTTCCACAGACAAAGCATGATTTAGCCAGTTTGTCCCTTGAAAGGTAAACATAGTCCTTTCTTTTGAACAAGTCTTTAAAGTTCCAGGGGTGAGCTTTGTTGTGCTCAAAGGTTGCTTCTTCCAATGCCTTTTGAACATATGGAACTCTTTCTCTAGGTGCATGACATATGTCAAACACCTTTCTTTGATGCTTTGAGTTGTTGGAGGTTGAAGACTGTCCCTTTTCAACAATTAGCTTTCTACCTTCTGGAGGATAGCTGATTTTGATTTGTTTAAAAGGCATAGGAACCGGAACAGCTGGTAAAGGGACAGGAGCACTTGTTTGAATAACTTCAAGAATAGTCGGTGCTGGTACTTGTACTAGTGATAAGGCCTCCTCAGTTTTAGTGGACTCTGAGCAAGCTGACTCAGACTCAGACTCTGACGAGGTAGTGCATTCTTGCACCAGTGGTTCATGCTTTGAGGGATCAAGATCTCGGTTGGCCTTTTCAAGATTTGAGAGATTGAAGCTTAGTTCATGGATGGCAATGAGTCAGCAGGAGGTGCAATGACTTGGTATTGTTCAGCATGATACCCCAGACCAGTTTTTACCTTGTCATGAATTTGAGCATCCAAAAGTCTTTACAGCTTTTTGGATGCAAATTCATATTTGTCAACATGAACTTTCTGTTCTTCCAATTCTGCTCTGGTAGCTTTTAATATAGCCAGTAGATCATCAATCTGAGTTTCAAGATTGGTTTGTTCATGTTTTAGTAATGAAATCTCTTTCTTTAGGCAGTTAAATTTTTCTTTATAACTGTTTTCGACTTTTGTGAATTCAGATTTCATTTGATGAAACTCTTCATTTTGATCTATAAGGTTTTGATTATGCTTTCTGTAGCCTAACACCTTATCAATACAAGCTTGAGAACCGAGATGTTCATATACCTGAGGCGGTATCTCAGTTGTGTCTGCCATAAGAGCTTGGTTGTTAGCAGGCAGATCTTCATTCTGGAAGCTCCAGTCAAAGTCAGAAGTTCCAACAGCTGCACAAACTGCAGTTTGAGCAGGAGTAGCTTGTTGCTGTTGTTTTCTTGGTTGGGATTGGTGAGCTTGTCTTGATTGAGGAGCTGCTGGGTTTTCCCTCGGTGCCTTGCATTCTCTAGCAAAATGACCCAGTTGGTTACAGTTGTAACATCTTAATTTCCTTTTATCCAAGCCAACTCTAGTGTTGGAGTTTTTACTTGGAATGGGTCTTCCGGTTCTAGAGTAGAACCTTTTTGCTTTTATAGAGAGCATGGAATACAAGTGCTGTAGGTCCATTTATTCTAAGTCATCTGGATGGAAGCATTCTAGATCCTCCTTGATAAAGGACATGTTGCCTGAGTTTTCAGAAACAAAAGCAGTAGAGGTTGAGGTTTAAGGAGGAGCTTCTAGGAGAAATGGTGATGTGTTTGCTTGAGAGGTTGGAGTTTGGGGATGAGTGACGATGGGAGGATAATAGTTGCTTGAACTAGGACCTAAGTGGTCAGAGTGGAGGGCAGAAGAGGTGGTGGTGGATGTTGAGGTTGTTTGGTATATTGAGCTTCTTTCTTTTGCCTGAATCATTTCTAGCTCATAGGTTTTTAGCATTCCGAAGAGCTTAGTCATCTGGAGAGTCTTCAGATTCTCAGTTCTTCTGATGGACACAATGTAGAGTGTCCAGCAACTCGGTAGAGACCTGATTAACTTCTTGAGAATATCTTCATTCTCCAGTTTCACCTTTGAGCATTGCAGCTCACCTACAAGATAGGTATATCTGTTATATAAAACAGTTAGAGACTCACCTTTCTTCCAGACGAAGTTTTCATATTGCTGCTTAAGGATGTCTCTTCTGTTTTGTTTGACTTCTTCTGAACCACCAAACATCTTCTCAACAGCCTCCCATAGCTCCTTTGCAGTTTTATAACCTCTGAAGTTATGAAAAACTTCATTTGGTAAGCACATCTGAATGGCTCCCAAGGCTTTGAAATCTACCCCCATTTTCTTGATGTCTTCATCAGAGTACTTGGAGGATTCTTTAGGAACCAGTGTACCTCCGGAATCAGTTGAGGCCACCATGGGTATGTATGGTCCATTTTTAATGGATTTCCCCATCCCATATTCTTGATAGCAGAAGAAGCATTAAATTATGTTCTTCCACATATCATAGTCTTCTCCAGACACCAGTCTTGGTGTTCTGGAGATGCTTCTAATATCTTCAAATCCATTGTTTTGTGCCATTTTGTTTTGATTTGTGATAATGAGAGACTTTAGAAAAGAGATAGTTTAGAATAGAACCGGAGAATGATTAAACAAGTGTGAGTTTGTTTAATATGTGAGCCAAAGCTCTGATACCACTTGTAGGATTGGTAAATACAAGATGGTTCTATTCTAGTTGAGATTGGCGGAAACAATCACAACTGATCAATGTAAACAAGTAAACACAAGAAGTACTGATAAATGCTATTTGTATTAAGCTTCAATGGTTACAAGATTACAGAGAAAACTCTAAGAAAAGCACTAAGATACAATGACTCTGAGTACTACTTATATAGTAACTTAGAATCAAGACAGACCCTTGATTCTAAGGATCAGATCTAACACAAACCATTGATCTTGTATTGAAGCTATTCTACATATAATGACAAAAAACACTATAAACGTTAACTTTACTCAAACGCCTTCTTAGGCATCATTGCTTGCATGCTTGGAGAAGAGCGTTGTAGTTCTTTATTGTCTGCACCAGTGACATTCTTTCTGCGTGGAGTGTGTCAGGGGTGTAGCAGAAAGTTGTCAGTGGTAAAGGTTGCTTTATCGAAGCCAGTCAGCTGCAACATTTGATCTTCAGTGGATATGGCTATCAGCTGCAAAGTTGGAGATCAGCAGCAAGATGCAACCATCCAAAGCTACTGATGATTTGCCTATCAGCAGCATCAAGCGTTGATGCTACTGAGAAGCCTATCCGCAACAAATCTGGTCTTCAACAGATAAGGCTATCAGCAGCAGATTTGTTATTCAGCAGAAGAATAAGTATCCGCTGCAGATAAGCTTATCCACAACAGTTTGTTGGTCAGCAGCCAAACTGTGATGTAAGCAACATTTGTACTTAGAAAGTTTTGTAGCCATCAGTCTTTATTTCTACAAACTCCCCCTAGACTGATGCTACCAAAACTCTCTTACTTCTTTTGCTGCTGAAGCTTTTCCATGTTGCTGACTATTCTTACAACCTCATATCCTCTCTGGTCCATGATGGGATTGTTAAGAGGAAGCTCTGATAGAGTCTTGATGTCTTTGCTTGCCATTTTGAAGATGGCCTTGCTTGAACACCTCATCTTCTATCCTTTAACATCTGTCAATGTTAACTCATTCTTTTCAGCATTGTAGGACCAACTAATGAATGGAGAGTGGGATTGGAGAGGTTTGGCATCAATAATTTCATCTTTGCTGGGGTTGAAGCGATGTTTGATCACCAGCAACAAATGTCTCCCACCTTCATTCTCATGCTCATTAGCTTCACCCAGCTCCATCATTCTTCTTAGATCAAAATCTGGAAGCTGCAATACCTCGTCAACAGTTGTATAGATTGATCTTCTTTCTTCTGTTCTTCCCCTGAAGAATTCAAACCTTTGATCTTGAGTGCTGTAGAACCAGTTGACGATTTCTCTTGAATCTTCTGGTTTGGTAGTAGGTTTGCTTTTCTTCTTGGGAGGTTGTTGATGAGTAGGAGCTGGGTGGGAGGATTTGGACTTTGTGGATGGAGAGGAGGGAGGTCTAGGATGGAGAGTGGAAGGTTGTTGGATAGAGAAAGTGGTGGATGAGGGAGAAGGCTTGGGTTTCATTGGTTTCCTTTCTTCTTCTTGATTGATTACCCTCTTCTTTGAGCCTTTCTTCCCCAGTCTTTTTTCCTCTTCCTTTTTAACTCTAAAGTAAAGGGCTTGCAGGTTCAAGAAACTCATGGGACCTAGCCTTTTTCCACTCTCTCCTCTAGCCTTTAGGAAGTCAATCATGACCTTCCTTTCTTCATGGGTTCTTCTGTTAAAGGCAATGGTCTTCTTGGATTTCTGTTTGGCTTTTTCTTCTTCTTCAGCCCTCTTCTTATTTCCCAATTGACCTTGCTAACCCATGAAGGCTCTATAGATTTCTTTATTTGATAGTTTCTCAAGGTAGTCTGCATCCTCACCTTGAGAAATCAAAGCCTCTATCCACTCCTCCCTCATTTCTTTGGCTAGTTCAGAATATGTTATTCTGAACTTAGCCTCTTCCTTTTTCTTCTTCTCTCTTTCTTCTTCTTCTTTATTGAATTGTTCCTGTAGCTGAAGAGTTAGAGCTTCATCTTCTTCTATTTGGAAAGCTGCATATCATCCAGCTGCTTAGCATACAACTGGATATGTTGTTCTCTAAATAGAATGGCCGCTTTTCTTTCTTGAGCTTTTCGTAATTCAGCCATCTCCTCTTCATCTCTTCTTCTTCTTCTTCTTTCCTCCTTTTCCTTCTTTTCCTTCACAATCCTTTCTTCATCTTCTTTTGTCATGAGTCCTTTCCCCTTGTCTTTGCTGGATGCCTCTGCTTCAGCTTCATTGACCTCAACAGCAGATGTAAGAGATGATGTTGGCATCTCAGCTTCAGCTTCATTGGCATTTTAGGGAATGGACAAGGGAATGACACTTTCTTCATCTTCATCCCATTCAAGACCGGTTACTTAAGCTTCAATGGTTACAAGATTACAGAGAAAACTCTAAGAAAAGCACTAAGATACAATGACTCTAAGTACTACTTATATAGTAATTTAGAATCAAGACAGACCCTTGAATCTAAGGATCAGATCTAACACAAACCGTTGATCTTGTATTGAAGCTATTCTACATATAATGACAATAAACACTATAAATGTTAACTTTACTCAAACGTCTTCTTAGGCATCATTGCTTGCATGCTTGGACAAGAGCGTTGCTGTTCTTTATTGTCTGCACTAGTGACATTCTTTCTGCGTGGAGTGTGTCAGTGGTGTAGCAGAAAGTTGTCAGCGGTAAAGGTTGCTTTATCGAAGCCAGTCAGCTGCAACGTTTGATCTTCAGTTGAAATGGCTATCAGCTGCAAAGTTGGAGATCAGCAGCAAGATGCAACCATCCAAAGCTGCTGATGATTTGCCTATCAGCAGCATCAAGTGTTGATGCTGCTGAGAAGCCTATCCGCAGCAACTCTAGTCTTCGGCAGATAAGGCAATCAGCAGCAGATTTGTTCTTCAGCAGAAGAATAAGTATCCGCTGCAGATAAGCTTATCCGCAGCAGTTTGTTGGTCAGCAGCTAAACTGTGAGGTAAGAAGCATTTGTACTTAGAAAGTTTTGTAGCCATCAGTCTATATTTCTACACCTGGAATATTTTGTATCACTTACAATCTATTTTATCAAGTTTACTATCTTTTAATATTTTGTGGTTGATTGGTGATGTGATGTGTTATTTTGCGTACATATGTTGGTTGTATGTTACATATAATCTAACTTTTGCTAACATTATAATATGAAGAGACATGCCGCCCCACCAAGCAACAATGACGACAGCACAGATGGAGGCCCTGGTTTACCAAAGAGTATCTGCAGCTGTAGCAGCCTTACCGAACAACCAGAATGCAAGAGGACAAGGACAAAATCCCCCAGTATGCACGTACACGCTTTTCCTTGACTGCAAATCGCTCTCTTTCAATGGGCGGGATGGAGCAGTTAACTTGGTACGATGGATTGAGAAAGTAGAGTCTACTTTTGAGATTTGCAACTGTCTAGAAACTTCAAAGGTGAAATTCACTACTGGAACTTTTGAGGGACAAGCCCTCACCTGGTGGAAATCCAATGTCCAAGAGATGGGCTTGGAAGCAGCGAATGCTATGCCATGGGCAGACTTCAAGAAGCTGTTAAGGGATGAGTACTGTACACGGAATGAGATCCAGGATCTTGAGGAAAAGTTTTGGAACCTGAAAATGAATGGACCAAAGGTGGTGGATTACACGTCAAAATTTCATGATTTGGCAGGATAGTGTCCTCATATGGTAACACCTGAAGAGAAGCGTATTGAGCGTTACCTGTGGGCACTGGCCCCGCAAATCCAGGGTATGGTATCATCTTTTAAACCTACAACAATCCAGCAAGAAATCCGACTCGCACACAACCTGACGTCCCAGGCCGTTCGTCAGGGACTCTTTGACAAACCTGCTGATAACAAGAGAAAGTGAGAAGGTAGTTCTTCAAGGTCATTTAATCCGCCACCACCACAGAAAAGGCAAGAAACTACCCGAGCCTACACTGCAGGTCATGCAGACAATAAGCCAAGGACAGCTTACATGGGAACCCTACCAAAGTGCAATCGATGCAACTTTCACCATAACGACACTTGTGAGGAAGCAAGGTGCTAGAAGTGCAAAAGGATTGGCCATGCGGCCACGGATTGTAGAATGAGAGGACCAGTTCTAAACACTAGAGCAACTCGTGGTTGTTACACCTGAGGCAAAATGGACATTTTTCAAAGGATTGCCCAAAGAACAGGAAGCTAGGAAACAACAACAACGCCAAAGGCGAGCTTTTGTGGTTGGAGCAGGAGAACCCAAACAGAACCCCGACACCGTCACGGGTACGTTCCTTCTAAACAACCATTATGCATCTATGTTATTTGATATTGGTGCTAAAAGAAGCTTCGTGTCTAATGAATTTAGTCCATTACTTGGTATCGAACCTACCATTCTAGATAACGAGTATACCATAGAACTAGCTTACGGTAAATTAATCAAAACCAACCACTTAATTCCGAGCTGCGTCCTAGAATTAGTCAATTATTCCTTCGAAATAGATCTGTTACCCATTAAACTAGGGAGTTTTGACGTGATTATCGGTATGGACTGGATGTCCAAGAATGGAACGGAGATTGTATGCCACGAGAAGATTATCATATTACCCCTACCAGATGGAGAAACATTTGCAATACAAGGAGAAAAGAGCGTGATTCCTCTAAATATCATCTCATGTATGAAAGCTAAGAAGTATCTACGAAAAGGATACTATGCCATCTTAGCACATGCAACAGTGTAGAAATAAAGACTGATGGCTACAAAGTTCTCTAAGTACAAACTGCTGCGGATAAGCTTATCTGCAGCGGATACTTGTTCTTCTACTGAAGAACAAATCTGCTGCGGATAGCCTTATCCGCTGAAGACCAAAGTTGCTGCTGATAGACAAATCATTAGCAGTTGTGGACAGTTGTGTCTTGCTGCTGATCAACAACATTGCTGCTGATAGCCATTCCCACTAAAGATCAAACGTTGCAGCTGACTGGCTTCGGTAAAGCAACCATTACCACTGACAACTTTCTGCTGCAACACTGACACACTCCACGCAGAAAGAATGTTACTGGTGCAAGAAAATAAAAGACAACGATGCTCTTCTTCCAAAGACTCAAGCAATGATTCCTAAGAAGACCTTTGAGTAAAGATAACTTTTTTAGTTTTTATTGTCGTTACATGTAGAATAGCTTCAATACAAGATCAACGGCTTGTGTTAGATCTGATCCTTAGAATCAAGGGTCTGTCTTGATTCTAAGTTACTATATATGTAATACTTAGAGTCATTGTATACAGGTGCTTTTTGCTTAAGCGTTTTCTCTATAATCTTGTAATCTTGAAGCTTAATACAAAATTGCATTTATCAGTATTCTTCATGTTTACTAGTTTAAATTGCTTAGTTGTGATTGTTTCCGCCAATCTCAACTAGAATAGAACCATCTTTTATTCCCCGATCCTTCAAGTGGTATCAGAGCTTTGGCTCACAGATTAAACAAACTCACACTTGTTTAATCATTCTCTGGTTCTATTCAAAACTATCTCTTTGCTAAAGTCACCCATGATCACAAATAAAAGTGAAGCTGGAGAATGAAGATATTCTCAAGAAGTTCATCAGGTATCTACTCAGTTGCTGGACACTCTACACAGTGTCCATCAGAAGAACTAAGATTCTGAAGACTCTTCAGATGACTGAGTTGTTTGGTATGCTAAAGACCTATGAATTAGAGATGATTCAGACCAAGGAAAGAAGCTCAAGTTACCAAACAACATCAACATCCACCACCACCTCTTCTGCCCTCCACTCTGACCACTCAGGTCCTAGTTCAAGCAACTATTATCCTCCCATCGTCACTCATCCCCAAACTCTAACCTCTCAATCAAACAACTCACCGTTTCTTCTTGAAGCCCCACCTCAAACATCAACCTCTGCTGCTTTTGTCTCTGAAAACTCAAGCAATATGTCCTTTATCAAGGAAGATCTGTAATGTTTTCATCCAGATGATCTAGAAGAAATGGATATACAACACACCGATGCCATGCTCCCTCTAGAGCAAAAAGGTTCTACTCAAGAATAGGAAGACCCTTTCCAATCAACAACTCTAACACTAGGGTTGGCTTGGACAAAAGCAAACTGAGGTGTTACAACTGTAACCAACTTGGTCATTTTGCTAGAGAATGCAAGGCACCAAAGGCAAACCCAGCTGCTCCTCATACCCGAGAAGCTCACCAAGCTCAGCCACGACAACAACAAGCCACTCCTCCTACACAAAATGCAGCTTGTGCAGCTGTTGGAACTGCTGACTTTGACTGGAACTTCCAGTATGAAGATATTCCTACCAACAATCAAGCTCTCGTGGCAGACACATCAGAGGTACCACCTCACGTATATGAAAATATGTGTACTCATGCTTGTAATGATAAGGTCCTTGGATACAGGAAACATAACCAGAATCTCATAGATCAAAATGAAGAATTTCACCAAATGAAATCTGAATTTAAAAAGGTTGAAAACAGTTACAAGGAAAAGATTGATTGTTTAAATAAAGAAATTTCATCATTAAAACATGAACAAACAAACCTTGAAACTCAAATTGATGACCTCCTGGTTAAGTTAAAAGCTGCAAGGGCCGAATTAGCAAACCAAAAGGTCCATGTGGAAAAATATGAGTTTGCATCCAAAAAGCTGCAAAGACTTTTGGATGCTCAAATTCATGAAAAGGAAACAGCTGGTCTTGGATTCCAAGCTGAAATGGATATACAGCACTCCTATGCCATGCTATCTCTAAGAGCAAAAAGGTTCTACTCAAGAACAGGAAGACCCGTTCCAATCAACAACTCTAACACCAGGGTTGGCTTGGACAAAAGCAAACTTGTTACAACTGTAACCAACTTGGTCATTTTGCTAGAGAATGCAAGACACCAAAGGCAAACCTAGTTGCTGCTCATACCCGAGAAACTCACCAAGCTCAGCCACGACAACAACAGGCCACTCCTCCTACACAAAATGCAGCTTGTGCAGCTGTTGGAACTGCTGACTTTGACTGGAGCTTCCAATATGAGGATATTCCCGCCAATAATCAAGCTCTCATGGCAGACACATCAGAGGTACCACCTCAGGTATATGAAAATCTGTGTACTCAAGCTTGTATTGATAAGGTCCTTGGATACAGGAAACATAACCAGAATCTCATAGATCAAAATGAAGAATTTCACCAAATGAAATCTGAATTTAAAAAGGTTGAAAACAGTTACAAAAGATTGATTGTTTAAAGAAAGAAATTTCATCATTAAAACATGAACAAACAAACATTGAAACTCAAATCGATGACCTCTTGGTTAAGTTAAAAGCTACAAGGGCCGAATTAGCAGACCAAAAGGTCCATGTGGAAAAATATGAGTTTGCATCCAAAAAGCTGCTAAGAGTTTTGGATGCTCAAATTCATGAAAAGGTAACTGTTGGTATTGGATTCCAAGCTGAACAACCCTACAATATTGTTCCTCCACCCGCTGACTATGTAGCCATTCATGAACCAAGTTTCAATCTTTCCAACCTTGACATGGCTAACCGCAATCTTGACCCCGTTGTTGAAGAAACTCCTGTGCAAGAATGCACTACTTCATCCGAGTCTGAGTCAACATGCTCAGACTCCACTTAAACCAATAAAGTTTCATCGTCTCCTACCTGTGAAGCTATTAAGGCCAACAATCCAAGCCCTTTCATCCCTTCAAAAACAGTACCAGTACCTCAACCAACCAAACAAATCAGAATCAGATATCCTCCGGAAGGAAGAAAGCTAACAGTTGAGAAGGGACAGTCTTCAACCTCAATCCAACAAAGGAAGTTGTTTGACATATGTCATGCGCCTGGAGAGAGAGCTCCATATGTTTAAAAGACATTGGAAGAAGCCACCTTTGAGCACAACAAAGCTCACCCCTAGAACTTCAAAGACTTGTTCAAAAGAAAGGACTATGTGTACCTTCAGAGGGACAAACTGGCGAAATCATGCTTTGTGTGTGGGAAATACAATCATACTGCCAGCACCTGCTTCTACTACCTTCAGCAAAAAAGAAACCTCAAGCAACATGCTTTTGAAAAGACGAACAAGAACAAAAAGTTAAGAAGCTTTGAAGCCAAGGTAATTCATTTCAGAAACTCCCTCTCCCCACCAAGGAAGAAGCTGTCAAAACCTCAATAATCTTGCATCATCTGTGGTGAATCAGACCACTTTGCTGCAAATTGTAAGTTTAATCCCTTCATCCAGATTAACCAAAAGCCTATCGACAAAAGAACTTCTACATAGAAACCATCTAGTAACAAGGCAAAGAAGGATGGGCATACATCTGTTGTTAAACCATCAGCAGCCAGCAAAAATGCTGTTGATCAAGTAAAGCCCAAGAAACCAAAGGACAAGCCTTCAGCAGCAACCAAGTTTGTTGTTGCTCAAGTAAAACAATCAGCAGCAACAAAATCTGCTGCTGATAAGCCAAAGTCCTCAGTAGCAAAATCTGCTGCTGATCAAGCAAATCTGTCAGCAGCCAAAGCAACATCATCTACTGACAAGGCAAAGAGAGCTAGAAAACCACCAATTCAGCATCGGAAATCCAAAATTCCTCCAAGAATCATCATTGGTTCCGTTCAATGCACACATGCTGATACTGATAATCCGAGAACCCTTTTTTCCAAGGGTACAAGCTCTTGGATTCCTCCCACTAACTAGATCTCTCTCATGTGCAGGGACAGCCAGGTCACAAGAATAACACCTTGGTGATGAACTTTGATTAAAATCTGTCTCTAACATTTTGGTTTGTAAATGTGTTTGTCTCTTATTGTAAATGTGTTTGTCTCTTATTAAGTTCGCCTATTGCAGAACATAACTAAAACATTACAAAATCATAGACATATAAGATCTAAACTATTACAAGGCCTATTGTCACACTTCTATGTCCTAACAGACTCCCCCTTGACAATAGCTTGATCTTTTGTCTTCATGCTGAGCTCTTCCACTTCTCCGGTAATTTGCTCCCTGCGTATACTCCATGTTTCACACAAATCTCCAACACACGTTTATATTGTAAACCTTGTTCATGCCATTCACTTGTAAACATAATCTCCTTTCTTTTCAGCATCAGTGGGTATTTATTTGAAAAGTTTATAAGGTTCATAGTATCATAGAAACAAGCTATGACCTTATTATCTTGATATTCAAAACTTGTTTCTCCAGTGTTCACCTCCACATACCACCACATCATATTACCCAGACAATCTTGTGGCATTTTCCTCAAAGGTATCTTCTTCACTACCTTGACTGGTTTGAACTTGTAATTCCAAATCACCTTACTAGTTTTAGAGTCAACACTCTTTATTCTCTTTCCCTTTTGTGGTTTAAGCTTTTCATTCTTTCCAGAACCACCTTCCATCCTTATCAATTTTGCAATCGCATCAGCAATACCATGCTTAGATCTATTGATTAAACACTTTGTTGCCAGACCATTCATCTCACACCTTGGTAAAGTATTGAAGTACCTTAGTCCTGGCTTCAAATATTGTACACCATCAGATCTCTTCAAAGCAAAAAGATTAATTTCTTCATCAAAGAACCAACTTATAATCCTCCCAACACATCTATCTTTGTTTACATACTTTTCCTTAAGAACAGGTGGTGACGATGAAACAGGTAATACATTCTTCCAACTCTACACCAACTCTAGCCTTTTCTCTTTGGTCATGCCTGTATCCCTATACATCACAGGCTCTTCAGTTGTCTTAGTCTGAGCATTGTCAGAACTAGAATCAGGCTTTGTGACATCTTCAGTAGAGTCCATAGAATCAGTCATTCCATTAGAAGTGACTTTGAGAATATCATCTTGGATGAAATCAAAAGGCACATTAAGACCATCACATCCTTCATACGTCAACCTTGTTGTATGTTTAGTAATCTCCAATTCTACTATCTCTGAGTTATTCATTTCATCTTCTAAATCATTAAACAACTCATCTAGACCATCTAAACAATCTATCTTTTCAGCTTCATCAAGATCAGAATCTTCTCTAAAGAATTCTAGAAGCAATACCTCATCATTTTGTCCTATACTTTTATCACCAGAAGCTTCAACTTGATTTGAAATAGACTCCCCCTTAAACTGAGATATCAGAGCAACGTCAGAGTATTAACGATCACCCTTTTTCCCACTGGGATCATTATCTTCATTTTCATTTCTTTGAACAGCCTCTGTATGACAAGCATCTTTAACCACTACAGGCATCTCCCCTGAGCGTCAATACGCTCTATTAACTGTGAAACAAGAATCAACATGTCAGATATTTGTTTGCTTTGAGACTGAAGAACTTGTTCTCTCTGAAAATCATTAGCCCTTAATACATCTACTTAACCTTGAAGACCCACAACTTGAGCTTCTAGGCAAGAGACTTTGCCTTGTAGAGCAACAATCTTAGCATCCTTTGATGTAGACGAACCAGTTTATGAAGAAGTATGAGGAGGAATTGGAGTAGGAGTAACTTGTGGAGAAGTAGTCTGAGACGGTTGTGGTGATATATTCAGTGATTCCACAAAATCCACGTCATCAGCTACCTGAGTACGAGCAGCAGCTATAGAAGCAGATATTAGCTTCTTTGATTTTGGAGAATGGATATACTCGGAATTAGGAATCAGTATCAGACTCATTATCATTAGCAAGTTCAGAAGAACTCGTGCTATTATCATTGACATTTCCCTCTTGATCCTGTGGAGGAGAGTGTATTTGTTCTTCTTCAATGTTATGCAAGTTCTCCTCATGTTGATCATCATGAACATCAGCTTGAATCTCATCATGAACCTCCACTTTTGGTTCTATTACATTCTCTTGAACTTCAACTAGTTCTTGAACTTGTTGTTGTTGTACTTGAGGTTGTTGTTGTTGATATTGTTGTTCTTACGGATTAATCCAATTATCATGAGGTGGTGCAACATAATCAGGATTATTTATGTGCCCAAATAAAGGTGTAGGAACTTGGATCAGTGCCAGATTCTGCTTCATAATATTGTTACAATCAGAAAAAAAAATCCTCTTTGTCATTGGAGTGAGAGTAAGACGGTGTTGTAGCTGACGTAGGTTTGGAATGAGATGATTCAAGATCATTTGAATGAACCTAGGGTACATCAGAAAACCTTGACCTTCTGGCGGTGTAATTTGGGCAACGATCTCCTTATAGAAATAATGAGCAAAGTTGAAGCCTCTATTAAGAGTGAGAGCCACCATGGCTGATTGTAAATATGTCTTCAATCCGTCAGATCCAGCTTTCCTCAGTGATAAACATTGAATAAGTACATGCATAAAGTACCTCCATTGACCCACTAAGCCACCTTTCCGTGCTTGAGTATCGTAAGCTATTCCCCTGTAACCCATCATTTGAAAACATCCCATAATCAATTGAGACGGTAACCCCAACGGTTCATCATTATTATGTCCAAGATGAAGAGCTTGTCGGATAGTGTCAACAGATATTGCCACTTCAGTGTTGTTGACAGTTGCTCTAATCCTATTTGGATCAACAGTGCAAACATGCTGTGCTGTATCCCAGAATTGTTGAATATAATTCAGGCTAATGTAGGGATTTGCAGATAAAGCAACACTGATTCTTGATCTATTTAGAAAATTTATAATCTCAAGGTAGTTCATGGCTTCAGAAATATTTGGATCCAATAACGCCACATGGTTATGCTTATAGTCCACTCTACGATCCATCTGTACATAGCAATGATGAAATTGCAAAGTCACAAACATATTAAAGTAATATAGAAAAAAATTTTAAACAAAAAAAAATTTGCTAAGTCAAAACACTACTGCATACTGAGGCGAACTTAATAAGTTCGCTTAGAGTTGCAAGAGGCGAACTTATTAAGTTCGCCAGAGCAAGTTCGCTCCAAGCACTTAACCAGATCAGAAATCCAAACTTGTCCAATCGATAAAATCTGAAGCAATAAGCCACCGAAATAGCTACTATACCCACCGATACAACATAATACACCATCAATTTCATTATCAAGCCACAACAACTCCTCTACAATTGACAAAACATATACAACGCAATAAACCTATGGTCGGATCTTAAACATGATTCATATGAACAATTTAACGGTTAAAAGACCTTGAATCTACCTTGGTTTGAAGCGCAAGCACTTTAATATCAAAAGATTAATACACAACAACTGATTCTTCAACCACATAATTTAATCAAAACAAGTTCGCTTAAAACAAAGTGTAAGTTCGCTTTATAAGTTTGCTCAGATTTGAAATTGGGTAAATGAACAAGTTCGCCTGAACTTATATATACTCAGTCACTAAGTTCGCTTACCAGGCGAACTTGGTAACCTAGCTTACCAGGTGAAAATGATAAGTTCGCTTAATCTCAAACACTTAGAGAATTTTTGAAATTTTATCCTTTTCAAGCATCAACTTTCAAACACCGATCCTTTTGTCTTCCACCTGGAACATGTATCTGATCCAATCCTGAACATATAAAAAATGGAATTTTCATGGAAGCCCGAAAGAAATTCTTTTTGGATTTTTGAAAGTAATGGAAAACAAATGAAATTTAAAAGATAAACGAAACAAAAAAGCACATTTTTTTGGATTTTATCTATACAAACAGAAACACGTACTTTTGTTCGAACATCATGAGTAAGAAGATCATATTAGTAAACGAGAAATCAATCACACAATCTAATTAGATCTATGGGTAACCTATGATACAAATTCTCATATCTCACAGTTGTATTTCTTACAAACTTTTCAGATCATATTTTTTCAACTTATACACTTAGCCATGAAATGATACGCGATAAATCTCAAAGTAAAAAAGATCAGATCATAAAAATGCTCAAATATTTACACCGAATTTGTAATATAAAGCATGTAAATCTAGGTTGTCAATATTATAGAAGTTGAGTTCCATGTTCTTCTGAGTTAAGGTACCAATTTGATGAACAACAATGTGTACCCCACATATATGCTAACAGAAATATAAATTTGCACTATCTTCAAGAAATATGAAACTTATGCAAAGATAATATCAATCTCCAGGATGAAACTACCTCAATTAGCACAGGAAAAGAAACAGATCCCGAAGGATATCAGGAATCAGAATGATTCAATTTCTTGGTTTTGGATGTATATCATGATTGAGTGTAACAGAAGAACTTGATGCGTAGTGTTTTAATATATAAAAATATAATAAATATATTTTTAGGATGGTTTTATGAGAACAGGTTTTAAATTTATAAAATAATATTTACTTTAACTTAAAACACACACAATAGTCAAGTGTACCTATCGCAGCGTAATATAGTTTAGGTAAGAACCAAATATCGAACCAATGGACATGGTCGAGTTCCAATACTTAACTTTTGTTATCGTTTAGCCGGTTTAATTAATGAGTGGATTTTGTGTGCTTGTGAAACAGAAAAGTAAATGACAGAAAAGTAAATGACAGAAAACTAAATGGCGGTAAAGTAAATGGTGGTAAAGTAAATAACAGAAAAGTAAAAACGTGCGTGAAGTGTGTAACAGAAATGTAACGAACAGAATAGTAAATAACAAGAAAATAAGTATGTCGGAAATGATCAGGTTACGAATAGTATTGCTTTGGGTTTCGAATCCGCTTGGTACGTGATAATGTTAAGTTGACTAATCCAGTGATATGACTACTACAAATGTGTGACCTGGGTCACCGCTAGAGCCTCGTCCTCACGACATTTGATTTGCAAATTTAAAAGCTTTAACAAGTGGTAGTGCCTCCCGTTAAGGACAACAATTACCCTCAACCCATCGAATGATCATCTCCGGGTTGGTTTAAGACATCGAACCTAAAATGCTTTGTATTAGAGTTAAATAGATGATTATATCTTGCTCACCGGGAGGCGGTGTAACAATGGGACCAAGTATAAAGACGTAGCGTTCCCAACATGAGTTCACCAATTTTTGGTTTCATAATAAGTTCGTATAAAGATGTATGACCTTAATAGTGTTAACCAAGCCTTGCCTTATCAATCTCTATTTGTATAAAGACGTACAATCTTCAAGAGAAGTTTGATTAAAAAGGTTTTACACTTTAAAAATCAAGAACACTGACAAATATAAAGACGGATTTTGACAATAATAAATGCCCAACCAAATGGTGGTTTTAAGGACGAATAGTTAAAGACATAAACACATCACTTGGATTAATACGTTAAACATTAACATGCACCAAACTTCATTTTCACCCTAGCAATACAAAGAGTTTAGCCACGAATAGCCATACTAACTAGCATAACGCTGAGTTTTGTAGGCTCTCCTATTGCGGAACAAGGAGGAAGAGCCCCTCTACTCACTACTACACTCTAACTACGAAATAAGTTCTCAAATGAGGTTTAGATGGCTGTTCTAAGATGTGGATGGGTGTGTGGAATGAAGAACTCAAGTCATCTGTTTATAGGCCTCAAAATGAGCAATTCAGGCCCGTGCATTGGATTGCACGGGCCTGCAAACACCTCGGGAATCACACAGGGCACAAAGGACGATGTACCGGAGCCTGGGGAGGCTGGACAAGGGTTACACGACCGTGCATGGCATTGCACGGTCGTGCAATGCCCTGCCAGCTCCCTTGGTTCGTCTTTTAGATGCTGGTTTGGCTATGCTGACCTGGTTTGACTTCTTGGGGGTCAATGCTCGAGTTTGGTCCTCCAAAAGCTTGATTTCTTCATGTTTTAAGCTGGGTTTTGCTTTGTTTATCTTGGAGCACCGAATAACCTGCAATTGTGAAATATTAACGTTGTAAGTATCAATTGTAAGGTTATTAATCAATTAGTACCATAATATTGGGATTATTACGCATGCAAAACATGTATAATTTAGGACAGATCATAATACCCATCACTTAGACTTTGCTTGTCCTCAAGCAAACTCATGCATGATCATACCTATAACTAAAAACTTTAGAAGGGAAATGGAACTCGAAGTGGCTGGAAATTCCGGGATAACTCTTGAGTTTCTTATTCTATTTTTGTATTTTTCTATGATGGAATCCATGGCAAGCCTTCTAGAACTTCAATTATGCATAAAGTTTCACTCCTCACAATGTTCACTCAACTCTAGGGTTATATATGTATGGATAATGTAAGTTAAGTGGAACACTCAAGTTCGAATCGATTTATGCAATGATCATAAGCTTGTATGCAAATCAAGTCTCCATCAATTAACTAAGTAGTATGCATGAATCAAGAGGACTTTAAAAGGGTTGTAATGTGGCTAAAATAAAAATAAAGGGGGTGAAGATGAAAATATTTTTGGGTTTTTAGGGATTTAAACGGTTTGAAAGGCTGCAGCTATCGTGAAACACACAGCTACGGCTTCATGGCTTAAAATGGAAAATACTAACAGGTCCCTTTACAGTACTCCGATCATGAGGGTATAACTAATCCGAGGGCTCGTTTATGGTCAGATTACCAAGACCAAGATCTCTCATTAGTGCCAACTCTTTCCTTACTGCGTAGTACACGTTACTGCCTCTTCGTATGGAACTTTTGGCTTGTAGCCTAACAGCTCCAACTTTGATCAGATGCGTATATTCACTTTGGGAATGAGTTTGATTCTTGCTACATTTTCCATTGTGGTTCCAGTTTCCACACTTCACACATTTTTTTGTATCTTTTGGCTCTTCTTTTGGCGGCACTTTTTGACAAGCCGTAGAATGGTGGCAGTTGTTCTTGCTTGCGCCACCGTTTTCTAACATCACTAGTTTCTTTGAAAACTTTCTCTCGGAGTTCTCGTGGTAATTCAGGCTTTGCGAAATGAAGGCAGAAAAGCAAATTGAAATCAAAGGAATGCATATCCAGCTCTTTAAGGTCTAACTGGTAAAAGACCAACTTTTTTTTTTATCAAGACAAATTCTTCAATAATTCTTTTTCCTTAATTTCCTTGAAATAATATTTCCATCAATTCCTTGCAGATAGTTCGGCTGTTTCTTCCTAATACATCCAACTTCTTGTATATTCCAATTCCATTGATTAAAACAAATTCTTTCCGAAGTTGCCTCAATGGTAATAACCTCGAAATAACGACATAGGATTAATTTTCCATTTTGAAGACAGTTAGCCAATAACCGGTGTTTACGAATAGCTGGTTGGGTGATAATTGTAGGTAGTAGAAAAAGAAGGCTAACGCTCAAAGGGCGATCTAAGCGGATTATATTTTTGGGATTTTTGGATTTAAGGATAAGGGTAATAAAGTCCTAGGTGCCTCAATCACTTTCATTCTTCTACTAGTTCATGGTCTTGATATGTATAAGTCACACAAGTTCTAATTATGCATAAAATTCAATCGAAAAACACTCAGTAATGCCAAACGCAAGATCATGCGAATAGTTATATACTGCGCCAAAAATTTGACTGTGTAATAGGCTTGATTTTCCTCATATGAAAACGGATGGAATAGGGTTTAGAGAATCGTTATGCATAATATTCATTTGCTTCTACTTGTCATGTATTCATTTTATTTAATTAGATGCGAACTCAAAGAGGTTTTAATTTTAGGGTTTAAAATTTTTGAAAATTTTCCTGGTTTTGCAAAAGGTAGATTTTTGTAATGTTTTAGTCAAATGGGTAGAAAATCACAAGTTGAAATTTTACTGCTTTGAGGTAACAAGTAGTCCTGAATCTCTAATTCCCCACCCCACACTTAAAACTGTGCATTGCCCTCAATGTACAAATGCCTGTAATGAAATGCTATGCAGGAATTTAAATGCATGACGTTTTAAGGGAAAGGAAACCGGTACTCCCCCGGTCAATTCGGTGTATAACCTAAGGCCAAAACTTATTGGTGTTGTCAACACTTTGCTTCAAAGACTTCATCGAATTTCATAGAAATTTGATGTGGTTTCTGATTCCTCAGGTTGTAGAGATGGAGTGCGATTCCTCAAAGAAGTAGAGAGACTATCTGGTGATACTATTCTACCTGACACATAAGGTAAAACATAAAAGCAGACAAGGAAAATAAAAGGTAGTAGTTAAGCTACTAAGGTCCTAGTATTGAGAGGGCATACCTGGGGCTGAAGTATGAGAAATTTAAATTTGAAAAGTCAAACCTGAGATCCATGATTCTGCCATATGCACCAACCTCTCAATTTATTTAAGATCATCGGGTTGCCTCCCAGAAGCGCTACGTTTATTTAAGGGTCTTTATCCCGACCCGTACGTGTTTCATCAGTCTTTCTTTGGGTGGGAGCCATCGACTTCTACCGTATCTCCTGTTCCTTCATTCAAGTCCTTCAGTTTTGGTAGCTTGTCAAAGTATTCATCGATCCAGTCAGGTTTTTTAAAATCCTTCCCAAGATTCAGTTTCTTTCCTTTGTTGAATTCCTTAGCTTTCTTTAGTTGGTAGTCCAGATTAGTATCGATGAATTGGGCAATTTCAAATGGGTCATTAGATAGGCATTCATTTCCCCATATGTTATAGGTCACTGATTTTTTTCCGACACGAAGTGTCAAGATTCCTTCATTCATATCAATAACGGCTCGAGCAGTGGCTAAAAATGGGTGACCCAAAATCAGAGGTACGGAATAGTCGGGTCCTATTTCTAAAACCCTGAAATTGGCAGGGAAGACAAACTTGCCACTTTTACTAGTAAGTTCTCAATGACCCCTATGGGTGATTTGACTGATCCATCTGCGAGTTCGATAGTTGCATTGACAGGTTGTGGATTCCCAATATTTAACCTTTTAAAGATGACATAAGGCATTACATTCACACTTGCTCCTAGGTCAGCGAGCGCAAAGGTTATTGTTAATGGTCCGATAGAACAAGGTAGAGAGAACTTTCCAGGATCTGAAAATTTCTTTGGAAGGCATCTTTCAATGAGAGCGACACAATGATTAGTTTTTTTTACTGCTTCCTCCATGTTTCTTTTTTTTGTAAGGAAATATCTCAAGAAACGTCCATACTTAGGCATTTGTTGTATGATATCCAGGAAGGGAAGATTGACATGTATCTGGCTTAATAGTTCGATGAATTTCTCATATTGTTCATCAGTCTTCTGCTTTACTAGCCTTTCTGGGTAAGATATGTGGGAATGGAACGTTCTCTTTGTTGGAACTTTTGGAGGAGTATCTACTTGAGCAGGAGGCGGAGTTATCTTTGATTGTGGTTCTTGGGTAGTTTTTTCTATGATATGTGGACGAAGCAGTTCTCCGGTGAATATCTCTCTCCTTGTTGATTGAACCTCTTTGTCTAGCATTGGTGGCTCTGGATAAACCTTGCTATTCCTCGGAGTGATAGCACTTATATTTGCTTTTGGATTGGTTTCAGTATTACTCGGAAGACATCATGGTTGTCTTTCGGATAGAAGTTTTGCAATTTGCCCTAATTGCGTTTCAATGACTTGAAGAGTTGTTTTCTGTGTCTTGAACTCAGCTTCATGATGACCAAACCGTTCCTCATATTGTTTGTGATGGAATCCTCTAGAAGGGCTTGACTTTCAGTTATAGAGATTAACTTAGTTACCGCGTCCTCCAAGCTTAACCCGTTGCTTGGTTTGCTAGTTGTTGTTCGAAGCCGGATTGTCCTGGTTGTGTTTTGAGGTGGTCTTTGTTGAAACTATTGCTGTTGTTGTTTGAAGTCGGATTATCCCTGATTATCCTTCCAGTTGAAATTTGGATGGTTTCTCCAACCAGGATTGTAGGTGTTACTGTAGGGGTTGTTTTGTAGGAGATTTGTTTCGATAAAGTCAACCTGCTCGGTATTAGTGGTGATACTCTTTACTTCTTCAGTAGTCTCAGCGGTGGTCTTGCCCTTACTAAGTTGATTGAGTCGGGTGGTAAGGGCGTCTATTTGAGTAGAAAGTGATGTGACAGTATCGACGGAATGAACTCCTTGCCTGGCTCCCCTGGTGTTTCTTGGACTGTACCATTGATAGTTGTTCATAGCTATTTCCTCAATTAGGTTATAAGCTTCTTGTGGCCTCTTGTTTCCAAAAATACCACCTGCAGTAGCGTCTAGTGTCTAACGAGCTTGATTATGCAACCCATTGTAGAATGATGACACTTGTAACCAAAATTCTAGCCCATGGTGATGACATTTCCTTAACATGTCCTTAAAGCGTTCTCATGCTTCATATAGTGATTCACCATCATCCTGAGTGAAAGTGGTGATATCATTTCTTAGTTAAGCAGTTTTAGCTGGCAGGAAGTATTTCGACAGGAATTGCTGAGCTAGATCATCCCATGTAGTGATTGACCAGGTAGGAAGAGAGTTTAGCCATGCCTTAGCTCGTTCCCTTAAGGAAAAGGGAAACATTCGGAGTCGAATTGCGTCATTCGACACTCCGTTCAGTTTGAAAGTGTCACAAATTTCAAGGAAATTTGTAATGTGGGCATGTGGATCCTCATCGGGTAATCCATGAAAAGTGGATGATGACTGGATCATGTGGATCACATGAGATTTGATCTCAAAGTTGTTAGCGTCAACCGTTGGCCTTGTGATACTAGACCCCAAAGCCTCTAGTGACGGTCTTGCGAAATCGAAAATAGTGCGGTTTTCAACGGCCATTCTTCTAGTACGGTTTTTTCGTATTCGGCGGTGAAGGAATCTTTCGAGCTCTTCCAAAGGTTGATATAAACCAGTAGTGGAGCTATGGATCAAACACTACCTGCAACAAACGTAACAGAAGAGCAGATGGAATTTATAGGTTAATCCGTTAACTTGATTTTTTCTTGAAATCACCGTGTCCCCGGCAACGGCGCCAAAAACTTGATGCGTAGTGTTTTAATATATAAAGATATAATAAATATATTTTTAGGATCGTTTTACGAGATCAGGTATTAAATTTATAAAATGATAATTACTTTTGTAGGTCCCGGGAGCCTCGTCGCGCAGCGGAAATAACACGATATGTTCTGCGATTTGTGTGGTAACAAAGAAACGAAGCAGATAAACACGAACAAAGATAAAAGATAATGACACGAAACGTAATCCATAACAAAGAAGTCATTCCGTATTACAGACTACATACCGAAGGAACACACATCTCTCATCTAAGCTCACGGTCCAGGGGTCGGGAGAGCTCTTCCCGACCCGGACATCTCTCAACTTGTTCCAGAGTTCCACCTACAAATGAAGACAAGTCTTCTATTTATAGGCGAAGAAACAATTCCTGCGTACTTGACAAGTACGCAAGGCAAAAGCCCTGCGTACTTACTAAGTACGCATGGTTTGGTCATGCGTACTTGACAAGTACGCAAGGCAAAAGCCTTGCGTACTTAATAAGTACGCAGGACCAAACTGGTGTGTAGGCTAAGTACTCAGGAACACCCTCCCGCGTACTAGCCACGTACACCGATACATAGAATTTAATCTATAGTTACAAAACATGCATCTACAAACTCCCTCTTAACTATAGCATCAAATTCTATCTATCACTAACACTGATAATCATCAGTTTACAAAGAATGTCCTAACAGACTCCCTCTAAACTAATGACATCACGTGTCTTCTGGCGAGACTTGATCTTCTGGCATTCCACTTGAGATCTTCAAACTTCAGTCTTCAGTTGCCGAGTGATGACAAACCCGACTCCCTCATAACTGTAGCTTTCATAGTAGACCAAACCAAGTGCTTCAATAAGAACCAACTAGCCCAACACAACTCATTGTAGTTCATCCTCTCAGCAGTAGCAACCTCCACCCTGACTTAGGACTCTGAGTCTTACAATGTCTTCCTAACCAGGTAACAATAGTAGACTAAGACAACTCCAAATCAGCTGGCATATGATAGAGAGTTTGAGTTTCCAATAACCTGCATCAAACTAATCAGCTCCCATAGGAATTCCAGTAAGATAAACTTAAGTCTTCAACCAGATGTGTCCAACTCTATCCTGTATCTTCACGAGTCAACCAAATTCCCGAAGATGTTCATTTCCAATATCCCCTTTCAGTTTAAGCTCCATCTGACTAGACCAGAAACAAGGGTATGTTTCCTATCCCATCGACCAATGATAAAAGGTTCCATCTTTAACTAATAATCCAACGATCCAGCTTCATCTTGAAAACACACGATAGAATCAAACACGAAAAATATAGTTTACACGAGAAATCACGGTTGAGATCCATGTTACGTCAAAGAGGTATATATATAGGAAGTACCAACGGCTTTTCCACCACCTCTTTAATGTCTCATGAATACTAGATTTTATCCCCCTCATTTCTCTGTAAACTATGACCAGCTTCATCACCACTTCAATCAAATCCTCAAAAAGCACAACTAGCCAACTCCAGGATTTTATTCTTTATTCCTTTGCAAAGATCCAAAACAGCAAATCCTTGGGTTCAAGTTGTTCCAGTATTCATCCCCTATTAAAGAAGTATCCGAGGACACTCGTAGCCTACATATTCAGGTTTGAATACCTAAACAAGATGATTCTTTTTCTGAAAGACCCAAAGCAGCCACATCTTCACAAATAGAACGAGACCTTTAGCCGATGACGACCCAATTGCTCCCATTAGTTCAGCATTCATACCCTATTAAATAAGTATCCCGGATACTCGTAGCCTACATTTTCAGGTATGGACCCTTAAACAATGTATGACATGTGGTATCATCCAACAAAAATCTCGTTCGTGTTTCGCCAAGCCACATCGTATACAAATTCTGGTCCGGAAAAACCAAAATTACTATCTTCTCAAGAATGGGCCGAAACACGCGTACAAATGATCACACAAATTTATTTATTTATTTATTTTTTTTCGAATCCCAGAGGCTAGTCCTTGCGTACTTAGTAAATACGCATATGTAGGGTGTTGCTGCGTATTTAGTAAGTTCGCAAAGCCAAGTACTCATGCGTACTTGCTAAGTGCGCAGAGAAATGCTCTTGCGTACTTAGCTAAGTACGCAGGTCACATCTCATGCGTACTTACTAAGTACGCATGGCTAACCCATGCGTACTTACTAAGTACGCAGGGCTAACCCATGCGTACTTAGCAAATACGCAGAAAAGGTGATTCTGCGTACTTGTTCAGTACAGCAGTGTTCTTGACGGATCATGAGGAGAATGCTCGAAACGTGACGGATCTGAGAAATTAATGCTTCCAAAAGCTTCGAAAACATCATCTAACAAACCCTCAGCCTTCCAAACACCAAATGAAGTGATAACAAACTCGATTTTAAGGATTTAGGTTACGAATCGTTTTTGCTCAAAAGCCTAAAAAATCGAAACTGGAACACAAATCAACGAACACCGAGGCTCTGATACCACTTGTAGGTCCCGGGAGCCTCGTCGCGCAGCGGAAATAACACGATCTGTTCTGTGATTTGTGTGGGAACAAAGAAATGAAGCAGATAAACACGAACAAAGATAAAAGATAATAAAACGAAACGTAATCCATAACAAAGAAGTCATCCCGTATTACAGACTACATACCGAAGGAACACACATCTCTCATCTAAGCTCACGGTCCAGGGGTCGGGAGAGCTCATCCTGACCCGGACATCCCTCAACTTGTTCCAGAGTTCCACCTACAAATGAAGACAAGTCTTCTATTTATAGGAGAAGGAACAATTCCTGCGTACTTGACAAGTACGCAAGGCAAAAGCCCTGCGTACTTACTAAGTACGCATGGTTTGGTCATGCGTACTTGACAAGTACGCATGGCAAAAGCCTTGCGTACTTACTAAGTACGCAGGACCAAACTGGTGTGCAGGCTAAGTACTCAGGAACACCCTCCCGCGTACTAGCCACGTACACCGATACATAGAATTTAATCTATAGTTACAAAACATGCATCTACAACTTTAACTTAAAACACACACAATAGGCAAGTGTACCTATCGCAGCGTAATATAGTTTAGGTAAGAACCAAATATCGAACTAATGGACACGGTTGAGTTCCAATACTCAACTTTTTTATCGTTTAGCCGGTTTAATTAGTGAGTAGGTTTTGTGTGCTTGTGAAAAAGAAACGTAAATGACAGAAAAGTAAATAACGGTAAAGTAAATAACAGAAAAGTAAAAACGTGCATGAAGTGTGTAACAGAAATGTAACGAACAGTATAGTAAATAATAGGAAAGTAAATATGTCGGAAATGATAAGGTTATGAATAGTATTGCTTTAGGTTTCGAATCCGCTTGGTACCTGATAATGTTAAGTTGACTAATCCAGTGATATGACAACAACAAATGTGTGACCTGGGACACCGCTAGAGCCTCGTTCTCACGACATTTGATTTGCAAATTTAAAAGCTTTAACAATTGGTAGTGCCTCCCGTTAAGGACAACAATTACCCTCAACCCATCGAATGATCATCTTCGGGTTGGTTTAAGACATCGAACGTAAAATGCTTTGTATTAGAGTTAAATAGGTGATTATATCTTTCTCACCGGGAGGCGGTGTAACAATGGTACCAAGTAAAAGACGTACCGTTCCCAACATGAGTTCACCAATTCTTGGTTGTCTAATAAGTTCGTATAAAGACGTACGACCTTAATAGTGTTAACCAACCCTTGGCTTATCAATCTCTACTTGTATAAAGACGTACAAGCGTCAAGATAAGTTTGACTAAAAAGGTTTTACACTTTAAAAATCAAGAACACTCACAAATATAAAGACGGATTTAGACAATAATAAAAGCCCACCAAAAGGGTGGTTTTAAGGACGAATAGTTAAACACATAAACACATCATTTGGATTAATACGTTAAACATTAACATGCACCAAACTTCCTCTTCACTCTAGCAATACAAAGAGTTTAGCCATGAATGGCCATACTAACTAGCATAACGCTGAGTTTCGTAGGCTCTCCTATTGTAGAACAAGGACGAAGAGCCCCTAAAATGACTACTACTACACTCTAACTACGAAATAAGCTCTCAAATGAGGTTTAGATGGCTGTTCTAAGATGTGGATGGGTGTGTGGAATGAAGAACTCCAGTCATCTATTTATAGGCCTCAAAATGAGCAATGCACGGCCGTGCATTGGATTGCACGGGCGTGCAAACACCTCGGGAATCAAACAGGGTACAAAGGACGATGTACCGGAGCCTGGAAGGCTGGACAGTGGTTGCACGATCGTGCATGGCATTGCACGGCCGTGCAATGCCCTGCCGGCTCCCTTGGCTCGTTTTTTAGCTGCTGGTTTGACTATGTTGACCTGGTTTGACTTCTTGGGGGTCAATGCTCGGGTTTGGTCCTCTAAAAGCTTGATTTCTTCACGTTTTAAGCTGGTTTTTTCTTTGTTTATCTTGGAGCACCGAATAACCTGCAATTGTGAAATATTAACGTTTTAAGTATCAATTGTAAGGTTATTAATCAATTAGTACCATAATATGGGGATTATTACGTATGCAAAACATGTATAATTTAGGACATATCAGAACTCTTTAGTAGAATGAAGGATTAAAGAATCGATTGATTCAATAATATAGGGTAATGTGGTCTAACTGTTATCTGGATATTTAATGGAATCAAGATATTGATCCAAGGGCGAGTATATGTTCCAACTGATGTTGTCAGAAACATATCTTAGTTCAACATCACATTGCATGTTTTTCGGGGCATGGGCAGTGAAGTAAACTTAAAAATTGTGCTATTATATATAGTTCGATACTGGTCTCATGAAACACTTTAAGCCTCATATTCTATATCTGATAATGATCTTTTAACACACACACCTAGGAATAAAATAGGTTCAAATCATAGTTGTTATCAAGAATCATTATGTTTTCACACTACTAATGGTCCAAAAACGTTTCTAGTCTACTGACAATCTAAATTACATACATTTCTTGTTCATGCAGACTTTGAAATTTAGATCAAATCAACAAAACACAAACACAAAATTATCATATCATATCAACAGGTCATCTATGGTCATATGTGATAGATTTTTAACTGATGTACTATCATTTCTTCTCTAACTTCAAATGATGTTGAATTTTATCTTTTTTCATTTGTTTGGAATTTTTATAAATAACAACTTTTTAACTAGAAAGTAAAATGCAGAAATGTAGTAAAGCAATAAATGAAAAATAAAAATAAAATCTTCTATGAAAATTATTTTTGAAAACCTTTTATTCGGGATTGATCATACCAATCATTTTTACAAGAAATTCGAACCTAGTTCGATCAAATTCCTTGGTGAATAGGTCAGCAAAATTGTCATCAGTGTGTACCTTCATCAGCTCAATCAACCTCTTATCTGCACAATCACGAATAAAATGATATCTTATTTTAATGTGGTTAGTTTTATTGTGCTTAACAGGATTGTTAGTTATGGACATTATGGCATTGTTATCTACGAACAGTAAAATTCATACCGTAGTCTCTTAATTGTTGCTGGATCTCGCAGCTTCACAAGTTGATATGGAAACTGTGGTTTGCTTTTTACACTGCCATGAAACAAGCCAATTACCCAGAAATTGGCAACCTCCTATCATAGATTTTTGGTCCAAACAACAACCTCCGAAATCAGAGTCAGTATAAGCATTAAATTCAAAATTAGAACCATGCAGAAACCATAATCCTAATCTCGAATTCCCTTTCAGGTACCGTAAAATACGTTTAACTGCAATCAGATGAGATTCATTTGGTTTTGCTTGAAATCTGGAATAGAGACACATGGTAAACATTATATCTGGTCTTGATGTGGTTAAGTACATGAGAGATCCAATCATTGCCCTGTACAAACGGCTTTCAATATCCTTACCTTTCGGATCTAGATTCATCTTGTGATTTACAGGAATTGGAGTATCATATGGGGTACAGTCTTCCATCTTGAACCGTCTCAAGATGTCTTTCACGTACTTAGACTGATGAATAAAGAAACCATCCTCTTTTTTATTAACTTGCAATCCTAAAAAGAACGATAACTCTCCCATAGCGGACATTTCAAACTTCCATTCACTATCCATCCATGAATAAGTCGGATGAGTATAACCTTCCAGAATAGGAATCCATAAACTGGTATCAGTAAATGACAAAACCTGATCAAAACGATCCTTCCAGTTTGGATATTCAGCAAGACTTAGCAACTTTGGTGGTTTATGAGAAATACCAATCTCATTGTCATAATTGAACATGCTTGTAACCTGCACCATGTTAGCCATAACAGCAAATACACAAATATCACAAGTAAAAACAAAGGTTTAGAACAAAAATACCTTGATGCGAACTTGATAAGTTCGCTTCACACCCTTCAAGCGAACTTGATAATTTCGCTTAATCAAGAATTTGCACTAAGTTCGCCTAATAAGTTCGCCTGTAACTGATTTCTTGATTAAGTTCTCTTGTTTCAGCTAAACAAACTCAGGAAGAACTCTTCAGCCAAAACACGAACCAGAACCTCCAAAAATCATCATAATTTGCTGAATTGATAGAATTTGATGAAATTGAACCGTAGGATTGAGTATTATATGAAATAGGACACTTTTATTGGAACAATTTCTTCAAAAACACCTCCAAATTGATGAATTAAGATCCAAAAGCCTCTCAAGAACTTGAAAACTCCATGGATATGAAAAATATGCAAAAGTCAATCGTTTTTGTGTCAAATCATATACAATTCATCACAAATCAATCACGAAATCACGAGCAACCTGGCTCTGATACCACTTGTAGGTCCAGTCGTCTCTCCTATGGATCAAACTCGAGACATGACTTAACAAGAACACAGAATACGGAATCCAACCGTGTCGATGACAGTGTATATGAGACAATTCTAACAATGGCAATCATACACAATGTAAATAATCACTCTTTCAATATCACAGGAACATAGAGTTTAAAGAATGTCAATTTCAAAATCTTTTTAAAATTGAACAAGTAAACATCTATTTATAGAAAAGTGTTCTTCCACAGGCGAACTTAACAAGTTCGCCTAAACTAGGCCTTGGCAAACTTATTAAGTTCGCCTATTGCAAAACTTAACTAAAAAATTACAAAATCATAGACATATAAGATCTAAACTATTACAAGGCCTATTGTCACACTTCTATATCCTAACAGACTGGAGGTCGAACGGGTACATAATTGACCTAATCCATTCATGTGCAAGGCACAAAGAGGCGAACCACATCCTTTTTCTTTTTTCAGTGGCTACAGTTGAGCTTCGATTGGAGGACTTATGATAATTTTTGGTTTTGTCTGATCAACAATGATTGTGTAGAGTACATATGCTTTTCCATGCATTTTCAACATATGTTTTTCCATGCATTTTCAACATATGCTTTTCCATGCATTGTCAATATATGATTTGCCAAAACATTTCATGATATGATTTCCATTACATATAACCTGCGAACTCACCAACATTATGTTGACCCATTTTAGCATGTTTATCTCAGGTCGTTGAATGCATAGGATATGTGGCTAGGATGCACCCACTGGAGTCACACACTCATCATGCATGGCATCCTATTTTGATAAACAATATTTTATCATCCTTATTTTCAAATGTTGTAAACATTTAAACATTACTTCCGCACTGTTACTTTGGACCATGTCAAACTTTATTTTGGACTCGTTCGAGTCATGCATAAAACAAGTATTTTGAAAACCATTAGTGGTCATTCAAAGTAATTTAATGGTAAAGATCCTCTCGAGTCACGCCCGTCGGGTATAGCCCGCAAGTGGAATTTGGGGGTGTGACATGTTGATAGTTCACGACTTCGATATAGGTTCACGGGGTGTTAAAGGTTCACGACTTCAATATGGTTCTCGGTAATCTCATAGTTCACGAGATTTAAAAAAAAATATATATTTCTTGGTCAATTTTGAGAGGACGTTTATACCTCCATTTGGATGTGTTTTTGAAAAGTTGACAATATTGGATTTTTAGTGAAAAATTTTGGCGGGAAAATTTTTAGTATCTAGCTAAGTTCACAAATCAAGATATGATGCTTTCTATATGTGGAGAAGTAGGAAAAGGCTCATCATCTTTAGCTTCAATTCTACCAGAGGTAACATCTGATCTCTGTTCTCAATTGTGTAGTGATAAGGTGGAGATGTATAGAAAAGAAAATTCTGATCTACTCCTAGAAGTTGAAAACCTTAAATATCAAAAATCTAAGTTTTCTAAAACTGAGAAGGCATATAAGGAAGTGATAGAAGAAAGTAAGAAAGATATTTCACTACTCAAATCTCAATATAGTGAAAAATGTTGTGCCTTAACTCATGCTATGGAAGATATTAAAAGGTTAACTGCTTAATTAGAACAAGCCAAAACAAATTTTGCTGAAGCAAAGTTTAAGATAGAATTTTTTGGTCAATCTAGTAAAGTAGTTGATATACTTGAAAACTAACTTCATAAACCGGGAAATGGGAATAAAGGTATTGGGTATAATAATATGCCTCCTTCGTTTAATGGAAATTTCACCACTGTTCAACCATCAGTTGAGGAACAAGTGGCATGTGAGAAGGAGTTCTCCACTAGCAATTCGTCAGACACTGATGAATCTAAATCATCGTCCTTAGCTTCTAAGATTAAACGTGCCAACGATTCTGATGCTTCTACTTCAAGTGCAGACAAAGTATAGTGTGTAAGAGTATTCGCATCAGGTTCTTTATTCTTATCTTTATAATTTAACTAAAAACCATCATTCCATAAAAAATTGTTTATTTTAAACCTCTCACATCTCATTACTTATCCTTATAATTTTAAAGAAATTGTTAAGGAATTGGTATATTTAAGATTCTAGTGTACATTTCCTTATAATTTTAAGGATAAAGATAAGGTTAAAAAAAATCTGATGTAAGACTCTTTTAATTTAAATCTTATTTTTTCCCCTTATAATTTAAGGATATGGTATATACATACCAATACTTATGTGGATGCTCTAATATTATCTATAAAATGTTTTTTAATAAATTCATTTTTATATTTGTATTACAGTTTGACCCATTATCCAATTGATGAAAGTTGTTATGTGACTTTGAAAATGCACTTTGTCCCCATGAATTGCATTAGTATGTAACCCGGTTATGCATTGCCAATTTTATAAATGATCCGCACTTTTGTCTTTATTAACATGTATAAGAAAATGTTCCTGTACCTTGGGGGCAGACATTGGATGTTCCTCAAGCAGGAATAGCTCCAGCGTAACATCCCGTTTTCATAAACAAGTACATAAGCGTGAAATTGTAAATATTGTAAACTCTGTGGTTAAAAACGTAAAAAGGAAAGACAAACTTGGAGGGGAAGTTAGGGTTACACTAGGAGGCTATAAATGGGTGCAAACCCCCCTCATTTCTCCTCATGTTTTTGGGCAAGGTAAAAGAGAGAAGAGAAAAGGGGAAGAAATCCCTTTTTAGGGTACCCAGCAGCAGAGATCTAACGGTCGGATCAATCTCAAATTTTTACTGGAGCTTCATAACACATAAACGGAGATATCCAATGGTTAGTCTATGATTTAAAGGGCAGGAAGTCAGATTTTTAATATCCTGAACAGAATAGTGATTTTGAAGGATTCCAGCGACTGTTTCGGCTTTCCGGCGAAGGCAGAGGTAGTTTCCGGTGGTGGCTAAGTTGGAATCTGGTAGATCCCGGGGAGACGATTCTGTGGACACTTGAATCACTTCAGTCGGAGTTCGTTTGCTATAGTTTTGAGCTACTCGTATATGTGTTAGCAAATCTTGCAAAGGTAAGAACTTTGTGTAAATCTTACATTTTTAGCAACTAGTTATGCATGATTTATGGATATATAATGAGTTCAAGTCTTTTGAATGATTAAAGTTAAAACTTTTACGAATTTAAAGATCAGATCTGAATTAGTGTTTGAAAAGTGGGTTTTCGGGTTTTCAACCACAAAGTCACAATTTTTATGTGTTTAAAAGGAAATAAAAACTAGATCTAGACTTATGAAGGATAACATGATGATTTGGACGTACAAATTTTAAAGCTTGACGAGTTTAGCTAGTCATGCACGAACCTAGGGTTCGTTGGGGAAGATGGTCCAGACCAGGCAAACTTAGCACGTGTTCGCCAGGTCTGGAGAGCGAACTTGACTCATGTTTGCTACGGTTGGATGGCGAACCTAGCCCTTATGTTCGCTTAGTATCATAGGCGAACTTAACCCTTATGTTCGCTGATTGCTGTGGGTGAACATAGCCTTATGTTCGCTGGTTAGATCCAGCGAACTTGATAAGTTCGCTGGCGATGGAATATGCGAATTTAACGTAAATTCGCTAGATCAGTGTAAAGAACCGACTAGTGTCAATTAGATTCGATATTTATTTTATGTATGTATTCCAACCAAGTTGTGAGAGAAGACAGTCGAACCGTAGAAAGCATTTTGAGATCTAGCATTACAGGTGAGTTCAAGAATCTCTATTTTTGCTGTTTTAGGGTGGTGTGCATATTCAAGAATTAGACGTTTATAGTAAATGTATTTTATTACTTAAACGTATGCGAAGAAAGATAAGAAAAATAACGGTTTATTTAACCGAACGTTTTGAAAGAAAGAAAGATAAAAAAGTTAACGGTTTATTTAACTGAAAGTTTTATAAGAAAGATAATGGTTTATTTAGCTGAACGTTTTGTAAGAAAGAAATATAAGAAAGATGACGGTTTATTTAACTGAACGTTTTGTAAGAAAAAAAGATAAGAAAGATAACGGTTGTTAAACCGAACGTTTTAATAGAAAGAAAGATAACGGTTGTTTAACCGAACATTTTACAAGAAAGGAAGATAAGAAATAAATAAATGGTTTATTTAACTATATGTTTTATAAACAGAAAGAAAGAGAAAGTCAAATACATTGTGTATTCTGTAAGAGTATGCTTATTCGAAGAAAGTCTTCAGGTAGTAGCATAGTCTTGATGTCTAGTGCTACCCGAATACTATGGTTGTGTCATGGGCTGAGACCATGGTGTTACCATATGAACAACCGGGACAGTGCTCGGCAGGGCACTGTAACGGGGAAGGTGCAATCGGTTAAGATGAGTAACGACGATTACTCTAGCGGCGACGGTCGCTAAGTAAGAATGAAGAAGCCCGCTTGGGGGCATAGAAAGTGGGTATCGGCCTTTGGACGTTGAGCCTTAGGGAACAATGCCTGCGAATGAATGTTCCTTCGGGAAGTAAGAATGAAGAAGCCCGCTTGGGGGCACATAACATATTGTAGACGTTAATGTATGAGTTAAAGAAAAGAGCACAAAGTAAATACGTATGTATTTAAAAGAAGAAAGAAATATTTTCTTGTATTATGTGTATAATATAATATATATGTTTAAAGAACGTTTTCAATAAAACCATTTGATATAAAGTTAAAGAAAAAGAAAAAGAAAAACTTGAACTCACCAGCCCTAGCTGACTATTTTAGTATGCACATAAGGTAATAATGGAAAGAAACATGTTTAAAGCTGAAAGAGCTTGGAAAGGATAGATGGATGGATGCTGCTGATCAAGACTGACATCCCCATGATCTAGTTTTTTGATTGTTGAACAATGATATCTGAAAGTTTTAATTAACTCCAAAAATGTAAAGACTTCCGCTGTTTGATTTAATGTTTACTCGAAGTTTAAGAACTATGTTTAAGCTTATGTGTGCCAACTATGAGATATACCTGATATGCCCAAATTATATATGTTTTGCACGCATAATAATCCCCATATTATGGTACATATTTACTAATAACCTTGCAAATTATGCTTAAAGCGTTTATATTTAACATTTACAGGTTATTCAGTGTCCCAAGATAAACAGAGCAAAAACTAGCTTAAAACATGAAGAAATCAAGCTTTTGGATGACGAAACCCGAGCATTGACCCCCAAGAAGTCAAACTAGGTCAAAGGAAGTCAAACCAGCAGCTAAAAGATGAAACTGGGAAGTAGGGGAGGGATGCACGGCCGTGCATCCCATTCCACGGTCTTGCATTGGCCTCCCTTGCTCCCCAAGGCCCAGTACACTGTCCATTCTACCCAGTTTGATTCCCGAGGTTTTTGCACGCCCGTGCAATCCAATGCACGGTCGTGCATTGCTCATTTTGAGGCCTATAAATAGATGGCTTGGGTTCTTCATTACACACACCCATCCATACCTCAAGAACACACCAGAGAGAGCTTATTTCATAGTTAGAGTAGAGAGTAGAGGGTCACTTCCTCCTTGTTCTGCAATAGGGGAGCCTACGAAACCACCATTTAGTGGCATGTTTATGTCTTTAATTATTCATTCTTAAAACCACCATTTGGTGGGCTTTTATTATTATCTAAATCCGTCTTTATATTTGTGAGTGTTCTTGATTTTAATTCGTAAGATCGTAAAACCTTTTTAATCAATCTGCTTTTGAAACCTGTGCATCTTTATACAAGCAGAGATTGATAAGCCAAGGCTTGGTCAACATTATTAAGGTCGTACGTCTTTATACGGACTTCTTATGCGGCCAAAAATTGGTGAATTCATGTTGGGAATGGTACGTCTTTATACTTGGTCTCATTGTTACACCGCCTCCCGGTGAGCAAAATATAATCACCTATTTAACCTTAATACAAAGCATTTACGTTCGATGTCTTAAACCAACCCGTAGATGACCATTCGAAGGGTTGAGGGTAACTGTGGTCCTTAACGGGAGGCACTGCCATTTTAATTTAAACATTTTAATTCGTGAATCAAATGTCGTGAGGACGAGGCTCTAGCGGTGACCCGGGTCACAAGTTTGTAGTAGTCATATCATTGCATTAGTCAACTTAACATTATCACGTACCAAGCTGATTTGAAGCCCAAAGCAATACTATTCATGACCTGATCATTTCCAAGATATTTATTTTCCCGCTATTTACTATTCTGCTATTTACATTCCTGTTACACACATCATGCACGTTTTTACTTTTCCTTTTTTACTTTACAGTTATTTACTTTTCTGTCATTTACTATTCTGCTTCATAATCACACAAAACCCACTCACTAATTGATCCGGCTAAACGATAACAAAAGTTGAGTACTGAAACTCGACTGTGTCCATTGGTTCGATACTTGGTTCTTACCTAAACTATATTACGCTGAGATAGGTACACTTACCTATTGTGTGTGTTTTTAAGTTAAAGTAATTATCATTTTATAAATTTAAAACCTGATTTCGTAAAACCATTCTAAAAATATATTTATTATATTTTTATATACTAAAAACGACACATCAGTACCCGGTTTGGGTCCTTTCAAGTTGGTATTAGAGTCATAGTTTGAGAGATTCGGACATTCGTCAAAATGTCTGAACTTAAACTGAGAATGGGATAGAAGAATGGGATGTAAATCAGAGCAGCCAAGCCATGAAAGAAGAACAGTAAGGACTTAGTAATAGAAAACAGTAGAAATAGCAAATAGTAAAGGCCTTAGAATAGAAAGGTAGTCCATGTCCTAACTTAGAACATAGACAGTAAATGTCTTAGAATAGAAAGTAGACAGAATGTGCCTTCATGTAGAAACTCTAAACTTGAGTACAAATGTCACCCTGACAGGAAATGTTCAAAACCCGAGTAGTAAATTGAAATAGTTCTAAATAATTACCTATCATGAGGACATGATTATTCCTTGTTCAGGGGATAGAAATATTACTGGATATAGGAGAGAAATAGTAAAGATATAGTTATGCTATGATATGGAAATGTTCAGAGGAGTCTTTCCTTGGGCTAGCCAAACAGAGAATAAAGAAAGAATAAATTAGAAAGGTAGAGTGAGAACCGTAAGGATCATAGAGATAGAACACCGATCAACCAACAGGCAGAGAAAAGTAAATACTCAAGCAACGAATCTAAGTCCTTCTGATTCGGTGAGAATGATAAGAGGCACTGCGTAACCGACCACAGTGCATAGGATGATGGAAGGCCGACCTTGGAGCCTGCGGATCGGGCGACTGTAGCCACGAAGCTTGCTTCAATCTTGAGAGTTGCTTTGACAGCAGCCTTACCTGAAGCTATGAAAGAAATCGGAAAGGGAATGTAAGGAGACCTGAAGGACAGAGAAAGAGGAGGTGATAGAACTGTTGGAGAGACCGATAATGGCAACTTAGATGCTGAATTGTTTTTGCAAAAATGATTATAATGCTTTCCGAAGTTGTGATCCACCTATACTGGATGGAAAGGAAGGGGTTACTGTTACTTACTACGAGATAGAAAGAATGAGTGCGGTTATCAACACTAATGAGTGTTGTGATGGAACTATAGCACGAACCTTTTTTATAGAAACTACTGTTGGTAGAACCACAAAAAGTGATAGAAGTGGTAGATGACTGCTTGATAAGAATTAAAGGCCATGGAATCCTTAATAGGTGTGACAACCCGACATTTCAGGTCAATATCCGTACACATTATAAACAAGTTTACGTTATAATTATTTTTGTGATTTATTTAATTTCACAAATAAAGACATTAAGGTCTAACAAAGACCGTACATGGTCTCAATTCACATTTGGTAATTCTAGGAGTTACCGGTTCACATACACTTATAACCCGACTAAATTCGAACACTAGTGGTTAAAATAAATAACCAGAAAAATATATATATACATATATATATTATTTTACACAAACTTTACGAGGAGCAGTAAATTATTTTGGAATAAATTTATAATACCGTGGAGGAGCAGTAAATTATTTTGGAATAAATTTATAATACCGTGGAGGACCTCAACCGAATTTATTTACCATTTGAAACTCTAAGTAATATTAATACACTTAAAACTAATTGTTTGAAAATTAACCCAACCCACATATTTAATCGGCCGAAATCAGAGAAGAAACCCCCTCTCTAATCCTTGACTTTCTCAACCAATCTTCAGAGAAGGACCATACCTCTTACCTTCGAAATTCAAACAAAACCATACCCCCCTCAATCATTTTTCTCACAATTCCCATTTATCTCTCATTTTCATACGGCAAACATTCCAATTCTGTTCAATTCGAAGTCCAGTTTCAAGGCGAAATTCACCATAATTTGCTGTTTTAAGAAGAATTTCAAGTGTTTCTGCAGAAGATTCAAGACTTTTCTCTGTTTTCTCTCATCAATTTCATTCCTGTTTTTAAGGTAAAAACTCGATATTTTTCATATTATGTTCTTCAAAACCGTAGCTAAACGTACAAAATGTTTAAACGCAAGAAAGATAACAAGAAGAGTGTGTCGAATTCAAGTTTAAAACATAAAAATATGCAGGACTGATTCTGTCAAACAGAAGTCCAGTAATCGAAACTAGGAGTTTCGATACCAGTTAACTCAATCGAAACTAGGAGTTTCGATACCTGTTGATCCATCGAAACTAGGAGTTTTGATGTCTTTTACTCAATCGAAACTAGGTAGTTTCGATAGCAAATACTCAATCGAAACTAGGTAGTTTCGATACCTAGTTTCGATACCTTTTCTCAATCGAAACTAGGTTGTTTCGACTCCTGACCACTCCATCGAAACTAAGTAGTTTCGACACACATATACTCCATCGAAACTAAGTAGTTTCGACACACATATGCCCAATCGAAACTAAGAAGTTTCGACACCTGTACATCAGTCCCATTTGGGCAGTAACTCAAAACCATTTTATAACAAAACATGTGTTGAACAACTAAGGAGATATTCAAACAAAAACGACCAGATTTACAAGGTCGGTGAACAATTTACAATTAAGACGTTGGTCTTAACAACAATTTACCCTTGGTATCTAGGGTACGAATAGTCAAGGTTGACTACAACAAGTTTTATCACAAGTATATACACAAACCCAAGGTGAGTTTCACGGCCCCTTTTTACTGTTTTCAATATTTGGGGGAAAAACATACTTACAATTATTTTATGGGATAACAAGAGAATAAGACACGACTTGTATGTTTACATGAGATGAGAACAACAATTTGAGGCCGGAAAAGTCCCCTGGAACAACGTAGTAACCATTAACTGTAGCCTAGGGTCCTATGAATAGTACTATGGAGAGTGACGTCTCCCGGTCATGGTTAGTCGCGCTAACCACAATCTGGAGGATTTATGGCCGCATAGAACCGGATAACGAAATTAGGGGCGTGTACAATTGTCATGGTTTGGTTACGCCTCATGTAGGAACATATTATTTGTATTCCTAGCTAGTTTACAAATGGGTCAACAATTCTTATTCTGTTTATCACATACAACTGAAACTATTTACGAACAATGAAATTTTGCAAAGAACTATCTGATTAAACCTGTGAACTCACCAACCTCGTGTTGACGATTTTAAGTATGTTTTTCAGGTAACTGAACGTGATTTCAAGGTTAGCAATGTAGATTACATGCATGCACGATGGATACTACTCAAGGAGGATTTCCCTTGTATAACTCATTGAATTGAGTCATATTTGTGAAATCTTAATGTTTTGTAAACTCATTTTACATTTTGTAATGTAAAACTTTAAACTCATTTATGTATCCATTTATCATGTATGTGTTTGCGGTAATCATATGCTTTGGAAACTAGTGAACGTCGTGCCTCGCGTTTCCGCCTTGGCGGGGTGTGACAGAACTTGGTATCAGAGCCATTGATTATAGCGAACTAGGAATCTAAATTGGAACCTAGTCTATAATCTAAATGACTCACTAAAACGTTTTCATTGCATAAGCATTGTATAACCAGTCATTTTGTCATATGGATATTGTAGTCATAAGCATGTCGTCACATTCACATTCTGATCCCGTCTCTGACACTGAATCAAACGAGGAACGTTCCGCCTCACATCCCAAAAATCGAGTACAAACCCGTAGCTCCACATCACCTAAAGTCGCCTTGGGAAAACCGCCTATCGTCTACCGAAAGAAAAGCGGAGGACCAGTTAAGGTGCAAAGTGCTAAGAAGAAGTTTCGACTTCCACACAAAAGGAATCTAGCAGCCCGTGACCCAGAAGACTTGGAGGCTGGTGAAGAACCACCTAGGCAAAGACCCTGCTACCACCCGACTGTGGGAACTATCCGTTGGATGCCACGTACTCTGGCCCGATGGAGGGAGATGGAGAGCATCCCATCTACCTTTGAGATTGGAGAGTCTTCTAACTCCCCAACACCCCTACCCCACACTGGGGAAGCCATAGAGCTCACAGTGCCTACACTAGTAGCACGCGTTCGTACGCATGAGGAGCGTCTTGATGATCTCCTAGATGATATCCGGGCACAGGGGGATGCAGCCACGTGACTTCGTCAAGGACTCGGATCTCGAGTTCAGACTCTAGATGACCGCACCCGAAACATACAGGATGCCACTAACTATCTGGAGTTGAGAGCCGACATGGACTGGCAGTTCACTGTCACTGTCCGAGACATGGTGGAAGCACTGGAGGAAAGGACTTTGGCTGCAGAATTTGTGGCTAGAGCAAGCTTTGTTATGGCAGGACTTGCCATGATGATTGGATTGTACTCTCACTTCTTCTTCTAAACCTATTATGGGCGGGTTGTGCCCATAGTACATTATGTAGTTTAAAACTTTAGTACTGATGAGGTCATGAGAACCCATCACTTTTGTATCCGTTTCTTTTGGGAACAATGTACTATGAATGTTTTAACTATGTATATAATGGTTTATGTTTTGATGTTGTCGTATCCTTATGCCATGTGCTATCATTATTGTCATATAATGTTGTTTCTTTTTAATTGATGTGTTAGAAAGAACGTCATGGCACCAAAGCGTAGCACACCCCGTAACACTACTGGAGACAACAACGAGACAATTTCTCCAAATGTGGAACAACTTATAGCACAGCGAGTAGCTGCTGCCATGCAACAGTATGAGGCGAATCGAAATAGTGGAGGAGGAAACGGCAGTGGTACCGGTGCAGGAGGTGCAGGAGGAAGCGGTACAGCTGGAGGTTCCGGAGGTAATAGAATAAATAAGCCGTAACACATGGTCATGATCTGAATTATTGACGTTATGACTTGTAATTCTACAGATGCTCCAAATAAAAAGTGCTCCTACAAGGCCTTTCTATCTTGCAAACCCCGTAACTTCAATGGCACCGAGGGTGCAGTTGGACTAATGAGATGGATAGAGAAGATGGAATCAGTGATTGATATCAGTGAATGCACCGCTGACTGCATGGTGAAGTATTCTACATGCTCACTCACTGATAAAGCTTTAACCTGGTGGAATTCACAAATAAAGACTTTGGGAAGGCAGACAGCATATGAGTTGTCATGGGAAGACCTGAAGGCCATGATGATCGAGGAATATTGTCCTCGAAATGAGTTACAAAAGATCGAATCTGAAATGTGGAATTTGCAAATGACAGGAGATGATGTTGCTGGCTACACTGACCGATTCAATGAGTTAGCAATCTTGGTTCCACACATGGTTACCCCAGAATACAAGAAGGTTGAAAGATACTTGTGGGGTCTCGCACCTCAAATCCGAAGTCTGGTGACTTCATCGAACCCTATGGATGCCAAGAGCGCCATAACTCTAGCTTTCAAGCTGAGGGATAATGCTGTACGTGATGGTTTGTTTGAGAAGAAGGAGACCGAAGAAGGAAGGTCGGGAGAAAAGAGGAAATGGTTTGGAAAACCAAGTAATCAAAACAGGAATCAAAGTTACAAGAGACCTGAAACTATGAAAGCCTTTGTCGCCAACACTGTGGAACAAAATGGATACCTTGGAGCACTACCAAGGTGTGACAAGTGTGGATATCATCACAGTGGAAGGTGTACTCAATGTGGAAAATGTAAAAAGTATGGGCACCTAGCCCATAACTGTTGGAGCAATGCAAACTCTAATAAGACAAATCAAGTAACAGGAAAGGGCAACCCAGGAACAGGGAGGATGAATCAGGGATGCTTTGAGTGTGGAGATCCAAAGCACTTCAGAAAAGACTGTCCAAAGTTGAAGAACCGAAACGACAATCAGGCCCGTGGAAGAGCATTTGTGATGGGGGCTGGTGACGCACGACAAGATCCAAACATTGTCACTGGTACGTTCCTGATAAATAATCACTATGCCTCTATACTTTTCGATACGGGTGCTGATTTGAGTTTTGTGTCAAATGACTTTAAGTCCCTACTCGGTATTAAGCCCAGTAAACTAGACCAAAAGTATACAATTGAATTAGCGAACGGAAAATTAATCAATACCGAAGAAGTCATTCAGGGTTGTACCTTATGTCTTAAAAACCACACATTTAGTATAGATCTGTTACCCGTTGATTTAGGAAGCTTTGACGTTGTTATTGGCATGGATTGGTTGTCAAAGAATCATGCCGAGATTGTTTGTTTTGAGAAGATTGTCCAAATCCCACTCTCAAACGGAGAAATTCTTTCGATTCAAGGTGAGAAGAGTGGAGTAACGTTAAGGATGATAAACTGCATGAAAGCTCGTAAGTGTTTACGTAAAGGCTATTGCGTGTTTCTGGCTCACGTCGTCGAAAAGAAACCCAAGGAACGTCGACTTGAATATATTCCAATCGTTAGGGATTACCCCGAAGTTTTTCCTGAAGACTTACCTGGATTACCACCACCGAGGCAAGTCGAATTCCGAATCGATTTGGTACCAGGATCCGCACCGATTGCGCGATCGCCGTATCGATTAGCACCTTCTGAAATGCAAGAATTATCAAATCAACTACAAGAGTTGCTTGATAAAGGTTTCATAAGACCGAGTTTCTCACCTTGGGGAGCTCCGGTCCTATTTGTAAAGAAAAAGGATGGAACCTTTAGGATGTGTATTGATTACCGAGAATTAAACAAGCTTACGATCAAGAACCGATACCCACTTCCTCGAATAGACGATTTGTTCGATCAACTACAAGGTTCTAGCTTCTATTCAAAAATTGATCTACGTTCAGGGTATCATCAATTAAGAATCCAAGAAGAAGATGTACCAAAGACAGCATTTAGGACTCGTTACGGTCACTACGAGTTCCTAGTTATGCCATTTGGTTTGACGAACGCACCAGCTGTCTTCATGGATCTCATGAACCGCGTGTGCAAGCCATACTTGGATAAATTCGTGATTGTATTCATCGATGACATATTAATATATTCACGAACTAAGGAGGATCATGAACATCACCTGAAATTAATCTTAGAACTACTCAGAAACGAGAAACTTTACGCTAAATTCTCTAAGTGTGAGTTTTGGATCCGAGAAGTGCATTTCCTTGGTCATGTCATCAACAAGGAAGGAATTCACGTTGATCCATCTAAAATTGAAGCTATCAAAAACTGGGAAGCACCAAAGACTCCGACAGAAGTACGCCAATTTTTAGGTTTGGCCGGTTATTACAGACGATTCATCGAGAATTTTTCAAAAATAGCCTTGCCTTTAACCACATTAACCCAGAAAGAAAAGAAGTATGATTGGAGTGACAAGCAGGAGTCAGCTTTCCAATTACTGAAACAGAAGCTGTGTAGTGCACCAATCCTATCCCTTCCGGAGGGAATCGAAAATTTTGTCGTATACTGCGATGCATCACACCAAGGACTTGGTTGTGTGTTAATGCAAAGAGACAAAGTCATCACATATGCCTCACGACAACTAAAAGTGCACGAAAAGAATTATACGACCCACGACTTGGAATTGGGTGCAGTTGTGTTTGCGCTCAAAATTTGGAGACATTACCTTTACGGTACAAGATGTACTATCTTTACTGATCACAAGAGTCTCCAACATATCTTTGATCAAAAGGAACTTAACATGAGACAACGTCGCTGGGTAGAACTACTAAACGATTATGATTGTGATATCAAGTACCATCCCGGGAAAGCCAATGTCGTAGCGGACGCTTTAAGTCGCAAAGAACGAGTTAAAACTCTTCGTGTTCGTGCCTTAGGATTGACAATTCATACGAATCTTACTACTCAAATTCGGATGGCACAACATGAGGCAATCAAAGAAGAAAACATTCAGAATGAAGCTTTACGAGGAATGATAAAGCAATTGGAGCCAAAGTCAGATGACACTTTATACTTCATGAATAGAATTTGGGTGACACGTTTTGGTAACTTACGGGAGTTAGTTATGGACGAAGCCCACAAGTCCAGGTACTCCATTCACCCAGGTTCAGATAAGATGTATAAGGATCTAAAAGAATTATATTGGTGGCCCAATATGAAAGGAGATATTGCCACATATGTCAGTAAGTGCTTAACATGTTCAAAAGTAAAAGCCGAACATCAGAAACCGTCTGGTTTGTTACAACAACCTGCAATTCCCCAATGGAAATGGGAACAAATTTCTATGGATTTTATCACAAAATTACCCAAGACATCTAGTGGTTATGATACCATATGGGTAATTGTCGATCGATTGACAAAATCAGCTCATTTCCTACCTATCAAAGAGACGGATAAAACCGAGAAACTTGCAAAGCTTTATATCAAGGAAATTGTGGCTAGGCATGGAGTGCCAATTTCTATTATATCGGATAGAGATAGCAGATTTGTGTCTAGAATCTGGAAATCATTACAAGAAGCCATGGGCACACGTCTTGACATGAGCACGGCATATCACCCACAAACAGATGGTCAAAGCGAAAGGACCATTCAAACATTAGAAGATATGCTCCGTGCATGTGTAATGGATTTCGGAGGAAATTGGGATACTCATTTACCATTAGCTGAGTTTTCCTACAATAACAGCTACCATACGAGCATTAAGGCAGCTCCGTTTGAAGCTTTATATGGTCGTAAATGCCGCTCACCGTTATGTTGGGCGGAAGTTGGTGAAAAACATTTGACAGGACCTGAGATTGTCCAGGAAACCACTGATAAGATTTTCAAAATTAAGGACCGTTTGAAAGCGGCCCGAGATAGACAAAAGAGCTATGCTGACAACAGACGAAAACCATTAGAATTTCAAATTGGTGACCGAGTAATGTTAAAAGTCTCACCATGGAAAGGCGTTGCAAGGTTTGGTAACCGTGGTAAGCTCAACCCTAGATACGTTGGTCCGTTCGAAATACTGGCTAGGGTTGGCCCTGTAGCTTACAAACTCAAGCTACCACAAGAACTAAACAATGTACATGATACGTTTCATGTGTCAAATCTCAAAAAGTGTCTATCAGACGAGACTTTGATCATACCGCCTGATGAAATTCACATTGACGATAAACTTCATTTCATCGAGCAACCAATGGAGATATCAGATTGGAAGGTTCAAAAGCTGAGACGTAGTCGGATCAAACTGGTTAAAGTACGTTGGAACTCAAAGCGTGGTCCTGAGTATACATGGGAACGAGAGGACCAAATGAAAACAAAATACCCATCCTTGTTTGAGGATGCACCAGTTCAAGAGGACACAAATTGAATTTCGGGACGAAATTCTGTTAACATGGGGAGAATGTGACAACCCGACATTTCAGGTCAATATCCGTACACATTATAAACAAGTTTACGTTATAATTATTTTTGTGATTTATTTAATTTCACAAATAAAGACATTAAGGTCTAACAAAGACCGTACATGGTCTCAATTCACATTTGGTAATTCTAGGAGTTACCGGTTCACATACACTTATAACCCGACTAAATTCGAACACTAGTGGTTAAAATAAATAACCAGAAAAATATATATATACATATATATATTATTTTACACAAACTTTACGAGGAGCAGTAAATTATTTTGGAATAAATTTATAATACCGTGGAGGAGCAGTAAATTATTTTGGAATAAATTTATAATACCGTGGAGGACCTCAACCGAATTTATTTACCATTTGAAACTCTAAGTAATATTAATACACTTAAAACTAATTGTTTGAAAATTAACCCAACCCACATATTTAATCGGCCGAAATCAGAGAAGAAACCCCCTCTCTAATCCTTGACTTTCTCAACCAATCTTCAGAGAAGGACCATACCTCTTACCTTCGAAATTCAAACAAAACCATACCCCCCTCAATCATTTTTCTCACAATTCCCATTTATCTCTCATTTTCATACGGCAAACATTCCAATTCTGTTCAATTCGAAGTCCAGTTTCAAGGCGAAATTCACCATAATTTGCTGTTTTAAGAAGAATTTCAAGTGTTTCTGCAGAAGATTCAAGACTTTTCTCTGTTTTCTCTCATCAATTTCATTCCTGTTTTTAAGGTAAAAACTCGATATTTTTCATATTATGTTCTTCAAAACCGTAGCTAAACGTACAAAATGTTTAAACGCAAGAAAGATAACAAGAAGAGTGTGTCGAATTCAAGTTTAAAACATAAAAATATGCAGGACTGATTCTGTCAAACAGAAGTCCAGTAATCGAAACTAGGAGTTTCGATACCAGTTAACTCAATCGAAACTAGGAGTTTCGATACCTGTTGATCCATCGAAACTAGGAGTTTTGATGTCTTTTACTCAATCGAAACTAGGTAGTTTCGATAGCAAATACTCAATCGAAACTAGGTAGTTTCGATACCTTTTCTCAATCGAAACTAGGTTGTTTCGACTCCTGACCACTCCATCGAAACTAAGTAGTTTCGACACACATATACTCCATCGAAACTAAGTAGTTTCGACACACATATGCCCAATCGAAACTAAGAAGTTTCGACACCTGTACATCAGTCCCATTTGGACAGTAACTCAAAACCATTTTATAACAAAACATGTGTTGAACAACTAAGGAGATATTCAAACAAAAACGACCAGATTTACAAGGTCGGTGAACAATTTACAATTAAGACGTTGGTCTTAACAACAATTTACCCTTGGTATCTAGGGTACGAATAGTCAAGGTTGACTACAACAAGTTTTATCACAAGTATATACACAAACCCAAGGTGAGTTTCACGGCCCCTTTTTACTGTTTTCAATATTTGGGGGAAAAACATACTTACAATTATTTTATGGGATAACAAGAGAATAAGACACGACTTGTATGTTTACATGAGATGAGAACAACAATTTGAGGCCGGAAAAGTCCCCTGGAACAACGTAGTAACCATTAACTGTAGCCTAGGGTCCTATGAATAGTACTATGGAGAGTGACGTCTCCCGGTCATGGTTAGTCGCGCTAACCACAATCTGGAGGATTTATGGCCGCATAGAACCGGATAACGAAATTAGGGGCGTGTACAATTGTCATGGTTTGGTTACGCCTCATGTAGGAACATATTATTTGTATTCCTAGCTAGTTTACAAATGGGTCAACAATTCTTATTCTGTTTATCACATACAACTGAAACTATTTACGAACAATGAAATTTTGCAAAGAACTATCTGATTAAACCTGTGAACTCACCAACCTCGTGTTGACGATTTTAAGTATGTTTTTCAGGTAACTGAACGTGATTTCAAGGTTAGCAATGTAGATTACATGCATGCACGATGGATACTACTCAAGGAGGATTTCCCTTGTATAACTCATTGAATTGAGTCATATTTGTGAAATCTTAATGTTTTGTAAACTCATTTTACATTTTGTAATGTAAAACTTTAAACTCATTTATGTATCCATTTATCATGTATGTGTTTGCTGTAATCATATGCTTTGGAAACTAGTGAACGTCGTGCCTCGCGTTTCCGCCTTGGCGGGGTGTGACAATAGGTTATCTCTGATAGCCTGATGAGGGATTTTTATAGTATTGGGAATGGTTTGGCTCGCCGCCAACGAAGCCTAGATAGTATGTAAAAGAAAGACGATTTGTCTCAAAGCTTCTGATGGTAGTCTAATTTCGGTTATGGGGACAAAGAATGTGCAGTGTCTAACGTCATCTCGATTATCAAGGTTGAAAGTTTTTACGAGGCGCAGCCGCGAGGCTTACTTAGCGTACATCGTCGATGATAGAAAGAAAGTTACAGAGTTGAAAGATGTACCCATGGTGTGCGATTTTTTGGAGGTGTTCCCTGAGAACTTGCCTATTCTGCTACCTGACCGAGAGATAGACTTCAATTAGTTGTGACGCTAGGAGCCAGTCTGTTGTGAAAGCACCCTATCGGTTAGTTCCATCAGAAATGAGAGAACTAATGAATCAGTAGGAAGAGAATCTAGAGAAAATTTTCATCAGACCGAGCATTTCACGTTGGGTGCTCCAGTAAGATTTGTAAAGAATAAAGATGGTAGCATGCATATGTGCATTAACTACCGAGAGATGAACAAGCGCACATTAAAGGATAAGTACCCATCACCAAGGATAGACAATATGTTGACCAGTTGCATGGGGCAAGTTGGTTTTTGAAGATTGATCTTAGGTCAGGTTATCATCAGTTAAAAGTTAGAGAAGAGAACGTACCGAAACCTGCTATTTCGTATGCACTATAGACACTACGAGTTTCTCGTGATGTCGTACAGATTAACCAATGCCCCCACGACGTTTATGGAATTGATGAACAAAGTCTGCCAACCAATGTTGGACTGATGAGTAATTATATATATAGATGATATTCTAGTCTACTAAAAAAAATAAGGGGATAATCCATCTCAGAGAAGTATGGATACCTTATGGAGAGAGAAGTTTTATGTAAAGTTTTTCCAAGTGCACGTTTTTACTTAAGAAAGCTCAAATTCCTAAGTGATGTTATTAGCAGCTCGGAATCTTGGTAGGCACAGAAAAGATAGAAACAGTAACGGAATAGAACATCCCAAAGACACCGACCGTAGTTCAGAATTTATTGGTAGTTTACAGATTACTAATGAAGATTCATTTAAGATTTCTCAGAAATAGCGTCACCGTTGATAAATTGAACTGACAAAGGGTAAAGTATGGGTGTGTTCCCACCCATTACAGTGCTTTTGAAAAGCTAAAGGAGAAATTCCCCAATCTTGGCCTTACCAAAGGGCAACAACGACTTGGCGGCCTATATCAGTATTACGGGTCAAGGTTTGGGTTGCGTCCTTATGTAGAAAGGACGAATGATTGCTAATGCGTCACGACAGTTGAAGGAACATGAAGTGAGCTACCCAACACATGATTTAGAGTTTGTTGCAGTGATTGTTGCGCTAAAGGTATGGGGATGTTATATTTGTGGAGTTGAGTGCACCACATGATATGATCACAAGAATTTGAAAGCATTACTTTGAGTAGAAAGAGTCGGGTATGAGATAGAGACGGTTATTAGTACTATTAAAGGATTTTGATTATAAGATCCTATACCAACCGGGAAGGGAAATGTGGTCACTAACGCCCTAAGTCGAAAGGAGGGGCAAACTCCTATTAGGGTGAAAGCATGCCAGCTGGTGAGGACACCAGATTTCATGATGGAAATAGAGAAGGCGTAGACTAAGACACTCAAGGGAGAAAACCTAAAGAAAGAAGGAAATGCGAGCCAACAAGGGAGGTTAGAAAGTAACACAAGTAGTGTAAGAACCAATTTGGTTAAATGTGGATACCCAAAGTCTTTGACGAAGCTCATAAGTCTCGCCGCTCTATCCACTCGGGGACCACCAGATGTAATAGGATCTGAATAGACAATACTTGTAACACCTGTGAAATTCTAGAATAAAAAACCTAGTTGATAGACTAAACCTAACTAGGCCCAATAAGGATTCATGCCCATTAGAGACCCAACATAATTCATGTTTCCTGATTTGACTTAATTGCATGGATTAGGTCATTAAGTCTAGCAAAGGTCATATGTTATTTCAATTCATATTTTCGTAATTTTAGGAATTACTGGTTCACGTATAAGTATAACCTGACTAATACGAACGTTGGTGATTAATCTATATGTCCAAAATAATGCCTAAAGATCCATAACACATAAACTATATGTTTATACAACCAAATTTAAGGATTTAAAGCACATAAAACACGAAATGATCCCTAACGACATAATTCGAGGGTTTTACCGTATACCGTCATCTTTAAACGTTCGTACATGAAATTAATCATGTCACATACTTATACAACATATAAATATATTTTTTTCATCAAAACTAGTTAATTACCCTTAAAAGTAATTAAGAAACCCTAAACCAAGTTAAAACGTCATTTTCAACCCTAACCGAGATTAAGTCCCCTAATGGCCTAAATATCTAACACCTTAAACCACCTAAAACATTTAACAACCCAACCCACACCCCGTTGATGTTTCAGCCATGAAACCCCTTGGTGGGCCCTCCCCCACCTCATTTTTCTTCATATTTTAACTTTCATGCTTCAACCATGCTTCTTTTACTTAAAGGTTTTTTTATCATTTCATTTCCTTCACTTCATCACTCAAAGATCAACTGAAAATCACTCCACTCTCTCTCTCTCTCTCTCTCTCTATTTCTCCCTTGGATGGCACACATACTTGAAAACTTTGCTTCAAATCTTCATCCAAGAAATCAAGAAGTTAAAGCGCTTTCAAGAAGATTTGCAAGAAGATTCAAGCCCATTGGAACTACCTTCTTGATTCCTTCTCCTTGCTTGCTTGTTGTGATTCTTCTACATATCTCCATCTCCTTAATTTTACTAGCATTACAAGTATTTTTCTTGTATAAAACTCCATCCAAAAGAAAACTACTTAAAAACTAGTAAAAACATGATTTACACCTTTTTAACAAAAAGGTCTCTCTAAAAATTCATGTTCATGCTTTATGAACATACTAGAGCTTTTAAACAAGAACTAAAACTTGATACACACATGTTTTCATAAGAAAATTTTGTCTAAAGAAAGCTTGTTGGTGATAATCTTGTGTAAAAAGTTAGATCTACAAGTAAAGAAACCCTAAAAATTGAATCTTGGACATATATGGATGTATGGACATAACACCTATGGAATACAGTAAATCCTTAGAAAAATCTGACTTGGGATATTTAGAAGATGTCACATATATCATAGACATCAACTAGTTGGTAAACAAGAGTCAAACAAGTACAAATCTAAAAGTGGTTGGTGATGTTGAGTGTTCTTGAAGCAAACATTGGACTGACTGAACCTAAACTCTATTTTGGAGGGCCATAACTCAGTCCATACTCATCCAAACCTATCAAATCTTAAGTTTAAAACTAAGTACAAAGAGTCTATAATCCAACCCAAGTGGTTTCATGAAATTTCGTTAAGTTTTGGTACCCCAAAGTGGTCATACAAGAAAAAATATCAAATATGTCTTTTTCAGCAGAATTTTAGTCTCACTAGTAGGAGTCATAAGTTGGTCATAAAAATTCAAAATAACCTGATTCCACTTTCTAAATTCAGAATTTTGAGTATAGAACAAAAGTTATAGGGTCTTGAGTCATGAAAATGAGTCTAGGTCAGTCAACTAAAATGAATTCCTAAGACACTCTAGAAACAAACACTGTTGTACCCTTCTGTCCAAATAAATATTTAAAAATACTTAGACATGTCATAAAATGTGGATTAATACATCCTTGTAACCCTAAGACATGTAGGTATTTTGGTATAAAATTTCGTGACTTAACGAGTTCATTTGGTTAATCAAAAGGATGACACACGGACGACTTAAAAGTCTGGAAATTCCGATAAACAAGGGTTTACTTTAATAATATGGTTTGAGGTAAATACTTATCAAAAACCTAACCCGACATACATATAACAACTTATGGACACATATTCATACATCTTACATCAATAGTATATATATTTTATGATTAAACATGTATACGTATAATGAAACTCAAAGACAAGTCACCAACGGTTCGTCGGGTCACACTTACAAAATAGTTTAAACATACACCATCGAGTCTAACATTTTGGATGGATCTTATAAACGTTCAACTTGTATGTTGACATCATATTATAAGGTCTTAAGACAACCGTAACTGTCAGGTAACGTTTAGGACAATCCTGCATACACATCGCCTTTGCTAGCACTTACACATTGAAAGATCATCAGGTGAGTTCACTACCCCCTTTTTACTTTTAAATGTTTTAGAAACATCGGGGGAGAAACATACTTGTTTAATACGTTTGAAAAACATGAAACTTCATCGTTTGATACATTTGAAAGCATCATTTTTCATACATTTGAGAACATCATTACGTGATACATTTGAGAAAATATGAAACATATTTGCTTTATACATAGAAACAAGGAATCTTGACCGACCATTTATGTTTACATAAGACATTCATGGAAGAGCTCGTAAAGTCCCCTACGTGAACAATTTATTAACCATTAACTCATATAGCCAGGATATTGTGAATAGTACTATTGGGATTGACACTCCCAGTCATGGTTAGTCGCGCTAACCGAGGGTCCGTATGGTCCAATGGCTGCACTTTATCTTAACTTATGAGCATGTGGGGAATGGGTGAGGGACGAAACACCTGTGTTTGGTTTGTTTAACACTCATGTAAAATAAAATTCGTATACCTAGCTAGTTACGATGGGTAAACTTGATATGATTTATTGGTTTCATTTATCATATACATTGAATCGTTTTCATGCAGATGGATCTGCCAATCGTTTTAGTGCAAATTGGCTTTGGCTATCGTTTACTTACAAATGGTTTTGCCATTCGTTTACGTGCAAATGTTTTGTCAATGTTTTCAAGGAAAATAGTTTCATATTCTAGCCATGTACACAGAATCAATGTTTTCAGAAAAAATGGCTTATTTTATTACTATGACGTCATCACATGTTTTCATTGGGAAAACGACTTATTTTATATAATAAGTGAATAAATTTGGGGGTGTGACAATACTAGTATCTCGACACGAAGAATGATGTAACAGAGTATGTGAAAAAGAGCATGACTTGGGCACGGGTAAAGACCGAACACCATAGACCTTATAGTAAAGATCCAACCCTTGGATATACCAGAATGAGGATAGGAACACCTTACAATGGATTTCATAACCAAGCTACCTTGTACAGCTAAGGATTATGATACCATACAAGTAATCATAAACCGTTTGACGAAGAACGCTCACTCCTAACAATTCGTGAGACATTTTCATCAGAGGAGTTAGCCAGAGTATTCATTAGCGTGACGATGGCATGACATTGGGTGCCATTATCAATTGTATCTGACCGAGACACGCGATTCATATCAAGGTTCTGAAAAATATCTCATGAATGAATGGGCACGAGATTGAAAATCAGCACATGTGCAAATTACGGACATCGAGGTAGGTAACAGTTTGAACTACATTGAAGAGCGCGTGGAAATCCTGGACAAGAAAGGAAAGAGTATACGCAGCCAAGTAATCTGACATGTTAGATCATAGTGGGAAAATAGAAAGGGATCAGAAGCTACTTGAGAAGCCAAAGCATACATGAGAGAATCATACCCTCAATAGTTTTACTTATAACAATTTTCAAGGACGAAACCTTTTTTTTTAAGATGGGTAGACTTGTAACATCTCATTTTCAGAAACAAGTGGATAAGAGTGAAATTGTAATTAGTGTAAAGTCTGGGGTTAAAAACGTAAGAATGAAGGACAAACTTGGAGGGGAAGTTAGGGTTACACTAGAAGGCTATAAATGGGTGCAAACCCCCTCATTTCTCCTTAAGTTTCCGGCCAAGGGAAAAAAGAGAAGAGAAAAAGGGAAGAAATCCCGTTTTTGGGGTACCCAGTAGCAAAGATCGGATGATCCCCGGAGATCTAACCGTCGGATCGATGTCAAATTTTTATTGGAGCTTCATAACACATAAACAGAGATATCCAAAGTTGGTTTTTGATTTAAAGGCCTGGAATTAAGATTTTTAATATCCCAAACAAAACAGTTATTTTGAAAGATTCCGGGGACTGTTTTGGCTTTTTGGCAACGGCGGAGGTGGTATCCGGCGGCGGATAAGTGGGGATCTGGTAGATCTCGGTGAGACGGTTCAGTGGACGCTTGAATCACCTCAATCGAAGTTCGTTCGCTATAGTTTTGAGCTACTCGTATATGTGTCAGCAAATCTTGCAAAGGTAAGAACTTTGTGTAAAGCTTACATTTTTAGCAGCTACTTATGCATGATTTATGGATATATGATGAGTTCAAGTCTTTTGAATGATTAAAGTTAAAAGTTTACGTATTTAAAGATCACATCTGAATTTGTGTTTGAAAAGTGGGTTTTCGGGTTTTCAACCACAAAGTCACGATTTTTACTTGTTTAAAAGGAAATAAAAACTAGACCTAGAATTATGAAGGTTAATGGGACGATTAGGACGTAAAAAGTTTAAAGCTTAACGAGTTTAGCTCGTCATGCACGAACCTAGGGTTCGTTGGGGAAGATGGTCTAGACAAGGCGAACTTAGCACATGTTCGCCATGTCTGGAAGGCGAACTTGACTCATGTTCGCTAGGGTTGGATGGCGAACCTAGCCCTTATGTTCGCTTAGTATCATAGGCGAACTTAACGCTTATGTTCGATGAGTACTGTGGGCAAACATAGCCTTATGTTCGCTAGTTACATCCAGCGAACTTATGATGGAATAGGCGAATTTAACGTAAGTTCGCTAGATCAGTGTAAAGAACCGACTAGTGCTGATTAGATTCGATATTTATCTTATGTATGTATTCCAACCAGATTGTGAGATAAGACAGTCGAACCGTAGAAAGAATTTTGAGATCTAGCATTACAGGTGAGTTTAAGAATCCCTACTTTTACTGTTTTAGGGTGGTGTGCATACTCAAGAATTAAATATTTATAATAAATGTATTTTATTACTTAAACGTTTGCGAAGAAAGATAAGAAAAATAACGGTTTATTAACCGAACGTTTTGTTAGAAAGAGAGATGAGAAAGATAACGGTTTTTTTAACTAAACGTTTTGTAAAAAAGAAAGATAAGAAAGATAACGGTTTATTTAACTGAACGTTTTGTAAAAAAGAAAGATAAGAAAGATAACGGTTTATTTAACTGAAAGTTTTGTAAGAAAGAAAGATAACAGTTTATTTAACTGAACGTTTTGTAAGAAAGAAAGATAAGAAAGATAACAGTTTATTTAACTGAACGTTTTGTAAGAAAGAAAGATAAGAAAGATAACGGTTGTTAAACCGAACGTTTTACAAGAAAGTAAGATAAGAAAGATAACGACTGTTTAACCGAACGTTTTACAAGAAAGAAAGATAAGAAAGAAAGAAATAGTTTATTTAACTATATGTTTTATAAACAGAAAGAAAAAGAGAAATTCAAATACATTGTCTAATCTTTAAGAGTATGCTTATTCGAAGAAAGTCTTGAGGTAGTAGCATAGTCTTGATGGCTAGTGCTACCCGAAGCCTATGGTTGCATCATGGGCTGAGACCATGGTGTTACCATATGAACAACCGGGACAGTGCTCGGCAGGGCACTGTAACGGGGAAGTTGCAACTGGTTAAGATTAGTAACGACGGTTACTCTAGCGGCGACGGTCGCTAAGTAAGAATGAAGAAGCCTGCTTGGGGGCACAGAAAGTGGGTATCGGCCTTTTCACGTTGAGCCTTAGGGAACAATACCTGCGAACGTATGTTCCTTCGGGAAGTAAGAATGAAGAAGCCCGGTTGGGGGCACAAAATAGATTGTAGACGTTAATGTATGACTTAAAGAAAAGAGCACAAAATAAATATGTACGTATTTAAAAGAAAAAAGAAATATTTAATTGTATTATAAGTATAATATAATATGTATGTTTAAAGAACGTTTTAAAGAAAACCTTTTGATATAAAGTTAAAGAAAAAGAAAAACTTGAATTCACCAACGTTAGCTGAATATTTTAGTATGCACATCAGATAATAAAGGAAAGAAACATGTATGAAGTTGAAAGAGCTTGGAAAGGATGGCTGGATGGCTGATGCTGATCAAGACTGACATTCCTATGATCTAGTTTTATGATTGTTGAACAATGATATCTGAAAGTTTTAATTAACTCCAAAAATGTAAAGACTTCAGCTGTTTGATTTAATGTTTACTGGAAGTTTAAAAACTATGTTTAAGCTTATGTGTACCAACTATAAGAGGTACCTGGTTTGGATCCTTTCGTCCAGCTTGAAGACTCCCCTTGTATAAAAAATAATAAAAGTTAGAAATATGACATTTTTGGGATTAGAATAGTGTAAAATAATGAAACAGAACCATGATCAAGGCCCACTTTTTTTATTTGCCAATGATAAAGATATAGATATTCAACCATAAAACATGAGTAAATAGTACAATGAACATAAAACATACTTTCGACTTTAAGCTGGACTAAGTCAAGAAAATAAGTAAAAAACCTAATACCAAAAAGATAAATATCCAAGACACAGTTACTCAAAACTCATGATGAAAAGTACCAATGTACATGTTAGTTGTTATTCAATTCATCCAATAATATAAGACTTAAATCAATTTAAAAAAGAGAGCAGAAGTTACATCTGCAAAATCTCAAAAAATAATTTACAGGTTGAAATTGTAAACAATCTAATGAAATATTTTAAAAAAGTATTGTGTTTTTAAACAAATTATTAACGCTATATCATTTTTTTTCCTTTTAGACCTACCCTAACATTTTTATGCTTATCTCCTTGACATGTTTTCAAGATTGGTTGTTTCAAACCGATTATTTCTGGTGCATTGAAAGTTAAAAGCGTACCTGATGGTGAAATATGTTGATTATCTGTTTCTACTCATAATCATAAGCTTCCAAACAACCTCTAAACCTGTGAAACTAATAAACTAATCAACAAATAGCCAAACAATATAGCTAACAAACAGTTTCATAATTAACATCACCATCAGGGTGACCTGTTGCTCTAAGCAATGGATCCAGTTGATTATATTCCACATTAATCACTATTTCCTTTCACGAGGTTGATATTCATAGATATAACATTTATGGCTAATATTAATATTAAAATGTAATAATTGTGATATGATTAGAAAAAAAATGTACATCTAGCCTTGTAATGACTCCAATAGCTTCTTTAGCTTTGCGAGGAACTAAAAGGGAATTAACATGGTACTTTTTAGTGTCACTAATCGTTGGGATTTAGTGGTGATCAGTTTGACTTTTGTAAAAACGGGTTTTGACAGAGAAATTAATTAATTCAGTTAATTAATAAATACGCAGCGGAAAATAAAATCATAACCTATTAAACAGCACTGACAAACCGAACAGGATCTGGTTATGAACACGCAAACACAAAAAAAACAATAATCTACTGATGAGATTAATTATACATTAGTTGTTAATGATTAACCGGTTGAGACACCTAGGTACAACGAACCTATGCTAGATCACGAACCGAAACGCGGGAACGGAGCGGCGCCGGTCGGCGGCGCTGGCTTGAGGCTGCCGGAAAGATCAAAGGATGAAGCCTTTGCTCCTTTTGATGCTAGCAGCTTCGAGATTCAGCAAAGAAGTCAACCACACCCTTTTGCTTCTTGTTTTTGGTCGAAGAAACCAAGAAGGAAAAAGAACTTATTTCTTTTGGTGCGGCTGTAGACCCTTGTCTGCTTGAAAAAACTTATTAGGTTATAATTATATAATAATTATAAACCCTACTAATGGTTTCTGGGCCCAAAGTCCAATACAAGATACAAAGCCTGAACCTGTTTTAGTATTTTAATAAAAGATTAAAACAATATATAATTATTATTTATAAACCAGTATAAATAATAATTCCCGTCTAACGAATATATAAATATATATCGTCTCGTTAATAGTTCGTAATTACCAGTTAAGCGGGTTAAGTGGATTTAATGTTCGTTGCCCTATGTGTAACTCTTACGGGTCATAGCTCGGTCAGCCGCGTTGTCCATCGGGTTGGTCCATAAAATCCAACAATCTCCCACTTGGACGATCCACGATAAATCAACGCAAACAGTTAACGGCGCTCTAGCTGCACATGGCTGTCTCTAACAAGGTATGACGCTTTAAAGTCATTAACCAAATATCTCGGTGTTAGTAACAGCTAACTAAAGCAAGATAATAGACTTATAGCAATAGTTGTCATTCATCCTTTCCGTATAAAACATCAATTGAATCAATGAGACATGGATTTAATTCATTCTCATATGGCGTTCAATTATTATTGTTCTCGATCAAGAATCAAAGTGGTCCAATCAAACACACAGTAAGTTTGGGTAAGGCCTTACACTTTAACAGTTTGAATCAACGAGGGCGCCACGATGCCTATCTGTTACATATAATGTAAGAGTACAGAATCCCTTATTGACTACATACAACTCCCACTGAACTTCAGAACTATTCCTAATCAAAGTCTTTATGACTGGCAGTTACGCGACAGCGTTTGACAGTGATTAAAGAACGGTTCTTGGTAAACGGCAGTTCTAGTACGTATCTCAGGTCAGAGGATACTAATGAGTATACCAATAGCAAAACATCTTATGACAAAGATCAATGAAGATGATTTGATGCGAGTTACATCCAACGTCATTTAAAATGAGGCCTATGAAGTTCGGAGTCAACTCCTTGAGCCGAAGTTCAGAATAGTCTTAATTCAGAGACGTTACCACGAGTCTGACCGACTACGGATAATTAAGAATACAAGATTCATGGATTAAACGTATTAAAATCGAACACAGTTATAAGAATTCAGAATTGCATTTAAATCAGTAAACCAAAAGAATTCAAAAGTACAACTGTTTAAATGTTCGCACATTCAAAATACTAAATCAAAACATATCACTAGCAAATCTAAGACCAATAGCATCTCTGTGAAGATCATGCTTGTCCTGAGACATGGGCTTAGTAAACGGGTCCGCTAGGTTTTGATCTGTGTCTACTTTGCTTATCATGACGTCTCCACGTTCCACAATTTCCCGTATATGGTGGAACTTACTTTGAATGTGCTTGGCTTTGTGATGAGATCTGGGATCTTTGGCTTGAGCTATAGCACCTGTGTTATCACAAAGTATCTCAATTGGTTGGCGAATACTCGGAACCACATCGAGGTCAGTAATGAATTTCTTCATCCAAGCAGATTCCTTAGCAGCATCTGATGCGTCTATATACTCAGATTCGGTGGTTGAATCCGCCACTACACTCTACTTGGAGCTTTTCCATGAGACAGCTCCTCCATTAAGAGTCAATACGAAACCCGACTGTGAGCGAGAGTCATCTCGGTTAGTTTGAAAGCTAGCATCAGTGTAACACCGTACAGTGAGCTGCTCTTTCACTCCTCCAAATATTAAAACATGTCTTTGGTCCTTCTTAAGTACCTCAGGATGTTCTTGACTGCAGTCCAATGGGCAATGCCAGGACTTTGCTGGAAACGGCTGGTCATGCTTAAAGCATACGAGACGTCAGGTCTAGTGCACAACATAGCATGCATGATAGAACCAATCACTGAGGCATATGGAATTGCTTCCATTTCCTTAATTTCAATGTCCGTGGAAGGAGATTATGATTTGTTCAACACAGTGCCTTTAGTCATCGGAAGACCTCCTTTCTTGGAGTTTTCCATCCTAAAGCATGTCATCATTTTGTCTATGTAAGTACTCTGACTTAGCCCTAGAAGCCGCTTAGATCTATTCCTGTAGATCTTGATTCCTAGAATGTAAGCAGCTTCTCTAAGATCCTTCATTGCAAAACAAGATCCTAACCATTGTTTGACTTTGTCAAGCACATGGATGTTGTTTCCAATGATCAGTATATCATCCACATACAAGATGAGAAATGATATAGTGCTCCCACTAGCCTTTCTGTAAACACAAGGCTCATCTTCATTCTTGACAAAACCAAATTCTTTGATTTTCTAATCAAAATGAAGATTCCAACTTCGAGATGCCTGTTTAAGTCCATAAATGGACTTATTCAATTTGCAGACCCTACTAGGATACTTTGGATCAACAAAACCGTCAGGCTAAACCATATAGACATCTTCAGAGAGATGTCCATTAATAAAAGCGGTTTTGACATCCATTTGCCATATCTCGTAATCATGGTACGCGGCTTTGGCAAGCAGTATCCTGATCGATTTGATCATAGCAACGGGTGAGAAAGTTTCATCATAGTCAATACCTTGAGTTTGAGTGAAACCCTTTGCAACTAGCCATGCTTTATAGGTTTGTACATTACCATGCATGTCGGTTTTTCTTTTGAAAATCCATTTGCTCCCTATTTCCCGAGAACTGGGGGGTAGTTCAATCAAGTCCTAGACCTGATTATCACGCATAGATTGCATCTCGGCGTTCATGGCTTCAAGCCATTTCTCGGATTCAGGATCTGAGATAGCAGATTTGTAGTTTGTAGGTTCGTCATTTGACTCAGCTACTAACAGGACTTTAGAAGCTTCAAGATGCCATAGGTATCTATTAGGTTCTTTACGAGACCTGCTACTTCTGCGAACGCTTGTGTTTATGTCTGATTCATCAGCAACAACTTCTTGTTGATCAGACGCTCCGACTTCTTCAGCGGTTATTTGTGTTTCTCGAATTTCTTCAAGATCCATAATATTATTTCCGGTTCCTCGATTTAGAATATCTTCCTCGAGAAAGCTTCCTTTCCTTTTGATGGAAACAATGTTTGCATTAGGATGATAGAAATAATATCCGCTTTTGTTGTAGTAACCAACGAAAACAACTTTTTCGCCTCTGGGGTCGAGCTTGTCATCAGAATCGTTGGTGACATATGCATCACATCCCCATACTCTAAGGTAAGACAAATTGGGTTTAGACCCGTGCCATATCTCATATGGGGTTTTGTCCACCTTCTTAGTCGGTGCCAGATTTACAAGGCTGGCGGCGGTCATAAGAGCATAACTCCAGAAGGAGTGAGGCAAGTTAGTTCTACACATCATCGATCGAACCATATTCAGTAGGGTTCGATTTCTCCTCTCGCTCACGCCATTAAGTTGGGGTGTGCGAGGAGGAGTGGGCAGAGAAATAATTTCGTGCTCCTTCAGATGATTAAGAAATTCTAAGCTGAGATACTCGCCACCTCGATCTGATCGAAGTGTCTTTTATCGAGTTGTTTCTCTACTTCGTTTTGAAATTCTTTGAACTTTTCAAATGCTTCATGCTTGTGTTTCATAAGATAGACATAAGCATATCGACTATAATCGTCAATAAATGAAACGAAGTATCTTTTATGATTTCTAGACATAGTTCTGAAAGGGCCACACAAATCAGTGTGTACAAGGCCTAGCAGATCCTTGGCTCGTTCACCAACATGGGTGAAGGGGTCCTTTATGAGTTTGCCAGCTAAACAAGACTCGCAATTGTTAAATGAGTCCTATCCGGTAGGTTCAAGAATTCCCTCGGATTGGAGTCTTTTAATGCGTTTCTTGCTTATGTGGCCAAGTCGACAATGCCATAGAAAAATATCATTAATGCCAGATTTGATACGTTTAGAAAGATTATATATGTTATTGTCAGTTTGAACGTCAATCTCATAAATACCGTTTTGAGGTTTAGCCTCAAAGTAAAAGATATCATTTAAGTAGGCGGAAATAGCAATACCATTAAAAACGTACTTAAATCCTTGTTCAAACAATAAAGAAACTGAAATAATGTTTCTGGTTAAACCAGGTGCAAACAAACAATTGTTCAAAACAACCACAAGGCCAGAAGGACATGAGAGATGATATGTTCCAGTTGCAAGAACTGGTACTCTTTTCCCATATCCAACGATGAGTTCCATGTCGCCTTGTTTCAGCTTCCTCCAACTTTTAGGCTCCTGCAAGACATTAATGATGTGGTATCCACATCCAGTATCAAATACCCATATGTTGCTAGAAACAGTAAAAAAATCAATAACATAAATGAGAATTCCTGAAGAGGTGCCCTCACCACTGACCCTCTTCAGCTTCAGCTTGGCTAGATATTCAGGACAGCTACGTTTCCAGTGTCCCATTTTGTTGCATTCAAAGCATTGGCGCTCCTCGGGAGGGGGTGCTTTTGAATCTTTCTTGTTATTGTTGGTGGCAGGCTTGGCAGCAACATTAACCTTCTTCTTGCCTTTGCTATTATAACCTCTTTTATTGGGGTTAGGTTTTTTAACACAGCAGATCTGACCATCAGAACTTGATTTTTCTTTCCTTGGATATTCATCTCGGCCGTTTTGAGCATACCATGCAACTTGGTCACTGTCTTCTCCAAGCCATTCATGTTGAAATTCATTACGAATTAAGCATAGGAGCTTGGGAGAGAGTTTAAGATGAAATCAGTAGCCATGCCATCCTTCATGGGATATCCAAGTTTGTTCATCTGGTCGATGTACCATTTCATCTTAAGTACATGAGTACTAACAGGCGTGCCCTCTTGCATCGTGCAACGAATGAGCTGAGACATGGTTTTATAGCGTTCTTGTCACTCAATCATGTCAAAGGCACTCAAGTCCTTCATGCTCTTTTGGAGCTCACGGGACATGCATGCTAGCATAAGGCAGGCCACCTCAGTGGCATCATCTCTTTGTTTTTCCCGGGCCTTACGAGCGGCAGCCATGTTACCATCGGGTGCCTCAGGGACTGGTGCATCGAGAACATAGAGCTTCTTGGCCATCTTGAGAACTATTCTCAGATTGCACTGCCACGAGAGAAAGTTGGTGTTATCCAGCTTTTCATTCTCAAGGATAAACTTGAGAGAGAAGGAGTTATTAGTATTATTATTTTCAGTAGACATCTGTCAAGATAAGCAAAGAAAATAAATTAGTATAAAGAAAGTGAAAAATCTTTATTAATTTATGACCCAATTACATAAATTAGAATAAGGAGTGAGAATCTAGCTAAATCAGTCACTAATGGTAGCTGTGGCATACAACATTAGTAAGTGGGTAACTAGACTGACAATTAATGTCAATTGTGGAAAGATGCACAACTCTCGTGTATGAGGCCGCTAAGACAAGACATGTCTATGCATTGATACGTTTAGCCTCATATATGCCCACTTTTAATCTCTTGACAACTGGGGCATGTAACAAAAGAGAAAAGTAATAGTCGTCCTAAAACAGGTACTTGTGGAAGGGCCGGATGTGTCAACGAAACCCTTGCGCCTTGGAAGGATAAACTACGCATCCAGTGCGGTGCTGTGGCTCCAAACACCGATGTTTCGTTTTATGCTCCAATTGTTCCTTATAATAGGATGGCATAGACCATTGGTTTTAAATATGAGTTCCAATTTTAGTGTTTACCGAATATGGTCAAACACAACGAATGATTAAATCATACGTGTGATGTAAAAGTCAGTTTTACTATTTAAAGTCATGACAAATTTGATGAACCCTTTCATCTCTCAGGACACTTAATTTTAAATAACCTATTAAAACTAAGTTTTTCGCGACTTGAATAACCAGTTAAAGTTAATAGTTGAAAACTATTAAGTTATAAGTTTTGAAATTAAATTTAGTTTAAACTGCAAAACTTTAGCGGTTATTTATTTTATAAAAACAAGCCAGTTGTTATTTTTATAAAATTCTACAAGTTGTAAACTTAGAACTTGTGGTGACAGATTGTGACATTTTAAAATTCCTTTTAAAACGTTTGGTGTTTGGTTGGTTTATAATAAATTTATGTTATAAAAAAATTAAAAGCAACCATAAAGCAAATAAATATGTAAATCTTTTAGGGCCAAGTTTGTTTGATCTTGCTAGAGCCAGTTAGCAAGACCAAACGGGTCACGGGGTCCACAAAATTAAAACAACCACAAGGATGGACTTCCGTGCATCTAGTCGTCTCGGATGACTCCTACTGACTCCATGATTTCTGTTGCATCTTCATATTCGTCTTCGGGTTTTTATTACATTACATAAAATAAAAAATCCTATTCTATTACAACTTTGAGCCATCAAATGTGGGCCAAAACCATAAAACCAAAAAACTAAATAATAAATACAAACAACTCAATCACATGGGTCGGGCCAGATTTACATATTCAACACAATCACATACGGGCAATAAATTTGGTCAAATAAAAAAAATAAAAAATCAACCAAATTAATAAATAAAAATTGCCCCAAAAACAGATCAGATCAGAAACTTCAAGATAGTTAAAGTTTGTGATTAATCTAACCGGTGAAACCAGATCGGTTCCGATTTACGTGTTATAACCCAGGCTCTGATACCAATGTTGGGATTCAGTGGTGATCAGTTTGACTTTTGCAAAAACGGGTTTTGACAGAGAAATTAATTAATTCAGTTAATTAATAAATACGCAACGGAAAATAAAATCATAACCTATGTTGGAGCATATTCTGGTGACAACGAGCTTGAAGATATTATGTCTTAGTCTTAGAGTCTTTGACTTGTAATTGATAGAATTGTTAGCAACAGTTAAAGGGGAGTCTGTTAGGACATGTTTTGTAACTGTTGATAAAATTCTGTGCAAGTTCTGCTAGAGGCGAACTTAACAAGTTCGCCTAGCCCATCAGAGGCGAACTTATTAAGTTCGCTTAGCCTATTAGAGGCGAACTTAATAAGTTCGCCTAAGCATCTTTGAGGCGAACTTATTAAGTTCGCCTACTTCAGAACTGGTGCTTATATATACAGTTACAGAGTCTGTGAAAACACATCAGAGAGAATAGACGATATCAGAGTAGACTTGATTAGAGACAGAATCTTGTAACCTGATATTGTGGTGGAAATACAAAGCATTTATTTACACCGTTGTTGTTGATTGAGTTACACGAGCACGTTGATCATGGATTCCGCACGTTATCACCGTGTCGTACCGCGATTCTAGAGATCCGTCACGCACCGAATTAGGGACCTACAAGTGGTATCAGAGCCATTGCTCTTGATTAGCAGAAAATTCGTGGTGTTTTCGTGTCCAATCAACATAAAAAATCTGAGATTTTGAAGATTTTTCATCTTTTTTGTGTTCTTGATAAAACTGGAGAATTTATGATCATTTTGGTTTGATTTTGGATTCATTTGATGAAATTGATCCGATAGAAGTGTTCCTAATCAGTTCCTACACATTCCTACGGTTCAATTTAATCAAATTCCATCAATTCAGCAAGATATGAAGATTTTTGGAATTTTTGGTTCGTGTTTGGGTTGAACAGCTGAACCAGGCGAACTTAAAATTCTGTTGCAGGCGAACTTAGTAGGCGAACTTAATAAGTTCGCTTCACTCAGTATTAGGCGAACTTAATAAGTTCGCTTGGTGAAGATCAGGCGAACTGAACAAGTTCGCTTGGGGTCAAGTTCGCTCAGTCAGGCGAACTTATTAAGTTCGCTTGTACAGTATCAGGCGAACTCTGTTAGCTAGTGTTCTTAAAAAAAAGAGTATTTTGGCGGGAAATTTCTTCTTGTCCAAATTTTTTAGGGAAAGCTTATATGGTCGTTTTGAATCATTTTTGAAATTTTGAATTTTCGAAATTTTTTAAAAGAGTATTTTGGCGGGAAATTTCTTCTTGTCCAAATTTTTTAGGGAAAGCTTATATGGTCGTTTTGAATCATTTTTAAAATTTTGAATTTTCAAAATTTAAAAAAAAAGAGTATTTTGGCGGGAAATTTTTTTCCGGATATTTTCGCAAAAATTTCAAAATGTCAATTTCATGTGATGATAATGAGATTGGAACTATGCCACCAAGACTTTTGTGCATATTAGATTTTCGTAGCTGGAAAGTCCGGTTCGAACAGTTCGTATCAGCAACTGATGAAAACTTTTGGACATCCATATTTGAAGGATATGTGCATCCTACTTATGACTATATGGGATATTATGATGTTCCTAAACCAGTGACAGCTCTTACTAAAGTAGAAAAGCAGAAGTTTGATCGAGAGATGAAGACGCGTGAAACTTTAACGTTGTCTTTACCAAAAGAAATCATTCATAGTCTCGGGAAATGTCCAACTTCAAGAGATCTATGGGAAGCTTTGAAGAAAAAGGGTGAAGCTACTACTCAAGCGTTTGTGGTCTTGATCAATGAAGTATTAGAGAAGAAGAGTGATTCTCAAAGTGATTCTTCTGCAGATTTAACTGATAGTGAGAGTATTCGTTCTGGTGAAAGTACTCAATCTACTGAGACTGATGTGATGAGTGAAGAAAGTTTCCAAACAGTTGAAGATGATCTGAGTGAATTAGAAACTGATGCAGAGCCTGTCATTGTTAAACAAAAGAGTGAAGTTGATGATGACGTATTCATGGCTCCTGGTGCATCTTCTTTAGAAGTAAAACCTAAGGTATTTTCTAACTCTGAAACGTTTTGTTCTAACTGTGTTTCAGTTAAGGATAAAATGATGAGGGTTATGGATGACAACGTAAACCTCATTTGTGATATGAAATCCATGCACACGGTAAATCAGAAATTAAAGGATAATGAGAATGTGTGTATTGAAAGGATAGAATCAATGAAGAGTGATATAAATTCTCTGACTTTGAAGATCAAAGAACATGCATATCACCTGGATATGTCCTTTACAGAAATTGAGAAAAGAAATAATGATCTTACTGAGAAAGATAAGGAATTAGCTGAATCTAAAGCAGAAGTGATCAGATTACATAGAAAGGTAGAAAGCTTTGCAAATTCATCATTCTTATTAGGATATTATCATGATAATACTGAAGAGGGGAAGGGAACTAGTGGTATTGGCTATGTTCCTCCACCATTCAACGGAAATTATTCTGTTACACCTGAGATTACAAAAGATGAGGATTTAGATCCTAAGACTGTGTTGATAGTGAATCCAATCACAGGTGAAGATATGGTGTATTCCGATGAGAGTGATGATGAATATTTTGATGAAGCTAAGGTAGAGGGGATACCGAAAGAGATTAAGAAAGAAGACTCAAAGGTTGATTCTAATTCATCTGGAAATTATACATTTGGAAGTTCTTCAAATTCAAGGAGAGTTCCATATGTCAGAGATTATAAAGACATGCGTACATGTTTTCATTGTAATGAGATAGGACACATTGTGGTGACCTGTCCTTACAAAAATAAAGGGAAGAAGCATGTAGTTGCTGAGAAGATGAAGCCTGAATCAAAACCTGTTGCAAAATCTGGAGTTCCAGAGAAAATAAAGCAAAAAGAAGTTCATGTAGGAGAATCTTCTTCAAGTGCATCTTATCGTGTGAAGATTCCTTATATGAGAGATTATCGTGAGAAGAGATCTTGATTTTCTTGTGGTCTTGTTGGTCATATTCGGATTGCTTGTCCTCACAAAGACAAAGGTAACCGACAAGTTACTCCAGAAAAGGTAAGAACTCATGGTAAGCCTTATGATAACCTAAATGTGGTTAAACCTCGTGATACACCAAAGGGTAATTCAAAATCTGAGGTTAGGCTTTCTAGACCTCAAAGACGGAGGAGAAACAGAAGATTGAGAAAACTTTTAGAACAACAAGAGTTTTCACAATCAAATCAATTTTCAAATGAAAGAAAATGTTCAACCACTTCACATTTTAAGCAAAAAGAAGTTCATGAACAGAAGTATGTTTGGAAATCTAAAGTTTCTGTTTCTGACTCGTCGGATCAATCTCCGAAAATCGATGAGAGATTCGATTGTGAATGGAGTGAGGTTTATTATTTTGATATAGATGGACGACCCATGACTACCATGGCTTGGGTCCCAATTTCAAATTAATGTTTCTTGTTAGATGTGCAGGATTTACCAAGAGGGACTATTAATAACATTTGGTTTGTTGATAGTGGTGGTTCTAGGCACATAACAGGGAATGACATCTGCAAGAGTAACGAGTTGTTGATAACTGAGAAGATATTTGATTCAACGACTTGATGCTCAAGGGGGAGAATATGTCACACACAATGTTTGTTTTGGAAACTGTTTTACAAAGTCCAAATGATAACCTGAAACTTAGGATGACAATGGTGAGCATAAAGTCGTTGATGCAACCATTTGACTAGTTGAGAGGGAGTCTACAGGACAGGGGGAGTACAGAACTGTATTGGTGACAGAGGCAATGACATTCAACTACATTACATCGGTTTGAGTTTTTAATTGATTGACTTGCTTAATCCTGAGTAACCAAGTAAAATGTTTTTCTTAAAATGTTTTCATGGAAGAGTTTATTTATTTATTTATTTTATTTCCTTTCATAAAGATTTTGAAAAAGCCAAACAAATTGAAAAATATAAAATCGACATTACTTGAAGTTAAAGAAGAGATGATAGTACATCAGTAGATGTTCTTTCACATATGACCTTAGATTGACTGGTTGATGCTTTATGTTTATATATCTGAATTATATGTTTTGATCTAAACTTCAGAGACTACACAAATAGGAAATGATAGTGTTGTGTATGCATATAATTTGAATTGTTAGTAGACTAAAACCGTCACTGAACCATTAGCAGTGTGAAAACATAATTGCATATGTTACAACTGTGAATTTAACCCATTTTATGCCTGGGTGTGTGTGTTAAAAGATCACTATCAGATAAAGAATATTAGCTTTTAATAAAGATTTTCCTATGAGATCAGTTTTGGGTTATGTCCTTAGCACTATTCATTCGATTTGCTTCAGTGCCCATGTCCCGAAAAGCGTGCAATTTGAAGTATAATCAAGATATGTACTTGACATCATCTGTCAAACATATACTAGCCCTTGGATCATATTGATAAATCATCTTTACTGATTCCATTGAATTCATAATCCAGATAACAGTTGGATCCACGTACCTGAATCTTATGATTCCACATATATAAGCCAAGACATTGAATCATTCGATTCTGAATCTCATTGATTCCTATACAATCCAATTTGGATTCTGCTATTCATGTGCTAAGTGATGTCTCCTCATTCTGTAAATTCGGATAATCTTTTGTAAAATCTCATATGTCTTGAAGATAGTGCATTTACTTTCTGTTGGCATACTAGTGGGGTACACGTTATATTTCATACTTAAAATGGTACCTTAACTCACAAGAAAGTGGGAATGAGATGCTTTAGTTTCAAATCTTATAATATTGACAATTTGAATTTGTGTGTCATAGCGTGATCCTATTTTCTTTGAATGTTTATTGCGTATCATAACATGCAATATGAAAGTCTTGAAAAGATAGAGTGTGATAATCTTGAAAGATATTTGTTTTATTGCTCAAGGCTTGAAAAAATGACATAGGATACCATTTGATATTATATGGATTTTATATCCAAGATGTGTGATTGATATCTCATATATACTGATATGATCTTCTTACTCGTGATGTTCGAACAAAAAGATGTGATTTTGTATTTTACATTTCAGTTTAGGTAGAGAAAAACCAAAAAGATTTCTTTTGTTTGAAAAATCAAAAAGATTTTATTTTTCCAGCTTCCATGGAAATCTTAATTGTTGGTTATTCTTGGTTGTTCTCCTTTGCATAAACTGAATTTTAAAGACAGAAGTTGACAAAGGGTCATTCTCCCAACTTTTCTTCTAGAAATAAAGAGAGAGTGTGCAGATGAACAAGACGAAGACTACAACTTGTTTGATGATATTTGAAGACGGATGACAATCTTCTGAAGCTGTTGTCAAGGGGGAGTCTGTTGGAGCATATTCTGGTGACAACGAGCTTGAAGATATTATGTCTTAGTCTTAGAGTATTTGACTTGTAATTGATAGAATTGTTAGCAACAGTTAAAGGGGAGTTTGTTAGGACATGTTTTGTAACTGTTGATAAAATTATGTGCAAGTTCTGCTAAGTTCGCCTAGCCTATCAGAGGCGAACTTATTAAGTTCGCCTAGTATATCAGGCGAACTTATTAAGTTCGCTTAGCCTATTAGAGGCGAACTTATTAAGTTCGCTTAATAAGTTTGCCTAAGCATCTTTGAGGCGAACTTATTAAGTTCGCCTGCTTCAGAACTGGTGCTTATATATACAGTTACAGAGTCTGTGAAAACACATTAGAGAAAATAGACGATATCAGAGTAGACTTGATTAGAGACAGAATCTTGTAACCTGATATTGTGGGGGAAATACAAAGCGTTTATTTACACCGTTGTTGTTGATTGAGTTACACGAGCACGTTGATCATGGATTCCGCACGTTATCACCGTGTCGTACCGCGAGTCTAGAGATCCGTCACGCACTAAATTAGGGACCTACAACCTATTAAACAACACTGACAAACCGAACACGATCTGGTTATGAACACGCAAACACAAAAAAAAAATTAATCTACTGATGATATTAATTATATCTTAGTGGTTAATGATTAACCGGTTGAGACACCTAGGTACAACGAACATATGCTAGATCACGAACCGAAACGCGGGAACGGAGCGGCGCCGGTCGGCGGCGCTGGCTTGAGGCTGCCGGAAAGATCAAAGGCTGAAGCCTTTGCTCCTTTTGATGCTAGCAGCTTCGAGATTCAGCAAAAAAGTCAACCACACCCTTTTGCTTCTTGTTTTTCGTCGAAGAAACCAAGAAGGAAAAAGAACTTATTTCTTTTGGTACGGCTGTACACCCTTGTCTGCTTGAAAAAACTTATTAGGTTATAATTATATAATAATTATAAACCCTACTAATGATTTTTGGGCTCAAAGTCCAATACAAGATACAAAGCCTAAACCTGTTTTAGTATTTTAATAAAAGATTAAAACAATATATAATTATTATTTATAAACCAGTATAAATAATAATTCTCGTCTAACGAATATATAAATATATACCGTCTCGTTAATAGTTCGTAATTACCAGTTAAGCGGGTTAAGTGGATTTAATGTTCGTTGCCCTAGGTGTAACTCTTACGAGTCATAGCTCGGTCAGCCGCGTTGTCCATCGGGTCGGTCCATAAAATCCAACACCAACACCTAAAGCTACAGGAATTGCCTGAAAAATGTAAATTCATATGAATTATATCAAAATCATCTTCTGATAAAAAACAATATGAGCAATTCACTATAATGGACCTTGAATAGAAGTCCATTTGTGTCTTGAAAATCAGGAATAAAGAACAAATAACAATAGAATGTAAGAATAGTATGATCAAGCACTGTTACATAAACAAACATTGAAACCAATATAAGTTATAGACAAAAAAAGTAATTTTGATTTGAATGGCTAAAGACAAAAAAATATATATAAATAATCGAACCTTCAGTCCTTGTTTGCTATTTTTGTCGCACAAGTTAAAAAAGCCATGACACCCGGTAGCTGCAGTTACGTGATGGATTTGTTCAAGTCAGCAGATTACAAATACCGTCACAAGTTAGAAGATTACAATTACTGTCAAATGCAACTGGAAAGGTGAATAATGTTAGCATAATAAGTCAGTTTATGGGTTTTAACTCATTTAGCTTGTAAGGTTTAGCCTACCTATTTAATATTTGTTTTCTTTTCATTGTAACCTAATCTTCATTTTGAATAATGTTGAGCCTCCATCTTTCTCTATACATGTTTATTAGTTAACATGGTATCAGAGCTGATTCGATCCATGCTTGATTGAAGACTTTTGTTGTCGCTTCCGCTCCGTTGTTGATTCGATCATTGGTTTGTTCGTTGTTGAAGGATTGTTTGTTGTTGTCTCGTTGTTGCTGTTCACGCAAGCTTGTTGATTTGTTGTCTTTGTGTTTGTCACCTTCGCATTCGTCTGATTACTAAATCTGCGCCGCTGTCATCGAAACAAGGTAACCCTAATTTTTTATCTGCTGTCGAAACTACCCTATCGGAACTATCCTATAGAAACTACCCTTATGTTTGATTCCGCTGTCGTTCTGATTTGAAAAATGACAGGGAAAGATGACTCTTTTCAGTCCATTAGTACTCGCTTTGATGGTAAAAACTACGCCTACTGGAGTTACGTGATGAAAAAGGTTCTTCCCGGGAAAAATATGTAGGGTTATGTCACAGGTACTAAGGGAAAGCCTACTAATAAGTCTAAGGCTGATGAGTATGGCTTAGTGATGTCGCCCAAACGGTGTATATAAAACTCTACTAAACCTAACCTAGACTCCTGAGTAATAAATGGAGTACCTTCGACTAAACTGCACTGACAGGCAAGTGGACCTATCGAGTGTAGCACAGCTTAATGGTAAACCGAGTTAGCGAATCCTAGAGACACTACTATAACTATATTAGACTCTGACTCAGACTAAAGATTGATTGGTGGGGGGTTTACTACACTACTGATTAGAACTAATAATGCAGAAAACAAGGTCGACTCAAGCTATCAAGGTAAAGTATTAAGGAAAATATCAGAGATGAGAGAATACCACCTAGGTCGGAATCCTACTTGCAAAGCACAACTTCTACCGGTTCTGGAAAACTAAGATAGATTTGGGTTTCTAAGGAAACAGCTCTAGACTACCTAGTGGATCCCTAATCACTCTCAGTGTGTCACCAACTAAGGAACCTAAAGATGTAATAACTCACCAGATAGTGGATTACCTTTCGGTCTCTCCAACAATGATAAAGTACCCAGAAGACACATCACCTTTCAGTCTCACTGTCCACAATACATTCGAAGAATGCACGGGGTAATCTCAAGATAAGAACTATGATTCAGAATAGCAACAATCACTAGACACCTAAACCAACTTCCTTTCAGACAGTTGACACTCGGATTCCTAATGATGAAGACTAAACAACTATCTCTCACTTCTCAGGTATTGAGACATGATGCACACTCAGATCTAATGACTCTCAATCACAACTCCTATGGTTACAATTTCTAGCAAACCATACAAACAATCATAAACCCTAAAGTCTATGACCTGGATATGCAAATCAAACTGGAAGACATCCACAATCAACGTACGGAATTGAAATCAATCACCAATCAGATCTAAGCATGCATATACATCACAACCATTAAATCAAGACTCTTTACAAAATAATTGATACATGCATATAACTCCAAAACCAATAAAAATCAATACTTTAACAAGCAATCATCATGTAACCTAGGCAATATATGAAGTTTAGCCTAGGATCATACTCAAAACAACTAGAACATAAGTAATTAAGCAAAACATGATCCAAAACAAATTGATTTCAAACAAAGATCGAAACTTTAAACCCGAATAATCTAATCAAGACAAACCCTTAATCAAAAGCTTTAATCTTGCTCTTCAATCGCCTTCCAAGCTCCCAAAATCGCCTCTTTTCTTCCTCTGGACGGCTGGTAATCGAACTCTTTGAATAATGGCATCAGAATCATATTTAATTGTCGATTAAGTGTTTTTCACGGAATACGGGTCTCTAGCGTACCCCGAGAGATTGGCCATGTTTCCTCGCTTACCGCGAGTGACAATTTAGTGGCGGGCCTTTTTGGGAATCCTCGCGTACCGCGAGGCCTTCTACATCCTCTCTCGCGTACCACGAGAGCATGATTTTCACCATTTTTCACTTTTGAACTTTCGGCTTTCTTCTCTTGCTCGGTTTCTTCAAATATTCACTTGTATTCTTCATGAGCACCTGTAGACAAGACAAAGACTCAATAGTATACAAAAACGACTCAAAACAAAGATAAAACTAATCAAAACGAATGAAAACAACAGGAATAAAGATGTGTGCTTTGCACTACATCAAGCATCCCAACACTTAACCTTTTTTCGTCCTCGAAAAAGTCTACAGTGGTATCATAACTGAGATCTAACTTAACATTCATAATTAACAATTAGCCAAACATACTCACACTTTAAAATGCAATAATCAATATTTTCGTCCGATTAAACCCAAGCAGCAACCATTAAGCCCCTGTAATGTGTTATAATTCCATTTTATACATTTATCAATCAACCTATGTGACTCACACTTAGAAGTTACAGCTCTACCTAATCCCGTATCACGGTCATGTTTAGGCACGGATCAAACCATATAGATTTACCCACCACGTTAAACTAAGATTTATTTGTTTAAGAAATTAGATGGAATATGGAATGAATTGGATGGAAATGAGCATTAATTCAAGCAAATGAACTTTTGTCTAGAGGCGTTTCAACCAAGTCACTATCCCGGAAGGTAACACATAGATTAAGTAATATTCAATAAGCACATAAGAATCACTTAGGGGTGTTTTCTCCAAGTGGGCATCCCGGAGGGTAACACATAAGCAAACTTATAATTCTAATCAATTACTCATGAATTATGGACATATGGATGCGGGCGCCACCAAACTCGGATTTATTCTCATAAAAAGAGAATGGTGTGCCAAAATTTTCAAAAATAGATAGATATTATCTTAACGTGGTACCTATCACCCTATGTTGACAGTTTCAGTATTACCGATACCCTAACATGAGTACCCACACGATTTCATGATTTAATTACGTGGTTAATCCTAAGTAACACTCACTGTAGGTCCCTTCGTGTGTGTCGGATCGTCACATGCAAGTGGTCTACTAGTCAAACCGGGTTGCGGAATACCCGTGACTAGGTGGAGAGTCTTAATAAACAAAGTAAACCAAACATGAAAGTCACAATAAACGTTCTTTGTATTATAAACACTCGACGGTTACAGAGAGAATACAAGCTGCGTACTTAGCAAAACTGAGTTCGTCTGAACAAATGGTTCTGCGTACTTAGCTTCTGTGAACCTATCCTATTTATACTGACCTGATGCCTGCGCACTTAGCAAGTGCGCAGGATCAATTGCTCTTGCGTACTTAACAAGTACGCAGAGGTGTTCTTGCGTACTTGCTAAGTACGCAGGAGCTTTCTCCTGCGCACTTGTAAGTGCGCAAAACACTTAACAGAAAAACAACAAACATTATGTAAAAGTAAATACAACTCGATAAACTATTACATAATGACTCTTACATACAAATACAAATTACAGACATTAGAAATACAAACTAAGACTCTATCCAGAGTGTTGTCACAGGAAAGTGCATCAACAAACTCCCCCTTGACAACAGCTCGGGATCTTCATCGTCTTCAGTCTTCATTCTTCAGTCTTCACAGCACCTGTTCCTTAGCTTCCATCTTCTTCTTGTAATCAAGGCAGAACTTAATCACCTTGTCATATTTAGCAGAGAGAAGCTTTGTCCATTCGTCAGTGTGGATGCAGAATTTGTCTGCTAGTACCTCCAGATCGTTCACAGAGAAATTTATGAAGCAAACTTCATCAAAAACCCTGATCACTTCCTTTGGCACTGTGTTTCCACTATCTGACTTACCTTTACCCATAACCACAGCCTCGCCCGTTTTTGGATCAACGTACCAGTACCACATGTCACCAAGAATATCCTGAGGTAACTTGCTCAGGGGAATCTTAGTTTCACATCGTACTGGCTTGTATACCAATCTCTTTATGGGCTTCTTAGTCACAGGATGCACAGCGTGCTTATCCTTGACTCTTCTGGGCACCTGAGGCTTAAGGTATTCAAAGTTCCCTGATCTTGCTTCCCGTTGTAGTGTTACCCACAAACCCATTGCTACTGCATTACTCGAGTGACTTAGCAGATCGCGGTTTGCAAGGTTAACTAGGTCGTACTTGGACAAAGAGTTGAACGCCTCACTGGTGGGTTTCAAGTATTGAACCCCCCCAGATATTTTGATGGTGAACAGCTGCTTGTCCTCCTCGAACCTAATAGCCAAGATCATACCTGTCGCTCTATGCTTGTCTGTGATAGACGTCTTTTGCCACACGGGAGCTGGACCCTTTGTAGATGCAGAAGGCATGTCTTTCTCTTTTGGTGCCTCGGGGTCCACAGGTGTAGGGTCGACTGGGGAGGCTTCAGTTGTAGCTTCAACATTACTTGCCATGTCAACTGAGCCTGTGTCTGTTTCGAGCAGAGATTCGAGCGATGGTATTTCAAAGATCTCACCATCCTCTAACTCGTACTCTAGTTCCCCGTCGCTCATTAGGTCTGGCCTTAGATAACTCTCCATTAAGAGCAGGAGGAGTTGGTTTATGAACAGAAGTCTGACCCTTTTCAGTTTGGTTTTTGGGGGTATAATACTTTTGCAAATTCTCTTTGTAACCAAGCCCATAATGAGCTGAAAAAGCCTCTTTCTTAACTTGGTTAATATTTTTATAACCCCCGTAAAGCATTACCTTAAGTTTATCATTTGTTTCAATGATATCAGGTTCAGTTAAAATGCAGTTATCACCATTAGTGATAATGTTTTTGTGGACTTTCTGTTCAGTCAGCAACTCCTCAGAGACTACTCCTTCAGGGCAAGTATCAATCGACCCATCTTCAGAGGCAGTAACATACTCCTCACTAGATGTGGAGTTAGCCTTACTTGAGGATTCATCCTTTTTAGGGGAATCATCCTTATCAGAGGACTCATCTAGACAAGTGAGATCAATGTCTATCAAGCTATTGACAAACTTCCCACTTATTGGTGGAGGAATGGCATTGGTACCAAGACCTATACCCTTCATTTTCCTCACTACTGATTCGTAGTGCTCCACCACAAAGCGAGAGTTTTTCAACTTCTCATTTGTACATTTTAACTGCAGGATCTCATTTTGCAGTTTGTTGATTTCATTGTTCCGTTTTTCTAACCCCCTATACGCAATATCCAAGTGAACTTGTTGCTCGCTTATTTGTAAAGAATATTCACATTTTTCCTTTTTTAATGTTTCAACAGATTCTTTAAAGCGTTTTTCGTTTGCTTTGTAATTATGAGCTGCCATAGTTAGGGGTTCGATTTTGTCTTGGAGCTTAGAAATTTCATGCTTTAGCTCTAGACATTTAGAACAAGAAATAACAAAGAAAGGGTTAGAATCTACCTCAGAAGATGAACTCTGTGCTTCTCCAATGGCCATGAGAGCAACGGCAGTGGTAGACCCCTTTTCAACAGTTATAGAAGCTTCCTTCTCCTCAGCTTCTTTTCTCTCAGCCTCCATCAGCTCCATGATCTCAGCCATGAGACCAACCTGTGTTTGAGCAATGATGGCATCCTCTAGATGAACACCCCAATCAAAGTCTTCGTCATGCTGAGCTACCAGTGCATTTGACGAACCACCTTGGTGTTGATTGTGGTGGCTAGTGTTGTTGTGGCCGTGGCTGTTTCCCTGGCTAGGTCTGGTGAAACCAGAGGCCGGTGCTCGGTCTTTTTGACACTCACGAGCAAAGTGTCCATAGTTCAGACACTTGTAACATTTGGCCTTGGATTTATCAAATCCAACCTTGGCATTAGAATGTCCACCAATGAACTTTCTTCCTGTTCTGTTCAGGAAACGCTTGGCCCTCCTCAAAAGCATGGCCATATTCCATTGAATATCCATGTCTTCAATATCATCAGGATCCACTTGGTTAAAGTCTTCTTCAATAGTTTCAGGATCCGTTAGCTTGCCACCTATGAAATTCTCATACGCAAGCATACATGATGAAAACAATGCTACATGATCTTCAGCTATTTTGACTATTGCAGAATGGTTAGCTGAAGACGTAGCTGGAGGATTTCTTGAGGTGTGTTGATGATTAGTTCCCAACCCTGATCCGGATGCATAACAAGCATGACCACCACACCCATTTGAGTGGTCTTCTTCATTGGAGTGTCCAATAAAGAGAGCAATTCCAGAGCCCGATGATTTTGAAGTGGAAGTCGTCCCATGATACATGGAAGGGTCCTGTATCTGAGGTCTTCCCGAGCTCTCCTTCTTCATAAGATTCATGTTATGAGCTTGAATCTTACCAATAGCCTCAGCTACTGTTAACTCATAGAATTTAGGATTTTCCCTCATCAGGGTTGTATACATCTCAAACTTTGGTGGCAAAGCATCAAGAAATTTTTCCACCAGTTCTTCATCGGGATATTTCTGTTCAAAAGCTTTCAACTCCGTTTGTAAATGATAGAATCTAGAGATAAGATCATCTAACGATTCATTTTCCATAAAATTGAAGCATTCATACTGCTTCCGGAGAAGATCCCGCTTACTCTTCTTAATGTCACTGTTCCCCTCAAATCTTTTCTGAAGTGCTTTCCAAAGATCCTTGGAGGTGTCATAGCCTCGGAAACTGTGAAACAATTCCTGAGTTAATGACATAGTGATTGAGCCAAGAGCCTTCTTTTCCCGATCATAAGCTTTCTTTTGTTCCTCGTCAAGCTTAGAGATAGGCTTTGGCACCTCTTCATCAAGATAGATGTGCGTGGGATGCTTATATCCCTCAAGAATAGGTATCCATAACGATGAGTCGGTATAGGAAATATAGTGTTCAAACCTCGCCTTCCAATTTGAATAATCATTTACATTTAAAAGCTTAGGCGGTTTCTGAGGTGTACCGATCTCATTATCATAATTCAACATGTTTCCAAGATTCTGAAGGTTCGACATAGTGAACACTTAGTCTAAAATCAGAAAAGTCAGAAGCTATTGCGCACTTAAGATTGGCCTTGCGCACTTAAGAAATGTTCTTGCGTATTTAATATTTGCTCTTGCGTACTTGTAAGTACGCAGGAGTAAATTGTTAAGTACGCAGGATATGTCTTAAGTTCGCAGTTCAGTCTTGCGCACTTGTAAGTACGCAGGAGATAACTCTTGCGTATTTAGCAAGTTCGCAGAAAACTGTACTTTTTGTCAAAAAAGGTAAGTACGCAGGACACCTTTTCAGCAACTCTCACCAAACTTTTCCGGTCACCTGAAACTCGCCGGAGATGGTGAAAAATAGGCTGATGATCAATGCAATCGAGCCAAAGGGTCAGAAACAAGTTTCTAACAAACCTTTGATGCTCAAACCACACAAATACACAACAAAAATCGGTTTTTTTTTAGAGATTTTTGCTTCTAAAAAAGTGCTCAAGAGCTACCCTTTTTTTATCACAAAAATCAACAAAAATACCTCTTTTTGCTTGTAAAACTCAGTAAAACGTCTCCAAACTCACTTACAACACTCGAATTCAAGAGCAATGCTCTGATACCACTTGTAGGTCCCTTCGTGTGTGTCGGATCGTCACATGCAAGTGGTCTACTAGTCAAACCGGGTTGCGGAATACCCGTGACTAGGTGGAGAGTCTTAATAAACAAAGTAAACCAAACACGAGAGTCACAATAAACGTTCTTTGTATTATAAACACTCGACGGTTACAGAGAGAATACAAGCTGCGTACTTAGCAAAACTGAGTTCGTCTGAACAAATGGTTCTGCGTACTTAGCTTCTGTGAACCTATCCTATTTATACTGACCTGATGCCTGCGCACTTAGCAAGTGTGCAGGATCAATTGCTCTTGCGTACTTAACAAGTACGCAGAGGTGTTCTTGCGTACTTGCTAAGTACGCAGGAGCTTTCTCCTGCGCACTTGTAAGTGCGCAAAACACTTAACAGAAAAACATCAAACATTATGTAAAAGTAAATACAACTCGATAAACTATTACATAATGACTCTTACATACAAAGACAAATTACAGACATTAGAAATACAAACTAAGACTCTATCCAGAGTGTTGTCACAGGAAAGTGCATCAACACTCACAGGCTATTTAAGCTATTCAAGCTGGTTGGGTCTACCAAAACAACACTAATTAGACGCGTTTTCTATTATTTAAATCATTTAAAACTCAACAAGTAGTTCTAGTTGTACTATCATTTTCCATTTTGTTTGCAAAACTTATACTTTCAAAGGACATTTTTCAAAAATTTTTAATTTTTTTGTATTTTTGAATTTTATAAAGAAACAAACTAGCTAAACTAGACACTCACATCCCCACACTTGAAAGACATATTGTCCTCAATGTGAAGCAAGACACAACTAAAAATAAAAACGTAAAAATAAAACAGGAAGCGACTTAGCTGGTAATGATATGCACTCGAATAAACATCCAACTTTATTCTTCCTTTTGTGCACCGTATAGCATTTCGGTCACGGTTGCACATCTCTGCCGGGCTGCTCAATAATATCATGATCAACTCCGTCCGAATGGAGATTGGGTACGGATGGAATGATGTACACCTACAAAATAAAACTCAAACCTACCCGCAACATCAAACTGACTCAAATTAAAAATAAAAGACTCAATTGACTCACTAAGACTCTGGATAGAAGGCAGGAAAATGTACCCGATGCGTGACAAACACATAGACATGAATGCCACAACAAGGTGAAACAACAGTTGCGAACGGTTTTTTTTATTTCCCATGGTAATGAATTAAATGATATGAACGGAAGTGATGGATGATGGCGATAATGGATGATGGGTAATGGATGATGGGTAAGTGATGCAGTGATGATAGTGGTGGGAGTGGTGGTAGATGCGGATGAGGGATACCATGGGAAAACAAGGAAAAAAGGCAAATCTAGGAATGCCCTGCGTACCGCGAGAAATGAGGGGATGTTCCTCGTGTACCATGAGGAACTTTAATTGTAGTCGGCCAAAGCTAGCCATCCCCCGCGTACCGCGAGGGATTCCCTTTCTACTCTCGCATACCGCAAGGAGGTCCCCTTAACAGAAAGTTTTGATCTTTTTCAACTTTTATACTTAGAAAATTTTTGACCCTCTAAAATCTTTCTTCACCCAAATTCCTTGAAAACCAATCTCAAGCATAAAAACAAATGTAAAAATACCCAAACTTCGTTTCTAATGATTTTCCTTGCCAAATCAAGCGCGAATCCCTGCAAAACACAACACAAACAAAACACACGCACCGAAAAACACAGAAAATGACACGGACGCAGACCAAGGAATGCATACAAACTCTACATCCCGGGCACTTGCCTGAGACTCAAACAAGCCTATCAAGAGGCTTCTCCTTGATCCTAACCGGTACCACCTTCATCTTACTCTGTCTCCCGGTCCTCCATAAATCTAACAACCAAACAAACACCACATATCTCTTGTAACTATCACACAGGTCCTTCCACCACAACTTATACCTACCTGGTCCGAAAATGACACTATTCAAATAACCAAGCAGTTCATCACCCTTAAAATTCCCCACACTTGGGGTTAGCACTACCCTAAAATCAGATGAATCTGTCAAAGTACGGGTTCTCTTACGGGGTGGGCTAGACCTAGGGCAACTGGAACTAGGGGCGGGCTCAGTAATCCTCCCCTCAAAACAAAGAATAGGTGGAGGTTTAGGAATAGGATTTTCTATGGATGTGACCTCTAAACCTTCACAAGGATCATCAGGATCCTCTACACTCTCCTCCAACTTCCCCGCACTTGGGGTTTTGCCTATGATCTCATCTAAGTCTGCCATTATCTCCAGTAGATCATCAGGCATATCTTCGCCACTGTATTCGTCCGACCCATCTAGCAACTTCTCCAACTCTATCGCCCAATCCGATGGTTCTCCTAAATTAGGGGCGGGTTCATCAACTTCTCTCTCTGGATTAGATCCCCGATGATAGTCCATAGATGTATCAATCATGTACACGGAGTGGCTCTGCTCGCCAACCCCCTTCATGGACTTTGTAGCATCGAAAGTGATCGACTCATCCCCCACATGAACTGTGAGCTTCCCGTCAAAGACATCGATTAATGCCTTGGCAATGCGCAGGAACGGGCCCCATAGAATGAGTGGGACTCTGTCATCATCCATATCTAGGATGACAAATCCATGGGGAACACAAATTTGCCTACTTTTACTAGAAGATTCTCCACAATTCCCCGTGGATACTTGACTGAACGGTCAGCTAAGGATATGCTCATGCGTGTCGGCTACGGTTCACCTTGGTCTAGCTGCTTATAGACAGAATATGGCATCAGATTGATGCTATCACCTAGGTCGGCCAACGCGTGGTTCAAGGGCAAACCGCCAAGCAGACAATGGATCGTGAAATGACCCGAATCTGTCAGTTTCTCTGGTAGTTTTTTCTGAACCAACGTAGAACATTTCTCACTAAGTGAGACTTTAGAGACCTCCTCTAGTTTCTTCTTGTTGGACAAAAAATCTTTTAGGAATTTTCCATATTTCGACATGTGCTGGAGGACCTCTATGAATGGGAGATTGACCTTGAGTTGTTTGAACATATCAAGGAAGTGACCGTATTACCTAGCCTACTTATGAGGCAACAAGGGAGCTGGATAGGGAACACGACTCAGGTCAATCTCGGGGTCTTAATCTCACCCTTACTCTTCTTCTCCCCTGCCTTCTCGGCAGGCTTTTCTAAAACTATCTCCTCATCCACCGGCTCTTCTTCTTCTACCGGTGGGCTCTCCTTCTCTTCTACTCTCCACTCCTAGTCGACACATCATTCACTGAGGTTCCTGGTCCCGTTACTTCAGCTGACTCGGGCTCCTCTAACATCCTAGCATGGATCTCAGCAAATCGGGCTCTCCAATCTATCCTCTTCACCTCTTCAGGCGAAGGGATGTGATATTCAGCGTTATGGGAGACTTCCTCCTCTCTATGACTCCTGATCGACACGGCCATCACTGAAGCGTTAGAACTCTTATAGGTTGTATACGCTATACCTTGCTTCTCCTTCAAACTCTTAGCGATGTCCTCTACCGTGCATTGCAGATCCTGGAATGCTTACTACTGATTCTTCAATAGAGTGTCATGGGCATCCAGTCTCTGCCGAGCGTCCCTGTCCTGCTAGACTAAATAGGTAAGCATCTATCCGATTCTCAATCATCTCTTCTATCCTTCTCGTGCTGACACTGCTTCCCGAACTTGCTCAAGCTTCTCTTCCTTCTTGCTGATTCTGGTGACCATTAAATCAAGGTGGGTTGTTTCCAGATCTCCATCCCGAGCCATAAGAATTATTGTAGTTGTTGTACCCTCGGTTCTGGTTCTGGTTGCCAGCAAAACTCACCTGCTCCTGATGATTGACGGGGCAATCTCTGGTGTCGTGGCTTTCCATGCACACCTCACACCGATCCCTTTAGCCATAGCTGCGAGTGCAGCAGCCACGCTAGTATCAGGAGTGACATGATGCATACCTCTAGGAGAAGAGGTGGATGCTCTAGCGCTAGGAATGAAAGTCCTAGTAGATGGCCACTGTTGTTCAGCGAAAGCGAAGCTTTCGAACATCTCCTCGCACTCAGCATGCTCGAGTTTTTCCATGATATGGCCTCTCGTAGTTGTGTTGAACATTTGCTGCTTCTCGAAGGTGAGGCCATTATAGAAATTTTCCACAATCGCCCAGTCTGATAGACCATGCTGGGGACATCGGCTCAACAACGTGTTGAACCTCTCCCAGACCATGTGATAAGGCTCGTGAGGGTCCATCCGGAAGGAGTGGATCTGGTCCCTAAGGCGAGCGGCCCTGGAAGGTGGATAGTTGTTAAAGCACGTTTGTGTGACAGACACTCTGGATGTTGTCTTATGCTTTTGTACTCTACTTTCTGTATTTGTATTTGCATTTAGTGTATGTATGTATTGGTTTATCGAGTTGTAATCACGTATGTAGGTACTTGTACTTGTCTAGTCTTTGTAAAGTGTTGTGCACACTTAACAAGTGCGTAGGATGTATATCATGCGTACTTAGCAAGTACGCAAGACTAAAGGCTACGTACTTGCTAAGTACGCAGGAGTTAAGCCCTACGCACTTACCAAGTGCCCAGGCAGCAGGTCTTAGTATATATAGTCAGTTAGTGACAAAATTATGTACACACTCATTTTGCACACTGTAACTGTCACACCCCCAAATTCCACTAACGGAGTTTTACCGTTTGGCGTGTGACAAACCAGGTTCTCAGTCATTAATTACATCGAACGACTCTACATGGGACTCAAATGAAAATATCATATTAATCAGAGTTTAATGCGGAAGCATGAAGAAAAGTAAATGCGCAAAACACACGTGCCCAAAAAGTCCAAAAGTCCAAACCAAACATAATTGAAAACAAAGTCCAAACAATTTAATAAAACATCAATCAATAGGAGAATCCCATGCATGTCCTATATGTGCACCTGTGCCTTATCTTAGCGACCTGAGAAAACATGTAAGAAAAGATGTCAACACGAGGTTGGTGAGTTCACAGGTTTCAGTATATAAATAAACGTTTACCAGATTATTGATCATTCAATATGTATCTATAGGTAGCTAACCTATGTTCATGTTTTACTTAAGCGCTCGCAACCGAAGCTGACTGTTTGTTTATTTGCCTCCTGCTAGGTCTATCAACCCCGACGTTGTGAGTAGGCTAACATTTCACCCGTTCGATCTCCAATCGAGTTAGCGCGACTAACGCGGGTGGGATTTGTCAAACCCAGTAGTACTACTAAACATTACCTCGCTAAGATCCATATTAACGGTTCGATGTGTGTTGAGGACTTTCAGTGATAGCGTGTTACGCTTAGCTTTAACATTGATAACTTATGACTAAATATTCCAAAAATAGTTTGCGACATGTTTTCTCCCCCGAGATAAAACAGTAAAAGGGGCCGTGAAAAACTCACCTGAACGGCGTAGGCAGTAATCACACAAGTACGAGGTTGAAACCACGAGTGTTAGCCTGACACGGCTCACATATGCCCTAAAATTACAACATAATCATTAGGGATTAAGATGGGAATTGTGACGATGACACGGAAGATTGAACGTCCTAAGAAAACGCTCTAATGATTAAGAGTAGACGAACGTGTAAACAGAAATGAGAATCCTTAATTAATAAATATGATAGACATGTTACGTGACGAATGACAAAACAACAATATATATATAATGAATATATTCAAGCGTCTTTGTCATTAAAGAGTGATCTAGAAAATAATATTATTATATTATTTTTAAACTCGTAGAATTAATCCGGTAATCATTTATCTGAAATAATACAACTAATTTTATTATTTATAAATTCGAAGTATTACGCAACGTTCGTTAAAGTGACGAAAATAATATATAAATATATTATTAATTTTAATAGTGGGAAATAATATTAAAACGGTCACAAAACTAAACCCGAACATAAATATGTACACAATTGTTTGCGTGTTTTTAAATATTAATTTTGATAATAATAATAATAAGTTAATATTAATTATAATACTCTAAAACGAATCATGAAATAAATCTTGACACCACGAAAGTTTTTTCGGATTAAAAACGTTTTAATATGTTATTATATTACCGTAGGAATTTGTTTTGCAAAGAATAAACAAGCAACAAGTCCCTAAAAAAATTATCACAGGAGACCGGATTCGAACTCGGGTCTCCTGTGTGCGAGTCATGAGTATTATTCAAGTCTGCCCGCTAGGGATTCGCATACAGATCCGGACAGAAACGATTTTAATCAAGAACACCCGAGAGCCCTTTCCCCTATACCCGGTCGCGATCGGTCCCAGTCCAAAACCCACGAATCTGATCGCGATTTAACGAGGTGGCATATGGGTTTTGTAAATCGAGTGATTACGAATCTGAGGTGAAAGTTAATTGCAAAAACAACAGGTTTAAGGTCTCAAATTGCTGGCTTAAAATCCAAGCCCTAGTTTTATGAATACCGATTTAAATTAGTCAAATTAGATGACTGTTTTGGTCTCTGGTGTTCTCTGTTGCTTCTCAGATTGAATTTCCATAAAAAACAGCTTCATAGGCGTTCGTTTAGAATGCGTTGAAGATCAATTGAGGGAGTGATAACCGAATTGGTCGGATTTGGTTGATAATGGACCGAGTTTCGACATAAACACCCATAATTGGGTTTAACTCGCACGATTATTGCTCAGTAATGATCCCATAATGGGCGATAATAGCATTAAAGTGAATTTTCGTTACCATTTCAAACGAATTTCGGTTATAGATTGAGTTTGGATTCAAGGATTAGCGAATTTTGAATTTGGAAAGTCAAAATAATCAAGTTTAGGTTAATTACATAGTTAGTCCTTGAAATTTTTGTATTGAAGTTTGAGTTTAGGCAGGATTGGTCCTTGATGTTAAAAACTAGTTAAGTACATGGTTAGTTGACTTTTAAAAGTCAACAAAATAGGGAATGTTTAGAAAATGCCATAAATGATCCCTGGAGTTTGAATTTAAATTAACTGAGTTAAGACTTAACTGGATTTGCTAACGGGGTTAATACTAAAAGTCCAGATTGTCACATCATCCCCTAGTTGAACGAAATTTCGTCCCGAAAGTTAAATAATTTTTTTTTGATGTCACATCATCCCCTAGTTGAAAGAATTTTCGTCCTGAAAATTAAAATAGTACCGTAAGAGTTTGACGTGGAGTGTTTGAACAGATTAGGATTTTTGCGAATCATCTGATCCTCACGCTCCCATGTGAATTCCGGTCCGCGTTTCGAGTTCCAACGAACTCTGACAGTGGGGATTTTACTACGCTTAAGCGTTTTGACCTCCCTATCCATAATTTCGACAGGTTCTTCGATGAAACGCAACTGTTCATTAATGTGTAGTTCCTCAAGTGACTCGTCTGCCAGACATTTCTTCAAGTTTGAGACTTGAAAGACCTTGGGTACACCACTAAGTCCTTCAAGTAGGTCCAGTTGATACGCTACTGGACCAATCCTTTTCACTATCTTGAATGGTCCAACATAACGAGGATTCAGTTTGCCCGTTTCCCAAAACGAATGATACCCTTCCAAGGTGAGACTTTTAACAAAACCATATCCCCTACTTGAAATTCTAATGGTTTACGACGCTTATCGGCATAGCTCTTTTGACGATCACGTGCTGCTGCCATACGGTTTCTAATTTGAACGATTTTCTCAGAAGTTTCAAGTACGAGTTCAGGACCTGTAAGTTGACTTTCCCCAACCTCGGCCCAACAAATAGGAGAACGGCATTTCCATCCATATAATGCTTCAAATAGAGCTGCCTTGATACTGGTGTGATAACTGTTGCTGTAGGAGAACTCCACCAACGGTAGGTGATACTCCCAGGTGTTACCGAAGTCAATCACACAAGCTCGTAGCATATCCTCCAGAGTTTGAATTGCGATCAGTTTGAGGATGGTATGTTGTGCTCATATCTAGACGCGTGCTTAATGCTTATCCATTTTGTCGGTTTCTTTGATTGCTAAGAAGTGAGCGGACTTTGTTAAACGATCGACTATTACCCAAATGGTATCACATCTGGTAGGAGTTCGTGGCAATTTTGTCATAAATTCCATGGATATCTGCTCCTATTTCCACATGGGAATCTCTGGTTGTTGGAGAAGACCAGAAGGCTTTTGATATTCAACTTTGACCTTCGCGCAAGTCAGGCACTTGCTCACATAGGTGGCTATATCGGCCTTCATCGTTGGCCACCAATACAGCACCTTTAGGTCATGATACATCTTGTCGGAACCTAGATGAATAGAGTAACGAGATTTATGAGATTCGTCCACGACTAGTTCTCTTAAGTTCTCAAATACTGGAACCCATATTCGCTCGGCGAAGTAGCGAATACCGTCAGATTTGACCTCAAGTTGTGCTTCCATACCGCGTGTACCTTCTAGCGGTAGGTTTTCCTTTTTTAGGGTTTCAAGTTGAGCACTACGGAATTTATCAGGTAATCCGGGGTGAATAGTAAGTTGTAGTGCTCGAACTCGTTTGGGCTTGGTTTCCTTTCTACTTAGGGCATCAGCTACAATATTAGCCTTACCCGGATGATACCGGATCGCACAGTCATAATCATTCAAGAGCTCGACCCAACGACGCTGTCTCATGTTCAGCTCTTTCTGCTTAAAGATGTGCTGAAGACTCTTGTGATCAGTGTAGATAGTGCACTTAGTACCGTACAAGTAGTGTCTCCATATCTTAAGTGCAAAAACTACAGCTCCCAACTCTAGATCATGAGTGGTGTAGTTTTTTTCGTGAATATTTAGTTGACAAGAAGCATATGCGATCACCTTTTCTCGTTGCATTAGAACACAACCCAGACCCTGAATGGATGCGTCATAATACACCACAAAATCATCCGTTCCTTCTAGAAAAGCTAGAATGGGTGCACTGCAAAGTTTCTGTTTAAGGAGCTGGAACGCTGACTCCTGGTTATCGCCCCAGTTGTAGGCTTTACCCTTTTGAGTTAAGGCAGTGAGAGGTTGTGAAATCTTAGAGAATCCCTTGATGAATCGCCGATAATAACATGCCAATCCCAGAAATTGTCGCACCTCAATCGGAGTTGTCGATGCTGCCCAATTCTTGATGGCTTCTATCTTTGATGGATCGACATGTATTCCCTTCTCGTTAACCACATGTCCTAAGAATTGAACTTCACGGATCCAGAATTCACACTTGGAAAACTTAGCATACAACTGTTCCTTTTTAAGTAATTCCAGGATTAAACGTAGATGTTCCTCATGTTCCTCCTTGTTCTTGGAATAAATGAGAATGTCGGCGATGAAAACGATGAAAAATTGATCAAGGTATGGTTTACACACATGGTTCATGAGGTCCATGATTACCGCAGGTGCGTTGGTTAATCCGAAAGGCAAGACCATAAACTCATAGTGGCCGTACCTTATCCTGAAAGCAGTCTTAGAGATATCTTCATCTGGGACTCTCAATTGATGGTAACCAGACCTAAGGTCTATCTTGGAATAAAAACTTGATCCTTGGAGTTGATCAAAGAGATCATCTATACGGGGCAGAGGATAACGGTTCTTGATTATCACTTTATTCAGTTCACGGTAGTCGATACACATACGGAAAGTACCGTCCTTCTTCTTGACAAACAGAACTGGAGCTCCCCATGGCAATGAGCTAGGTCGGATGAAACCATTATCCAACAATTCCTGTAACTGAGTGGATAGTTCTTACAATTCACTAGGTGCTAGTCTATTAGGTGCCCGAGCGATCGGTGCCGCTCCGGGTGCTAGATCGATTTGAAATTCAACTTGACGGTGTGGTGGCAGACCAGGAAAATCCTCGGGAAATAAATCTAGAAATTCACGAACGATGGGAATATCATCAATCTTCTTCTTTTCTGATGGCTGCTTAGTAACGAGAGCCAAAATAGCAGTATGCCCTTTTCAAAGGCATTTCTGTGCTTTCATAAAGGATATGATGCCCATGACTGCACCAACCTTTTCGCCCTGAACGGAAAGAGTTTCTCCACTCGGGAGGGGAGTGCGAACAATTTTCTTACGACAGATGATTTCAGCTTGGATTTTAGATAACCAATCCATGCCGACAATTACATCAAAACTACCAAGTGTGACTGGCATAAGGTCGAAATCGAGTATATGACTAGCCAGCTCAAGCTTACAAGCCTTAAGAATGTGGGTTGCTTCAATTATTTGGCCATCAGTTATCTCTATTATATACTTAGCTTCTAACAGAGTTGGAGTTCCTTTTATCATATCACTAAGTTTCTTATATATAAAACTCCTATCAGCACTAGTATAAAAAAGGACAGAAGCAAAGTAATTATTTAAGAGAAACTTACCGGTGACCACATTATGATCATAACGAGGTTCTCCAGATTCTAGCACGAAGGTTCGTCCCTTCGCATCATTCCCTCCGTTATTGTCGTTGTTGTTGCCATTGTTGTTATTCTGATTAGGGTTGTGGTTTCCATTACCTCCCTTCTTTAACTGAGGACAATTCTTCCAAAAATGTCCCTCCTTCCCACACTCAAAACAACCATTTGTTGACCCAGGTTGTTGAAAAGGCTGCTTGGCTTGCAACTCACCCCTACAATCTTTGGCAGCATGACCTATTTTGCCACACTGCTGACAACGGTTGCAAACCCCTAAGTGATGGAAGTTGCACTTGTTACACTTAGGAAATTTTCCCGCATAACCACCCTGATTTTGAATTGAAGAGGTCGTCTAGTTAAAGTTTTTAGCAGGCTCAAACTTTCGCTGCTGCTGCTGCTGGGGTTGGTTAGGCTGGGGTCCTTGGGAGCTGGAGTGAGAGTGGGAGTGGTGATCAAACTTGCGTTTATGATTGTCGATGGATTTAGAGACCGAACCCCTCGGGGGTAAAGTCCTTTGAGTCACCGCCTGATCGGTTAGCTTGTGGGCTAGTCTGATCGTCTGCTGGATGGTGGAAGGGTTGGACGAAGTAACCATACATTGAATCTGTGGCACTAGACCTCCAATATACAGCTCAATCCTCTTGTAGTCCGGAGTCACCATATGTGGGCACATGGTACCAAGCTCATGGGAGCGAGTGGTATACAGCTCAATTTCATAACCCTCCATTTTCAGGTTCCAAAATTCACCTTCCAACTTCTGAATATCATCGCGAGGACAATACTCCTCCTTCATCATCGTCTTAAACTCCTCCCACAGGAGTCCATTTGCCATGGCCAGACCCAACATCTGGACCTGAGAGTTCCACCACGTGAGAGCCGGGCCCTCCAAAGTTCCAGCGGCGAACTTGACCTGATTGGCCATTGAGCAGTTGCACATGGAAATCACCGATTCTACTTTTTCGAACCACCGGAGTAGTCCGACAGCTCCTTCGACTCCACTAAAGAAGTGGGGCTTACAATCCATAAATGTCTTGAACGTGCATGTTGGTTGCTGATTCTGCTGGTTTTGCTAGCCTGGATTTATAAATAATGTAGGATTGGGATTATAGGGCTTAGGAAAGGCGCTTTAAGAGATGAATTGCCTCACTAGTCAATAGATAAAGACTTAACCTGCAGCATTCTGTGCTACCAGAGCCTCTGCCACACTATCGTTGATTAGTGTCGCCAGCTCTGCTGCTGTCATGTTGATGGTACCTAGGCCACCAGCACGACCTCCACGTCCTCTTGCCGACATGATTCTTCACATTCAAAAATACAAAACAATGAGAAATATATCGCATATTAAACATTATTTATATACAAGTAAGGAAATACAACATCTACATATTGAAAATTAAATAAATTGTAAGGCTACAAAATAAATAATTCAAACATTAAACTTCTCATGCTTTTATTGAATGGGAACACCCTTACCCATCTATGTTTGAAAAGAGAAATAACATAAACGAAGCATGAATGAAAAAGGAAAGATAGGATAGAAAGATCATCAAGCATCCTCGTCATCGAAAGAAACGTATGATTGCGCATCGTCGATCTCCACCGGTTCCTCCTCGGGTGGCTCCTCCTCGAAGGGCTCATCCTCAAAGGGCTCCTCTTCTCCGTCTGAAAGTGGAATGCCCTTTGGAAATAGTGCTGCTTCTACTTGGGTTTGTAAGTGGGTTACTCTCTCCCGAAGTCCTTCATCAGCATGGTCTGCTACTTGTAGTTGGGCTTCCAGATGAGTCACTCTCTCCAAAATCCCTCCTACATCCTGGTTCGAGGTGTCCACCCTCGTCTCCAAATGTGTAACTCGATCCACCAAAAGGTTATGGACATGATCCGTTGCTGCTAGTTCTGTGGTCAGATGCTCTTTTTGCTCCTTGTTTTCTTCCATTTGTGGCTCTCGTTCTAGAATGTCCGGTATCTCATCAGTGGACTCCTTCATCTCCTTTAACTCCTTAGTTATGATAAACACAAAAGCTGCAAAAGCTTATTCCATGGTGCATGGCAAGCTAGGCAAAGTAGAGGATGAGGAAGTAGAACCAAAGTAGGGTGATGGAACATTTCCCATCTCGATCCACCTTTGGATCATCTTCGGATATGCACTCCAATTAAGTGTCGTGTTCCTTGCTCATGCATTACTAGGTTCACCCTGTTCCACCGAGTTGTCACTAGAACTAGTCCGGCGCCTTTTGGGCTCCGGGGATGATAAGATAGGTGCCTTAGGTGATGGTGGTGGGGTTAACGACATGATCCTATAACGAAATACATAAGTGCCAAACATCTAAATGTTTATGACATGTAACTAATGTGTGAGGTTATAGTCTGGTATGCAATCCTAGTTCTCTATAACCAATGTCTCTAACACCAATCTGTCAAACCCTCAAATTCCACTAACGGAGTTTTACCGTTTGGCGTGCGACAAACCAGGATCTCAGTCATTAGTTACATCAAACGACTCTACATGGGACTCAAATGATATTATCATATTAATCAGAGTTTAATGCAGAAGCGTAAAGAAAAGTAAATGCGCAAAACACGCGCCCAAAAAGTCCAAAAGTCCAAACCAAAGTCCAAATAATTTAATAAAACATCAATCAATAGGAGAATCCCATGCATGTCCTATATGTGCACCTGTGCCTTATCTTAGCGACCTGAGAAAACATGTAAGAAAAGATGTCAACACGAGGTTGGTGAGTTCACAGGTTTCAGTATATAAATAAACGTTTACCAGATTATTGATCATTCAATATGTATCTATAGGTAGCTAACCTATGTTCATGTTTTACTTAAGCGTTCGCAACCAAAGCTGACTGTTTGTTTATTTGCCTCATGCCATGTCTATCAACCCCGGCGATGTGAGTAGGCTAACATTTCACCCGTTTGATCTCCAATCGAGTTAGCGCGACTAACGCGGGTGGGATTTGTCAAACCCAGTAGTACTACTAAAAATTACCTCGCTAAGATCCATATTAACGGTTCTATGTGTGTTGAGGACTTTCAGTGATAGCGTGTTATGCTTAGCTTTAACATTGATAACATATGAATACAATATTCCAAAAATAGTTTGCGACATGTTTTCTCCCCCAAGATAAAACAGTAAAAGAGGCCGTGAAAAACTCACCTGAACGACGTAGGCAGTAATCACACAAGTACGAGGTTGAAACCACGAGTGTTATCCTGACAGGGCTCACGGATGCCCTAAAATTACAACATAATCATTAGGGATAAAGATGGGAATTGTGATGACGACACGGAAGATTGAACGTCCTAAGGAAACGCTCTAATGATTAAGAGTAGACGAACGTGTAAATGGAAATGAGAATCCTTAATTAATAAATATGAAAGACATGTTACGCGACGAATGACAAAACAACAATATATATATATAATGAATATATTTAAGCGTCTTCATCATTAAATAGTGATCTAGAAAATAATATTATTATATTATTTTTAAACTCGTAGAATTAATCCGGTAATCATTTATCTGGCAAAAATAATAATTATATTATTTTTATGGAGATTATATAAACGAGGAAAATAATATAACTAATTATATTATTTATAAATTCGGAGTATTACGCAACGATCGTTAAAGTGACGAAAATAATATATAAATATATTATTATTTTTAATAGTGGGAAATAATATTAAAACGGTCACAAAACTAAACCCGAACATAAATATGTACACAATTGTTTGCGTGTTTTTAAATAATAATTTTGATAATAATAATAATAAGTTAATATTATTTCTAATATAATTATAATACTCTAAAACGAATCATGAAATAAATCTTGACACTACGAAAGTTTTTTCCGGATTAAAAACATTTTAATATGTTATTATATTACCATAGGAATTTGTTTTGCAAAGAATAAACAAGTCCCTAAAAAAATTATCACAGGAGACCGGATTCGAACCCGGGTCTCCTGTGTGCGAGTCATGAGTATTAACCAAGTCCGCCCGCTAGGGATTCGCATACAGATCCGGATAGAAACGGTTTTAATCAAGAACACTCGAGAGCCCTTTCCCCTATACCCGATCGTGATCGGTCCCAATCCAAAACCCACGAATCTGATCGCGATTTAACGAGGTGGCATATGGGTTTTGAAAATCGAGTGATTACGAATGTGAGGTGAAAGTTAATTGCAAAAACAACATGTTTAAGGTCTCAAATTGCTCGCTTAAAATCCGAGCCCTAGTTTTATGAACACCGATTTAAATTCATCAAATTAGATGATATAAAAGATCAAAACCATAGGGCTTTTGTTAATCAAGACATTTCGAATATGTTTATGTGGTTTAATTTCATTTACGCTGAGTCTAAGATCAAAAGCCCCAAATCAACTAAGAACAAACCCTAGATTACGGATCATGATCAATTTGATGACATGAGCCCTGGATTTCATAGGGCTTTCAATCCAGACGTAGAGACGACTCTAAGGATGTGTTCAATTTCATTATTTGATATCGAATTGTTAGGGTTCGACTAAAACATTTTCTTACGAACCCTAGAATCTGGGTTTCGATCGATTTGATGTTATGATCCCCAATTAACATAAGGCTTTCATTCAATGGATAAAAACGAAGCTACAGGTGCAAGTGATTACCAGAATAGATGACAAATTGAGGGTGTTTGAATAGAACCGATACCGACGATGATTGTTTTGGTCTCCGGTGTTCTCTGTTGCTTCTCAGATTGAATTTCCGTAAGAAACAGCTTTAGAGGCGTTCGTTTAGAGTGCGTAGATGATCAATTTATCACCGAATTGGTAGGATTTGGTTGATAATGGACCGAGGGGTCGACGGTTTCGACAGAAACACCCATAATTGGGTTTAACTCGCATGATTATTGCTCAGTATTGATCCCATAATGGGCGATAATAGCATTAAAGTGAATTTCCGTTACCATTTCAAACGAATTTCGGTTATAGATTGAGTTTGGATTCAAGGATTAGCGAATTTTGACTTTGGAAAGTCAAAATAATCGAGATTAGGTTAATTACATAGTTAGTCCTTGAAATTTCTATATTGAAGTTTGAGTTTAGGCAGGATTGGTCCTTGAAGTTAAAAACGAGTTAAGTACATGGTTAGTTGACTTTTAAAAGTCAACAGAATAGGGAATGTTTTTTGAAAATGCCATAAATGATCCATGAAGTTTGAATTTAAATTAACTGAGTTAAGACTTAACTGGATTTGCTAACGGGTTTAATCCTAAAAGTCTGGATTGTCACAGTAACCGGCTATGATAATCAATAGATGAAGTTTAAAGTATCTTATGTTTGTTGTCGGTTTACTTTGTGTTGTTTGATTCTCCACCTAGTCACGGGCATTCCACACCCGGTCTGAGTAGCCAACGCACTTGCATGTGACGATCCGAGACACCCGGGGACCAACAAGTGGTATGAGAGTGTTTGCTCTTGAATTCGAGTGATGTGAGTGTGTTAGGAGCATTTTCGACACAATCTACAACCTTTCTACAAGGAAAGGTGACCGATTTTGGTGATTTTTGTGATAAAATAGAGGTAGCCATTGAGCGCTATTTTAAAAGCAAAAATCCTTCAAAATCCGACCTTTTTGTTGTTTGTTTGAGTGTTTTGATCATCAAGTGTTTGTTAGAAACAAGTTTCTAACCTTTTAGCTTGATCAATTTGTTAATATCTTCAAATTTTGAAAATCTGAGCTATTTCCGGCGACCGTAAAAGTTGGTGGAGCAGGTGGATAAAGCATACTCCGTACTTACCTTATTTGGCAAAAAGGATAGTCTTCCTGCGTACTTGCTAAGTACGCAAGATCATTCTTGTGAGTATTTAACTTTTCTTCCTGCGTACTTAACATTTACTCCTGCGTACTTGATAAGTACGCAAGAGCAAATCATAAGTTCGCAAGACCAAACTTGTAAGTGCGCAAGGCCAGCTTTAAGTGCGCAAGTTGTCCTGTAATTTCTGATTTTTGACCAAGTTAATCACCATGTCAAACATTCAGAACATTAGTAGTCTGCTGAACTATAATAATGAGATTGGTACTCCACAAAAACCACCAAAGCTTCTAAACGTAAGTGATTTTTCTAACTGGAAAGCACGCTTTAAGGAGTATATCTCATATACTAATTCCACCTTATGTATACCTATCCTTGAAGGATATAAACATCCAACATATTTGTTTCTTGAAGAAATTGTTCCCAAACCTATCTCCAAGCTAGATGAAGAGGGGAAGAAGATTTATGACCGAGAAAAGAAGGCACATGGTTCTATAACCATGGCCTTAACCCGAGAGTTATTTCACAGTTTCAGAAGTTACGATACTTCTAAGGATCTTTGGAAAGCTTTACTGAAAAGGTTTGAGGGTAACAATGATGTCAAGAAGAGAAAGAGAGAGCTGTTGAGGAAAAAGTATGAGTGTTTCAGATATCTAGAGAATGAATCTATTGAAGAACTTATTTCTAGATTCTACCACCTTCAGACTGAACTGAACTCATATGAACAAAAGTACCCTAATGATGAGTTGGTGGAAAAGCATTTGGATGCTTTACCACTAAAGTTCGACATGTATATTACCCTACTGAGAGAGAACCCCAAGTTTTATGATATGACGGTTGATGAAGTAATAGGAAAGGTTCAAGCACAAGATATGAACCTGAAAAGGAAAGAAAGTGTTGGAAGACCCCAGATTCAAGACCCTTCTATGTATTATGGAGTGTCTTTTAATGCAAAGTCATCGGGCTATGGAATTGCCCTGTTATCTGGGAATCCTCAGGAAGAAGAAAATTCAAATGGTTGTGATAGTCATACATGCTTTGCTGCATCGGGATCTTGTTCACACCACCAACATTCTTCAAGAAGCCCTACTTTTACATCGTCAGCCAACCAAACAGCTACTGCCAAGAATGCCGAATATCATGTGGCACTGTTCTCATCTTGCAAGCTTGCCTATGAGAACTTCATAGGCGGGAAGCTAACGGATCCTGAAACTATTAAAGAAGACTTTAATCAGGTGGATCCAGATGACATGGAGGACATGGACATTCAATGGAACATGGCCATGATCTTGAGGAGGGCTAAGCGTTTTCTGAACCAAACTGGTAGAAAATTCATTGGTGGGCATTCTAATGCCAAAGTTGGTTTTGACAAATCTAAAGCCAAGTGATACAAGTGTCAGAACTTTGGACACTTTTCTCGTGAATGTCAAAAGGATAAGGGACTAGCTTTAGGCTTCACAAGACCAAGCCAGGGAAACAACCAAAGCTACAACAATCAGAACAACCGCAGTCAAAGTCAAGGTGGAACGTCTAGTGCTTTAGTTGTTCAACAGGACGAGAGCTTTGATTGGGGGGTTCATCTGGAAGATACCATCATTGCACAAACTCAAATGGTTTTAATGGCAGAGATTGTTGAGCTGATGAAAGCAGAAGAAAGGGAAGCATCTAGAGCTAACCGACTAGAATCTACATCTGCAGTGGCTCTCATGGCTATTGAGAAGCATCCAGTTCTTCAACTGAGGTAGATTCTAATCCTTTGCTGTTGTTTCTTGTCCCAAATGTCTTGTCTTGAAGGATGAGAATGATCGTATTCATGATCAACTCGAACCCTTACGTAGTGCAGCTCTAAACAACAAAGAAAATGAAAAACATTTTAAAGAATCAATTGAAAACTTAAAGAAAGAAAGACACAAATTTTAAATTAAAATCAGTGAATAATAGTTTCATTTAGACATTGCATACAAGGGGTTAGAGAAGGGAAATGTCGAGATCGCCAGACTGCAAAATGAGATCCTGCAGTTGAGTGGCAAACTTGAGAAGTTGAAAAACTCTCGCTTTGTGGTGAAACACTATGAGTCTGTGGTGAGAAAAGTGAGTGGCAAAGGTTTAGGTACTAATTCCATTCCTTCACTAGTAAGCGGCAAGTTTGTCAATGGGCCGGTGGACATTGATTTGTCTTTCTTGGATGAGTCTTCAAGGAAGGAAGAATCCTCTAACAAGGATTATTCCTCAAGTAAGACTGAGTCAGTTTCTGATGAGGAGTTCTTCTCTGATGAAGGTTCTGAGAACACCAAGGTCGAGGATGTTGTCTCAGAAGAGTTGATTGATGAACATAAAATTGAGAAAACCAATGTCACTAATCGTGATAATTGCATTTTAACTGAACCTGATACAATTGAGTCCAATGATAAACTGAAAATCATGCTTTATGGAGGTTTCTAGTCCATAAAGTAAGTAAAGAAAGAAGCTTTTGTTAATCATTTGAGTAAGAATAATGAAGAAAACATGGAAAAACATTTTACTCCCAAAAGCAATCAGGTAAAGTTGAAAATGATGTTCATCAAACAACTAATGCTCATCAAGCTGAATCATCGACTTCTAAAACCAATGAGCCTTACAGGAGAGCTTACAAAGAGAAAAGAGCTTGCTTTCATTGTGGTATGGTCGGTCACATCCTGGTGAACTGTCCTGATAAGAACCAAGGGAAACGGCAAGTTGTTCAACAACAAGTTGTTTCCCCTAAGACACCATCAGTGAAGCAACTCAAGAGTCCCAAATCTGATGTGGTGAAGCCACCAGTGAAACCATTGTTTAAGCCACTAGCAAAACATGTGGCTGAACCATCTGTTCCTAAAGGGGTAAAGCAAGTTGTTAAACCCAGTGTATCTACCTCTGGTAGTACACAAACTGGTGAAAATCCTACGGTGAAACTTTCTAAGCCACAGAGGAGAAGAAGGAACAAAAAGTTGAGAAAACTTGAACAGCCGCTAGCTGGTAGTCAACTAGGTAAAGCTTCCACTAATTCACCCAAAGTTGAGACTAGCAAGCCTAATGTTCAAAAGGAAAAGAAGAAAAGGTCCTGGAACAAGAAAACCAAAAGTACTCAATCTTCTGATCCCAAATCTTCTAAAGACTCACCCATTTTTATAGTTATGATTGTGAATTAATTGAGGTAGTTTATTTTGAGAAAAACGGACGACCCAAGACCACCATGGCTTGGGTCTCCAAATCTAATTAATTTCTTGTGACTCGTGCAGGGACATCTGAAGGGAACTATCTCTAACCGTTGGTATGTGGATAGTGGATGCTTTAGGCACATGACAGGCAATATGGCTTTGCTTCAAGATGTTAAACCATTCAGAGGAGGCTATGTGGCCTTTGCAGGCGAGAAGGGCGGTAGTATTACTTGTCAAGGCGTGGTTTCAAATGGATGTATAAGCTTCAAAAATATCAACTACTGTGAGCAGCTGAAGCATAACTTGTTGAGTGTATCTTAAATTTGCGACAAGGAGTACTCAGTTATGTTTGACAAGTCATAATGCTTGGTTCTCAAACCTGGTTTTGTGGTTCCTAACGATTGGATTCTGATGAGAGCGCCAAGGACAAACGACACCTATCAGATTGATATGAGCATGTCTACAACCACCTCATCAGTTGTTACTTGTTTGCTTACAAAATCGACATAACTTGACTCAATCTTGTGGCATAGGAAACTCGGACACATTTCTTATCAGAAAATGAATCATCTTGTCCGAAAAGGTTTGGTAAACGGGATTCCTAAGATGAGATTTACCATTGCAGATAAATGTATGCCTTGTAAAAAGGGCAAACAGCAACGGAAATCTCACAAGTCCAAGACCCAAAACTCTATTGATACCCCTTTGGAGCTCCTACACATGGATTTGTTTGGGCTCATAAGTATCAGGAGTATTGGAGGTAAGTCATGCTATCTAGTTGTAACTAATGATTTCTCACATTTTTCTTGGGTGCATTTCTTAGGTACAAAGGATGAGACTGCTGAAATTCTTCAATACCTGATAGTGAGCTTGGAAACTTTATGGAAACTGAAGGTTAGACGAATAAGGAGTGACAACGGCACGAAGTTAAAAAACAACATGATGGAGCTTTTCTGTCTCAAGAAGGGCATTCATCATAAATTCAGTGCGCCGTATACACCCCAGCAGAATGGAGTTGCAGAATGGAAAAACAGAACCCTAATTGAGACGGTAAGGACAATGCTCTCAGAAGCCAAGCTTCCCGTAACGTTCTGGCGGAAGCAGTCAACACATCATGTCACGTCTTAAATAGAGTTCTGGTGGTTAAGAGGCACAACAAAACTTGTTATGAGCTTATCAATAATCGACCTCCCAATCTTGACTACCTAGTTCCTTTTGGTAGTCCCTGCTCATTATTGTTACAGTACAAAGATCGCAAGTCAAAATTTCATGCAAAAGCGGTGGAAGGCATCTTCTTAGGATATGTTGCCAATTCGCCATGCAAGAGGGTGTGCAATATTGAGAATAGGTATGTGGAAGAATGGTTCGAAGTGGACTGCAGTAAACACAACACTCCACCAGAACCAACTGGTCCAGCTAGGGGATTTGATTATGATACTCAGTTCAAGTCTTTTAACCTTCCTGATTTATCTTTTGATGACGCTGCCAAGTTGTATGAGTTCTGTTGTGGCGGCGACGACTCCAATTTCTCAACCAAAGCAACGGTACCTATCCCAACTTCTGATTCCGATGTTGCATCTGCATCTGGAACTCTTAACAGTGACAATGGAGATGAAGTTCATGTTGAAGGAAACGATGCTCAAGCTGATCCTCCTGTTCATGTAGGAAATGATGCTCCAGTTGATCCAATCAACATTGAGTCATCTTCAGGTACACTTGATATGGGGGAGTTGAGCACACACCTTGAGTCAGCAATTCAAGAACCTCAATTACCAGAGACGAGAGTGCATCAGAATCATCCAATTGACAACATTATTGGTGATCCTGATGCCGGTGTTCAAACTTGTCACAGAACTATTACTGAGAACACTAGTCTTTATCCTGAGATACTTAACACAGGTATCATGGAAACATGTTTGCATGCTGCCTTCGTATCCCAATTGGAGCCGAAGAATGTGAAAGAGGCTCTCGCTGACAACTGCTAGATAGAGGCGATGCAAGATGAATTGTCTCAATTCCAAAATTTGCATGTGTCAGATTTGGTTGATCTTCCGAAGGGTATGCATCCGATTGGAACCAGATGGGTGTTCAAATGCAAGACAGACGATCAACATATTGTAGTGAAGAATAAAGCAAGGTTGGTTGTTCAGGGTTTTTATCAGCAATAGGGCCTGGATTACACAGAGGTGTATGCCCCAGTTGCGAGACTTGAGGCCATTCGACTGTTTCTGGATTATGCCTCCTTTTTCGGCTTCAAGGTCTATCAGCTTGATGTGAAGAGTGCTTTTCTATATGGGAAATTTCATGAAGAGTTCTATGTCACTCAACCTCCATGTTTGAAGTTCCGCATAATATCAATAAAGTGTACAAGCTGGATAAAGTACTTTATGGTGTTCATCAAGCACCTAGGGCATGGTATGAGATTTTATCAAAACATCTACTGTCCAATGGTTTTGACCGAGGACAAATTGACTCGACTCTCTTCATTAGGAAAGAAGGAGGTGATATTCTACTGGTGCAAGTTTATGTCGACGACATTATCTTTGGGTCTACCAATGAAGAGATGTGTAGAGAATTCGAAAAGCTGATGAAGTCTAAGTTTGAAATGAGCAACATGGGTGAATTGTCGTTCTTTCTGGGTCTGGAAGTCAGTCAAAGGGAGGATGGAATTTATCTACATCAAACTAAGTACGTATAGGACATTTTGTCAAAATACAAAATGAATGATTGTACTACTTATGGCACACCAATCCCAGTCAATCATGGTCTGCAGCCGGAAAAAGATGGAAAGGATGTGGACTGTAAATTGTACCGCGGGATGATCGGTTCTCTAATGTATTTCGTAGCTTTAAGGCCCGACATTATGTTTGATGTCTGCTTATGCTCGAGGTTTCAGTCACAACTGAAGGAATCTCACTTGATAGCTATGAAGAGGATCTTCAGATACCTGAAAGGGAAACCGCGATTGGGTCTTTGGTACTCCAAGCAGCAGTCTTTTGAATTCAAAGCCTATACCGATTATGATTATGGCGGTTGTAACCACGATAGAAAATTAACCTCAGGTGGATGCCAATTCTTGGTGGACTGGCTGGTCTCCTGGCAGTGTAAGAAGAAGTCAACGGTTTCTATCTCAACATGTGAAGCAAAGTACATTGCTGCCGCGAGCTGTTGTTCTCAGATATTGTGGATCCAGCAGCAATTGAGAGATTATGGCTTGAACTACACTGGAACTCCTTTACAAATTGACAATAATGCCACTATGTCTATCACGAAAAACTCGGTGAAACATTCCAAAACTAAGCATATAGAAATTCGCCATCATTTCATCCGTGACTGTGCTGAAAAGCATTTGATTGAACTTGTCAATGTTCACACGGATGACAACTTTGCTGACCTTTTCACTAAGGCATTTGATCCTACCCGTTTTAAACATCTATTCAACTACTTTTCAAAATCTAATCATTTCATGGAGGTTAAACTTTATTTCTTTTACATTTCTTGTAGGTCCCGAGAGCGTCGTCGCGCAGCGGAAATAACACGATCTGTTCTGCGATTTGTGTGGGAACAAAGAAACGAAGCAGATAAACACGAACAAAGATAAAAGATAATGAAACGAAACGTAATCCATAACAAAGAAGTCATCCCGTATTACAGACTACATACCGAAGGAACACACATCTCTCATCTAAGCTCACAGTCCAGGGGTCGGGAGAGCTCTTCCCGACCAAGACATCTCTCAACTTGTTCCAGAGTTCCACCTACAAATGAAGACAAGTCTTCTATTTATAGGGGCAGGAACACTTCCTGCGTACTTGACAAGTACGCAAGGCAAAAGCCTTGCGTACTTACTAAGTAGGCATGGTTTGGTCATGCGTACTTGACAAGTACGCAAGGCAAAAACCTTGCGTACTTACTAAGTACGCAGGACCAAACTGGTGTGCGGGTTAAGTACTCAGGAACACCCTCCTCGTACTAGCCACGTACACCGATACATAGAATTTAATCTATAGTTACAAAACATGCTTCTACAAACTCCCTCTTAACTATAGCATCAAATTCTATCTATCTCTAACACTGATATACATCAGTTTACAAAGAATGTCCTAACAGACTCCCTCTAAACTAATGACATCACGTGTCTTCTGGCGAGACTTGATCTTCTGGCATTCCACTTGAGATCTTCAAATCTTCAAACTTCAGTCTTCAGTTGCCGAGTGATGACAAACCCGACTCCCTCTAACTGTAGCTTTCATTGTAGACCAAACCAAGTGCTTCAATAAGAACCAACTAACCCAACACAACTCATTGTAGTTCATCCTCTCAGCAGTAGCAACCTCCACCCTGACTTTGGATTCTGAGTCTTACAATGTCTTCCTAACCAGGTAACAATAGTAGACTAAGACAACTCCAAATCAGCTGGCATATGATAGAGAGTTTGAGTTTCCAATAACTTGCATCAAACTAATCAGCTCCCATAGGAATTCCAGTTAGATAAACTTAAGTCTTCAACCAGATGTGTCCAACTCTATCCTGTATCTTCACGAGTCAACCAAATTCCCGAAGATGTTCATTTCCAATATCCCCTTTCAGGTTAAACTCCATCTGACTAGACTAGAAACAAGGGTATGTTTCCTATCCCATCGGCCAATGATAAAAGGTTCCATCTTCAACTAATAATCCAACGAATATCCAGCTTCATCTTGAAGACACACGATAGAATCGAACACGAAAAATATAGTTTACACGAGAAATCACGGTTGAGATCCATGTTACGTCAAAGAGGTATATATATAGGAAGTACCAACGGCTTTTCCACCACCTCTTTAATGTCTCATGAATACTAGATTTTATCCCCCTCATTTCTCTGTAAACTATAACCAGCTTCATCACCACTTCACTCAAATCCTCAAAAAGCACAACTAGCCAACTCCAGGATTTTATTCTTTATTCCTTTGCAAAGATCCAAAAACAGCAAATCCTTGGGTTCAAGTTGTTCCAGTATTCATCCCTATTAAAGAAGTATCCGAGGACACTCGTAGCCTACATATTCAGGTTTGAATACATAAACAAGATGATTCTCTTTCCAAAAGACCCAAAGCAGCCACATCTTCACAAATAGAACGAGACCTTTAGCCGATGACGACCCAATTGCTCCCATCAGTTCAGCATTCATACCCTATTTAATAAGTATCCCGGATACTCGTAGCCTACATTTTCAGGTATGGACCCTTAAACAATGTATGACAAGTGGTATCATCCAACAAAAATCTCGTTCGTGTTTCGCCAAGCCACATCGTATACAAATTCTGGTCCGAAAAAATCAAAATTACTATCTTCTCAAGAATGGGCCGAAACACGCGTACAAATGATCACACAAAATTTTGGACAAGGAAGGTTTTCCCGCCAAAAAACTATTTTTTTTTAATCCCAGATGGTAGTTCATGCGTACTTAGTAAATACGCACATAAAGGGTGCTCATGCGTATTTAGTAAATACGCAAAGCCAAGTGCTCATGCGTATTTGATAAGTTCGCAAAATGCCCGTGCGTACATGCTAAGTACGCAGAGGAAAATACTCATGCGTACTTAACAAGTACGCAGGACAACTTCTCTTGCGTACTTAGTAAGTACGCAGGACAAAACCCATGCGTACTTAGTAAGTACGCAGAAAAGCTGAATTTGCGTACTTATCAAAAAGTAACAGCGTTCTTGACGGATCTTGAGGAGAATGCTCGAAAAGTGATAGATCTGAGAAATTAATGCTTCCAAAAGCTTCGAAAACATCATCTAACAAACCCTTAGCCTTCCAAACACCAAATGAAGTGATAACAAACTCGGATTTGAGGATTTTTGCAAGAAAAAGTAGCGAACTTTTACTTTCAGATCTGCTCGAAAACCCTAAAACCCGAAACTGAAACACAAATCAACGAACACCAAGGCTCTGATACCACTTGTAGGTCCCGAGAGCCTCGTCGCGCAGCGGAAATAACACGATATGTTCTATGATTTATGTGGGAACAAAGAGAACGAAGCAAATAAACAAGAACAAAGATAAAAGACGATGAAACGAAACGTAATCCATAACAAAGAAGTCATCCCGTATTACAGACTACATACCGAAGGAACACACATCTCTCATCTAAGCTCACGGTCCAGGGGTCGGGAGAGCTCTTCCCGACCCGGACATCTCTCAACATGTTCCAGAGTTCCACCTACAAATGAAGACAAGTCTTCTATTTATAGGGGCAGGAACACTTCCTGCGTACTTGACAAGTACGCAAGGCAAAAGCCTTGCGTACTTACTAAGTACGCATGGTTTGGTCATGCGTACTTGACAAGTACGCAAGGCAAAAACCTTGCGTACTTACTAAGTACGTAGGACCAAACTGGTGTGCGGGTTAAGTACTCAGGAACACCCTCCTACGTACTAGCCACGTACACCGATACATAGAATTTGATGCTATAGTTAAGAGGGAGTTTGTAGAAGCATGTTTTGTAACTATAGATTAAATTCTATGTATCGGTGTACGTGGCTAGTACGCAGGAGGGTGTTCCTGAGTACTTAACCCGCACACCAGTTTGGTCCTGCGTACTTAGTAAGTACGCAAGGTTTTTGCCTTGCGTACTTGTCAAGTACACATGACCAAACCATGCGTACTTAGTAAGTACGCAGGAAGTGTTCCTGTCCCTATAATTAGAAGACTTGTCTTCATTTGTAGGTGGAACTCTGGAACATGTTGAGAGATGTCCGGGTCAAGAAGAGCTCTCCCGACCCCTGGACCGTGAGCTTAGATGAGAGATGTGTGTTCCTTCGGTATGTAGTTTGTAATACGGGATGACTTCTTTGTTATGGATTACGTTTCGTTTCATCGTCTTTTATCTTTGTTCTTCATCAAGCTTAGAGATGAGCTTTGGCACCTCTTCATCAAGATAGATGTGTGTGGGATGCTTATATCCCTCAAGGATTGGTATCCATAATGATGAGTCGGTGTATGAAATGTAGTGCTCAAAACGCGCCTTCCAATTCGAATAATCGTTTACATTTAATAGTTTCGGCGGTTTCTGAGGTGTACCGATCTCATTATCATAATTTAACATGTTTCCAAGATTCTGAAGGTTCGACATAGTGAATTACTTGGTCAAAAAATCAGAAAAGTCAGACACTGTTGCGCACTTGGTTTTGGCTTTGCGCACTAGAGAAATGTTCTTGCGTAGTTAAGATTTGCTCTTGCGTACTTGTAAGTACGCAGGAGGAAATATTAAGTATGCAGGATATAACTTAAGTTCGCACAAGTTCAGTCTTGCGCACTTGTAAGTACGCAGGAGATAACTCTTGCGTAGTTAGTAAGTACGCAGAAAACTGTACTTTTTACCAAAAATGGTAAGTACGCAGGACACCTTTTCAGCAACTCTCACCAACCTTTTCCGGTCACCTGAAAATCGCCGGAGATAGTGAAAAGTAGGCTGATGATCAATGCAATCGAGCCAAAGGATCAGAAACAAGTTTCTAACCAACCTTTGATGCTCAAAACACAAAAATACACAACAAAAATCGGTTTTTTTTGAGAGATTTTTGCTTCTAAAAAAGTGCTCAAGAGCTACCCCTTTTTTATCACAAAAATCAACAAAAAATACCTCTTTTTGCTTGTAAAACTCAGTAAAACGTCTCCAAACTCACTTACAACACTCGAATTCAAGAGCAATGCTCTAATACCACTTGTAGGTCCCTTCGTGTGTGTCGGATCGTCACATGCAAGTTGTCTACTAGTCGGACCGGGTTGCGGAATACCCGTGACTAGGTGGAGAGTCTTACAAAACAAAGTAAACCAAACACGAGAGTCACAATAAACGTTCTTTCTATTATAAACACTCGACGGTTACAGAGAGAATACAAGCTGCGTACTTAGCAGAACTGAGTTCGTCTGAACAAAATGGTTTCTGCGTACTTAGCTTCTGTGAACCTATCCTATTTATACAGACCTGATGCCTGCGCACTTAGCAAGTGCGCAGGACCAATTGCTCTTGCGTACTTAATAAGTACGCAGAGGTGTTCTTGCGTACTTGCTAAGCACGCAGGAGCTTTCTCCTGCGCACATGTAAGTGCGCAAAACACTTAGCAGAAAAACAACAAACATTATGTAAAAGTAAATACAACTCGATAAACTATTACATAACGACTCTTACATACAAAGACAAATTACAGACATTAGAAATACAAACTAAGACTCTATCCAGAGTGTTGTCACAGGAAAGTGAATCAACAAACTCCCCCTTGACAACAGCTCGGGATCTTCATCGTCTTCAGTCTTCATTCTTCAGTCTTCACAGCACTTGTTCCTTAGCTTCCATCTTCTTCTTGTAATCAAGGCAAAACTTGATTAACTTGTCGTATTTGGCCGAGAGAAGCTTTGTCCATTCGTCAGTGTGGATGCAGAACTTGTCTGCTAGTACCTCCAGATCGTTCACAGAGAAATTGATGAAGCAGACTTCATCAAAAACCCTGATCACTTCCTTTGGTACTGTGTTTCCACTATCTGACTTACCTTTACCCATAACCACAGCCTAGCCCGTTTTTGGATCAACGTACCAGTACCACATGTCACCAAGAATATCCTGAGGTAACTTGCTCAGGGGAATCTTAGTTTCACATCGCACTGGCTTGTATACCAATCTCTTTAAGGGTTTCTTAGTCACAGGATGCACAGCGTGCTTATCCTTGACTCTTCTGGGCACCTGAGGCTTGAGGTATTCAAATTTCCTTGATCTTGCTTCCCGCTGTAGTGTAACCCATAAACCCATTGCTACTGCATTACTCGAGTGACTCAGCAGGTCACGGTTTGCGAGGTTCACAAGGTCGTACTTGGGCAAAGAGTTGAACGCCTCACTGGTGGGTTTCAAGTATTGAACTACCCCAGATCTTTTGATGGCAAACAGCTGCTTGTCCTCCTCGAACCTAACAGCCAAGATCATACCTGTCGCTCCGTGCTTGTCTGTGATAGACGTCTTTTGCCACACGGGAGCTGGACCCTTTGTAGATGCAGAAGGCATGCCTTTCTCTTTTGGTGCCTCGGGGTCCACAGGTGTAGGGTCGACTGGGGAGGCTTCAGTTGTAGCTTCAACATTACTTGCCATGTCAACTGAGCCTGTGTCTGTTTCGAGCAGAGATTCGAGCGATGGTATTTCAAAGATCTCACCATCCTCTAACTCGTACTCTAGTTCCCCGTCGCCCTTGGGAATCTCGATTATCACATCATCATCATCATCGTTCCAGTCATCACCAGAGTCAATCTCTCCTTCTTCCAGATTAAGGAGAGCATCGATCTGTGCCTCTTTGGAATAGTCAGGCTCTAAGTAGAGGATCTCATCATCAGATAAGTCCTTGAGCATGTCAGCCGCTGACTTCCCTTTATCTCCACCACCACCACCTGAGGTATCACCACCCTCTTGCTGAGTAGACTCCCCCTCAGCCAATGGAACAGAAGAGATGACAATCGCCAAAGCTATGTGCTCACCTCCACTAGGACCAACTTCAGGATCCTTGTCTTTATCATCATCCTTAGTCAGATCGACTGGATGACAAGACTCGGCACCGGTGGATTTCTTTTCTTTGTCTTTCTCTTTCTCTGTCTCTGTCTCTGTCTCCTTCTCCCCCTGAGCACCTAGCTTCGCGGTCAGTTCACCAACTAATTTGACCATCGCTTCGTGCTCTTTTCTCTTCAAGTCCATCCTCAGCTCAAGTGAAGTTCTGTGGCCTAGAATCATTTCGTTAGTCTTCATTAACATTTCATTCTGTGCCATGACATTCTTCAATTGCTCATTTGTCCCTGTTCTCTGGCTGTGGAGAATCCTAACTTCATCGGCCAGAGAATTAATCTGTGCTTGTTGAGCATCAGACTCCTCCTTTGACTTTTGAATGGTCTTCAACAGTTCAGCAACTTGGGTCTCTAGCACATCGATCCTTGCATCATTCGGATCAGGATGCCTAGAGGATGAGGCTTCGGCATTATGGATGGGAGAGGAGAAGATTGTGTGAAGTCAAACCCTTGTGAGAAATCACCATAGTTGAAGGGTTGACCTGACGGCTCTTTGGTGGGTGTTGGGATGGAGGATGAAATGATGGGAGTTATGGTTGGGGTGATGGTGACTGACTCCGTCAGAAGTGGAGCAGTCACCATCACCTGGACGGTTGGAGTAGGGAGGGTCACCGTCACAGGAATCACCTCTGTGACCGCCGTGACTGCCACATCTGCTTGTACCAGTGGCCTTCTCCTCCTTGTAAACAATTGCCGTGCTGGCGTGGTAGATTCTGACTCTGGACGGGCAGCTTCAACTTGTACTGGCTGCACAGTCTGAATCTCTTCAACCCTGGGGATAGCAACCTCTTGCCTATCGCCCCTTTGCTTGTTGGCTTTCTCTCGCCTTCGTCTTTGTAGAGCAGCGTTAGAGTCGGAATCCGGATCGTATTCGCTGCTCGAGCTTTGTCGTTTTCTTTTTGAAGACGACTCAGGCAGGGTTACCTGTGTCGACCTTCTCGGATGTACCTGTGATGGTGCGTCATCTGAATCAGAAGAATCTAATTCTGTTGCCTCCGAATCGGATTCCTCTGCACCACCAACATCACCTTCATCATCACCTTCATGTTCATCATCACCTTCATCATCATCATTCTCTTCATCTTGTTCTTCATCAGAGTGATCACTCATCTCTGGTCCCGAGTTGGGACTATACCAGTTCCAGTCCTCCGGAGCGACGTATGCTTCATTAATCAGGTGGCCAAAGAGTTCAGTATGCTCAGGGGTAGGTTCTACACTGCCTGGCTTTAGAAACTGTGCAAAGACTCTCTTGTCCACCCTTTTTACCTGCAGTCTCTCCCCGATAGCGCGTAGGTTTGGCAGTTCATCATCGATCAGTAGCTGCACAAACCTCGGGTATAAAAGGAACCTAAACCTCTCTGCTGTATTTATCTGGTCATTAATTGCTTTGAAAATATAGCGAGAGAAGTTGTAGCCCCGATTGAGAGACAGGCCCACCATGGCCGCTGCTAGGTCATGACCCATGGCATCTTTCCCCGCTTTCCTGGATGAGATGCACACGATCATGATGTGGGCAAAGTAACGCCATTAATCCAATACCCACATCTTCTTGTATAGTCCCTTGCCCCGACATATCCCATTCTGTGCCTCCAACACCCATCCACGTAGTAATCTGGATAGGATGTCAGGTCGGTGGCAAGGTCTCCGAATTGCAATACTCTCCTGATTGTATCTTCAGAGAACGCAATTGCCCGACCATCAACGGTTGCCCTTATGACATTAGGGGACACCGTGCAATCGTGCTCTGCTGTCTCCCAGAATTGCTCCAGGTAAGGTCTTGAGACTGTTGGGTTTGCTGAGATTGCATAACTTATTCTTGATCTGTTGAGAAAATCCACAATCTCCCTGTATTGCAAGGCTGCGCCTTTCCATTCTGGTTCGGTGTTAGCCACTAGGTTGAATTCGTCAGTGAATGCACGAGCCATAGCCTGCAAAAACACAAAGAAAACATATTCAGAACAACTTATAACACTAGAAGTAGACACACATGACATAGTATAGTAGTTACACTTTGAAAAAAATTTCAGACTTAGGAAAAATTTCTAAGTGTTGGTCCTGCGCACTTACTAAGTGCGCAGGATTTTCCTCTTGCGTACTTAACAAGTACGCAAGAAGCATTTCTTGCGTACTTGCTAAGTGCGCAAGAACAACCCTTAGCAAAAATTCCCGAAACTTGTAATTCGTTCAAAATATGAGTTGATTAGGTCGCCACTAGGTCGGAATCAAGGATTCTAACCTATGGTACCATTATCAACACTACACTCGTTCAATTTTTTGACCTAGACCCGTCTCCGACCCACTGTCGGTTCAACTTCAAATGACGGATCAATCGAGGACCATGAGATGATTAGGGAGTCGATTAAAGCTTCCTATTAGCTTGTTACCGATAATAAGTTACCCAAACAACCCCATATTACCCCAAAATGTTTCGGATTTAACCTAATATTTTCTAAGTCAAAAATCGGTCCAAATGTCAAGAATCGATGGATGGAATTGGCCTATAGTCTCACCACTGAGATGAAATACGAAGATGACAATGTGATTGGGATGAAAAATCCGGTTGGAACACTCGAAATTTTTGAGGAAAATGCTCGGAGGGAATAACACAGGAGAAAAACGATTGAAAAGTGATAAACCCTAAAAAATTGTCTAAGTCCTGTATTTATACCCAACACATATTGGTCGTGCGTACTTACTAAGTGCGCAGGATTTAACTCCTGCGTACTTACTAAGTACGCATGACTTAAGTGTTGCGTACTTGTTAAGTACGCAGGGTTTACCTCATGCGCACTTATCAAGTACGCAGAGACTCTTATGTGCGCACACTTTCAACTCAAATTATGAAGATTTTAAGTCAAATAACGAACAAGATAAAGGCGTTCAATCAAGAGGATTCAAATACAATTCATGAAGATTAAACATAAAATATTTTTGGCTTTTTCTGATTAAACTTGAACAATGCATAAACTTAAAAACTTAAAATCTTTTTGTTCTTTTCAAGATAGATATATACAATTATTTACACAAGCTATTTTTGATCAAAGACACGAGCTAAGGATCATATCAGGCTATCTTTTAGCAAAAACGATACAAAATAAACATCAAAGAATATGGGATCATGTCATGTATTACTCTTTATTCATACGTAATAAGCACATAAACAAGTAATTCAAGTTGACAATATTATAAGATTTGAAACTATACGCATCTTTGTATCACGTTCTTGTGTATTAAGGTATTAATTATAAGATATACAACGTGTACCCCACTGATATGCTATGATATTTTGCACTATCTTCAAGGCATCTAAGATTATTTTCAATTATTTTCTTAATTTTTAGAATGAAGTTACATCAATTAGCATAGAAAAATCAAGCAGAATCCATAAGGTTATCAGGAAACATAAGATTCAGAATCGAGTGATTCTTTTGTCTTGGTTTCATGTGATTTTCTTCTTTGAATATCGGTATGATGATTCGGGATAATGAACATGGTGTTTGATTATAGGGTAAGGGGATCCAACTTTTATCTGGATTTGATTTCAATAAACCAGGAATGATTCAAGGGTGAATACATGCTCAACGGTTAATATAGAGACATATCTTGATTCAATCTCTCCTTGCATACTTGTGAGTATGGGCAGTGAGATGAACCGCATTAATTGTGCTAACAACATAACCCGAAACTGATCTCAAAAGAAAATTATTGTCAAAATCTAACATCCTTTATCTGATAGTGATCTTTTCGAATCTTTTACTCACACACGCTTGCAAACATGGGTTCAAATCACAGTTGTAATTTAGATTTAGTTTCCACACTACTAGTGATTCAAAGACGCATACAGCCTACTGACAGTTCAAATTACTTGTAAATAAACAGATTAAAAACATAATAATTTTAAACATATAAGTAAGCATGACGCAATCATTTTCCATATGAGCAGTCTATGAAGTTTAGATCATTTCTGATGTACTATCATTTCCTCTTTTCTCAAGTTATCTTTGAAATTTTCTCCATTTTCTATTTTGTTTTTGATTTTTGTAGAATATTTTAAAAACAAAAGAACTATACAGAAAATTTAAAGGAATTAAAAAATTTAACCTCCATGAATTGAATTGAGTTAAGAAAACTTAGTTTTCACTCAGGATTGAACATTCCTATCAAGTTGACAAGATGCTCAAAACGGGATCGATCAAATGCCTTTGTGAAAAGGTCAGCAAGATTGTCATCCGTGTGAACTTTTACAAGTTTAATTAAATGCTTTTCAGCACAGTCACGGATGAAATGATGACGAATCTCTATGTGTTTAGTTTTGGAATGTTTAACCGGGTTATTTGTGATGGACATGGTGGCATTGTTGTCAATGAATAGAGGAGTTCCAGTGAAGTTCAAGCCGTAGTCTCGCAATTGCTGCTGAATCCACAATATCTGAGAACAACCGCTAGCTGCAGCAATGTACTCTGCTTCACAAGTTGAGACAGAAACCGTTGACTGCTTCTTGCACTGCTAGGAGACCAGTCTGTCTCCTAAGAATTGGCATCCACCAGAAGTTGACTTTCTGTCAAGGTTACAACCGCCATAATCTGAATCAGTGTAGGCTTTGAAGTCGAATGACTGCTGCTTGGAGTACCAAAGACCTAATCGGGGTTTCCCTTTCAGGTATCTGAAAATTCTCTTCACGGCTATCATATGTGACTCCTTCGGTTGAGACTGAAACCTTGAGCACAAACATACATCAAACATTATATCGGGTCTTGAAGCTGTGAGATACATAAGTGATCCGATCATCCCACGATACAACCTGCTGTCCACATCCTTTCCATCTCTGTCGGGATGCAAACCATGATTGACTGGGATTGGTGTGCCATAAGTAGTGCTATCACTCATCTTGTATTTTGACAAGATGTCCTGCACGTACTTAGTTTGATGTAAATAAATTCCATTCTCTCTTTGACTGACTTGCAAACCTAGAAAGAATAACAGTTCACCCATATTGCTCATTTCAAACTTGGACTTCATCACCTTCTCGAATTCCCTACACATCCCTTCATTGGTCGACCCAAAGATAATGTCGTCGACATATACTTGCACAAGAAGAATGTCACCTCCTACTTTCCGTATGAAGAGAGTCAAGTCAATCTGTCCACGGTCGAAACCATTAGACAGTAAATGCTTAGATAAAGTCTCATACCATGCCCGCGGTGCTTGATGAAGACCATAAAGTGCTTTATCGAGCTTGTACACTTTATTGATATTATGCGGATCTTCAAAACCGGGAGGTTGAGTGACATAGACTTCTTCATGCACCTTACCATAAAGGAAAGCACTCTTCACATCAAGTTGATAAACCTTGAAGCCGACATATGTGGCATAAGCCAAGAACAGTCGAATGGCCTCAATTCTAGCAACTGGGGCATATACTTCATTGTAATCCAAGCCCTCTTGTTGATAAAAACCCTGAACAACCAATCTTGCTTTGTTCTTCACAACTACATGACGATCATCCGTCTTGCATTTGAACACCCATCTGGTACCAATTGGCTGAAAGCCTTTTGGCAAGTCAACTAAATCCCACACGTGCAACTTTTGTAATTGAGACAGTTCATCTTGCATCGCCTCAATCCAGCAGTTGTCAGTGAGAGCCTCCTTCACATTCTTCGGCTCTAACTGGGACACAAATGCAGCATGCAGACATGTTTCCATGACACCAGTGTCAAATATCTCTGTGTAGAGACTGGTGTTCTCAGTGATGGTTCTATGACGAGTCTGAACACCTGCATAAGGATCACCAATAATGTTGTCGATTGGATGATTCCTATGCACCCTCGTCTCCGGTACAATTGGTTCTTGAATTTCTGGATCTAGATTCATGCTTAACTCCCCCATTTCCTGTGTTCAAGAGGAAGAAGATTCAATGTTAATTGGATCAGCTGGAGCTTCATTTCCTATAATTGTGTTAGGATTGGCTTGAGCGTCATCTCCAACAACATGAACACCTTCACTGTTATCACTGTCATGAGTTCCAGATGCAGATGCAACATTGGAATCAGGAGTTATAATTGGTACAGTAGCACGAGTAGAAATATTGGAGTCATTGTCGCCACGCAATAAATCATAGACATTTGCAGCGTCTTCATCAGATAAGTCAGGAAGATTGAAAGACTTGAATAGCGCATCATAATCAAAACCCCAAGCTGGACCTTTTGGTTCTGGTGGAGTGCTGTGTTTACTACAGTCCACTTCAAACCATTCCTCGACAGTACGAGTTCCTATGTTGTACACTCTCTTGCAGGGCGAATTGGCAACATATCCTAAGAAGATGCCTTCCACCGCTTTCGCATGAAATTTAGACTGACGGTCTTTATACTGTAGCAACAAGGAACAAGGACTACCAAAAGGAACTAGGTAATCAAGATTGGGAAGTCAATTGTTGATCAACTCATATTATGTCTTGTTGTGCCTTTTCACAACCAGAACCCTGTTTAAGACGTGACAAGCTGTATTAACTGCTTCTGCCCAGAAAGTGACAGGAAGCTTTGCATCTGACAGCATAGTCCTTGCAGTCTCGATCAGTGTTCTGTTCTTCCGTTCAGCCACTCCATTCTGCTGAGGTGTGTACGGCGCGCTGAATTCGTGACGGATCCCTCTCTTGAGACAGAAAAGTTCCATCAAATTATTCTTGAACTCAGTTCCGTTGTCACTCCTTATTCTTCTAACTTTCAGCTTGCAAAGAGATTCCAAGCTCAGGATCAGGTATTGAAGAATATCAGCAGTCTCGTCTTTTGTACCTAAAAAGTGCACCCAAGAAAAACGTGAGAAATCATCAGTTACAACCAGACAAAATGACTTACCTCCAATACTCCTGATACTTATGGGGCCAAACAGATCCATGTGTAATAGCTCCAAAGGGGTATCGATAGAGTTTTGGAGCTTGGGCTTGTGAGACTTCCGTTGCTGTTTGCCCTTTTTACACGGCATACAGTCATCTGCAACGGTAAACCTCAACTTAGGAACCCCGGTTACCAAACCGTTTCGGATAAGATGATTCATTTTACGATAAGAAATATGTCCGAGTTTCCTATGCCACAAGATGGAGTCAAGTTCTTTTGTAAGCAAACAAGTAGCAACTGATGAGGTGGTTTTTGCCATGCTCATATCGATCTGATAAGTGTCGTTTGATCTTGGTGCTCTCATCAGAATCCGGTCTTCGGGAACCTTAAAACCAGGTTTGAGAATCAGGCATTATGATTTGTCAAACATCACCGAGTACTCCTTGTCACACATTTGGGAGACACTCAACAGGTTATGCTTCAGCTGCTCGCAGAAGTTGACATTGTCAAAGCTGACACAACCGTTCGACACCACGCCTTGACACGTGATACTGCCGCCTTTTTCTCCGGCAAAGGCCACATAGCCGCCTCTGAATGGTTTAACGTCTTGAAGCAAGGCCATGTTTCCTGTCATGTGCCGGGAGCATCCACTATCTACATACCAACGGTTAGAGATAGTACCCTTCGGATGTCCCTGCACGAGTAACAAAAGAATTAGTTAGATTTGGAGACCCAAGCCATTGTGGTCTTGGGTCGTCCATCCTTCTCAAAATAAACTACTTTTTTCAACTCACAGTCATGATGACTGTTCAAAATTGGTGAATCTTTGGATGAATTTGGAACAGGAGATTGAGAACCTTTAACTTTCTTGTTCCAGGATCTCTTTTGATTCTTAACCAGAACAGTAGACTTTGGCTCAACCACAGCCGGTGAACTTGTGGAAGCTTCACTTGATTGAGTCTTAGTCAGCTGTTCCAGCTTTCTCAACCTCTTATTCCTTCTTCTTCTTTGTGGCTTAGAGAGTCTAGCCACAGATTTCTCACCAGTGCGTGTACTACCAGATGTAGACACACGAGGTACAGCAGGTTGCTTTACCTTTCTTGCAACAGATGGTTTGGCCTCAGATTTAATCTTCGGTTTTCCCATGGGTTGCACTGGTGGTTTCACCACATTCTGCTTTGGACTTTTGGGAGATGGTTTCACTAGTGGCGACCTGGGGATAACAACGGGCTGTGAAACAACATGTTGTTTCCCTTGGTTCTTAGAAGGACAGTTCACAACAATGTACCCAACCAAGCCACAGTGAAAACAGTTCCTCTTCTCTACATACAACTTGAACCCAAGGATTTGCTGTTTTTGGATCTTTGCAAAGGAATAAAGAATAAAATCCTGGAGTTGGCTAGTTGTGCTTTTTAAGGATTTGAGTGAAGTGGTGATGAAGCTGGTCATAGTTTATAGAGAAATGAGTGGGATAAAACAGCATGTTATCACTTCATCAGGTCTGTATAAATAGGATAGGTTCACAGAAGCTAAGTACGCAGAAACCATTTTGTTCAGACGAACTCAGTTCTGCTAAGTACGCAGCTTGTATTCTCTCTGTAACCGTCTAGTGTTTATAATAGAAAGAACGTTTATTGTGAAAAAAAAAGGCAAAAACCTTGCGTACTTACTAAGTACGCAGGACCAAACTGGTGTGCGGGTTAAGTACTCAGGAACACCCTCCTGCGTACTAGCCACGTACACCGATACATAGAATTTGATGCTATAGTTAAGAGGGAGTTTGTAGAAGCATGTTTTGTAACTATAGATTAAATTCTATGTATCGGTGTACGTGGCTAGTACGCAGGAGGGTGTTCCTGAGTACTTAACCCGCACACCAGTTTGGTCCTGCGTACTTAGTAAGTACGCAAGGTTTTTGCCTTGCGTACTTGTCAAGTACGCATGACCAAACCATGCGTACTTAGTATGTACGCAAGGCTTTTGCCTTGCGTACTTGTCAAGTACGCAGGAAGTGTTCCTGCCCCTATAAATAGAAGACTTGTCTTCATTTGTAGGTGGAACTCTGGAACATGTTGAGAGATGTCCGGGTCGGGAAGAGTTCTCCCGACCCCTGGACCGTGAGCTTAGATGAGAGATGTGTGTTCCTTCGGTATGTAGTCTGTAATACGGGATGACTTCTTTGTTATGGATTATGTTTCGTTTCATCGTCTTTTATCTTTGTTCTTGTTTATCTGCTTCGTTCTCTTTGTTCCCACACAAATCACAGAACAGATCGTGTTATTTCCGCTGCGCGACGAGGCTTCCGGGACCTACATTTCTTTTGTTCAGTTCATTTTCTCTTTAATTAACATCTTCAGAAAATCCAAACAAAATAGAATATCATGAAAATTTCAAAGTCATTTGAAGAAAAGAGGAAATGATTGTACATCAGTAAGTGATCTAAACGTCTTAGACTACTCATATGGGAAATGATCGCGTCATGATTACCTGAAAGTTTAAGTTGTTTCAGTTTTAATTTGAATATTTGCAAGTAATTTGAATTATCAGTAGGCTATAATCATTTTTGAATCATTAGTAGTGTGGAAACTAAATCATTACTACAACTGTGATTTGAACCCATGTTTGCATGTGTGTGTGTATGTGTAAAAGAATACAAAAAGATCATTATCAGATAAAGGATGTAAGATTTTGGCATATATTTTCTTATGAGACCAGTTTCGGGTTATGTCTTTAGCATAATTTTTTGGTTCACTTCACTGCCCATACTCACAAGTATGCAATGGGAAGTTGGGCCAAGATATGTCTTGACATCAACCGTTAAGCATATATTCACTCTTGAATCCTACCTAATTCATTGAAATCAAATCCAGATAAAAGTTGGATCTCCTTACCTAATTCCTCAGACACCATATTTATTAACCTGAATCATCATCTGATATTCACAGAAGAAAAACCTATCAAACCAAGACAAATGAATCACTTGATTCTGAATCTTATGATTCTCGATAATCCTTATGGATTCTGCTTGATTTTTTCTGTGCTAAACGATGTAACTTCATTCTGGAGCTTTGGAAATCTTTGGAAAAATCTTAGATGCCTTGAGATAGTGCAATTTAAATTTCTGTAGCAGAACTGTGGGGTACACGTTGTATACTTATAATTAATACCTTAACACACAAGAACATGATACAAAGATGCTTATGGTTTCAAATCTTATAATATTGACAACTTGAGTTAACTTATTTATATTGTATACTACGTATGAATAAGTAGTAATCCATGGCATGATCCCATATTCTTTGATGTTTATTGTGTATCATTTTTGCTTATAATAGCCTGGTATGATCATCTACTTAGGACTTTGGCCAAAAATAGCTTATGTGCATACTCTTGTGCATATTATCTTCATTCAGAAAAGCTCAAAAAGATTTTAAGTTAATGTACAGTTCAGTTATTATCAAAAATTCCAGAAAGATTTTAAGCACAGTTTTTTCAAAACTTTAGAAAAACCAAAAATATTTTTGTTTAACTTCCTTAAATTGTTTTTTAAACCTCTTGATTGAATGTTCTTATCCGGTTCGTTATTTGACTTGACGTTCTTCTTAATTTGAGTTAAAATTTGAGCTCACATGGGTTTCTGCGTACTTGACATGTACGCAGGAATTAAACCTTGCGTACTTACAAGTACACAAGACTTAAGTAATGCGTACTTGCTAAGTATGCAGGAGTTAAGTCATGCGTACATGTTAAGTACGCACAACCCATCTGTGAAGGGTATATATATAGGAGTTAGAAAAATCTCGAGGCTTCATCTCATTTCAAACGACTAACACTGTGTCATTACCCGCTGCTCATACTTCCTCGAAAATTTTTGTGTTCCTAAGCTCATTTTTCATCCCATTTCCAGTTTCATCCTCACTTAACTAACAATTGGTGAGATTCTCAGACAATTCCATCCACAAAATTGACTGTTTTTGACCGATTTCTTGACCCTCAAGAACTAGGGCTTTGGTTATGACTTTTTGTTGTAGGTGTTTGTGACCCAAATTACGACCTAAAATTTGTTTAAAATCATTATTCAAAGCTCAAGTATCAAAGATTAGTCCCTATCATGATTGGATTTTGGATTTAACCCCCTGTGATGCGGTGGTTCTACGTCGGACCAGGGTTATGTCAATTTGATTTGGGTTAGCTTGATTTTGTTGTTGGTGTTGGTCCCTTATGTCGTATTTTTGTTTTTCGACCTTGTGTTGACCATAACCCACAACAAAATCTCTCATTCATGGATTATGAAAGTTTGAAAATTATTTGCCTAAGTGTTAAACCTTGCGCACTTGGTAAGTGTGCAAGATATAGCTCTTGCGTACTTTCTAAGTACGCAAGACATAAACCCTGCGGACTTAAGTACGCAGGAAAGGCCACTTGGAAAATTTTCTAAGTCTGGAACTCTGATCTTTGTGAATGTACTATACATAGTCATGTCTATTCAATTCCAATGAGTATATGTGTTCTTATAGTGTTCATTGTGTGTTCTTGCAGTAATGGCTCGTGCATTTACCAGTGAGTTCAATCTTCTTGCTCTTACGAATCCAGATGGAAGGGTGCTGCACTTCAATATAGAGAGATTGTGGACTTTCTGAACCGCTCCAAGATCAGCTATGCCATTTCTGCTGATCCAATCGTCTCAAGACCTTATCTATAGCAGTTCTGGGAGACAGCTGATCATGACTGTACGGTAACCCCAAACGTCATTAGGGTTACCGTAGCGAGTCATGATATTGCTATTTCTGAAGACACCATTCGGAGAGTCCTGTAGTTTAGGGATCTAACAACTGACCCAGTCACTTACCCTGATTACTTTATGGATGGGTGCTGGAGACAGAGGATGGGCTATGTCGGTGCTAGAGATTATGCCTCTTATAAGAAGATGTGGTTACTAGACCAATGGAGGTACCTTGCCCATGTCATGATCATGTGCATCTCTTCACGAAAAGTAGGAAATGATGCAATGGGTCATGACCTGGCAGCTGCAATGGTTGGCTTGTCTCTCAACAAAGGGTTCAACTTCTCCAAATACATCTACAAAGCTTTAAACGATCAGATTAACACGGCGAAGAAGTTTAGATTCCTGTAGTATCCACGATTTGTTCAGCTATTGATTAATGATGCCTTGCCGAATCTTCCGGTAATAGGTGAAAGATTACAAGTCAAGACAGTGGCCAAGAGAGTGTTCTCTAAATTCCTTACGCAAGGTAGTGTAGACCCTACCCCTGTGCACACTCCTCTCTTTGGCCATCTTATCAATGAAGCATATGTGGCCCCTACTGAATTCAGATGGTATAGTGCTGAGTCTGAGCCTGATATGAGTGAACACTCTGGTGAACACATACAAGGAGGATGGTAAAGGTTTCCCTTCCCGAGTCATCTTTGAAGAGATAGAGACAAGAGAGTACTGGAAGCGAATCGGATGTTGAATTACAAAGACAGGGAAGAGAAAGAAGTGTTAAGCGACAGGGGGGATAGGCCATTTATTGCTATCCCTATAGAGGTCGAGGTTAGTACTCAAAGGGATCCAATCACAGAGAGTCCTGCTTCACCATCTGCTTCGACTTCCAGCCAGCTGTATCGATGACAGCGGAGGAGGCAGCCACATGTTAGTGCTGAGATGGCTGCCACTACTGTCACAGAGGACGTTCTTGTGATAGTATCCCTCCCAGTTCAATATATTCAACAGGTGATGGTGATGACTCCAATTCAAACTGAATTTTGGTCACTATCACCCTAACCACCATTGCAACATCTACCATACAAACTTCCATCCCAACCACTGTTCCCACTACCACCCTACAACCAATCAGTGAACCCTTTACATATGGTGATTTCACACAAGGGTTCAACTTTGATGAGACCTTCACCTTTCCCACTCATACAACCATTGCCTCTACATCTAGGGATCCAGATCCATGGGATGCAAGGATTGCTACCCTAGAGACTCAAGTTGCTGGTTTACTTGAGACGGTACGAAAATCAAGGGAGGAGTCTGACAAGCAACAAGGTCAGATTAACTCTTTGGTTGATAAGTAGCGGCTTTGAAGAAACAAAGGGCAGTTGATGAGTTACAACGTAAAGAGCACGATATGATAGTTAAATTGGTCTGTGATATGACCAAAACGCAAGATTCAAGAGTTGCTGAAGGAGAAGGAGATACCAACAAAGCCAAGTAGTGTTGAGGCTTGTCACCTAGTCAACCTGAATAAGGATGACGACACAGACAAGGATCCTAAAGCGGGTCCCAGTAGAAGCGAGCAACAAGCGTTCGCTATTGTTCCCATTTCTATTGTGCCTATGGCTTAGGGGAGTCCACTCAACATGAAGGTGATGTGTCAGGTAATGAAGGTGGTACAGGAAAGTTTGCGGCCGATGTACTTAAAGACCTATCTGATGATATTCTTATGATTGAGCTAGACTATTCATAAGAAGCTCAGATCGATGCTCTCAGCAATCTAGAAGAAGGAGAGATCGAGTCTGATGATGAATGGGATGTAGATGATGAGGATGTTGTGGTATAGTTTCCTAAAGGGGACGGTGAAGGAGTTTACGAGCTTGAGGATGGAGAGATCTTTGAAGCTCCATCCCTTGATGCTATTTCTAACACGGGATCAGTCGAGCCTGAATTTGTTGCTGAGGCTAGTGGTGCAGCAACCTCGACTAAAGCCTTTCCCACCGATCCCCAACCTGTTGATCCTAAAGCATTGAAAAGTAAATATCCTTATGGATGGTTTACCAAGGATCAAGCTCCTATCTGGCAAAAGACATCCATCGTAGACAAACATGGAGCTACAGGTATGATCCTGTCTGTCAAGTTCAATGACAAAAAGAAGTTGTTCGCTATTAAACGAACTGGTGGGGATCAATAATTGAAACCTACCAGTGAAGCGTTCAGTTCCCTGCCGAAGTACGATCTGGTGAACCTTGCAAACCGAGAGCTACTTGGTGATTCTCATCACGCGGTAGCAATGGGTTTATGCAAGACACTATAGAGAGAGGGAAGATCAGGAAACTTTGAAGTTTTCAAGCCTCAGATGCCCAAGAGTGTCTGGGATAAAGTGTTAAACATCCTGTGACAAACCATAGTCTTAAGAAGCTGGTTTACAAGCCAATGCTGTGTGAAACCAGGATTCCCCTGAGCAAGTTATCTCAGGATATCTTTGGTAACATATGGTACTGGTACATGAACCCAAAGATGGGCGAGGCGGTGGTGATTGGAAGAATAAGGTCCGCAAGTGGAAGCTTGGAACCAAAGGAACTTATCAGAGTCTTTGATGAAATCACATTCATTAATTTCTCTATGAAAGATCTGACAGTATTAAATGAAAAATAATGCATCTACACGAACGAATGGACAAAGCTTCAAGCATCGAGATACGACAAGCTAGTCAAGTTCTGTCTTGACTACAAGTTGAAGATCATACTCATGACATGTGACGGGATCTGCCATGTATTGGTGTTTGGAATAGCGGGGCGTGTGATCGAAGTTCTCGCCCCGGTGACCCCGTAACTGGCCCTCTGGTGCACGCTACGCCTCGTTGGTGGGTCAGCGTCGCCCATGTTAGGAAATGGAATTGGGCTAGTAGAACATACCTGGGATTTTCACATCTCTTTCAAACGCTCCTGGAAGTCGCGGGTGCGCTCGTGTAGCTCTTGTTCGGGCTCTATAAAAGCTCAATAAGGTGGTGATCCCTGTGAACGAGTATTGTGCATAAACAGAAAGACACTAGAAGGAAAGGGACAAAGACTCGAAGGTAGAAAGACTTGATTCTAAATTAGACACACATGTAGCACGTAGGACAAACACACAAATAAGACTCAAAAGAAAAGAAATAAAATAAACCAAAAATCAAATAAAGAACTAGTCAAAGTTAATATTGCTATTGCCAAGTGTCCCCGGAAACGGCGCCAAAAACTTGATGTCGCCCAGACAGTATATATAAAACTCTACTAAACCGAACCTAGACTCCTAAGTAATAAATGGAGTACCTTCGACTAAACCGCACTGATAGGCAAGTGGACCTATCGAGTGTAGCACAGCTTAATGGTAAACCGAGTTATCGAACCCAAGAGACACTACTATAACTATATTAGACTCCGACTCGGACTAAAGATTAATTGATGGGGGGTTTACTACACTACTGATTAGAACTAATAATGCAGAAAACAAGGTCGACTCAAGCTATCAAGGTAATGTACTAAGGAAAATATCAGAGATGGGAGAATACCACCTAGGTCGGAATCCTACGTGCAAAGCACAACTTCTACCGGTTCTGGAAACTAAGATGGATCTGGGTTTCTAAGGAAATAGCTCTAGACTACCTAATGGATCCCTAATCACTCTCAGGGTGTCACCAACTAAGGAAACTAAAGATGTAATAACTCACCAGATAGTGGATTACCTTTCGGTCTCTCCAACAATGATAAAGTACCCAGAAGACATCACCTATCAGTCTCACTGTCCACAATACATTCGAAGAATGCATGGGGTAATCTCAAGATAAGAACTATGATTCAGAATAGCAACAATCACTAGACACCTTAGCCAACTTCCTTTCAGACAGTTGGCACTCGGATTCCTAATGACGAAGACTAAACGACTATCTCTCACTTCTCAGGTATTGAGACAGGATAGACACTCGGATCTAATGACTCTCAATCACAACTCCTATGGCTACAATTTCTAGCAAACCTTACAAACAATCACAAACCCTAAAGTCAATGACCTGGATACGTAAATCAAACTGGAAGACATCCACAATCAACGTACGGAATTGAAATCAATCACAAATGAGATCTAAGCATGCATATACATCACAGCCATTAAATCAAGACTCTTTACAAAATCATTAATCTATGCATATAAATCCAAAACCAATAAAAATCATCATGTAACCTAGGCAGTATATGAAGTTTAGCCTAGGATTATACTCAAAACAACTAGAACAGAAGTAATTAAGCAAAACATGATCCAAAACAAACTGATTTCAAACAAAGATCGAAACTTTAAACTCGAATAATCTAATTAAGACAAACCAGGAATCAAAAGCTTTAGTATTGCTCTTCAATCGCCTTCCAAGCTCCCAAAATTGCCTCTTTTCTTCCTCTAGACGGCAGGTAATCGAACTCTTTGAATAATGGCATTAGAAACCTATTTAATTGTCGATTAGGGTTTTTTCATGAAATACGGGTCTCTCGCGTACCGTGAGAGATTGGCCATGTTTCCTCGCGTATCGCGAGGGACAATTTAGTCGCGGACCTTTTTGGGAATCCTGGTGTACCGCGAGGCCTTCTTCCTCCTCTCTTGTGTACCGCGAGAGCATGATTTTCACCATTTTTCACTTTTGAACTTTTGGCTTTCTTCTCTTGCTTGGTTTCTTTGGGATATTCACTTGTATTCTTCATGAGCACCTGTAGAAAAGACAAAGACTCAATAGTATACAAAAACGACTCAAAACAAAGATAAAACTAATCAAAACGAATGAAAACAATAGGAATAAAGATGTGTGCTTTGCACTACATCACTTAGCTCTCGATACATGGGAAACGGATAAATCTAAAGTTATCACTTGGATTAACAACTCTGTAAGTCAGTCCATTGGTATTCAGTTGGCTAAGTATGATTCAACTAAGGAAGTTTTAGATCATTTGGAAAGGCTGTATACTCAGTCTAATTTTGCCAAGTAATATCGGTTGGAGTTTGATATCCTTGCTCTTAAACAGAATGAGATGAGCATTCAAGACTTCTATGGAGCTATGTCGGATTTATGGGATCAATTGGCACTTACGGAATCTGCAGCACTGAAGGTGTTTAAACCTTATATTTCTAGAAGGAGGAACAACATTTGGTATAGTTTTTGATGGCATTATGTTCAGATTTTGAAGGACTGCGTGGAACGATTTTTCATTGTTCCCCTCTTCCAACAATAGATTCAGTTGTTCACGGGTTGATTGCAGAGGAAACTCGGTTAAAAATCTCATGTTGATAAGGGTCCTAAAGTAACTACTACTCCAGCTGTGTTTGCCGTTCCCCCTAATCAGTCTAGACAAGGTGCTAAAGTTGCTTTTGGTGAATATGTATTCTTCAAAGGGAAAAATCATTGGAAGTCTCAGTGTCCGTTATTACTTAGCAGAAAGAATCCACACTAGTGCACAATTTCTATCTCGCTCATCTACTTCTGCTGGTTCATCTGGTCCATCTTCATGGACATTTAGACCACCTCAGTTTACTGCTGCTGCTACACCACCATCAGCAGAAACTGCTAAACCACCGTCTACTTTGGATCCGCAGGTCTTTGAACAGTTTAGACAATTTCTTGTCGCCAAACCTACCGCCATGTCTGTTGCGGGGCTGTCTTCATCTTGTACCTTAGGTATTTCGTCATCCTCATGGATTTTGAATTCTGGTTCCTCACATCATATGTCTCCCTATCTGTCTACTTTTCTTTCTTTGTCTCCTATTTATCTCGTTTCTATAATGTCTGCTAGTGCTACATCTATGTCGGTAGAGGGTGTTGGCTCTGTGTCTACCCCTAATGTGTCTCTCAATGATGTCTATTATAATCTAAATCTTGCCTTAAATCTTGCTTTGGTCAGTCAGCTGTGTAAGTTTGGAATTTGGGTTTTCTTTTGTGACTCTGTTTGTGTTATGCAGGATCAACACACTCAGAGGGTGATTGGGATCGGCCATAGGGTGGGAGATTTATTTATCTTAGAAGAACTCAAAGTGCCTGCACCTGGTGTTGCTGCCTCTAGTGTTGATTTATCTTCTTTTCGTTTGAGTCCTTTGTCGTCTGAATTTTATATTTGGCATTCTCGTTTGGGACATCTGCCCGTATCTCGTTTAAAATTTTTGGTTTCCACAGGTGTTTTGGGTCAGTTGAACACTTGTGATATTTCTGATTATAGTGGTTGCAAACTTTGCTAAATTTTCTGCTCTACCTTTTGATAAAAGTACTTCTCGTTCTGTTGTACCTTTTGATATTGTTCATTCTGATGTATGGGGACCATCACTAGTATCCACTAGGGGTGGTTCATGTTATTATGTTTCCTTTATAGATGATTACATTCGTTATACCTGGGTGTACCTTATGAAACGTATATCTGAGTTCTTTGACGTTTACAAAACCTTTAGGGCCTATGTTCAGACACAACATTCGGCTATGATAAAGTGCTTCACGTGTGACTTAGGGGGTGAACACACCTCTAATGATTTTACTCAGTTGCTTGCATCAGATGGTACGATACACCAATCGTCTTGTACTGACACCCCTCAACATAATGGTGTTGCTGAAAGGAAACATCGCCATCTTATGGAGACCGCTCGCTCATTCCTTTTATCCGCTGAGGTACCTAGTGTCTTTTGGGGAGAAGCACTATTGACGGCCTAACATGTGATTAATAGGATACCTACTTCTCCCAATGATGGGATGCCTCCATTTGAAAGTCTTTTTGGTGAACGCCCAGATTATGGTGAGTTACAGGTTTTTGGATGTACTTGCTTTGATCTCCGTCCTCACGTTGAACAAGACAAATTGAAAAAATAAGTCATCCTTATGTGTTTTCTTAGGCTATGCCAGTGGTCTGAAAGGATGTGGCACGGGACAGAAAGGATATCGTTGTTTTGATAATATAAGTCAGAAGTTATATGTATCAAGGCATGTTACCTTTCTTGAACATATTCCCTTCTATTCGATTCCAGCTAAGTCACATGATGTAACAAAGTCAGATCTTCAGAACATTGATCCTTTTGCTAGCAACATTGATGTCTCAGCCTCTGAAGTTCCAGATTCGTCTGTTGATCCTAATATGTCTACTCCAGATATGTCTGTTGCACATGAGGTGCCAGCTCATGAACCATCCACGTCATCCGGTACTACTGCTGATCTTCCGCCGGTTGAAACTAAAAATCATCCACCTCTGAGAAAGTCTATTCGTGAATGTAAGCCTAACTAACCACCAGACTTTGCATACTCCACTTACTCTGCTTCGTTTGGTTCATTTATCGAGAAAATTTATCATCTGTCTGAACCAGAATCATATAAAGAGGCTGTCTCTAACCCTCTATGGCAGAATTCTATGGCTGAAGAGCTCACAGCTCTTCATCAGACTCACACATGGGATTTGGTTCCACTGCCACCAGGTAAACATAAAGTTGGTTGTCATTGGGTGTATAAGACTAAAATGAAGTCTGATGGGTCTGTCGAACGATACAAGGCCAGACTTGTGGCAAAAGGATATTCGCAAACTTATGGTATGGATTATGAGGAGACTTTTGCCCTAGTGGCAAAAATGACGACAGTTCGTACTTTGATAGTTTTTGCGTCCGTTCGTCAGTGGAAGATCTGTCAAATGGATGTCAAAAATGTCTTTCTGAATGGTGACATTCATGAGAAGGTTTACATGACTCCACCCCCAGGAATAACTCATCAGCTTGGTGAAGTTTTTTGGCTTTGAAAAGCTCTATATGGGCTCAAACAGGCTCCTCGTGCCTGGTTTGAGAAATTATCTACAGTCATCACTTCCTTGGTTTTCTTCCTAGCAATCATGATTCAGCATTATTTGTTTGATGTACGAATGTTGGACGCATTCTCTTGTCTTTATATGTGGATGATATGATTATTACAGGTGATGATTATGATGGCATTGAGTCTTTAAAACGTGACTTGGCTCACCGTTTTGCTATGAAAGATTTGGGATTATTACGGTATTTTTTGGGGATTGAGGTAGCCCAATCTAAAAAGAGATACCTTCGCTCTCAGTTGAAGTATATTTCTGATCTGTTTCAACGTGCGAGACTATCCAATAACAGAATTGTAGTCACTCCTCTTGAAACCAATGCGCGTTATTCTCCTACTCGTGGTGTTCACCTATCTGATACAAGCCTATATTGTACCATTGTAGGCAGTTTGATTTATCTTACATTTACTCCCCCTATATCGCTCATGTTGTTCATGTGGTTAGTCAGTTTGTTACCTCTCCTACTTCTTTTCATTGGGGAGTTGTTCTTCGTATTTTGATATATCTTCATGGCATTCAGTTTCAGAGTCTTATGTTCCCCTCGACATCTTCTCTTGGGTTGCGTGCCTATAGTGATGCTGATTGGGATAGTGATCCTATTGATCGTAAATCCACTACTGGTTTCTGTATTTTCCTTGGTGATTCCTTAATCTCATGGAAAAGTAAGAAACATGATGTTGTTTCTAGGTCCTCCACTGAGACTGAATATCATGCTATGGCTGTGACTACATGTCAAATTTTTTGGTTACGATGTCTTCTGGTAGACATGGGGGTTATCGTTTGCTCGCCTACCCCGTTACATTGTGATAATCAAAGTGCTATGCAGATCGCCAAGAACTCTGTCTTTCATGAACGGATAAAACATATTGAGATAGATTGTCATTTTACTCATCATCATCTTCAGCTCGGGACTATTTCGCTTCCCTTTGTTCCATAAGCCTTGTAGATTGCAGATGTTTTCACCAAGGCTCAGTTTGTATCTCGGTTCTGTTTTTTGTGTGACAAACTCTTAATGTTTATTTCTGTTGCATTGCTAGTTTTAGGGGGGGTGTTAGCATAATAAGTCAGTTTATGGGCTTTAGCCCATTTAGCTTGTAAGGCTTAGCCTACCTATTTAATATTTGTTTTCTCTTCATTATAACCTAATCTTCATTTTGAATAATAATGAGCCTCCATCTTTCTCTGTACATGTTTATTAGTTAACAAATGCAATTAATAAACAATATCATGAACAAAGTAGTATACTATGGCTGAATAAGAACCTAACTGAGAAAACATATCCGGTAATAAAAATCGAACATGATAAAGATTTAATGAGAACTTAAAGCATCATACTTATACATTTGAATTCTTATTAACAATAACATCATATCCTTCATTTCCCTGCAATGTTGGGGGAACAAACAAAAAACGGGTTTACACGGGTTTGAATAACAAAAGTTTAAATGCACACGTATCTGCATTGAAGATTCATTTCTTATACTCTTATATAATGGTTAACACTAAAATGGTTACTAAGTAACAGTATGACAATAACATAGCATTAAATATTCATTTCTTATACTCTTACATAATCTTAAATTAATTGTGTTTGTTATACCTAATAAATAAACAACCTACGTGCCGTTTTTTTCCCCGCCATAGTTCACTACATAGCTCCATTTAACACCTATAATAAGATATATTTATCTTCTAAACATAAATCTTAAATGCAGAAAGTTCTTCAAGAATATATATATGACGCAAACAAACCTCTCCAGGTATTATCAGCCCCTGTGCTTTAGCATCCATGATCATTCTATAACCGATCCTACACACAACCATAATCAAATTCGCATCAAATGGTTCTACTATTCGACTTTAGGTTAAAATTAGAAAGCAATAATCCTTTTACACAGTTTCTAATTGTTCAAATTTGTAGCATCCTGAAAATAATAACGAAAAGAAGAATAAAACGAAAGGCGACGGGTAACGAGCAAAGAAAAGAAAGAGTAAAAAAAGAAAACGGATTTCGGGCTCGAGGATCGGCTTGGGCGGTCAAATGGAGCGCAAGAAAAAGGGGTAACACCCTCCTCATCCCATCTATTTCCACCATTCATCACCTCCACTTGCAACTTCTAGAGAGAGAGTAGAGAGAGAAAGCTCTAAACCCGGACCCGAAGCTGTTACCGTGACCCGAGATCGTTGCTGAAGCCTGGTGTTGATCGGAGAAGGAGAAACACACCAGAAACAGGTTACAAAACGACTCCAGATCTTAGTTTTTAGATTGAAAATGGGGTTTAGGTTTTAAGTGGGTTTTAATCAATAGTCGGGATTTTTACGTGTAAAATGGCTTAAAAACCATAGGTTTAGCTTCATGGAAGCTAAACAAGAGTTTTGGACGTAAAAAGATTCAAACTTGAATCAAAAACGATAATTTTGGCCAAGAACGTATGAATCGTCTGAAATCTCGTTGAATGGTCCGAAAACTCTGACCGTCCGAAAAGTCTTTTTGGACATAGGAAGTTTTCGGACAAAACATGTCAGATCGATAGGGTTTTCGGTTGAAAAATATTTTGACCGAAATAGTTTCAGAAGCAAACGATTTCAAAGGAAAAAGATTTTGGTCAAAAAAGATTTCTACCGAAATAGTTTTTGGACAGAATGTTTTCGAACGAAAATGTTATGCGAAGTAAGACTTTTTCGAATGACTAGTTTTCGGTCGAAGAAGATTTCGATTGAAAAAGATTTCGAACACAGAGTTTACGGACAGAATGACTTAGTGTTAATTTGTCTAGTTCATGACTTTTAACATATCAGTTAAACTCCACCTAGCTTGAAGTTCTTGCTGAGTGAGTTAATCTTTAAGAAATCAGGTGAGTTCAAGAATCCCTATGTTTACTATTTTAGGGTGTTGTGCATACTCAAGAATTAGGCGTTTATAATAAATGTAGTTTATTACTTAAACGTTTTGTAAGAAAGAAAGATAAGAAAGATAATGGTTTATTAAGTAAATGTTTTGTAAGAAAGAAAGATAAGAAAGATAACGGTTTATTAACTAAATGTTTTGTAAGAAAGAAAGATAAGAAAGATAACAGTTTATTAATTGAACGTTTTGTAAGAAAGAAGGATAAGAAAGAACGGTTTATTCAACTATATGTTTTATAAATAGAAGATAATGGTTTATATTAACTATATGTTTTATGAACAGAAATAGAAGAAAAAATGGTTTATTTAACTATATGTTTTATAAATAAAGAGAAGAATAAAAAGTCAAATACATTGTCTAATCTGTAAGAGTATGTTTATACGATGAAAGACTTGGGGTAGCAGCATAGTCCTCGAGACTAGTGGTACCCTAAGCATAGTAGCAAGTCTTGAGGTAGTAGTAGTATAGTCCTTGTGACTAGTGCTACTCGAAGCCGATGTTGCATCATGGACAAGTCCATGACGTACCATGAGAAAAATTGGGACAATGCTCGGCAGGGCACTGTAACGAGGATGTTGTACAACTAGTTAAGATGAGTAACGACGGTTACTCTAGTGGCGACGCCCGCTAAGTAAGAATGAAGAAGCCCGCTTGGGGGCACAGAAAGTCGGGTATCGGCCTTTGGACATTGAGCTATAGAGAACAATACATGCAAAGAAAGTTCCTTCAGGAAATAAGAATGAAGAAACCTGCTTAGGAGCACAGAACAGATTTTAGACATTAATGTATGACTTATAGAAAAGAGCACAAAGTAAATACGTATGTATGTAAAAGAAGAAATAAAGATTTTATTATATTATGTATATAATATAATATGTATGCTTAAAAAATGCTTTTAAAGAAAATGTTTGATATAAATTTAAAGAAAAAGAAACACTTGAACTCAACAGCGTTAGCTGACTATTTTAGTATGCACATCAGGTAGCAAAGGAAAGAAAAAGATATGATGCCGTAAGGGTTTAGAAGAGGATGGCTGGATGGCTGCTGCTGGCAAGAAGACTGACATCCCCATTATTAGTTTATGAATGTGAACAATGTTATGTTTTAAAAGTTTTTGTTAACTCTGAATTTTGTACAAGACTTTCGCTGTTGATCTTTAATCATTAATTCAAGGTTTAAGAACTATGTTTATGCTATGTTTGCCAATTATGAGAGGTACACGGTTTGGGTCCTTTCAAGTTGGTATCAGAGCTATAGTTTGAGAGATTCGGACATTCGCCAAAATGTCTGAACTTAAATTGAGAATGGGGCAGAAGAATGGGATGTCAGTAAGAGCAACAAAGCCACGAAAGAAGAATAGTAAGGCCTTAGTAGTAGATAACAGTAGACAGTAAAGGCCTTAGAATAGAAAGGTGGTCCATGTCCTAGCTTAGAACATAGACACTAAATAACTTAGAATAGAAAATATAAAGAACGTGTCATAATGAAGAAACTCTGGACTTGAGTACAGATGTTACTCTGACATGGAATGTTCAGAACCCAAGAAGTAAAGTAAATTAGTAATTTCATGCCAGTCTCTGTAATTAGTAATTTACATTACTTCATGGTGTTCTAAATAATAACCTATCATGATAACACGAGTATTCCTTGTTCGCAGTAAGAAAACATCATGGCTGGAAGAAGAGGTGCTCAGAGAGGGGTAGGTACTGGACGTAGGGGTAGACTTCGCGTCAACCATGTCGAAAGGGAAGAAAGCGAGCCCTCAGTTCATGGATCAGTGTCGATCCATACCAAAAATGAGAATACTCAAAATGACCATGGAGCACACGACGAAGAAAGCTTGGTCTTAGAGCTAATTTTCAGGAATGCCATAGCCGACGAAGTGTTTGTAGTTCTGAAAAACACTCTACCTGCATCACTCACTGAGGCTCTGAAGACTGTGGAAGAAGAAAGGGGAAGGGGCCTACGGACCGAGAATAGAAATATGATTGAAATTGAGTCTGAAAGTGATGACTCCGACTATGATGAGAAGCACTGACGTGACTACAAATCCTTCCGGAATTGTGATCCGCCAACTTCTGACGGCAAGAAAGATGCTATTGCCGCATACTACTGGATTGAACGCATGACTGCAGTCATCAAGATGAGTGTATGCCGTGCTGACTAGGCGGTAGGGTTTGCCGCTCATTCTTTTGCCTTCGAGGCACTAAACTGGTGGGAGAATGTGAAGAAAGCTAAGTCTGAAAGAGATATTAATATAATGAAGTGGGAAGATCTGAAAGCCCTGGTTATTCAAAAGTTTTGTCCCCAAAATGAGATTGATAAGATAGAAGAAGCCTTCGTGGAACTCAAGGCTGGTAGCATGACGCACCGACAGTTCACCTCCAAATTTAATGAATTAACACAGCTGGTTCCACATTTGGTGAGCACAGAAGAAAGAAGGATCAAATGTTATAACAAGAAGCTACCTCCAAGAGTTGGCACGATCATTAATGCCAACACTCCTGGAGACTTTGACTCGGTGGTGGCTATGAGTGGAAAGATTTTTTATGATGTGGACGTAGAAGGCGCAACCCCCGCTGAAACTCAAAAGAAGTTGTCTAACACCACTAAGAGCTCGGTCGGGGATTGGTCTGCCTCAAAAAGTAAGAAGCTAAGAGTTGAGGAAAAGGTCAACTGTAGCAAATGTGGTAAGGCACACTTAGGGGGTGCAAGTATGGGCTGGACATATGTTACCGTTGTGGCAAGACTGGGCACATGTCCCGAGATTGTAACCGTGCCCCGGGTTCTGCCAACTATGGGAAGTGTCACAACTGTGCGAGTCAGGTCATTTCTCCAAGGATTGTCGTAAGTTAAGGGCTGCAAACAATGAAAAGACAAAGGAGGCTGAGAAAGAGGGAGCGAGGACTAGAGCCTATGCCCTGACTCAGGAAGAAGCAAGGGGAGATCCCAACGTGGTGTCAGGTACGTTTATACTTGACCACACCTTTGTTTCTGTTCTGTTTGATTCGGGTGCTAGTAAAATTTTTATATCCTCCTCGTTCTGTAAAAGATTGGAATACAAAACTTCCACGATAGAAAGGGACTTTAATGTAGAGACTGTCGTAGGTAGGAACACTAAAATGGTAGAATTGGTAGACGACCTTACCATAAAGATAGAGGGCCATAGATTTTCAGTTAAACTATTTGTTATAGCCTTGGGGGGATTCGATGTGATATTGGGAATGGATTGGTTAGCTGCCAATGAAGCCCGTATTGTGTGTAAACGAAAGGTGATTCAGCTCAATGCTCCTGATGGCCGCGAGGTCGTGATTTACGGGGAACGCGACATCCCGTTGACCAATGTGATCTCAATGATGAAAGTAGAAAGGTATATGACGCGCGGGTGTGAGACTTACTTGGCTTATGTGATCAACAAAGACGTGAAAGTGAAAGAGTCAAGCGAAGTACCCGTGGTGTGCCATTATCCAGAAGTGTTCCCTAAGGAATTGCCTGGATTGCCGCCTGATCGGGAAACGGAGTTTCAAATAGATTTAATACCATGTGCCTAGCCCATTACCAAACCACCTTATCGACTAGCACCACTTGAGATGAAAGAGCTGATGACCCAATTGGAAGAACTTTTTGAATATGGATTTATCAGACCGAGCATTTCACCTTGGGGTGCTCCGGTGCTGTTTGTCAAGAAGAAGGATGGTGCCATGAGAATGTGCATTGATTACAAAGAATTTAACAAAAGAACTGTGAAGAACAAGTACCCGCTACCCAGGATCGATGATCTGTTTGACCAACTGCAAGGCGCCAAATGTGTGGAAGCATGTTTTTGTAACTATAGATTAAATTCTATGTATCGGTGTACTTAGCTATTACGCAAGAGGGTGTACCTGCGTACTTAGCTTGTACACCAGATTGGTGATGCGTACTTAGTAAGTACGCAAGGCTTTTGCCCTCCGCACTTATCAAGTACGCATGACCAATGACCTGCGTACTTAGCCAAGTACGTAGGTATTGTTCCTTCCCCTATAAATTGAGATGATGGCCTCATTTGTAGGTGGAACTTCTGGAACAAGGTTGAGAGGTGTCCGGGCGAGATAAGCTCTCCCGCCCTTGGACCGTGAGCGTAGACGAGAGATGTGTACTTCTTCGGTATGTAATGTGAGATAACTTCTTTGTTATGGATTACGTATCGTTTTTGTGTTGATTCTCTTCTTTATGCTCGTGTTTTTCTCTGTCCCGTTCCTCACTGTTCCCACACGAATTGACTAGCCGATCTTTGTTTTTTCGCTGCATGACGATGCTCTAGGGACCTACAACTGGTATCAGTGCATCGGTGTTCGTTGATTTGTTTTCCATATTCAAATTTTTAAGGTTTTTCGCAGATCTGAGTTCATACGGTTCGTACCTTTTTCAGACCAAAAATCCTTAAATTCGAGTTCGTTATCACTTCATTTGATGTTTGGAAGGCTAAGGGTTTGTTAGAAGATGATTTCTAAGCTTTTGGAAGCATCTATTTCTCAAATCCAACACTTTTAGATCATTCTCCTCAAGATCCGCCAAGAACGCTGCTACTTTTTTATAAGTACTCAAATTCAGCTTTTCTGCGTACTTACTAAGTACGCATGGGTTTTGCCCTACGTACTTACTATGTACGCATGAGTAGTTGTCCTGCGTACTTGCTAAGTACGCATGAGTATTTGGCTCTGCGAACTTAGCATGTACGCATGGGCATTTGGCTTTGCGAACTTATCAAGTACGCATGTAGACTTGGCTTTGCGAACTTACTAAGTACGCAGGAACACTCTATATCTACGTATTTATTAAGTACACATGAACTAGCTTCTGGGATTTAAAAAAATTTGTTTTTTGGCGGGAAAACTTTTCTTGGCCAAATTTTTTTTAGGGATCGTTTGTACGGGACCGAATTTTTGTATTTGATGTGGCTTGGCGAAACAAGGACGATATTTTTGTTGGATGATACCAATTGTCATACATTGTTTAAGTGTTCAAACCTAAAAATGTGGGCTACGATTATCCGGGATATTTCTTTAATAGGGAATGAATGCTGAATCAAGTTGAGCAACTTGGTCGTCATCGGCTAAAGGTCTCGTTTTATTTGTGAAGATATTGCTGCTTTGGGTCTTTGCAAAAAGAATCATATTGTTTAGGTATTCAAACCTGAATATGTGGGCTACGAGTATCTATGATAATTCTTTAATAGGGGATGAATACCGGAACAACTTGAACCCAAGGATTTGCTGTTTTGGATCTTTGCAAAGGTATAATAATAAAAAAAGGAATAAAATCATAGATTTGACTAGTTGTGGTTTTGAATATTTGAGTGAAGCGGTGATGAAGCTGGTCATAGTTTACAGAGAAATGAGGGGATAAAATCTAAGGAGTATTCATGGGACGTTATCGTAACATGTATCTCAACTATGATTTCTCGTGTAAACGATATTTTTCGTGCTCATTGGTCAAGCCTGTGTTCAAGATTTGATGCGATTTCTCATTTGGGATCTGGGCGGAATCCAGATAGACAACCTAGTTATGGAACTTCACCGTGGTGAATGTATATAGATTAGGAGGTGTTAACTAGGAATGAAGATCTAATTGAAGAATGTTGGACTTTGGATTCAGGATGATCACCACTAAGCAAAATTTTGTGTTAGATTCTATTGCGTGTTATCAAGATGAAGCTGGATCTCCGCTGGATTATTAGTTGAAGATGGAACCTTTATCATTGGCCGACGGGATAGGAAACATTCCCTTGTTTCTAGTCTAGTCAGAAGGAGCTTACATTGAAAGGGTAAATTGGAAATGAACATCTTCGGGAATTTAGCTGACTCGTGAAGATACAGGACAGAGTTGGACATATCTTGTTTGAAGACTTTAGTTTATCTTACTGGAATTCCTATGGGAGCTGATTAGTTTGATGCAGGTTATTAGAAATTCAAACTCTCTATCATATGCCAGGTGGTTTGGAGGAAGTCTAAGTCAGGTTGGAGGAAGCTACTACTGAGAGGATGAACTACAATGAGGTGTGTTGGGTTAGTTGGTTCTCATTGAAGCACTTGGTTTGGTCTACAATGAAAGCTACAGTTAAGAGGGAGTCATGTTTGTCATCACTCGACAACTGAAGACTGAAGTTTGAAGATTTGAAGATCTGGTCATAGTTTATAGAGAAATGAGGGGGATAAAATCTAAGGAGTATTCATAGGACGTTATCGTAACATGGATCTCAATTATGATTTCTCGTGTAAACTATATTTTTCGTGCTCATTGGTCAAGCCTGTGTTCAAGATTTGATATGACTTAATTATGATGGGATTTCTCATTTGGGATCTGGACTGAATGCCAGATATACAACCTAGTTATGGAACTTCACCGCGGTGAACGTATACAGATTAGGAGGTGTGAACCAGGAATGAAGATCTAATTGAAGAATGCTGGACTTTAGATACACGATGATCACTGTTGAGCATGATTTTGTTTTAGATTCTATCGTGTGTTTTCAAGATGAAGCTGGATCTCCCCTGGATTATTAGTTGAAGATGGAACCTTTATCATTGGCCGACGGGATAGGAAACATTCCCTTGTTTTTGGTCTAGTCAGATGGAGCTTACATTGAAAGGGGAAAATGGAAATGAACATCTTCGGGAATTTTTTTGACTTGTGAAGATACAGGATAGAGTTGGACACATCTGGTGTGTAGACTTAAGTTTATCTTACTAGAATTCCTATGGGAATTGATTAGTTTGATGCAGGTTATTGGAAATTCAAACTCTCTATCATTTTCCAGCTGATTTGGAAGAATTCTAAGTCAGGGTGGAGGTTGCTACTGCTGAGAGGTTGAACTACAATGAGGTGTGTTGGGTTAGTTGGTTCTTATCGAAGCACTTGGTTTGGTCTACAATGGAAGCTACAGTTAAGAGAGAGTTGGGTTGGTGAAATCACTCGGCAACTGAAGACTGAAGTTTGAAGATTTGAAGATCTCAAGTGGAATGCCAGAAGATCAAGTCTCGGCAGAAGACACGTGATGTCATTAGTTTAGAGAGAGTCTGTTTGGATATTCTTTGTAAACTGATGATTATCAGTGTTAGTGATAGATAGAATTTGATGTTATAGTTAAGAGGGAGTCTGTAGAAGCATGTTTTTGTAACTATAGATTAAATTCTATGTATCGGTGTAGTTAGCTAGTACGCAGGAGGGTGTTCCTGCGTACTTAGCTTGTACACCAGATTGGTGTTGCATTCTTAGTAAGTACGCAAGGCTTTTGCCCTACGTACTTATCAAGTACGCATGACCAATGACCAACGTACTTAGCCAAGTACACAGGTATTGTTCCATCCCCTATAAATTGAGATGATGGCCTTATTTGTAGGTGGAACTTCTGGAACAAGGTTGAGAGGTGTCCGGGCGGGATGAGCTCTCCCGCCCCTAGACCGTGAGCGTAGACGAGAGATGTGTGCTTCTTCGGTATGTAATGTGAGATGACTTCTTAGTTATGTATTACGTATCATTTTTGTGTTGATTCTCTTCTTTATGCTCGTGTTTTTCTCTGTCTCGTCCTTCTTTGTTCCCACACAAATCACTAAACAGATCCGTGTATTTCCGCTGCGTGACGAGGCTCCCGGGACCTATAAAATGGTTCTCAAAAATCGACCTGCGTCGGGTTTTCATCAACTAAAAGTAAGAGAGGAAGACATACCCAAAACCGCATTCCGGACGCGGTATGGACACTACAAGTTCCATGTAATGTCCTTTGGGTTGAAAAATGCTCCCACAGCATTCATGGATGTGATGTGATGAATAGAGTGTGTCGACCAATGTCAGACCGGTCAGTAATAGTCTTCATCGACAATATTCTCGTATACTCTAAGAGCGAAGGTGATCATGCATGTCACCTGCGAGAAGTTTTAGACAAACTAAAGACAAAGAAATTGTATGCCAAGTTTTCAAAATGCGCGTTCTGGCTAAGGGAAGTCCAGTTCCTAGGTCATGTGATTAACGCAGAAGGCATCAAGGTAGACCCAGCAAAGATTGATGCAGTGTGGAATTGGGAAATTCCGAGGACACCAACGGATGTATGAAGTTTTCTAGGTTTGGCAGGCTACTACCAGAGGTTTATACAAGACTTCTCTAAGATAGCCTCACCTCTAACCAAATTGACCCGTAAGGAAGTAAAGTATGAACGGGCCAGGCCTAAAACAATGCCTTCGAGGAATTAAAGAAGAGGTTGACCCAAGCACCAGTGCTGACCCTACCCGATGGTAACGAGGACCTAGTGGTGTATTTCGACGCTTCAGGTCAGGGGTTAGGCTGTGTGCTCATGCAACGAGGGAAGGTGATTGCGTATGCGTCACGACAGTTAAAGACTCACGAAGTCAACTACCCGACTCACGACCTTTAGCTCGCGGCAGTTGTCTTTGCCTTAAAGATTTGGAGACATTATCTCTATAGAGTCAAATGCACCATCTACTCCGACCACAAAAGCTTGAAGTATTTCTTCAAGCAAAAAAAGTTGAACATGAGACAGCGTCGGTGGTTAGAATTGTTGAAAGACTATGACTGTGAAATCCTTTACCACCCAAGAAAGGCAAATGTGGTGGCCGACACCTTGAGTCGAAAAGAGACGACAACTCCTATCGAGGTGAAAGCATATCAACTGGTCGTAACTCTAGATCTTATGACAGAAATAGAACGTGCTCAAGATGAAGCCTTGAAAGAGGAAAACGTCAAGATAGAAAGGATAGTGGGTCAGCAGGAAAAGCTAGAAACTAATGCTTATGGAGTACGAACACGGTTCGGTAGAATGTGGATACCCAAGGGTGGCGAACTTAGAGTCAAAATCCTTGACGAGGCTCACAATTCTCACTATTCTATTCATCCTGGAATCAAAAAGATGTACCATGATTTGAAGAAGGAGTACTGGTGGCCCGACATGAAGAACGATGTAACCGATTTTGTGAGCAAATGCCTAACTTGCTCTCAGGTGAAGGCCGAGCACTAGAAACCATGTGGAAAGATGCAACCTTTGTTCATTCCTGAGTGGAAATGGGAACACATTACCATGGATTTCGTAACCAAGCTACCACGTACAGCTAAAGGTCATAATGTCATATGGGTAATTATGGATAGATTAACGAAGAGCGCTCACTTCTTGCCTATACGTGAGACTTACTCGTCAGAGAAGCTAGCAGAGTTGTTCATCAACGAGATTGTGGCTAGACACGGTATGCCCTTGTCAATTGTGTCGGACCGGGACACGTGATTCACATCGAGGTTTTGGAAGAGATTCCATGAGCCAATGGGTACGAGGCTTAATATCAGCACAGCTTACCACCCGCAAACCGACGGTCAATCTGAAAGGACTATCCAAACTCTTGAGGATATGCTACGGGCATGCATTATTGATTTCGGCGGTAGCTAGGATAGCCACTTACCACTGGCGGAGTTTTCTTACAACAACTGTAACATCCATGGCTTTCCGGCTCAATTTTACCTTATTTATTTCAATAATAACACTATATTTAAATCATGTATTTACTCAAGCATTTTTTTGGCATATAAATCGTTAGATAAATTAATATTTGTTTCAACCATTAAAACCTTGCGCTTGCATATAGATTTCTACAACACCTGTTTTGGTAAATTATTATATGGATGTATCTATACATACATATATAAAAATTTTACTTATAAATGATTTATACAAATATAATTATATATTAGAAATAAAACTTATAGTTAATTTTTATAAGTTTATAAAGAGTGAAAACCAAATTTTATATAAATACACATACATTTTATTAAATGATCCATATACACAATTTGAAATTTTATTAAGATAAAATTTCATCTCTTTATAAATAATAACAATTATATATATATATATATATATATATATATATATATATATATATATATATTAAAACCAAATAAATTGGTTTTGAACCCCATGGTAATACCTCAAACCTCTTTAGACGTTTGGAACCCTCAACTTGAACCCATTCATCAAGAAATTTCAAATTTTGACTTCCTTGGACAAAAAGTTGACTTCAAAAAGTCAACAGCCCTTCCCCGAGCAAATCAAGGCCAAATTGGGTCAAGACCCGTCGGGTTGGGATTTGCCTTGTATACCAGATCGATTATCAACCTTCCTAAACCCAAATTGCATTTCAATTCCACCCTATACGCGTTTTAATTCGAATTCAAGCAGTGCTGACTCCTCAGAGTCAAACCAAACCAAATCGGTTTCAAATCAAACGATTAGACGCGTTTAAACATCCGCAAATCACGCACGGACTATTTGCGTATGAATCCAGGCCCTAATGTCGACTCAATTCATCGATTTACGGTTTAATTCATGTGTAATTCGTGTTGACAGCTATTCCCTACTAACCCAAATCGAGTCAAACTTTTTAGGTGAAATTAATCCGTTTGAATCATTCCCTCACCTTCGCGCATCCTCTTACAAACTCTCCCAACCCTCATTTAACCCGCATTTCATCTCGGGACTTCGATCAAGCCTCAAGAACCTTGGTTCTGACATCCCAGCTTTCTGCACTCGATACTCGACCAAAACAAGTAAGATTTATGTTATTTGATTCGTATTAAGCCACATTCAAAAAGCCCTATGCCAATTCGTATTATCAGAGGGTATTGAATCAATTTCGTATTTAGGGTTCTTGTTCGCCCTAATCTGATTTGGGATTTATTTCTTGATTTCTTAATGCATATGTATGTCCGGAGTCCTTTTTAGACCAGTGAAACGATCTGGTCCTGCTGGCTAAGTCATTGCACCATCGGACCAGATGGCATGGGTTCGAAACCCATACTCAGCGCCTTTTTGCGCATATGTTAAAACCCGATCCTGCCCCTTTCAATTACTGAGTTAAAACAATTACAAACCAACCCTGTATACGGGTTAGTCCCCTGGTCCAGTGGTAAGGCTGGTTGACTTCACAGAACCCACCCAGGTTCGAGCCGGGTGGCATTCATTCTTTTTAAAATCATCGTTTTTAAACAGTAAATAATGTATAAAAGTTTCTTTTATAAACCCCACACCAAATAGAACTCATTTGAACAATAATTTACAATTTTAAATCATAAGATGATCATCCTACAATTTAAATTGTCTAAACCTCCTTTTTTTCTAATAAGAAAACCATTTAAAATTTTGTTTTAAATTAAAATCATTAATTTATAAAACAAAAACCTTTGGTTATAAAATTGTGTAAGGATTTTAGAGAATACATAAATATTTTTATGGAATAGTCATAAAACAATATTTCACTTAACTATCAATTTAAGATGTAAAAGTATTTAAACAAATTTTATAAATCATTTTCCATTAAATAACATATATTAGGGTTTTAAACCCTATTTAAACAAATACAACTTTTCTAAATCTAAATATATACTTATATTCTTCGTTTATTTTTAGAGGAGCGTACAAATTATTATGATAAATAAATAAATGAATTTATTTATTTTTTTCTTTTTTTTACAATCCACTTAGAGCTTAAATAGTATATATATTCACTTTGTATTTGACATATCTTCATAAATAAATAGATAAAATAAAATTATTTATTTAAATTATATTTGAATAAATATAACTTTACACTCCTTTTTGCTAAATAAATAAATAAAAAGAAATTATTTATTTAATTTATTTATTTATTCTAATTAAACCAGTTATGCAAGACCCCACACTCACTCCCATTGAAAACATATACTTTTCCCTAGGCATTTGTGCATATTATTAATTCATATTCGTATACATTACACTCTAGGTTAGTGTTGTGAGTTACAAGGATCACTTTGCTACCTGTTCTCTTGTGCTATCTACAACTTTGATACAAGTGAGTTTACATAGCCCATTTTTCTTATTTACACATTTGGGGTGAAACATGATTACATTCAAACACTATTCGCAATTATACACGTACAATTCTACAATATGATCATATGTGTTTATCTGTGCTTTATGCTTGAATACTAATTGTTAAGGCTACATATACATGATGTACACTGCAAATACAAATACATAACTTCAGGCTAACCTGTGTTGTTATGCCCCACATTAGGATAACATGTGTTGTTATACCCTACATTTACATCAGGATAACATGTGTTGTTATGCCCTTCAATTACAAGGTCTCTTAACATGTGTTGTTATGCCCTTCAATTACAAGGTCTCTTTTGTGCATTTAGCTTAACTTAGATTCTCCATAAATGCTTTATAAACCATGCATCATATGAATTGTACACAAAACATTTGAACTTTACTCGTGGTGTCAAAACCTATGTATGCTCACCAACTATTTATAGTTGACCCTCTCATTTTATCATGTTTCAGGTACAGTTGTTAGAGTTATGATTCAAGCTACATCACTTAGGGTTGAGGACCTAGTCTTAAATTTTAATACGGAGATTCATGTATTCTTAAATTCTTGTAAATGATGTAAATGGTTACTCGAGTTATGAAATGAAAATTTCTGTTTAATTATCTCAACTTTAGCAAACCATGAGCTTATGAACAGTCTACATGTCCCGCCCTGACGTTTCCGCCGTCGGTTGGGGTGTGACAGATTGGTGTCAGAGCCTTGGTTATAGGGAATTAGGTTATTAGACACTTTTAACCTAGACTATAACCTTAGGACACCCATTTATGTCATGCTCTATGAATATATGATATGCTACATGCTATGTGCTACATGTTTAATATATTATATAACTTATTAGGTTTCACCTAAATAATAAATTAAAAAAAAAAACAATAATATCCTTACCCTTATCCTAAGCCTCAATCTTTCTACTATGTCATTACCATCATTGCATGTGGAACGTCATAAGTCTATTAAACTTCTTTTCACACCTCGTTAAGGTTTTTAAACTTTTTTAACTAGTAGAGGACACATGCAATCTGGAAGGGTAACACTTGTATTCTGGGTATTATGTCTAGGAAAGCATTTCATATAAATACCAATCAACCGAGGGATCCGTATGCTTTCCTGAGAATTACCGGGATGAGTGTTTACTTATAGGCTAAAGCATGTCTCCTTGAAAGTTATATAAGTTTATTAACCTTAATGTGTCATAACATTCGAATGGTACTATCCCCATTTGAGTGCAATCCAAACTATGAACACTTATGTTTTAAATTATCCTTTGTTTTATATCCAAGAAATCCTCATAACCTCTTATATCTTTCCTATTGTTTTGTTAAAACCTATAGTATGCCTCCCCGTCGCGTCAACGAGACCAACAACAAAAACAATGACCTTGCTGCCCTTCTCACTCAACTTGTGAACCAACTCACTCAGACCAATAACAACAATGGCGGCACTAACAGCAGTGCTAATAATGGTGGTGGTGGTGGTGCCAATCCACCCAATGCACTTTCAAACACTTTAACTCATGCAACCCCGTCAAGTTCTATGGTGCCAAAGGGGCTACGGGCCTCCTTCAATGGTTTGAAAGCATTGAAAGCACTTTTCTCAACAGTGATTGCCCTGACCATCTCCGGGTTCGCTATGCCACCAGTGTCTTTCAGAAACGAGCGCTCACTTGGTGGAATGGTGAGAAGAGAAACCGGGGTGTGGATGTGACCATGGCCTTGCCATGGGATGAAGTTAAGAGACTCATGACCGAGGAATTCTATCCTCGTAATGAAATGAAGAAGTTGGAGGCTGAGTTTTGGGATCTTACCCAAGACAGTGGTGAAAGTTTAGCCTACACAACTCGTTTACACGAGTTAAGCCTTCTAGTACCCCACATGGTCACCCCACTGACTCGGGGTATTGAGAAGTACATCGGTGGTCTACCCATGAAAATCCAAGATACAGTCCTAGGAAGAAATCTAGCTACTCTTGAAGATGTTATCCGCTTAGCTGCCACATTAACTGATAACCATGTGAAGGCGGGTACACTAACAAGGAAAGGCGCAAAGAAAGTCACTGACCTAACAACCTCTTCTGAACCCTCTCAGGATGACAAACCCAAACCTCCTCACTACAATAAGAAACGTAACTTTGCTGTCATTACCCCTGCTGTACCAATCAACCAAGTAGCTCCCCTAGCCCAAAACCATAATAAGAAACCATATGCGGGCAACAACCCTCTGTGCAACTATCACCACTTCCCAAACATGCCATGCCTTCTATGTGCCAATTGTGGAAGGTATGGTCATGTAGCGAACACTTGTCAATCCAGATCACATGTTAGTCAAACCCACCAAGGGAACGGAGCCAATCACCAAGCTGCCAATCAAGTTGTACCAGCCATTACTAATGGGCGTGCTTGTTATGAATGTGGTAATCCAAACCACTTCAAAAACCAATGCCCAAGGATAGCCAATGCAAACCAAGGTGGTGCTCGTGGGCGTGCCTTCAACATAAACACTAACGAAACTCAAGTCAATGCCGAGGCAATAGATGAAACCAATTGAAGCCAGTGCAAGATGGAGTCGAATAGGGATCTAGTCTAGAATAAATTATGCATTGTAATCCTTTATGTTATTTTTGTCATTGTTGGAACTATTTACACCTACTACGGTTTGTCCCTATAAACTTGAGCTTGCTATCCAACTTCAGAAAGTGAATCATTTCGCCATTAACGAATTTAAAAGTTAAAACTCATCTACCTACATTGTGCATGAACGCCAAGTAACACACCCGATCGCCTACAAAATCCGATAGTTTCCGATACGCATGAGACTCAATAAACGTTCATAAAATACATAATACTAGAGTGATCACATTATACATATTTGCTTATACATGATACCAAATTTTTCAGCCTATACATGGAACCTATTTGCTTATAACATGCCTAACACTAGATCATGTATGAAACATGAGTGTTTACATTATACACGGAATTAGATTGTTTACATGGTTGCAATTGACTAAGTACATCATACACAAGGCACGATTATTCCCCCTATCCATGAAAACTACTCAGGTTTTGGCGTATTCTTGTCCAAACACGAGGAAGCTATGAAAACCCTAAATTATGCCACGTTATTAGTACCTGATCGGCTCTACTACCTATGGATATAGTTATCGTTTGCAACACATACGTAAAAGCAATAGTTACGAATTAAGTATTTTCGTGTTACCCCCTGGACCCCACACAGAATAGGATGAACTATGTGGACCATGCAACGATTTGGATAATTACGGGTGCACACGTAATTATAAAAATCAGCGCATGGAAGACATAGTGAAATATGTCGTGTGTTATGACATGAAACCTATCGTGGGATATAGTAACAATACTAATGTGATATGATAAGGACATGGTGGATATGCCGCTGGTACTTCCTATATATAAGTGTTCCTGTCATAAAATCAGAAGTAGCGTTACTCTTGCCGCGTAAAGTCTTATGTTGTTTGACGGGACCAATGTTTGTGAAACTTTTTTTATCCACTGATAATTCCTGGACATATTAGATTACATTTTAAACAAACTTCGATCATCTAATTCCCATCAATACATTTCATCCTTAGAATCCAAATTATTATTCAACTGACTTTCTCCTCGAGTTCATTTCAACACAAAACCCACTATCTTCATTCGTGTCTGACCTTGAGAAACAAACCTGAATCTTTTTATCAATTGTACTCGTCAAACCGACAGTCAAAACTCGTGAAGAACCCAAACTCATCTCTTTCCTAAATCAGTAGCCTACATAAATTCAATTTCAGGACGAAATTCCCTCAACTAGGGGATACTGTAACATCCATGACTTTCCGGCTCAATTTTACCTTATTTATTTCAATAATAACACTATATTTAAATCATGTATTTACTCAAGCATTTTTTTGGCATATAAATCGTTAGATAAATTAATATTCGTTTCAACCATTAAAACCTTGCGCTTAGATATAGATTTCTACAACACCTGTTTTGGTAAATTATTATATGGATGTATCTATACATACATATATAAAAATTTTACTTATAAATGATTTATACAAATATAATTATATATTACAAATAAAACTTATAGTTAATTTTTATAAGTTTATAAAGAGTGAAAACCAAATTTTATATAAATACACATACATTTTATTAAATGATCCATATACACAATTTGAAATTTTATTAAGATAAAATTTCATCTCTTTATAAATAATAATAATTATATATATATATATATATATATATATTAAAACCAAATAAATTGGTTTTGAACCCCATGGTAATACCTCGAACCTCTTTAGACGTTTGGAACCCTCAACTTGAACCCATTCATCAAGAAATTTCAAATTTTGACTTCCTTGGACAAAAGGTTGACTTTGAAAAGTCAGCAGCCCTTCCCCGAGCAAATCAAGGCCAAATTGGGTCAAGACCCGTCGGGTTGGGATTTGCTTTGTATACAAGATCGATTATCAACCTTCCTAAACCCAAATTGCATTTCAATTCCACCCAATACGCGTTTTAATTCGAATTCAAGCAGTGTTGACTCCTCAGAGTCAAACCAAACCAAATCGGTTTCAAATCAAACGATTGGACGCGTTTAAACGTCCGCAAATCACGCCCGGACTATTTGCATATGAATCCAGACCATAATGTCGACTCAATTCATCGATTTACGGTTTAATTCATGCGTAATTCGTGTTGACAGCTATTCCCTACTAACCCAAATCGAATCAAACTTTTTAGGTGAAATTAATCCGTTTGAATCATTCCCTTACCTTCGCGCATCCTCTTACAAACTCTCCCAACCCTCATTTAACCCACATTCTAAAAGCCCAATGCCAATTCGTATTATCAGAGGGTATTGAATCAATTTCGTATTTAGGGTTCTTGTTCATTTTGCCCTAATCTGATTTGGATTTATTTCTTGATTTCTTAATCGCATATGTATGTCCGGAGTCCTTTTTAGACCAGCGAAACCATCTGGTCCGGCTGGCTAAGTCATTGCACCATCGAACCAGATGGCATGGGTTCGAAACCCATACTCAGCGCCTTTTTGCGCATATGTTAAAACCCGATCCGGCCCCTTTCAATTACTGAGTTAAAACAATTACAAACCAACCCTGTATACGGGTTAGTCCCCTAGTCCAGTGGTAAGGCTGGTTGACTTCACAGAACCCACCCGGGTTCGAGCCGGGTGGCATTCATTCTTTTTAAAATCATCGTTTTTAAACAGTAATTAATGTATAAAAATTTCTTTTATAAACCCCACACCAAATAGAACTCATTTGAATAATAATTTACAATTTTAAATCATAAGATGATCATCCTACACTTTAAATTGTCTAAACCTCCTTTTTTTCTAATAAGAAAACCATTTAAAATTTTGTTTTAAATTAAAATCATTAATTTATAAAACAAAAACCTTTGGTTATATAATTGTGTAAGGATTTTAGAGAATACATAAATATTTTTATGGAATAGTCATAAAACGATATTTCACTTAACTATCAATTTAAGATGTAAAAGTATTTAAACAAATTTTATAAATCATTTTACATTAAATAACATATATTAGGGTTTTAAACCCTATTTAAACAAATACAACTTTTCTAAATATAAATATATACTTATATTCTTCGTTTATTTTTAGAGGAGCGTACAAATTATTATGATAAATAAATAAATGAATTTTTTTTTCTTTTTTTTACAATCCACTTAGAGCTTAAATAGTATATATATTCACTTTGTATTTGACATATCTTCATAAATAAATAGATAAAATAAAATTATTTATTTAAATTATATTTGAATAAATATAACTTTACACTCTTTTTTGCTAAATAAATAAATAAAAAGAAATTATTTATTTATTTATTCAAATTAAACCCAATATGTAAGACCCCACACTCACTCCCATTGAAAACATATACTTTTCCCTAGGCATTTGTGCATGTTATTAATTCATATTCGTATACATTACACTCTAGGTTAGTGTTGTGAGTTGCAAGGATCACTTTACTACCTATTCTCTTGTGCTATCTACAACTTTGATACAAGTGAGTTTACATAGCCCCTTTTTCTTATTTACACATTTGGGGTGAAACATGATTACATTCAAACACTATTCGCAATTATACACGTACAATTCTACAATATGATCATATGTGTTTATTTGTGCTTTATGCTTGAATACTAATTGTTAAGGCTACATATACATGATGTACACGTGCAAATACAAATACATAACTTCAGGCTAACTTGTGTTGTTATGCCCTACATTAGGATAACATGTGTTGTTATGCCTTACATTTACATCAGGATAACATGTGTTGTTATGCCCTTCAATTACAAGGTCTCTTAACATGTGTTGTTATGCCCTTCAATTACAAGGTCTCTTTTGTGCATTTAGCTTAACTTAGATTCTCCATAAATGCTTTTTAAACCATACATCATATGAATTGTACACAAAACATTTGAACTTTACTCGTGGTGTCAAAACCTATGTATGCTCACCAACTATTTATAGTTGACCCTCTCATTTTATCATGTTTCAGGTACAGTTGTTAGAGTTATGATTCAAGATACATCACTTAGGGTTGAGGACCTAGTCTTAAATTTTAATACGGAGATTCATGTATTCTTAAATTCTTGTAAATGATGTAAATGATTACTCGAGTTATGAAATGAAAATTTCTGTTTAATTATCTCAACTTTAGCAAACCATGAGCTTATGGACAGTCTACATGTCCCGCCTCGACGTTTCCGCCGTCGGTTGGGGTGTGACAACAACAGCTATCATGCTACCATTGAAATGTCGCCTTATGAGATGCTATATGGAAGAAAGTGTAGAACACCCGTCTGTTGGGGTGAAATTAGGCAGAAAGACTCCGCAAGCCTTGATGTAGTTAAAGCAACTTCTGAGAAGTTTGACCAAATCAAAGCGCGAATGAAAGACGCTAAGGATAGGAAAAAGTCTTACGCAAATAAGAGAAGGTGGGACCTTGAATTTCAGTGTGGAAATAAAGTACTATTGAAAGTGTCTCCTTGGAAAGGAATAATTCAATTTTGAAAAAGAGGGAAGCTAAGTCCGAGGTTTGTCGGACCATTTAAGATTGTGTCACGAGTTGGAGAGGTGGCTTATCGACTGGAACTGCCTGAAGAGTTGAGTGCAATCCACCCTACTTTTCACGTATTGCATTTGCGAAAGTGCTTAGCTGACGAGTCAACACAGGTACCGCTCGATGACATCGAAGTAGACAACAAGCTTAACTATGTTGAGGAGCCTATGGAAATTGTGGATAGAAAGGATAAACGACTACACAAAAAAGTAATTCCACTGGTCAAGGTTCAATGGAAACATCGAAAAGGATCAGAAGCCACGTGGGAAACGAATCCGAGATGAGGGAATTGTACCCTCAGTTATTTGACCTATAAAAGGTTTCGAGGACGAAACCTCCAATAAGAGGGGTAGACTTGTAACATCCCGAAAATAGTAAAGAAAAGAAGAATAAAACGAAAGGCGACGGGTAACGAACAAAGAAAAGAAAGAGTAAAAAAAAGAAAACGGATTTCGGGCTCGAGGATCGGGCTTGGGCCGGTCAAATGGAGTGCAAGAAAAAGGTGTAAGACCCTCCTTATCCCCTCTATTTCCACAATTCATCACCTCCACTTGCAACTTCTAGAGAGAGAGAGTATAGAGAGAAAGCTCTAAACCCGGACCCGAAGCTGTTACCGTGACCCGAGATCGTTGTTGAAGCTTGGTGTTGATCGGAGAAGGAGAAACACACCAGATACAGGTAACAAAACGACTCCAAATCTGAGTTTTTAGATTGAAAATGGGGTTTAGGGTTTTAAGTGGGTTTTAATCAAAAGTCGGGATTTTTACGTGTAAAATGGCTTAAAAAGCACAGGTTTAGCTTCATGGAAGCTAAACAAGAGTTTTGGACGTAAAAAGATTCAAACTTGAATCAAAAACGATGATTTTGGCCAAGAACGTATGAATCGTCTGAAATCTCGTTGAATGGTCCGAAAACTCTGACCGTCCGAAAAGTCTTTTCGGACATAGGAAGTTTTCGAACGGAACAGGTCAGATCGATAGGGTTTTTGGTTGAAAAATATTTCGACCGAAATAGTTTCAGAAGCAAACGATTTCCATCGAAAAAGATTTCGGTCGAAAAAGACTTTGACCGAAATAGTTTTTGGACATAATGTATTCGAACGAAAATATTATGCGAAGTAAGACTTTTCGAATGACTTGTTTTCGGTCGAAGAATATTTCGATCGAAATAGATTTCGAACATAGAGTATTCGGACATAATGAATTAGTGTTAATTTGTCTAGTTCATGACTTTTAACAGATCAGTTAACCTCCACCTAGCTCGAAGTTCTTGCTGAGTGAGTTAATCTTTAAGAAATCGGGTGAGTTCAAGAATCTTTATTTTTACTGTTTTATGGTGGTGTGCATACTCAAGAATTAGGCGTTTATAATAAATGTAGTTTATTACTTAAACGTTTTTTAAGAAAGAAAAATAAGAAAGATAACGGTTTATTAAGTAAATGGTTTGTAAGAAAGAAAGATAAGAAAGATAACAGTTTATTAACTAAACGTTTTGTAAGAAAGAAAGATAACAGTTTATTAATTAAACGTTTTGTAAGAAAGAACGGTTTATTCAACTATATGTTTTATAAACAGAAGATAAGAAGAAGATAATGGTTTATTTAACTATATGTTTTATAAACAGAAAGAGAAGAAAGAATGGTTTATTTAACTATATGTTTTATAAACAAAGAGAAGAATAATAAGTCAAATACATTGTCTAATCTGTAATAGTATGCTTATACGATGAAAGACTTGGGGTAGCAGCATAGTCTTCGAGACTAGTGGTACCCTAAGCATAGTAGCCAGTCTTCAGGTAGTAGTATAGTCCTTGTGACTAGTGCTACTAGAAGCCGATGTTGCGTCATGGACAAGTCCACGACGTACCATGAGAAAAATCGGGACAGTGCTCGATAGGGCACTGTAACGAGGATGTTGTACAACCGGTTAAGATGAGTAGCGACGGTTACGCTAGTGGCGACGGCCGCTAAGTAAGAATGAAGAAGCCCACTTGGGGGCACATAAAGTCGGGTATCGGCCTTTGGACGTTGAGCCTTAGGGAACAATACCTGCAAAGAAAGTTCATTCGGGAAATAAGAATGAAGAAGCCCGCTTGGGGGCACAGAACAGATTTTAGACATTAATGTATGACTTAAAGAAAAGAGCACAAAGTAAATACGTATGTATGTAAAAGAAGAAATAAAGATTTTATTGTATTATGTAAATACTATAATATGTATGCTTAAAGAACGCTTTTAAATAAAATGTTTGATATAAAGTTAAAGAAAAAGAAACACTTGAACTCACCAGTGTTAGCCGACTATTTTAGTATGCACATCATGTAGCAAAGGAAATAAAAAGATATGATGTCGTAAGGGTTTAGAAGAGGATGGTTGGATGGCTGCTGCTGGCAAGAAGACTGACATCCCATTATTAGTTTATGAAGGCGAACAATGTTATGTTTTAAAAGTTTTTGTTAACTCTGAATTTTGTACAAGACTTCCGCTGTTGATCTTTAATCTTTAATTCAAGGTTTAAGAACTATGTTTATGCTATGTTTGCCAACTATGAGAGGTATCCGGTTTGGGTTCTTTCAAAATTACAGTAATCAACAAAATCCACTAACAAAACACATGTCTTTAACACTAGAACATGGATCGATCTATTCAAATTTGGCTGCAACACGCCCAACACAACCATCCACAACTATGTTGAGATAAAGAGGCTGCTTCCAGAAAGACACCAACTCGGAAAAACATCTTCTAAAAAAAATTAAAACAGAAAATATAGGAAACACATGGGAACGTAAAATGAATAAACATCAAAATCAGTTTGAAAAGTGGAGCCTAATGCTTTCTTTTTGACATGGATGGTGATTAAATGTACCTAATTTGATTTCGCCAGTGAAACTAATAACCATATTGCAAAGAACGGAATAGATATGGTAGCGATTACACAAACATGTTTTAGGGCTCCGATCGCAGGTAAGAATGGAGATAATGATGATAGTTTACGGCTCAAGAAAAGAACACAAACGATTCCCGATCTCTTCATCTGCATTGTCAATCTTCGTTCAAATTGTTCTTCACGGTATCTTCGTCTGCACATCTTAAATAACAAAGAAGTCAACGCAACGAACGGTGATTGCTTTCTTATGTTTTAGGGTTAAGATCAAATCTTCGAACAATGGAAAGGAATGGGAGAGGAAAGGGTTGAGGGGTGCGAATGAAGTTGAAATTAGGGTTTCGTCTAAAAGGAAAACGGGTCATAAAAATGGGTAAAAGGCTCCGCGTGTAATCTCTAAACGGGTAAAAGGGTTTATGCGGGAAAACAATCCCGAGGAGGCATCATAGAGTAGCAAGTGTCCCCAAAAGTTACTCTTTTATTAGAGAGTATAGATATAGATTATGTATATGTGTGTGTGGGGCGTATGAAATTGTTTTAACATAAATAAAACTCTTATATAATAACAATTCATAGTATTCCAAAAAATAAAAAATTAACACCACTAAATCTTATGAATTATAATGAATTATTTAAATTTAATTATAAATAATGTATTTAAAAAATAAAGTTATTTGTCCACCAAAAGTTATCCTATATTTAATGTTTAAAATTTAAAATTATAAGAAATATTGAAACGTGTAAATGGTATTTAATCAATTTTAGGAGTTAAAAATAAATAAATTAAAATAAATAATTGAAAAATGTTTAGACGAGAAAACAAAGATCTAGAGACTCTAGAAAAATAACGCGTGACAAATCAAAACTTTTATTTATTATAATTGATAGATTTTGAATTGATCTATAACAATTTATTAGGGGATCTTTAATATTATTTTTTTAGTTATTTTCAATAATATTTGCAACAAAATTTGTATTGCATCACCAAATTTATGGTGATAGACAATAAAGAACTTTTGGGTCCATTGAATCACCTAATCTCTATGTAAATAGTAAATGCGGCAAGTTTGGTATCAGCGGGGATAAAGTTTATCCCATTTAATGAGTAAAACGATTATTTATTAATTATTATATACCAACTATAAATTATGTTTTCATTATTTATGTTATGGGCAAGGGCGAAGCTTGAAGAAAAACGTCGTGGAGGCCGAGGCGGAATCCTATAATTTTTCTTTCCTATCAGGGAGGCCGTAACTTAATACCTATAAAATTTTCGGCCGAATACATATAAATTAACATTACGGAGTGAAAAATCAAGAGGGGCCGGGGCCCCCCGGGCCTACACTAAGTTGCGCCCCTGGTTATGGGTCCGTTTTAATTACGCGAAATGTTAGATTAAACTCATAAATCAAATATTAAAAAAGGAGTCAAATTTACTTGGTTATGAGCTGTATTTTCATGATGCATTTAAGGCCCATAAATTTACTTCAAGAATGTCGCAATGGAAATATCAAAACTACCCTCTTGCTCTATTGGACTAGTTAGAATGTGCGCAAATCAGCTCGACTCTTGCGGGGTAAACAATTCTTGAACTTACCCCTTCGAGAATAATATCTTCTCCGAATTCTAGCAAAATATTTTATAGGTTTTATCCACTATTAACTGTCAAAATCGAACATGTTTCGAATATTTTATGTTTTAATCGATAAAATCATGTAATCTTCACCCTTCAAATATTGTTTACAAATGTGTGATAACTTTACGTATTATTATATATCTTCATATATATAATTATAACTTATAAGTGCCTATATTTGTATTCACTTGAAAAAAATGGTAACAAGTAACATTGAGATTGATAAAATCCAAAGTAGACAAACAAGAATACTATTGATCCGGAAGGTTTTCATATATAAAATAACGTATATGTATCTCTTTATATATAGAGATAATAACACTATAGGCTAACAAGCTAATGAGATAAGAATGTCAACGTGTAGTTTAGAGCGAAGTGTATCAAACCGAGTGGTCCATAAACCATTAGAGAGAATGTTAACAAATTGAGTATCAGTAAGAACATGACGAAGTCGAAGACTCTATGTAAGTACCATATCCAAGATGAAGTGTAAGTCAATCTCAAGGTATCGTACGCTGATGAAACACACATGATTGACTGTCAAAGTATGTAGCGCCAATGTCGTCACACCAAAGTGTCAATGGATTAACAATAGGTATACGTAACTCACGAAGTATGAAAGTAAACGAATATCGACTGCAGTGTGAGCAAGATGTTGAACCTATATGCTCGGGTGACGACATTCTGCAGTACTACTATTATAAAGAGTTAAATGATTTAATTCAGATAGTTTTTTTAAATGACCAAAATACACTTACTATTATAAAATCAAAAATAAAAATAAAACCAAAAGTATTGTGGGCCCAACTCTATCATTTTCATTCCCCATCTCCACGATCGTTCCAGTTCATTTATCTAGTTCATTCAATTTCATTGTTCCAACATCTGTTTCACCTTAGGTAGTCGCCCACTTCCCCTTTCACCAATTAACAGTGGCGGTGTCAAAACCCTAACTAGCTCACTTCCTCTGATTTTGACTCCAACTCTTCTTGCCTGCATCCTCCTCATTTTCGGCGGATATTCTGGATTAACCGGAGGCGGAATCCTCGGATGTTGTTTTTGTTGATGATGATGATGATTTATATCTTCACAGTTACCACAGGTGGAGGCACAATTGGAGGTGGATGCAAATTCTCTATTGGAAACTGTAGGATCGTGAAATTACAAGATGGTTCTGTTCTTAGTTGAGATTGGCGGAAACAATAACAACTACACAATTACAATCGAGTAGACAGAAAGAATACGGATATGAACACTGTTGTATTAAGCTTTGAGAATAAACGATTACAAGTGAAAACTCTAATTCAAAAGCACACTTACAATGAAGTGTTTACACAGTATTTATACTAACTTAGAATCAAGACAGACCCTTGATTCTAAGGATCAGATCGAACACAGACCGTTGATCTTTTATACAAAAGCTAATTTTACATGTTAAAGCTAAACTAGCTAACTTTATTGAAGCGTCTTCTTTATGCATCATTGCTTGCATGTCTGGAGAAGAGCATTGCTGTGTTCCATTGGTTGTGCCATTGAGGTTCCTTCTGCTTTGAGTGTGTCAGTTGCTTTTGCAGAAAGTTGTCAGTGACGCTTGGCATGGATAGTCAGCTGCAACGATTTGTCTTCAAGGAACATAGCTATCAGCAGCAAGAATGAGAATGATGATGTTGATAAGCCTGTCAACAGCAACATTGGTCTTCAGCAGATAAGGCTATCCGCAGCAGATTTGTTCTTCAACAGGAGAACAGGTATCCGCAACAGATAAGCTTGTACGCAGCAGTTTGTTGGTCAGCAGCAAACTCTGAGATCAGCTGCATTTGTACTTAAAGAATTTTGTAGCCATCAGTCTTTGTTTCTACAAACTCTCCCTAGACTGATGCTACCAAAATTCTCTTACTGTCTTTGTTGCTGAAGCCTTTGCATGTTTCTGACTATCCTTTCAACCTTATATCCTCCATTGGGACCATCTCCCCCTTTTTGGGTGCATCAGTTGACGAATAAGCATCAGTTTGGGTGCCTATTGATACAAGGAAGAGAGTAGGTAAAGTTTGGAATTTATGAGCTTCATGCATAGAGACTTGGTGTCTTAATTTGGACACTTCAGCCTCTAGCATGACCATCCTGGCCGACAATATCAAGATATGAAGTTACAGTCTGTCCTCATCCACAGCTGTGGAATCCTTGGATCCAGATGGGGTCTTAGGCCTGGCCTCTTCATCCCCATCACCCATGGTTTCTTGGCACCTGGGATTCCTCTCAGTGAAGGGAGTTTCCAAGGAAACATCCTCACTGTGAGTTGCCGTGGTTGAGGTCTTAACAATGTTGTCACTGTCCTCCTGGTCATTTGATGGACCAGCAGTAGTGACAGCCTCTTCCACATCCACTCTTTCATGGCTCCTAGAGTGGACCTTCAGGGTAAACGAACTTGGGTTGGGTGTGTTGGAAGCAAGGTCAATCAGTACCTCCGAGATAGTAGTAGTTGGAGAAGGTACATCATTTTGATCAGGTTCCTCAACACTTAAGTTCAAAAGAAAAAGGAAAGGCTCAGGGGGCTGTTCTATGGATCCGGGAAGTTATCCTGATCCTAATAGAGAGACATCCAAAGGAGTCCCCCTAATAATGTGGCTGTCCCTTATGATATTCTCACCAGAATGTTGTGATTCTGAGTGAGGGCTGTTAGGTTGGGTTTGGGCCTTTGAGGCAAGAGAAGAAGGAGACTCCTTGCCCCTTTTCCTAGTCATCGCAACCGGGGCCTGTATTCCGGTTGAACGATAACTTCCAAAAGAGGTGCAGTGATTTTTTTTTGTACCTGTGCATCCTTAGTGGTATGCACAGGGGTTCGAATGGTAGAAGCAGACTGTTGTTCAGGTTGTGAGGTGGAGGGTGTGGGATCAGTATCAGCTGGGATTGCTGAACTGTCACCCGGGGTACTTTGTATGTTCGGCATTGTAGATAACAATGGAACATTGACCCCTGAGTACCTTTTGGAAACAGCTTCATCTTATCACTCCAAATCGGCGAAAATGCAGATCTTCGTGAAAACCCTAACTGGTAAGACGGTCACGTTTGAGGTCGAATCCTTTGACACAATCGACAACGTGAAGGCAAAGATCCAGGACAAGGAAGGCATCCCATCAGACCAGCAGCGTCTAATCTTCGCCAGAAAATAGCTCGAGGACGGCAGAGCCTTAGCCGATTACAACATCCAGAAGGAGTCAACTCTCCACCTTGTCCTTCTTCTCTGTGGTGGCAAGAGCGGAGCTTACGTGATGCCATCTGCTTTTCTTCTGAGATATGCATTGGAGAAGAGTGTGACAGAGATACTTCCATGGAGGGCCTATCAGCGCCTTCTCTACTGTATACCCATTTTGATTTCCAGTGTACCCGATTGATTTCCAGAGATACTTCCATGGAGGGAAGGTTTGAAGGTTGGTGGATGAGGGTTGGTTGGGACTTGTGAGAAAGTGATGCTTGTGAGTGGAGGTTGGTGGGGACTTCCATGAGAAAGTGATGTTGGTTTATGGAGGAAGGTAAGGAAATTTGATTTTGTTTTTATAACGGCAGAGGTGAGAAAAAGCAAAATGACTTGTACCGTACAACCTTATTTACCTTTTATTGTTACAGCTGTAATGCACCGAGGGAGTCATGGTAAAGACTGACGTTGATTTCTTTTACAGCGGGTAAAGGTTAATTTGGAATTAAATTTACCCATCAGCAGCAAACTTGGTTGCTATGGATGGATAAGCCTGTCCGCTGCAAGCTTGGTTGCTGCGGAAGGTTAAGTCTGTCAGCAGCAAGCTCAATTGCTGCTGATGGATTCAGTGATCTGCAGCAAGGATGTTGCTGCTGATGGCTTTAAAGCTATCCGCAGGAAACTTGTTCCTACTGATAACTTAAGGCAGTCAGTGGCAAATCCTTTGCTTCTGATGATTAAACCTGTCAGCCGCGGAAGGACAAAAATGCTGCTGACTTGTAGCTTTTATTTACAACATAAGACAAAACACATTTTAAATAAATATTTTAGAGAAAGATTTTAATCAAAGTTCATCATACCAATGGATTCAACTAAATATTTAAATCTGGCTTCATCAAAAGGTTTTGTAAACAAATCAGCATATTGCTCATTTGTATGAACTTTGGTTAGAATAATCCTCTTTTTCTCAGCTTGATCTCTTATGAAATGATACCTGATGTCAATGTGCTTTGTCTTTGAGTGCTTCACCGGATTGTTTGTGATTGAGATGGCACTCATGTTGTCAATGTGAATTGGAGTTGCCAAAAAACTCATCCCATAGTCCAACATTTGATTTTGTATCCAAATGACTTGTGCACAGCAACTTGAAGCTGCAATGTATTCTGCTTCAGCTGTAGAAGTTGAAACACATGTTTGCTTCTTGCACTGCCATGAAATCAACCTCCCTCCCGGAAACTGACATCCCCCTGAAGTGGACTTTTTGTCCAAGTTGCATCCCCCATAGTCACTGTCAGTGTATGCATACAGATTAAACATGTCATTTTTTGAGTACCATAGTCCAAGTCTTGAGGCACCCTTTAGGTATCTAAAGATTCTCTTGACAGCCTGAAGATGTGAAGCTTTTGGAGCTGCTTGAAATCTTGCACAGAGACATACTGCAAACATGATATCTGGCCTTGAGGCAGTGAGATACATGAGAGACCCTATCATTGCACGGTACTGATGTTGATCAGTATCTTGGCCATCTTTGTCTGGAGTCAGTTGATGATGAACTTGCATAGGGGTTCTTGCAGCAGAGCAGTCAGCCATTTTGAATTTTTCCAAAATGCTTTTTACATATTTGGATTGGCTGATGAAGATTCCATTTGGGACCTGTTTGACTTGTAGACCCAAGAAGAAATTTAGTTGACCCATTAAACTCATTTCAAACTTTGAGTGCATCAGAATCTCAAAGTCTTTGCACAGCTTTTTCCTTGTTGATCCAAAGATGATATCATCAACATAAATTTGAACTAGTAAGATTTCTCCCCCTTCATCTTTGATAAACAAGGTCTGGTCTATGGCACCTCTTCTGAAATTGTTGCTTAGTAGATATCCTGATAAGGTTTCATACCAGGCTCTTGGTGCCTGATGTAGGCCATATAGAGCTTTGTCTAGTTTGAATACTTGAGTAGGATGTGCGGGATCTATAAAGCCTGGAGGCTGTTTGACGTATACTTCCTCACCAATCTTCCCATACAGAAAGGCACTTTTTACATCCATTTGATAGACAGTGAAGTTCTTGGATGCAGCATATGCCAGGAAGATTCTGATGGCCTCCAGTCTGGCAACGGGAGCAAAGACTTCATCATAGTCGATTCCTTCTTCCTGAGTGTAGCCCTGAGCTACAAGTCTGGCTTTATTTTTTACTACAATGCCTCTCTCGTCTTGCTTCTTCTAAGGTCCTTTGAACATATGGAACTTTTTCTTCAGGCTTACGACATACATCAATTACCTTTCTCTTTGTGATTGGCATAAACTGAGGCTTGGGGTTTGTGGGTTCTGATGTCTGTCCCTTTTCTAGCTTGCTTCCATATGGAGGATAGCTGATCTTGATCTGTTTGAATGGTACAGGGGCTATAACAGCTGGAGGAACAGCAGGAACTGCATCTCTATTCAGAACAGCTTCAGATGGGACTGCACTGGTTTCATCATGGTCTGAGTGAGTTGACTCAAATTCCGATGAGGTAGTGCAGTCTTCGATGAGAGGTTCATCCGTTGAAGGATCAAGGTTTCGGTTTGCAGTGTCAAGATTTTCAACATTGAAGCTTGGTTCGTATATGGCAATATAGTCAGCAGGAGGAGGAACAGCATTGTACTGATCATTGGTATACCCAAGTCCAGTTTTTACCTTCTCATGGACTTGAATATCTAAAAGTCTTTGTAACTTTTTGGAGGAAAATTCATATTTTTCAACATGAACTTTCTGTTCTCCCAATTCAGCTCTGGTAGCTTTTAGTTTGACCAGTAGATCAACAATCTGAGTTTCAAGATTAGTTTGTTCGTGTTTTAGCGATGAAATCTCTTTCTTAAGGCACTTTGTCACACCCCGACCGATGGCGGAATCATCGAGGCGGACATTAGAATGATTGTTCAAAAGCACATGGTAACTAAAGGTTGCATAATTCTTTAATTAAATTTAAGAACAACAAGATCCAAGTACAATACAATCCAAATAACCTAGTCTAGTTCAAAACATTGATTTATTTAACTAGCTCCATAGTCCTTAAGTGGAGAAATCTTCAGCAAATAGTCACATATCCAAACCAGAAACATTATTTAAATCAAGTGTCAACTAAAAAGTTGGTGAGTACATAGGTTTAGTAATTCCGGTAAATAGTAGTGTAAATCGTTTTGCAACTCATTGTTTATCTTGTTAAACATAGTATATGATGTATCATTTATTTAATCACAATTCAAACCGAGTTTGACGCGCTTGAACAGAGCACAACAGCTAAGTCCGGTATGTTTGAATATAGTTACCCACTATATCCGATATGATTGAATATAACACGCGGTTATATCCGAGTATGCAGTAATAAACACCCTAACCGGGTGGGCTGGTCAAGCACAATAGATCTATCAATATTACAGTTGGTTGTCTTGTGTTTAAATGTATGTACATCCAAAGAATAAGCATATAGTCTCATGTATAACACGTATAAACAAAGTGAGTAGCATGTATAATGTTTCACCCCAAAATGTATGAAAATGTAAAATAGGGGCTATGTAACTCACTTTGCAAGCGGGTATTTGTCCACGCGTGTAGGTGATAAGTATGTTGAAGTCTAGGCACAATGAAACCCTATGTAGATAAATGGGTATTATTGTATGTTTATATGTATGTGCGTATTCGTATTTAAATGAGTATAGGTTTTATAATAATATTTCTTAATATTTATTTGTATAAAATAAGGTAAGAAAAGGATAATAGTTTTGTAAAGTTTTAACTTAGAAATATATATATATATATATATATATTGTAAAAATCTTATATTTTTAATTTAGTGTTTATTATGTATTTTATAAAAGTTTATGTTTATTTATTCATTTTTTTATCATTATTATATATTTTTTTGCAGGTTGAAACTATTTTAACAAATTTATAGAAAATATAGTATTTATTATTTTATAAAAATTTTGTGAGTTAAATATGTATAAAAGAATTTTAATAGTTTCCGAATTAAACGAACGAGTAAACCGAACTGTTTTAGTCTTTATTGTATAAGAAGAATATTTAATTAAGTTAAAATATTTATATAAAATAAATAAACGGAAAACAGAAGTAAAAAAATTGGGCCGAAGGCCAACCGGTTTCGAACCCGCGACCTGAAGCTCAAACACACACACGCATAACCAGTCGGGCTACTGCCCATCGCTGGTTATGTGTGTATTGGATAAATTAAATACACAACAGACGGATTGGTCGCTGGTTCTCGGTGACCGGCAAACCGTGTCCGAGGACACTGGGTTTGCCCGGTAATCCTCGTACGAATGCCGCGATTTCGATTCGAATTGCTTACCAGGGATAAATAGAAGACAGAGGAATCGATTCGAGACTCGAACCAAGTCGAAACGGGTCTGGTCGGCACAGTCTTTGAACTCGAAAATGTCACAAGCGGGGATCGATTTCTGAGTGGAATTAGCTCCTGTAATTCTGGTCACAGCTCCACTCAGGGTAGACGAAAGTGATGGAGTCCTCAATTTGGAGTAAGAGTGTGTTGACGGAGGGTAGCGAGCTCGTGCAGGGCCGACAATGGTCATTTATAGGCGAGCTTGATTCCGTTGCTCAAACGTGCAATTGGACACGTCCCGACATTAGTCTGGACAAGGAGAAACTAACCCGACATCCAACAGGCGTGGAGGTGGCCTGTCGGGCACGAATTTGGACATGGGTATCTCGGCCACCAACAGGATTGGTCGATTCTTATGTTGGGGGAACAAATTTGTCGAGGGGTCTTGTTCGCGTGGGAGAGACGAAGCCAGAGAAGGCTTTATCGGGTGTTGAGGTGCAGAGAAACAGCCTTGTCGGGCGTCGCCGGAAAGTCCCTTTACCCGTCGGACCGTCGGAGGGGGTGACCGGATAAACGAATTACGAATTGACAGTTTTAGTCCCTGGAGTTTGGTTTGACTCGAATTAACCCTTAAAATAAATACGGATGGGTCCCTGAAGTTTAAATTGTCCAGAAACAGACCCTACGGTTAATTTCTGTTAAAACCTTTGAGTTTGACTTATTACAATACAACCCCTGAACTTTTTAATAAATAAATTAATTTAATTCCTTTTAAATCAACTTAATTTAAAAATGTTTTTATAAACTTATTTTATTATTATTTTATAAATAATAATCTTTATAAAAGTTATTAATCTTATTAAATTATGTTGTTTTATTAAATATGCAACTTTTTAAATGTAGAATTTTTATATAAAATTTTATATTAGTTTTTAAAATTTATAAAATTCTAATTAAATTAAATCCATAACATAGAATACCTATTTGTATAAAAATCAAATAAAATTCTTACACTTTATCTAAATAGAGAATGGTCACATGATAATTTTAATACAAGTACGAGAATAAAATAAAAAAAAAATCTGAAACGTCACAGTCTCCCCAAGTTAGAGGAATTTCGCCCCGAAATTCAACTAGTGGAGGCTATGAAAGGAGATGTGGATACTTGGTCTTCATTAGGTCTTCACGTTCCCAAGTGAACTCGGGTCCACGTTTAGACTCCCAACGGACCTTGACAATGGGGATGCGGCTACGCTTGAGTTTCTTGACTTCTCGGTCCGTGATTTCAACGGGTTTCTCAACAAAGTGCATTTTCTCGTCAATGCGCACTTCGTCAAGAGGGATGTGGAGATTCTCGTCGGCTAGACACTTTTTCAAATTAGACACATGAAAAGTCGGATGAACGTTGCTGAGTTCTGATGGAAGGTCGAGTTTGTAGGCCACTTTTCCTACCCTCTCGAGTATCTTGAATGGACCCACATACCGAGGTGCAAGTTTTCCTTTCTTTCCAAATCGGACTACGCCTTTCCAAGGTGATACCTTTAGAAGAACCATATCTCCAACTTGAAATTCCAAGGGTTTTCGTCGCCTATCGGCATAGCTCTTTTGCTGACTCCTTGCTACCCGAATGTGGTCACGGATAAGAGAGACTTTATCGGAGGTTTCTTGCATAAGCTCGGGACCGATGATTTGTGCTTCACCAATTTCGTTCCAACAAATCGGTGAACGACATTTTCATCCATAAAGAGCCTCAAACGGTGCCATGTTAATACTTGTGTGGTAGCTGTTATTGTAGGAAAATTCAATCAGTGGTAGGTGAGAATCCCAATTGCCACCAAAATCAATGACACAAGCTCTAAGCATATCCTCAAGAGTTTGGATTGTTCGCTCGGTTTGTCCATCAGTTTGAGGATGGTAAGCCATACTTAAATCCAAACGAGTACCGAGTGCTGATTGTAATGATTGCCAAAATCGGGAAGTAAAATGCGAGTCACGATCGGAAATGATGTTCAAAGGGATTCCGTGACGACTTACGATCTCATCAATGTAGATCCGAGCCAATTTCTCGACTCGATAGTCCTCACGAATAGGCAAGAAATGAGCAGACTTTGTAAGTCGGTCGATAATAACCCAGATACTATCGTGCCCACTAGAAGTGCGTGGGAGTTTGGTGATGAAATCCATAGCAAGGTCCTCCCACTTCCACACGGGAATTTCAGGTTGTTCTAGGAGTCCGGAAGGCTTTTGGTGTTCGGCCTTTACCTTAGAACAAGTTAGGCATTTTGCTACAAAGAGGGCAATATCCTTTTTCATGCCGGGCCACCAATATTGCTGACGGAGACCCATGTACATCTTATCAGCTCCGGGATGTACCGAATAACGAGTTTTGTGGGACTCGTTCATCAAAAATATACGAAGATCGTCACGATCGGGAACCCGGATACGGTCCAAGTAATACAATAGACCGTTGGCTTTGGTTTCTAGCAAGAGTTCTACGCCACATGCCATCTCTTGATACATGTTTCCCTCGGTAACCAAGGTGTGTTGTGCTTTGAGAATACGGGCTTGGATATCGTTATGGATATAAACACTATGAAGCATGATACGTTCCTTACGACTCAAGGCGTCGGCTACAACGTTTGCTTTGCCGGGGTGGTAGCGAATCTCGCAGTCGTAGTCGTTTAGGAGTTCGACCCATCGTCGTTGCCTCATATTAAGCTCTTTTTGATTGAAAATATGTTGGAGGCTTTTGTGGTCGGTGAAAACCACGCATTTGGTGCCATATAAATAGTGTCTCCAAATTTTCAAGGCGAAAACGACGGCGCCAAGCTCGAGATCATGGGTCGTATAGTTCTTCTCGTGGATTTTGAGTTGACGTGATGCATATGCAATTACTTGGCCACGTTGCATAAGAACACAACCAAGACCTTGGTTGGATGCATCACAATAAACGACAAAGTCGTCATTACCACTAGGAAGAGTCAGAATAGGAGCATTGCAGAGCTTGTGCTTCAGAGTTTGGAAAGCTTCTTCTTGTTTGGGTCCCCACTCGTAGTGCTTACCTTTGTGAGTCAAGGCAGTAAGCAGGACCACAATCTTGGAGAAATTCGATATGAAACGACGATAGTAACCTGCTAGTCCAAGGAATGAACGAATCTCGGTAGGAGTCTTAGGAGTACCCCAATTCTTTACCGCTTCGATCTTTGCCGGATCCACATGAATTCCCTTATCGTTGACTATGTGTCCCAAAAATTGAACCTCTTTTAGCCAGAATTCGTACTTGGAGAACTTGGCGTATAGTTGTTCTTTCTTCAAGAGCTCCAAAATCAAACGAAGATGTTGTTCATGCTCTGCTTTCGTTTTGAAATAGATGAGAATGTCATCAATGAAAACGATCACGAACTTGTCCAAATAAGGTTTGCATACACGGTTCATGAGGTCCATGAAGACCGCAGGTGCATTAGTCAAACCGAATGGCATGACCATGAACTCATAGTGACCGTACCTAGTTCGAAAGGCAGTCTTCGGAATGTCTTCATCGAGAACACGAAGTTGATGGTACCCGGAACGAAGATCAATCTTGGAGAAACATGTTGAACCTTGAAGCTGATCGAAAAGATCGTCGATACGGGGTAAAGGATAACGGTTCTTAATTGTAAGTTTGTTGAGTTCACGATAATCGATGCACATTCGAAACGATCCATCTTTTTTCTTTACGAATAGTACGGGAGCACCCCAAGGTGAATGGCTCGGGCGGATGAATCCTTTGGATGAGAGTTCTTGTAATTGACTTGCAAGCTCTTGCATCTCGGAAGGTGCAAGACGGTAGGGGGCTTTTGCCACGGGAGTTGCCCCAGGCACAAGGTCGATACGAAACTCCACTTGTCTAGGGGAAGGAAGACCAGGTAAATCTTCGGGGAATACCTCGGGAAAATCTCGAATGATTGGAATGTCTTGCAATTTCTTACCCTTGTCTTTCGTGTCAACTATGTGGGCCAAGAAGGCAACGTACTTTTTCCGCAAGTACTTTTGGGCCAATGTGCAAGACATGATTTGAAGACCACGGCATGGTTTTTCACCGAACATAACTAACGTGTCGCCCGAAGAGAGAGGTATACGAATGCACTTTTCGTAGCAAATAACTTCGGCATGGTGCTTGGATAGCCAGTCCATGCCAATTATAATATCGAAGCTTCCCAATTGCATTGGAAGGAGATCAACAGAGAATTTGTGATTATTAAGCTCGAGATTGCAGTCGCGGATAACAGAATTTATAGTAATAGCTTTTCCGTTTGCTATCTCCACGGAATAAGAATTGCCAAGTTTCGTTCTTTGTTTAGCAAGTCGAGATTCAAAGGTAAGAGATACAAAACTCCTATCGGCACCAGTATCAAATAAAACGGATGCATAATGATTATTTACGAGAAACGTACCGTTTATCACGTCGTTGTTTGTTTGAGCCTCATTAGCGTTTATGTTAAACGCTCGTCCTTGAGGACCACCTTGGTGATGAAGTTTTGGGCATCGGTCACGGAAATGGTTTGGGTCTCCACATTCGTAACATGCCCGACCATTGAGAGGTGCCGGATAGACGGGACGGTTGGCTGGAGTAGCTTGATGGACGGGAGGACGGGTACGGCAAGTAGTGACCACATGTCCATATCGCCCGCAGCTTGAGCACAATCGGCATGGTAGATTGGCAGGATGATGGTACTTGCAGGTCTGGCATTGGGGATTCGGGCCCTGATAAGTTTTCGGGTTTTGACCCAAAGGGGCCGCTTGAATAGCAGGTACAGCGGGAGTTACGGCTGTGAAGTTTCGACCCTTACGTTTCTTGTTGCGGTTAGAAGACTCGGGTTTCACATCTTTGACGGCCGCAAGAGTAGACACAACCTTCTTGGAACCCTTTCTTGTTAAGGTTCCGGCTTTGACATGGTTGTCGGATAGTGTAGCAGATAGACGGATAGCAGCTTCAAGAGTAGGAAGATTGCTTCCTAGCACATCATCTTGAATTTGCATAGGCAGGCCGCCTATGTATTTTTCAATTCCCCGAGCAAGGGGAGTGATCATATGAGGCACCAGCAGACTTAGCTCTTGAAACCGGGTGGTGTAAGCCAGATTATCCCGTTGTCTTGGGCAAGATCCCAAAATTCAGCCTCGAGCTTCCTCATTTCATTCCGAGGACAGAATTCATCAGTCATCGCCTTCTTCAGATCATCCCATGATAAGGATGTAGCAACCTCAGCACCACGAGTGCGTTTCTCACCGTGGGCTCTCTTTTGGAGTACACTTGTGGCATAACGAACCCGAAGATTATCGGGACAGTCGCTGTTTAGGAATGTGCTTTCCATGCTTTCAAACCATTGAAGTAGGCCGGTAGCACCTTCAGTCCCGAAGAATTTAGTAGGATTGCACGAGTTAAAGTGCTTAAACGTGCAATGAGGCGGGTTGGTACCACCGTTCCCTTGGATGTTGTGAGACCCGTCACTGTTGTTATTTGCTTGGGTCATTTGCCCTACTAGCTGGACAAGGAGAGTAGCAAGATCCGGGTTGGAAGTGCTAGAGTTTGCACGTCGAGGAAGCATTCTAACACCATAAGAAAAGACAATGATATTTTAGATAAGACGGATAAATATGAGTTATAGCAGGAAATAATGTAAGCAGAAATACGAGATTTATCATGACGCGTGCCAGTGCATGTGTATTTATTTTAAGTTGATAGGGGAAACTAAGTCATCTTTTCCGGGTAGGACATGATGTTATAGATCATTATTTGAATAATAGGAATTGCCGGGACTTGCATGCATTACAAATCGTTATTACGTGTGCACCCGTAATAATGATTTGTTTTGCATGTTTGTCTAGTTCTTCCTATCTTGCTATAATGTCCCCAAATTTTAAGTTTAAGTTCGGATTGTATCCTTGTGAATACATTGACTTATCAACGTTAATTAATTTCCTGAAACTTTCAAAGAGACATGCTTTAGCCTATAGGTAAACACTCACTTCAGGAATTCCCAGGAAAGCATACGGGTCCGTTTATTTGGATTTATACGAAATGCTTTCCTAGACAGAAAACCCAATGTACAGGTGTCACCCTTCCAGATTGCACGTGTCCTTTACTGGTCTCAAGAAATTAAGTTGTTGACGAGATTTTCAAGATTTTGAGAGTCTATGAGCATAAAACGTGTAGGAATTGTTGCAATTAATACGGATTAGGAAAGAGTATGAATATGGATGGGTAGTGTATTTGTTTGCATAAGTTTGTTTGCCAAATGTGTATGTAAAGTATGTATCATGTATCAAAGTCTTGTATGTGTATAAGTCTCATGTACCAAATTCGGGAAAATTCAAATAATACCTAACTACAAATAATTCATATAGCAATTTATCATTTAGCACACAACACATAGAAGGGAGTCCTAGGGTTATAGTCTAGGTCATTGTGTCTAATAACCTAATTCCCTATAACCATGGCTCTGATACCAATCTGTCACACCCCGACCGATGGCGGAATCATCGAGGCGGACATTAGAATGATTGTTCAAAAGCACATGGTAACTAAAGGTTGCATAATTCTTTAATTAAATTTAAGAACAACAAGATCCAAGTACAATACAATCCAAATAACCTAGTCTAGTTCAAAACATTGATTTATTTAACTAGCTCCATAGTCCTTAAGTGGAGAAATCTTCAGCAAATAGTCACATATCCAAACCTGAAACATTATTTAAATCAAGTGTCAACTAAAAAGTTGGTGAGTACATAGGTTTAGTAATTCCGGTAAATAATAGTGTAAATCGTTTTGCAACTCATTGTTTATCTTGTTAAACATAGTATATGATGTATCATTTATTTAATCACAATTCAAACCGATTTTGACGCGCTTGAACAGAGCACAACAGCTAAGTCCGGTATGTTTGAATATAGTTACCCACTATATCCGATATGATTGAATATAACACGCGGTTATATCCGAGTATGCAGTAATAAACACCCTAACCGGGTGGGCTGGTCAGGCACAATAGATCTATCAATATTACAGTTGGTTGTCTTGTGTTTAAATGTATGTACATCCAAAGAATAAGCATATAGTCTCATGTATAACACGTATAAACAATGTGAGTAGCATGTATAATGTTTCACCCCAAAATGTATGAAAATGTAAAATAGGGGCTATGTAACTCACCTTGCAAACGGGTATTTGTCCACGCGTGTAGGTGATAAGTATGTTGAAGTCTAGGCACAATGAAACCCTATGTAGATAAATGGGTATTATTGTATGTTTATATGTATGTGCGTATTCGTATTTAAATGAGTATAGGTTTTATAATAATATTTCTTAATATTTATTTGTATAAAATACGGTAAGAAAAGGATAATAGTTTTGTAAAGTTTTAACTTAGAAATATATATATATTGTAAAAATCTTATATTTTTAATTTAGTGTTTATTATGTATTTTATAAAAGTTTATGTTTATTTATTCATTTTTTTATCATTATTATATATTTTTTTGCAGGTTGAAACTATTTTAACAAATTTATAGAAAATATAGTATTTATTATTTTATAAAAATTTTGTGAGTTAAATAGGTATAAAAGAATTTTAATAGTTTCCGAATTAAACGAACGAGTAAACCGAACTGTTTTAGTCTTTATTGTATAAGAAGAATATTTAATTAAGTTAAAATAATTATATAAAATAAATAAACTGAAAACAGAAGTAAAAAAATTGGGCCGAAGGCCAACCGGTTTCGAACCCGCGACCTGAAGCTCAAACACACACACGCATAACCAGCCGGGCTACTGCCCATCGCTGGTTATGTGTGTATTGGATAAATTAAATACACAACAGACGGATTGGTCGCTGGTTCTCGGTGACCGGCAAACCGTGTCCGAGGACACTGGGTTTTCCCGGTAATCCTCGTGCGAATGCCGCGATTTCGATTCGAATTGCTTACCAGGGATAAATAGAAGACAGAGGAATCGATTCGAGACTCGAACCAAGTCGAAACGGGTCTGGTCGGCACAGTCTTTGAACTCGAAAATGTCACAAGCGGGGATCGATTTCTGAGTGGAATTAGCTCCTGTAATTCTGGTCACAGCTTCACTCAGGGTCGACGAAGGTGATGGAGTCCTCAATTTGGAGTGAGAGTGTGTGGACGGAGGGTAGCGAGCTCGTGCAGGGCCGACAATGGTCATTTATAGGCGAGCTTGATTCCTATGCTCAAACGTGCAATTGGACACGTCCTGACATTAGTATGGACGAGGAGAAACTAACCCGACATCCAACAGGCGTGGAGGTGGCCTGTCGGGCACAAATTTGGACATGGGTATCTCGGCCACCAACAGGATTGGTCAATTCTTATGTTGGGGGAACAAATTTGTCGAGGGGTCTTGTTCGCGTGGGAGAGACGAAGCCAGAGAAGGCTTTATCGGGTGTTGAGGTGCAGAGAAACAGCCTTGTCGGGCGTCGCCGGAAAGTCCCTTTACCCGTCGGACCGTCGGAGGGGGTGACCGAATAAACGAATTGCGAATTGACAGTTTTAGTCCCTGGAGTTTGGTTTGACTCGAATTAACCCTTAAAATAAATACGGATGGGTCCCTGAAGTTTAAATTGTCCAGAAACAGACCCTACGGTTAATTTCTGTTAAAACCTTTGAGTTTGACTTATTACAATACAACCCCTGAACTTTTTAATAAATAAATTAATTTAATTCCTTTTAAATCAAATTAATTTAAAAATGTTTTTATAAACTTATTTTATTATTATTTTATAAATAATAATCTTTATAAAAGTTATTAATCTTATTAAATTATGTTGTTTTATTAAATATGCAACTTTTTAAATGTAGAATTTTTATATAAAATTTTATATTAGTTTTTAAAATTTATAAAATTCTAATTAAATTAAATCCATAACATAGAATACCTATTTGTATAAAAACCAAATAAAATTCTTACACTTTATCTAAATAGAGAATGGTCACATGATAATTTTAATACAAGTACGAGAATAAAATTAAAAAAAATCCGAAACGTCACACAGTTAATCTTTTCTTTATAAGTATTTTCAATCTTTTTGAACTCAGATTTCATCTGATGAAACTCTTCATTTTGATCTATAAGGTTTTGGTTGTGCTTTCTATAACCCAAAACTTTATCAATACAGGCTTGAGAGCAAAGATGTTCAAATACCTGAGGTGGTATCTCTGTAGTGTCTGCCATTAGAGCTTGATTGCTGACTGGCAGTTCTTCATATTGAAAGCTCCAGTCGAACTCAGAAGTTCCAACAGTTGCACAGGCTGCAGTTTGGACTGGATGAGTAGCTTGATGCTGTTGTCTGGGTTGGGCTTGGTGAGCGTGTCTTGACTGAGAAGTGACTGGATTTGCTCTTGGTGCCTTGCATTCTCTAGCAAAGTGACCCAGTAGGTTACAGTTGTAACATCTGAGTTTGCTTTTATCCAAGCCAACTCTGGTGTTGGAGTTGTTGCTTGGAATGGGTCTTTCGGTTCTAGAGTAGAACCTCTTTGCTCTTATAGAGAGCATGGCATATGAGTGCTGTATGTCCATTTCTTCTAAATCATCTAGATGAAAGCATTCCAGATCCTCCTTGATAAAGGACATATTGTTTGAGCTTTCAGAAACAAAACCAGCAGAGGTTGATGTTTGAGGAGGAGCTTCTACGAGAAATGGTGAGCTGTTTGTTTAAGAGATTGGAGTTTGAGGCTGGGTGATGATGGGAGGATAGTAGTTACTTGAACTAGGACCCGAGTGTTCAGAATGGAGTGCAGAGGAGGTGGTGGTGGATGTTGAGGCTGTTTGGTAGCTTGAGCTTCTTTCTTTTGCCTGAATCATCTCTAGCTCATAGGTTTTTAACATTCCAAAGAGCTCAGTCATCTGGAGAGTCCTCAGATTCTCCATTCTTCTGATTGACACTGTGTAAAGTGTCCAGCAGCTTGGTAGAGACCTGATGAACTTCTTGAGAATATCTTCATTCTCTAGCTTCACCTTTGAGCACTGCAGCTCCCCTACAAGATAGGTAAATCTGTTGTATAAAACAGTTAGAGACTCACCTTCTTTCCAGACGAAGTTTTCATACTGCTGCTTCAGGATGTCTCTTCTGTTCTCTTTGACTTCCTCCGAGCCAGCGAACATTTTCTCAAGAGCTTCCCAGAGCTCTTTGGCAGTTTTGTAGCTTCTGAAGTTATGAAAAACTTCATTTGGAAGGCACATTTGGATAGCCCCTAGTGCCTTGAAGTCTACCTCCATCTTTTTTATATCCTCTTCTGAGTACTTGGAGGGATCCTTTGGAACTGATGGTCCTCCAGAGTCAGCAGATGCCACCATTGGAATGTAGGGTCCATCCCTGATGGATTTCCACATTCCGTACTCTTGATAGCAGAAAAAACTTTCCATGAGATTTTTCCACATGTCGTAGTCTTCTCCCGACACCAATCTTGGTGGTCGGTTGATGCTGCCGATGTCTTCAAACCCGTTGTTTTGTGCAATTTTTGTTCTTAGTGACTTGATGAAAGAGAGAGAGTTTAGAATAGAACCAGAAGTGATTAAACAAGTGTTAGTTTGTTTAATCTGAGCCAAAGCTCTGATACCACTTGTAGGATCGTGAAATTACAAGATGGTTCTGTTCTTAGTTGAGATTGGCGAAAACAATAACAACTACACAATTACAATCGAGTAGACAGAAAGAATACTGATAAGAACACTGTTGTATTAAGCTTTGAGAATAAACGATTACAAGTGAAAACTCTAATTCAAAAGCACACTTACAATGAAGTGTTTACACAGTATTTATACTAACTTAGAATCAAGATAGACCCTTGATTCTAAGGATCAGATCAAACACAGACCGTTGATCTTTTATATAAAAGCTAATTTTACACGTTAAAGCTAAACTAGCTAACTTTATTGAAGCGACTTCTTTATGCATCATTGCTTGCATGTCTAGAGAAGAGCATTGTTGTGTTTCATTGGTTGTGCCATTGAGGTTCCTTCTGCTTTGAGTGTGTCAGTTGCTTTTGCAGAAAGTTATCAGTGACGCTTGGCATGGATAGTCAGCTGCAACGATTTGTCTTCAAGGAACATAGCTATCAGCAGCAAGAATGAGAATGATGCTGCTGATAAGCCTATCAGCAGCAACATTGGTCTTCAGCAGATAAGGCTATCCGCAACAGATTTGTTCTTCAGCAGGAGAACAGGTATCCGCAGCAGATAAGCTTGTCCGCGGCAGTTTGTTGGTCAACAGCAAACTCTGAGATCAGCTGCATTTGTACTTAAAGAATTTTGTAGCCATCAGTCTTTGTTTCTACAGAAACTCCATAACTCTAACCTCTTCCAGAAATTTTCGACGTCCTCTTTTTCAGGTCGTTGAAATTTGCAACCACGTAAGCACTCGAACTACCTAATCCGTCTTTCAGAAGTAGGTCACGCGCGTCGGAAACTTCCATAACTAATTTCCGAATCCTTTTTGCCGCCGCTGCCGGCAGCGATGGTTGTTGCTCCGGCGTCATGGTGTCATTACTTGTCGACGTCCTTCATATGTTTATATTCATTTATTTATTTAGTTAAGATTTGCTTCATGTTAGTCTAGTTATAGTTTGTTTAGTTGTTTACTAATTAAAGGTGTATAGAATTTTGCAATGTTTTAAAAACTGGTTCAAACCGGAACCGGAACCGGAACTCGGTCACTAGTCCGGTAACTTTGAACCCGGTAAATTGGAAGAACGGTTTGTAACTTGAACCGTCGGTATTACCGTTAATACCAGGTTAGATCGTTGTACGGTTTTAGGCCGCTCGAATATTAAGTCAAACCGCATCTTCCTCGGATTGTGAACGTAATTGGAGTGTCTTTGATAGTATTCACACGGAAAAAAATTAGGTTGGAACATGATAGACTAAATGACCTTGTGTTTACTTATTATAACTTGCGTTTACAAAATAGATACGATATCTTAAATTTTTTAAATTTTTTTTATTACATCGTAATTTACTTTTTAAATGTTAACATTTGGGTAAATGTCTTTCTAGACTCAAATATGATAAGAGATCCTATGATCTGGTTGATTATAATGAGGATGACGATAATAGTGAATTTCATCTTTTAATCGACCGTGTTGATGCATTCAACACTCCATTAATGGCATAAAGTAAATGTACACTTTTATTTAAAAAAAAACTTTATTAAAAAATTGACTGTTATTGAATTATTTTTTGATTATGTATTAACTTTTAGATTATTTTTATTATAAAATCATGTATTTTTTTATTAAAATCAGTTATTCTAGCGAATTCTTTTTATAGTCTATGTTTCCAAAATTATTTATTTTCATTAAAAATAAGATGTTTCGTTTTACCCTAAATTAATTATTGTTAACGTACAATTTAACAAGTGTAAATACCGTTCACCAACCCTTTCTTTCAAATGTAATTATTGAGAGAATGAAAAAAATTGGTAAACAATTATTATTGTATGATAAAAATAAATATATTAATTTTGGAGTGGTGATTATGAATTAAAGTTATAAGTATGACTTTTAAAAACGTCCAAGATTAAATGTTTGGGAAGTATAATAGGGCAGTTGTTGATGGTGGTAGTGAAATCATGTAAACCATGCAACCTTCATGGCTACTTTTCTTCTATTTACTTGGTTTTCTTTCCTTTTTCAAACTAATTTTCACTTTCTTCAAATGGGTTTTCATTACTTTCTTCCGACCACCCAAAAACCTCAAGAATTACGGTTCATGGGCTCTGGTCACCGGAGCCACTGACGGAATTGGTAAAGCTTTTGCCTTTCAATTAGCCCAAAAGGGTCTTGACCTAATCTTGGTTAGTAGAAACCTAGATAAGCTTAAAGAAGTTTCCTATGAGATCTTATCGGTTCATCCAACCACCAACATCAAGACTTTTGCTGTGGATTTTTCTGGAGACGATGTGATGGCTAGAGTTCGGGGGATGCAGAAGGTGATTCTTGGTGAAAGTCTTGATGTTGGTATTTTGGTAAATAATGTAGGGGTGACTTATCCTGTTGCTAGCTTTTTTCATGAGGTTGAAGAAGATGTTTGGATGAAAGTGATGAAAGTGAACGTTAAAGGTACAAGTTTGGTAACAAAAGCTGTGATTGAAGGAATGATTGAGAGAAAGAGAGGTGCCATTGTTAATATTGGTTCTGGTGCCGCCATTGTTGTACCTTCACATCCTCTATATGCAATCTATGCTGCTACCAAAGCGTAAGTTAATTTAGATCTCTTTCTTTCCTTGTCTCTCCTACACTTTTGGTACTGTAAAGAGAGGAATAAAAGAGTCAATTGACAGGCACCGGGTACCAACGATATCAAGTAAAAACAGCTTAAACTGACAGGCGGCCTTCATGATGAGAAAATTAGTGGAAGCTTAATATGAGACTTTTGATAAAAAAAAAAAAGACTCAAGTGTTTACCATTTCACCACGGTTAATTTACATATTTATCTTAATAAAGAGTCGATTAGCATGTTCATTAGGAAAGTTTTTGCAAAGGACAAGCTAGGTTTTTATTTTCATAATTTTTTTTTTAAAAGGAGAACTTCATAAACACAAACTCGAGAGTCCTCAAAGTAAGGACAAAACGAGCAAAAACACCAAAATTACATCAATCCAACGGGGTGGTGGCGCAGTTTGCTAGCGCGTAGGTCTCATAGCTTCTGAGTTTATTTTCATAATTAATGGGGTTCACGACAATTTAGGTATTGTTTGAATGTTATAGATATGCGCATGAATAAGAAAAACAACTGGTTGGTAAAACCATAAATGTTGTGGGCCATTTGTAAAGTGACGTGGAAGATATGGCTGAGGGTCCGTGTTGATGTTAGGGTTGTGGTTAATATGACATTGATGGGCTTATGGTTTACTCCAATCACATGATAATGCATGGACCACATGCTTTAAAACAAGGGTAAAATTGTAATTATAACTTATTAAGACCAACATATATAGCTTTAATTATACTAAAATAATCTAAGTTTTAACTAAAAACAAATTACGTTGGCACTTTGATGCAATGATAGCCCTAAGACTTCTCATAGTGGAGGTCTTGGGTTCGAATCCTGGCAACAGTAAAAAAGGGGTCTGTGACCAGGTCAGAGGGTTTACCCAGTTGGAGGGGTTCATCTTGTGGTGGGCTGTCATGGATGTTCTAACTGTTATTCCGAGGAAACCTAATTATCATAAAATATCTATGTGTTGTCGTTCAAAAAAAATAAACTAAACACAAATTGATGTATATGGATTGAAAATAGGTACATTGATCAACTTTCAAGGTCTTTATACGTGGAGTACAAATCTTTTGGTATAGATATTCAGTGTCAGGTATTTATAATTCCTTTTTTTTTAAGAAATTCATGTTACTTCATATATATATCTATACTTTATAATAAACAAAGCTTTTGGTGGGAAACTTGTTACTTTTCTATTCATTCTTAACTTTTTTTTCTCACTTCTCTCTGTTATTAATTATACAATTTTTTTTAATTGTTTTTATAACTTTTGATTTTCCGGCTCTCTCTGCTATTAAATAATAATTATTTATATAATTATATTTATAAAATGTTTTTATTTAAAAAAAATATAGGTTTGTTTATAATTTTTTTTTATAAATTGAACATTTCTTTCATTATTTTTATAAAATACTTTAAAAAAACAACTATATAACGTTTTTAGAATTTATATTAAAAAAACTATGTAAGATGTTATAAATATGTAATATGTAAATATTTATTACTAAATATATATAACATTGCATTTATTCAACTCGTGTAATACACAGGGTTTCTAACCTCTATATATATATACTAGCTTAGACCCCGTGTAATACACACGGGGTGAAAAATATTAATACATAAATTTCTCAAATTTTATTTATGTATTTTACAGGTATAAAAATGTATTACTATACATATATTAAGGATAGAAAACAAAATTCAAAATATGTAAAAAAATACTATATAGTTTCAAAAATACGTCAACTACTATTTAATTTAATTTGACTTTCATTTACTATTGGATTGAAAATAAAAATTATATAATTAGGTTTCAAAGTTTTTTATAATAAAAGATAATTTAAAATAAATGTGTTTATTAGTGTAATTAATAATTTAGTAAAAGATATGGGTGCATTTAATAAGAGAGAGAGACGAGAAAAAAATTATGAGATTGAATATGGTGGTGACACGTGGCATGCAAAAACCTTTCTTTATTATATAGTATAGATATATATATATAGGACGGTTCCATTAATAAGTGGTTTTCGCTAATAAATCCTAAGAAGTGGGTTAAACGAACTCCGATTGAGCTCATTCCAACGTCGTTGGAACCGTCTCATCGAACCCTAACACGGACCCAAAAACCTAAACCCCCCTCCACCCGCACCCCTAAAAACCTAAACCCCCCTCCAACCACACCCCGAAAAACCTAAAACCAGCACCTCCACGCCCCAAAAACCTAAACCCCCCACCCCACCCCACCCCCCCCCTAAAAAAAACCTAAACCTAAACCCCTCACCCCCACCCCCTAAAAAAACCTAAACCGTAAAAGTTAAACCATAAAACGCAAACGTAAAATCTAAACCTTAAAAGCTAAACCCTAAAAGCTAAGATGGTAGAGTTCGACGAGACGGTTCTAACGCCGCTGAAATGAGCTCAATCGGAGTTCGTTTGATATCATTTTTTAAGGTTTTTGTCATTTATTTTATTTTATATAGAGTGTCACTTTTTATGTTTCATATTCATATCACGTAGATTGAAGACTTGTATTATATAATATATAATACTATGTTATACAATACATGTTTATAATACAACAAATCTTAATCTCTTTATACGTACATACATACTTACTTAACATAATATTCAAAGTCATTTTAACGGTTTGTATAATAAATTTGTGTTGTAAGGCTGTCGTCCGGTTAGCCGGCGGGAAGTTCTTTTATGTCATTTTGGGTCTTTTCTCAATCTTATTATGATTATCTTTTTGTTTTCACTTTTTCATTTTTTTCATAAGAGTTTTCATGTATTGTTCATTTTTATGTTATTTACACCTAAACTTTGTTTTTAGGTACCACTATATGTATCTACAAAAATGGCATCACAAGTTGCAATGGTCCAAAAATCATCTTTGTTTATACCAACAGCCGAAGAGTATGTAAAAGCCGCAATTCGACAAATTGGATATGAATCACGGTGCATGCCATATTGGGCTCACTCGACTCAATGGTTCCTTGCTTCTTTGTCTCCCGATTCTCTACTAGATGCATGGCGTCTTTCAATTGGTATTCAACGTAGGGGATAGAATCATAAGTATGGTATGAACGTTCATTTTGAACTTGTGTTGTTGTTTGGATCTTGTGATATTTCTTTCTAAATTACGTCTTTTAACTCAGGATTAGTCCTCTTGAAATGTGTCATGGTGTGCTATTGTCAATAAGTGGTTCAAATAATAATGCATAAATGAACGAATATGGATTTAGAAATTACGTTTTGTATGAGTCCTCTCGTATTAACTATTGCTGTGGATAAGTGGTCCATATAAATAGTACTTGTCGAATGCATCAATGAACGAAAATGGATTTTAGAAACTATATATGAGTGAATGAGTGCTCTCATGTTAATTGTTCAATAATATAATATCAAGCTTTTGTCATTAAGTGGTCCATAATACCACTTGTGCAGTATATAAGTAAACGAAAATGAATATAATAATTTATAGAGTAAAGTGCAATTTGTGTCCCGATGGTTTACTTCAATCTACATTTTGGATCCCTAAGTTTGAAATTTCGAGCTCTGAGTCCCTGTGGTTTCATTTTTTCTTCTATTGAGTCCCTGATGCTAACGCCCGTCACAGATCTGTTAGTGATAAAGGGTACATTCGTCATTTTGCTTGGCTTTTTGAGGGCAAATTCCTCATTACTCTTCCTTTTAACCCAATATCACATACCGTCCCTGTAATTACTCTTCCTTTTCACCCAATCCCCAAATTGAATGGCATTTTCGTCACAATTCTTAACCCCTACCGCCAATAACAAGCAGCAAGAAGACGACGAACAACAATCACGGTCGCAGGATCATCAAACATAATTAATAATCAAACAACAACATGAACTTACATCATTACAGCTAGCATTCCAGATGAACTCATTAAATCTTATGCTTGCTTGGAAGTTTCTTGATCCATTATACACTCCCAGCTGGTATCTTTATAACCATTTTGTAGCTCAATTTGACAACAATCATTTAACTTTTTCACATGGGTTTTTTCTTGTGTTCTTTCTCTAGCTCTTGCTCTTGCCTCCACCCTTGACCGTTCTCTTGAAAAGTTATTCTGAGATCCAGCTTTGCTTCTTTGTGTCGTCTTCTTCCCTTTTACATCCACAGATTTAAGTAGCGACTTCTTTGTTTGACCGTTTTCGTCATCTGAATTTACCTTAATGGTTTCCAAAAATTTCTGGCGGTGAGAATACTTTTGCTTCATCTTCATCCTCATCGTGAGGCGAGGTACGTGCCCCTCGACATCGTCTACTCAGCTACTTCTCCCTGTAGTGGATACTCGAATGTAATGTCTAAGAAAGTGAAAGCTAGGAAATTCCCCGTACTGGAGGACCATAACGACGCCGTTTCAGTGGATCCGAAGCCGACATCGCCGGTTATTCATTTTTACACCCGGAGTCGCCGTTTTAAGAGGACTAATAGTTTCCATGGCTGTTCTGGTTGTGATACCTTTCTTGCGAATTTGTAGGCAATGATGTTAGGGTTTTGGTCAATGATAGTAACAAGAAGAGGAAGATGAGCTAGGAGCTTGTTAATTTAAGGCTAGATTTAGTTTGTGTTGATACTTGATACTCCAAGGTTGAGAGGATCATGTCAGAATGCATCTCTGAGGATAAAATGGACATTTAACTTGTTTTCTAACACATATGTGACAGGCGTTAGTCTCAGGAACTCAATAGAACAAAAAATGGATGAGGGCTTTGGTCTGGAGGTATGGTGACCCCTCTATCTAACGGATGAGGGTTCGATCCCTACTATGGGGTTTACGTGTGGTTTAGATATAAAAATATATATATAATTTTTTTCATTCAAATGCAAACTTGAAACATGGGACTTCCAAAGAGTTGGGTCACCTACCATTTTTGGATATGGCTCGTAATGTTTTGGTGTCTGAATAATTGGATGTTTAAAGTTATTCTATTTTTGATAAACGAACATTTGTTTTCGTAATCACTTTCCATGCATTATTTAGTTATCAAAATCTAACAGACATATATATAGAGAGTTTAATAGAGATAATAAGTTGATCATCAATTCACCACTAAAGATCTCGGCTCTCTCTCATAATTCGTGAGTTCCAATCTCACCTAAAACATCCTTACGATACACCCTAAACGAGAACCGGATCATAATCAAGATCATGACGACTTTCCTCTCCAATGTTACTGGATTACCAGGACACGTTTAATTTTTAATCTTATTTTCCATTACATGTTAAAGAATTGATCAACAAAATCATTATCAAAACATCTTAAATATATTAAATGATTTCAAATTAAAAAAAAACAAATAAATCCAAACACCCACCCTCACCGTAAGCTATATGTTCAAAATTTATTTGGTATGTGGTAGTAAAATGAAATGAGCAAGGAATATGAATTCCTAGATAAAAAGATACCAATAACAAGCCTGAATGATCATTTTTATTGTACAACCAACACAAAAGTACAATGATTTTATATAATTACTATTACGCAGATAGTCTTAAAACTTGATAGTAATTGAGAAGACCACTAGACATATATCAATAATTCAAATGGTGAAATTTACATCTTGAGCTATGATTGTTTAATCTCTATAATTCATTTGCAAATTTGATATTAGAAACCAAGCAATCACTTTATAAGTTACAAAAGGGATACTATATATAGAATGGGATAAATTATAACATGTTTAGGTAAATATAATGTTATAACAAGTTTTAAAAAGGATATGAAATTATTTTTTGAATTTTTTTCTATTTTACACTAAACTTTAAAAAATCACCAAATACTAACTAAATTTAATTACTATATTCATTAAGCAGTTTCTATTTTTTTCTCAAAATAATAGAAAATGATCAAAATTTGTATTGTTTAGTAATAAAAAATAAACAACTTTAATAAAATAAAATAAGTAACTTATTATTATTCATATAATAACAAATAGCAAAGTCGGTGCCAGTCACATATTTCCTTTGTGACACCCGACATTTTCTGGTTAACTCCGTTAACACAAACTCCGTTATCTAAAACATTCATTCATGCATTACACTTGATTAGATTTAATTAAGTGTGTCGGTTATTACACAAACACTCACGTAACGGTAATTCGGTGAATTATCGAATCACGACTCTGTCCCCGAACTTTGGTGGTTAATCAAAATAATATTTCAAACAATTATTAATATATATTTAATATAAATTATGTGAAATTACGTGTTATGTGATTTTATACTTAATTTGTGAACTTTCGTGAAATCGCGTACGTTTACGCGTAACTGCATGATTTTATTTGCATTTGTAATTTTTATAAAAAGGTTTTTATAAAAATAATTAGTAGAAACTATTTTTAATTAGTTAGAATTAATTAAATCATTTTAAATGAATAGACAGGTCTCCTAACTTGTTTTAAACCCATTCTAAAGCTCATGGATGGAGTATTTAAAGAACTTTTCAAAACCCTAACTCCATTCCATTCAATTTTTTTGAAAATCTCAACCCCCACACCCCCTTTGAATTGATTTAATTTTCATCACTCTCAAACAATCATCAAATCAAGTTCCAAAGTTCGATCGTTGGTGTTTTCGATCAATCTGAGTACCAATTATCTCCATTAACGCAACAAGTAAGATTTTTATGCATGATTATATATATATTTCGAAAATCAGGTTTCATAAAACCATAGTTTCATCCAAACAATGTTCTTTGATCAATAAAGATGCAAACTTTAATGATAATCGAGTCCTGTTATGATATTTGTTAGTTTTGATGTGTTTGTAAAACCCTAGATGCATAAAACCGAGGGTTACTATTTAGGGAAACTTTATTGATATTCTAGATTGCATATTAGACATGATGGATGTGATATTATGATGTTTATAGGATAGTTGATGCATGATTATGTGATTGGTGAAATTAGATTTTGTATACCTAGCCCGGTTTTGTAGGGTTTCTAAATAAGGAAACTTTAATTGTCAAGAATGTTAATAGCTTACTATTTAGATATGCATGTTGTTATATGATGATAGTTATATGCTAGTTAGGACATAATAACATGTTATGAAGCATTAGATCTTAGAAATCACGAATAGCGTTCATAGCTTACTATAAATGGAAACTTTCTATGTGTTATCAATTTGAATGTGAATTCTAAACATGTGTTATGCAACGTGATGATTTCTTATGTGTTATGACAAACATAGAAACATGCTAGGAACCCTAAATCATGGAAATTGTAATGTATGCCTAACTTACTTAAAAGGAAACCCTAATTTGGAAGGTGAACCACATGTTGAGTTCTAGGCGTATGGTATGTGATGTGATGACCTAGGATATGTTAGACTGATCTGATTAATATGTTAGTAATGATAGTTTCCAGGAAACGTGAATCTTGATCATACCTGCTAAATATGGAAACTTGCTAATTATGAAAACTTACTAATTATGGAAACTTACTAAATATGGAAACTTGCTAATTATGGAAACTTACTAAATATGGAAACTTACTAAATATGGAAACTTGCTATATGTGGTAACTGTGCTAGCATACTAGAAAAATAAGGAGTTGTTGTTACCTGTATGATCTTATATGTATAATATGATAGTATTATACTAATAAAACATTAATTCATACAATGAGTCACCAACGGGTCGTCTGGTCAAACTTGGTCAAACATGAGCCAAACTTGTAAACTCTTTTCAAAACACATGAACAATGGGATTGTTTGGATGCAAAGGGTCTTACGAACCAACACAAACACACACTCATAAACTTATGAAATATAGGTAGCCGTTAGCGGGTCACCTGTCTTTCACTTGTCATTCTAGTACATACTCTGAGGTGAGTTTCACGGCCCCTCTATTTTACTTACTTCTGTTTTGGGGGAGAAAGCATGCACACAAACATTTTGGATTATGTATTACTCTTATATCACTTGCGTACTATAGTGCAAACACACCACGAAAGTCCTTACATCTCGAACCGTTAGTATTGGAACATAGCGAGATAATTTTGAGTAGTACTACTGGGTTTGACAAACCCCACCCACGTTAGTCGCGCTAACACGACTGGAGGTCGAGCTGGTGTAATATTGACGTAAACACATTGCCATTGTTTTGGTGGACATGGCGGAAGGCAAACAAATAAACAAACCAAATAGTCAGCTTCGTTTGCGAAACACTATATTGTAGCATGAACATAGACTAGCTATCTTTTGATATACGTTAGTTACATTATCTGGCAAACATCGAACATTTATTTACTTGCAAACATGTGAACTCACCAACCATTGTGTTGACACTTTAAGCATGTCTTTCTCAGGTCGCTAAGGTACACATCAGGAATATGATGCATCCGAGTTTGCATGACTTGCATTGAACATGTTTTCTTACATTAACTACTTTGGTTTTGGGCGCCTTGTTTTGCGCATTTGGTTATTCTTGCACTTGGTTTTTATTTACGCTTCCGCAATATTTTCAAACTTACTGGTATTGCTTCATGATTATGAGCAACACTGGTATTTTTAAACTCATATAGTGCTCATTCAATATAACTAATGAAAATGATCCTGGTTTGTCACGTGCCTCGCTGTATAACCCTGCAGGTGGATTTTGAGGGTGTGACAGATTGGTATCAGATCCAATGGTTGTAGCGAACTAGGTTTGCATTAGTAGTAGACTTAGACTATAACCACGCACATTGCCTAACGAATGCATGCACACCCACCCGAGTAGTCCCGCTCCCAAGCCAAGATACATCCTCTAGCAGACTCACCTGCAAAACAATCTAACGTACATACAAAGTCAGCTACGCTGAGTGAGTTCTAATAGTTTAATTTAAACAAAAGCCAATTCGTCTCATTTATTGTTTATCTCTACTCAAGGCCCTCTGGTCATAAGAAAATAGTTTTATAAATTGTCCTCAAAAGATAACCCTGTTATCTTACAATATCCCGGAGGATTTACCACCCCAGACTCAACCCACCATTTTAACTTAGTAAGTCTCTCCAACATAGATCGAGCTTACTACTCTGATAACACATAATCTACTATACATATATTAACCATTCACTGGTTAACTCAACCAATCTCTAGACACTGGCTTAACCAGCCCTAACCCAGACTCTTACAACTCAATTGACACAACACCTGTACACAATGTACTCATCCCGACACAACGATCAATCTAACTCGACACACCACATTGATTTCATCTATTTATTACATCAATATCATCTCATACACAGTATATATAACTCAACACTTGTATGCAATTTAACACATATATATGCACACAAAAACATACCTCGTCACTACGCCCTCGTCAGGGCGTTCGTCACACCTTGAGCTCATCACTGTCCTGTTGGACATCGTCACCTTTGGTGACCTCCCGAATGACCTCGTCCTTCACAAATCCCGTTTTCCATGTCATAAAGATGACGATTCAAACACATCACTCGCCGTGCCACAAGGACAACAACATACAAACACACAAGTCAATTATAAACATGTATAACCTCATAACATTATACTCTATGTACATGACTCATTAACTGCACCTGCACTTCACACATAGCACTAGGATAAGGTACCCTACACGTATTCATAAGCGTTTAGATTATATCCTGACTCACCCCTACTAACTCATAACACAATACGCTGCTAATATAGCAACACACATGCAAATACTATGTCTCATTATCTAAGCACATACCACGTACATGCACACCATGTGACACCTCCTACTCGTACCCGTACGACCTGTAAATACAATCCCTCCTCACCCCTATTAGGTCACTATACGACCCACGACCATATACCTGTCACACCCCGGCCGGCGGCGGATTATACGCCGGGGCTAACGCGGTTGTTCATAAGCACATGATTGACTATTAAATGCGTTACTATAATTAATCATCAAAATTAAGTATTCTTTACAAAGGGAAATTGAAACATATAGTTCATAACATGACAAAACTTAAATTATTTATTGCTAGGTCCATGTCCCTATGTGATCAAGCAATGTCCTCAAACAGGGGCACCTGAAACATGTAAGTAAATGTCAACTACAAGTAGTTGGTGAGTAACATAGGTTTTGACACCAAACAAAAGTTAAGTAAAAGAATTTGAAATTCAATATGTTCAAAGCATAACTATGGCATATATGTGAAAACATACAAGGTTCCAAGCGTACAATTCAATCCGTAGTAAATGGAAAACTGGTAAGTACAATCTCACTGATTGTGTTTTAGAAAAATAGTAATATGGTACACACAAAACCCGCCAAGGTTCGTGTTAACTGGAATCGGATTCCCCTATAAATGATCATGTTAGGTACTACCTTAGGCCTGGGTAGCAGGTTAATGAATGTACTAGTATGAATACATGTAATGGTCACCAAGCAGTTTAAGACATAAAGCACGTAGTAAATAGCATGAGAACATTGGTATTGAATTTGGTAAGTAAAGTATGTAAACATGTTCCACCCCGAGTATTTGTAAATAATAGTAAAAAGAAAGGGGGCTATGAAACTCACATTGTAATATGTAGCTTGGAAATCACACGACCAAGTTGTTGCACAAGTGTTTAGCTAACCACAAGGTTAACCTATGATTTTAATAGTATATTTGTATCATTGATGGATTCAATTGATCAAAAGGAATCCTAGGGTAAAAGGGATGGATGTGGATGTTCTTGTTTATGTAAGAAATGTTTGTTTGAGTTTCGAGAGGTACTTTTAAGAATCCTTATTTAAAAAATATAAGTGTATGAGTGAATGGTTCCGTTTTATAAACATTTAGATAAACGTATGTACGAATAACTAATTAGTGCTCTTTGTTTACAAACAAATAATTGAATAAATAAATTTACTCTTATTTGTAAATTAATAAATAAATAAATAAGTGAATGAATAATAATTAACTTCATAAATAAATAATATCCCTTATTTATTTAGTTATAATTCTAAAAAAAACACGTATATAAGTCTTGATCAATTTAATAAATAATCGAGTCATAATTTTATTATTTAAGAATATGATTTTGTACTAACAATTATACATATAGATATATATATATATATATATATATATATATATATATATAGAGGAAGGTAATGACAATTTAAATAAATGAATCTAAATAATAATCTAATTAGTCAATAATATAAAATTATTTTGTTAAGATAATTATATAAATTAATTTAAAGTTTTGTTAGATTTTTACCCTAATAATGAATAATAAACTGGGTTTCTTGAAAGTTTAAATAATTCAATTTTATAAAACAGATCTGAGTTTCAAAAAAAAAAAAAAAAATTTTATAGGTTGATTTAAGGCTGGAAAATGGTAAAAAAAATAAATGGGGCTGCCCGGTTCGAACCCGAGTCTACCCTGGAGGGGTTAAACGAGTTACCAAGAGATCTGGGCTAAAAGCCATGCTAGAAACAGGTTTCTTAATTACTTATCAAACAAACCCATATTCATCTTCTTCCTTAAATCGACCGGCCCCATACCTTAACCCCAAATCGATCCGATCGGTCCCCGATTGGCCACGAAACCATGGGGCTTTCATTCCTTGGATCAAAACGAGTTCAATGGTATAAATTTTACCAAAGTTGGATGTGAATCGAGGGAGAACGACATGGGAGACGGGTTCGGCCATTCTTGAGCTTGACAGGGCAATTGAGATGGAATGCGAGGTGAAAGAGTGTTTAGGAAGTTCGTAGTAGGTGTCGTGTAGGTTTGGAACCAGGTTTTATAGACCAATTCCTAGTATAACTCCCGAATTGATGTGAGATCGTGGTTGGGGACGGTTTCGAGCCGTTTGGGTTCAATTCATTGAATTCTGGTGTAATGAACTCGTTATGGATGATTAGAACGGCCGCAAGATGGATTATTCCAGTTTGAATGGAGCTAAACACACGAATTTATAGGTTTCGTAACTGAATTTGTGAAGGAATCGCCTCCTTTGACTTTCCTGAGTCAAAATTGGTAAAGGGGAAGGTTCAAGGTCCAAATAAGGGGTTTATGTGAGCTTGAAAGGTTCAAATGCAATATCAATGGAGTTCAATGGCAAATAGAGAGAGTCCATGTGTCATACAAGGGGTTCAAGACCTTCTTTATTTGATTTTTTTTTTAAATAGTTTCAAAAAAAAAAATTAAGCATTATATAAAATTTATAAAGGGAAAGTTTCATTTTTCTTACAAAATTACAACTTTAATATACATACATTTACATATATATAATTTATGATTAAGTACATTTAAAAAATGTAATTACTTGATTCATAGGTTTTATATTTTATTTGTTATAAAATATATATATGTATCCATGTTGATATGTAAATACGTGTATATATTTATGAATAAATACATTTATGAAAGTGTAACTATATGATTAGAATAAATGCATAGATAATAAAAGGGTTTAAATCCATACTCAATGGTTCATAAATTTCACTTTTGGTTTATTTATTATGACAAAATGTATTTTTATGGTAGAGTTAAAATATGTCATTGCATGAATGAAAATCTTGAACTGAAGTATTTGTAAGCATAGGTTATGTGACACAATGTATTGGACTAAAGTGAAATAAAATAAAAAAATATGGCCGGAGAATTTATGGATGTTACAGTATCCCCATGTTGAGGAAATTTCATCCCGAAATTCAACTGTTCGAGGCTACTGATCAGGCAAAGGATGTGAGTTTGGATTCTCAGTGATCTTTGATTATTGGTTTGAGGAGTATAATTAATGACAGGGTTTAGGTTTGTTACTTAGGGTCAGGTCAGGTCAGGTCAGGCATGGATGGTGGTAGTGGATTTTTGTTTGGGTGGAAATAAGGAGAAGATTGTCCTAATATGATTTTGGACTCAAATGATGGGATGCATCACTTGTAACGAGGATGATGGAAATTTTAAGATCTAAACTTGTTTAGGATATAGTTTAACATGCTCGAGTAATGTCACTGGATAAGGATTTTACAACTGTTGGTCAAGGTCAAAGTAATGGGAAACCCTACATGAATACGGACAACGTTACTTCTGACAACATGACAGGAGCACTTATATAAAGGATGTACCAACGGTATATCTATTGTGCCCTTATCATATCTCATTAGTTTCATTACTGTATATCACCATAGGTTTTATGTCATCACAAACGACAGAATTTACTATGTTTTCCATGCGCTGACATTTATAATTACGTGTGCACCCGTAATTACTCAAATCGTCGTGTGGTCCGTATAGATCATTCTATTGTGTATGGGTACAGGGGGGAACACCCCAAAAAAGAAAAAAAAGAAAAGAAAAAAAAAGCATTTAGTTTATTATTGTTTTCATGTATCAGTTGCTAACAAGTGACTATGTCTCTAGGTGGTAAAGTCAGTCTGGAAGTAAGGTTAACAGTGTGGCACAACCCCATACATGGGTGTCCTGAGTAGATGGCATATCCCTCTAGATTAACCATAAAGTTGATAGCTCTCTCGTGTATGAGCAAGAATACATCAAACCCCGAGTAACTCAAAGTTTATGGCTCCCTCGCGTTTGAACAAGAATACGTCAAACCCCGAGTAGCTCAAGTTTATGGCTATCAATTTTCATGGATAAAGTTAAATTACAAACAATGTAAATAGTCTAGTTTCGTGTGTAATGTAAATACTCAAGTTTCATGTATAACGTAAATGATCTAGTATCATGCATAGTGCAAACAACCAAGTATCATGTATCATGTGAACATGCTAGTATCATGTATATTGCGAACAAGTAAGTTTCAAGTATGAGGTAAACAATCTAATATTATGCATATTGTAAACAACCAAGTTCTGTCTGTAATGTGATTAATCTAGTATCGTGTATAGTGCAAGAAATCAAGTTTCATGTATAACGTGGTCAATCGGGTTGTGTGTATAATGTAAACAATTTAGTCTCAAGTATCTTATGAACGTTCATATGTAAATAATTGAACCTCATGAGTAACGTAAACTATCGAACCTTATCGGTGATCGAGTGCTGTGGACAAGCGTGTTGTGTAATGTAGGTAATTAGGTTTCAAGTTTTCAATTTTGTTGATGGATGATTAACGTCTGTGCGAGATGATTCATCTTTTCGAAGTGGCTAGTAAGTTCATACATTTTTTAAGGTGTAAGGTGATGAGAAATTTTTGCAGGTATTTAGAATAATACACACACGAATAACTGATTTGAGCTTTTTGTTTGTAAATGATAAGTAATTGAAATTTATCCTTGTTTGTAACTTAATAAGTGAAAGTAATAGGTTGAATAACTAGGTAATTGGATAAATAAAACCTCTTTTTTTTATTTAGTTATCATAAAGAGAATGTTTCGAACGAAAATAATTGTCAAATTATTTCGTAATCAGGCCAAGAATTTAAAAGTAACGAATTAAGAGGCCTTAATGAAATAATTAATCGAGTTAAACGTTTTTATAAAACAAATTGCATTAAGTTTCTTCATAAGGTAAAGTGGTTTGTAAATAATTTATAATAAAATTTATAAATCAAGGGCTTGATAAAGGTTTTGTTTGAACAAAATAACTACGTTAGTCAAATCAGAAAATAGCAAAATCATTAGTTTACGAAGGATGTTTAGATGTCAATCATTAAGGAGAGTCAAAAATATTAACATTTATATTTGGGTACAGGACATGGGTTTCAATTTAAGTTTTTTTTGGCAACGCGAAATAGAATGTCCGGCTAACATCTCAGATGGTTTTCCACCAGGAAACAAATGAGCGCCAAGACGAACATCGTTGTGGTTATTCGTATTACAAATTGAGCTTCAGCCCTAGTTATTTCCGTATGTGCATCAAGTATTCCCTGGTCTCCATTCCTTGCCACAGAAACTCTGCGGTCCTTACATATAGGTCAGCGGTATCAGCTGGAACTCCTATTGTACTGGCAAGTCCCATAACTTGTCTTGCTCTTGGTTCTGGATGGTATAGGTGCTATATTGGGGTTTCTTAGAGGAGGTGATTCAGCTGCTCGGAGTCTCAAGCCTGCTCCTAAGCCAATCTGCTTTGCGGTCAAACATGGATCTGGCAGCTAGTCGTGTCGGTGACTGGTTGTCTAGTGATGGGGACACAAAGTCTTCATCTTGTGTTGACTCTGCTTCGGGGTGACTCTCAGGGGAGTGAGTAGGGTAAGAGACTACGCCTAGTACGAAAAGGTCGTAAGTGTATTGATAAGGGTTAAAGGTGTTTATGAGTTTAGAATTTGACTAATCATAACACCGAGTTCTTATAATAATATATCGGGGGTAACACTTGACCTATAAGTAGTGTATACACGAAAAGGATTCCCAGGGAAGAGAGGTGGGTCACAAGGGACACGTACTGAAGTACTCAGTCTTTCCTTAGTCAGAACTTTTCATGGACTTACACCCACTCTTCCAGCCATCATGTAATATTAACATTATTATCCGAACTCATGGTTATGATGAGAATCATTAAGGATCTTGTGGCTCAAAGGTGTGTTTCATCTATTCAACCAGCTTCCTCTCCTCGGATGGTAAGGTCTAAGGGTTTAAATCCTTTGCAAATGATAATAAGGGTGATAAAATTTTCAAGGCATCAGGATGAAGAGTGTAGTTGACTTAGATATGATTAAGCGTAAGAGTCAAATAGGAGTTTTAGACTTATGTAACAAATCATAATAATTAAATGAATGATATTTAGGTTGTATTCATTTGGGGTATAACCCAATGGATACTGTGACAAATCAAAGTGACTTGAGTTCTTATACTTTTCAAGAAGACATGCTTTAGCCTATAAGTGGACACTCACTTCGGGAATTCCTAGGAAAGCATACAGATCCTTCAGTTGATTTGGATTTATATGAAATGCTTTCCTAGACAAAAGACCCAAGGTACAGGCATCCACCCTTCCAGATTGCATATGTTCCCTACTAGTTTTCAGAACCCAGAACTTTGACGTGATTTTAAAATTTTAAATTGGCATTGGGTCTAGGAGTTTGAATCTTTCCATAAGTGACGTGTGATGATGTGTAAAGATGTAGGTGTGTATGGCAAACTTAGGATAGCATTTAGTGATATCGAATAGGTATTGTGCAAACAATTTAAATAGTGTAGCAAATAAGGTATCATAGGAGTAGTAGTTTTTATCAAGTAACATAGCACAGGAGATAATTTGTGTAATACACTATATAATATGTAGGATGATTATACCAAGGTATCCTAGGGTTATAAACCATAGACTAAGAATATGCTTCAAATAATCCATGTAGTTTCAAATAGTTTCATGTAGTCCTTAGAATGTTGTACTCCATTTAATTGCATCATGTAAGCAGAGGCAGATAGATGTAGGTAAGTATGTTTATAAATGAGTATAGAGTGGAGTTCCTAATAAGAGACACGAGTTAAACTCATGTTTGGGGACTCCTAGGTTATAATTCTAAAAAAAAACATGTATATAAGTCTTGATCAATTTAATAAATAATCGAGTCATAATTTTATTATTTAAGAATATGATTTTGTACTAACAATTATACATATAGATATATATATATATATATATATATATATATATATATATATATATAGAGGAAGGTAATGACAATTTAAATAAATGAATCTAAATAATAATCTAATTAGTCAATAATATAAAATTATTTTGTTAAGATAATTATATAAATTAATTTAAAGTTTTGTTAGATTTTTACCCTAATAATGAATAATAAACTGGGTTTCTTGAAAGTTTAAATAATTCAATTTTATAAAACAGATCTGAGTTTCAAAAAAAAAATAATTTTTTTATAGGTTGATTTAAGGCTGGAAAATGGTAAAAAAAATAAATGGGGCTGCCCGGTTCGAACCCGAGTCTGCCCTGGAGGGGTTAAACGAGTTACCAAGAGATCTGGGCTAAAAGCCATGCTAGAAACAGGTTTCTTAATTACTTATCAAACAAACCCACATTCATCTTCTTCCTTAAATCGACCGGGCCCATACCCTAACCCCAAATCGATCCGATCGGTCCCCGATTGGCCACGAAACCATGGGGCTTTCATTTCTTGGATCAAAACGAGTTCAATGGTATAAATTTTACCTGAGTTGGATGTGAATCGAGGGAGAACGACATGGGAGACGGGTTCGGCCATTCTTGAGCTTGACAGGGCAATTGAGATGGAATGCGAGGTGAAAGAGTGTTTAGGAAGTTCGTAGTAGGTGTCGTGTAGGTGCGGAACCAGGTTTTATAGACCAATTCCTAGTATAACTCCCGAATTGATGTGAGATCGTGGTTGGGGACGGTTTCGAGCCGTTTGGGTTCAATTCATTGAATTCTGGTGTAATGAACTCGTTATGGATGATTAGAACGGCCGCAAGATGGATTATTCCAGTTTGAATGGAGTTAAACACACGAATTTATAGGTTTCGTAACTGAATTTGTGAAGGAATCGCCTCCTTTGACTTTCCTGAGTCAAAATTGTTAAAGGGGAAGGTTCAAGGTCCAAATAAGGGGTTTATGTGAGCTTGAAAGGTTCAAATGCAATATCAATGGAGTTCAATGGCAAATAGAGAGAGTCCATGTGTCATACAAGGGGTTCAAGACCTTCTTTATTTGATTTTTTTTTAAATAGTTTCAAAAAAAAAAAAATAGCATTATATAAAATTTATAAAGGGAAAGTTTCATTTTTCTTACAAATTTACAACTTTAATATACATACATTTACATATATATAATTTATGATTAAGTACATTTAAAAAATGTAATTACTTGATTCATAGGTTTTATATTTTATTTGTTTTAAAATATATATATGTATCCATGTTGATATGTAAATACGTGTATATATTTATGAATAAATACATTTATGAAAGTGTAACTATATGATTAGAATAAATGCATAGATAATAAAAGGGTTTAAATCCATACTCAATGGTTCATAAATTTCACTTTTGGTTTATTTATTATGACAAAATGTATTTTTATGGTAGAGTTAAAATATGTCATTGCATGAATGAAAATCTTGAACTGAAGTATTTGTAAGCATAGGTTATGTGACACAATGTATTGGACTAAAGTGAAATAAAATAAAAAAATATGGCCGGAGAATTTATGGATGTTACAATACCCACCTTTAATCTGCACATCTTAAGGAAAACACAGTCCCTTAGGCCCATACTTGAATACTTAAATTCGTAAACTCATCGGGTTAGACCCCAAAGCTCGTTACACATTTAATGTAAATAAACACGTCTTGAAAGTATGTTCGATAGCCGCAAAACATTAAAAATCATTTAAAGAGGGGGATTAGAAACTCACCGGTTACGCTGAGTCTTAGTCCTTGCTCTACAACTTGTCCGATCACGCACGAGACCCAAACCTGCCAAACGCATGATCACGTGATCAGAATGCTTTCTACACATACGTTGGATAACAGGTAACACTATAATAAATCCCTGAGCCCCATCTGTTGTCAACCCAACTTCATGAAACCCTAATCTCAAGCCATCTTCGAACTGGATCGTCCTCGACCCGTTAGAAGTCCTAAACTTAAACCGGGTTCTCATGCATGCACATGCAACACATGCAACAACCCTAATCGGGTGTTGTCCGCCCCCATTCTCCTCCCGTCCATTGCCATGAACCATCACCACCAACTGACACCAACTCATATCCCCCGCCGTGCACCCTTGTAGGGCCCCGTCACCTAAAGTCACCCTCATCCGTCCGTCGTTCCTTAAGCTGCGAGAAACCTTAGCCGGCTCCTCCCGTCCTCCGTCTCCATTGCGTGTGCCACCATGAACCACTCCCCTAGCACTGCCACCTTTCAATACCATCACCGAGCCGCCGTGATTGAGCACCACCGAAGCCACCACGATTGTCGTGGTCGGTTGCTCTTCACCCTAACCCGAGCCGTACCCTACAGCGGTCACGACCCCAAGACCGTCCTTCACTGCCCGTCGCTGCCTACCGCCTTTGCACCCCAGCCGGTAGCCACCACCATTACCGGTTACCATGCACACCGACCATCTACACACCCCTGTCGCTACCGTTAAGAGCATTGAAGCCAAAAACCCTACTCGGAAACCCCCTCCATACAAGAAACGACATAAAACGTAACAAATAAAACGAACAAGAACTACCTTACGCGTAATGGGCTTCCCTTCGCTAGACGCTGTCGTAGGGCCACCGTCACGCCACCGCCTTTGGCTTCCTCCTCCCTTGCGTCTCTCTCTTCTGTCGTAAAGCACACACCTAGGCCGAATGGCCTAGGGTTTGTGTTTAAATTGTTTTTAAACCACTGTGGTTTACACTCTAGTCCCTGGTTTCCCCGTTCGTACGTTTTCGATCCCAATCGTTCTATTAGTGGCAAACCGGGTCCTCTTAGTTTCCATAATAGGGTTTTATGTGAAAATCTTTATAACCCAATCCATTTAAAAGAGACTCGGTTAACTCATCGACCCGACCCGTTAGCCTATGAACTTCAGGATGTTACAAGTCTACCCCCCTTAAAAGAGGATTCGTCCTCGAATCCTGCGTCGGCACAAACCAACACAACTCATCCTTTCCATTCGTACTCGTGCACCAAATTCATTCGGTGTCAAGTATTCACCTTCACGTTATTCGGTTTCATAACTTTGCTTTTCAATACGACCACTCTCCTTGGGTTTCAGAGAAGTCTTCTCTGTTGTCCCCTTTCAACCTTGGAACTCGTAGGTCTCACCTACACATTCTTTCGTCTCTCGTCTATCCAGCCATTAGTAAAACGGCTGCATCCACCACTATTGTTATCCTGGCACTTGCTAGAAGTTGCCTTTCATGACTGCCTTAATCACTAACTATTCCACGAAGGTTTTCATTGCCCTCGACAATACACTTTCGCTCTTAATGTTCCTAACATAGTTGTACGTAGTATCTCTAGTACTTCGTAGCACAACATTGCCAATTATCCACTCACCTGTCACATTCCATTCCAGTTCACGGGCACCATTTCCCTTGCCCCTTGTATAACCCTAATGATCTCATCATTCCGACGGTCATCCTCCCAAGTAGGATTCATACCTTGATCGTCATCCCATGATGATTTCCCAAACTCAATTCCACCGCCTACTCGTAAGAGTATTATTTCTGCTCTTCTCCGATGATCTTCAGGAGCTTGGGCAAAGCTACACTGGTCTCCACCAAATTTCTTTATCATGGTATCTATTTACTTTATTATCTCGCATTCAATACATCCGTTAAGTACGTACACACACCCAACACTAGGGTCATCCTCATTAGCTCTCGATGTTTCACAAAGCTCACTAACCTCCGTCATGTCTGCTTCAACATCCCAACACTTGTTTTACTTGAATGCTCCACAGGATCTCACCTTAAGCTCGTCTTACACTTACCAGCATAGGCATCTCCTTCCCAGTCACTTATGTGCAATCTTGCAGTTACCCCTCCTGGGTTTTACTTTCCTCGTTGTTGCTCTACCATTTGCATGCGATCACCGACCGTGTCTCATTTACCACGTATGAACATTAAGTCCGTCTGCTCACAAGCCTCAGCTATCCGTTTCCTGGACCAGGGAAACATCCCTATTCCTCTGGTATCTCACCTCGACCGAATTTTTTTTTCATATGGAACGTGTTCCATGAAGGTCCTTCGTCACCTTGTTAACTCTGTGCTGAAATCTTCAGCGTCATCACCTTGATCTCATCATAAACATTTCTCGTCAAGCGTCCACGTAAACGCTTTCATCGTCTACTCTCACAGCCCAGCCCATTGGCTTCGTGCTCCGAATCCCCGAGATATAAGCATAGGCATCTCATAAGAGCACCTCACCGATCGTCTAGAAAGACGTCAAAACTTATGGCACCACCTCGATGTATCAATGTCGAGAAAATCATCAAGATAAAAATACTATAATTGAGCACATTAACCACCCGTCCTATGCACGACTAAGCGTGTACTACAAGGACACACCCCGACTCACATAACTACAGAACACACATTGTTCTACATATGTACTAGTAACTCAACCTTCTAACTCGCACAAACTGCACATACACAACTAGTTAGATCTGAGTAATTCTACATACATACAATATGACCTCGTCATTTATAGACACACAAACTCAAGAACCTTATCTCTTACTCACTATAATGGTGGCCCTTGCCACACGTCATCATATACTCACACAGAGTTTACTCGGTCATACCCATACTTTAAGATGACACACTACTCAGTCTAGATACAAAACATCCCTGAATATTCATACACACAAGATATAAAAATATCTTATTTCCCCCACAGGATCTGGTCCTGAACAAGCATACCTAGACATAAGGTATGTAGCTACAATTTCCCACAGGACCTCGTCCTGAACAGTTACACCATGTGCAACACACCCCTTACACTTCAAACATCACCTAAACATAACACATAGGTGACACTACCTTAAGACCATAGACACACAAATAATCAAAACTCAGATCTACACAGGTCTATTCATGCAGTCTAATCAACCAAGCTTTAGAACCACATCAAAGATTGCATTTAGGCGAGATCACGGGATTGATGCAGCAAGGGAATCAAGCCGACCGTAAGCTAAAGGTGCTAACTGTGAGTTTAGGCGAGACTGATACTGTGCCCAAGCCAACCGAGTCAAATATGCATCTGGCACACTGATGTAGTGCAAAGTACACATCTTTATTATATTGTTTTAGTGCGTTTTTTGTTAGTTTTGTCTTTGTTTTGAGTCATTTTTGTTTCGTATTGAGTCTATGTTATGTTTACAGGTGCTCGTAATGAATACAAGTGAATACGTGAAGAAATCGAGCAAGAGAATGAAAGCCCAAGGATCAAAAGTGAAAAATGTGAAAAATCAGTATCTCGCGGTACGCGAGAAGCCCAGAAGAAAAGTCTCTTGCTCACGTAAACTCAGAGAGGAGCCCGACTATTTTGGCCCTCGCGGTACGCGAATGGCTGGACCATGTTCTCTCGCGGTACGCGAGAGACCTCTTTTCCACAAAACCCTAGAATTTGAAATTAAATAGAATTCTTATGCCATATTCAAGGGGTTCGATTTTTATCCATCCAGAGAGAGTTCTAGGGCGATTTTGGGTGATTTGAGGTCAAGTGGAGTTAAAGTTTGAAGCTTTTGAATCCGGGTTCGTTGTTTAAGCGTTCTAGGTGTTAAAGATTCGATTTTTATCTTCGTTTGCTTTGTTTGAAACCATGAATCTTGTTTATTACTTCTGCTTTAGCTGTTTAAGCATGATCCTAGGCTAAAAATTTGATATTGCCTAGGTCATATGATGAATACTTTTTAAAGTTTCGAGTTTTTATTCGGTTTTTGGATTAAATTAATGGGTTTATGATTTTGTAAAAGATCTTGAGTTTATATTGTGATGTTATTGCATGTTTAGATCTGATCTTGTGTTTGATTTCAATTCCTTGCGTTGATTGTGGTTGTCTGCCAGTTTCATTAACGTATCTTGGTCATAGATCTTAGGGTTTGTGATTAGGGTGGTTTGCTAGACGTAGTAGCCATAGGAGTTGTCTTTGATTACTGATTAGAGTTGAGTGTGAATCCTAGTTCAATACCCGAGAGGTGAGAATTAGTCGTTTAGTCTTCGTCATTAGGAATCCAAGTGTCAGCTGTCTGAGAGGAAGCCGGTATTAGGTGTCTAGTGATTGTTGCTATTCGTGTCACAGTTGTTATCTTGAGATTACCCCGTGCATTCTTTGAGTGTATTGGTGGACAGTGAGACTGAGAGGTAATCTGTCTATTAGGGTACTTTATCATAGTTGGAAATACCTGAGAAGTGATCCAACAATCTGGTGAGTCATTACATCTTTAGGTTGCTTAGTTGGTGACACCCTGAGAGTGATTAGGGATCCACTAGGCTGTCTAGAGTTGTTTCCTTAGAAACCCAGATACATTATTGTTTCCATAACCGATAGAAGTTATGCTTTGCAAGTAGGATTCCGACCTAGGTGATATTCTTCCCATCCTTGATATTACCTTAATTCTTGTCTTGATATTTGAGTCGACCTTAGTTTATTGCATTCTTAGTTAAATAGTAGGTAGTAAATCCCCCAAACCAAATCAATCTTTAGTCTGTGTCAGAGTCTAGTTTTGTTATTCATAGCGTCTCTAGGATTCGATATTCCGGTTTACCGTTAAGATGTGCTACACTCGATAGGTACACTTGCCTGTTAGTGCGGTTTAGTTGAAGGTACTCCTTTTATTACTTAGGAGTCTAGTTAGGTTTTTATAGTTATTTTTTATAGACCGTCTGGGCGACATCAAGTTTTTGTCGCCGTTGCCGGGGACACTTGGCAATAGCAATATTAGCTTTGACTAGTTCTTTTAGTGATTTTTGGTTTGTTTTGTTTTCTTTTGAGTCTTGTGTGCTACTTGTCTTCTGTGCTACTAGTGAGTCTTATCTGAGTGTCTAATTTAGAATCGAGTCTTTCTTTGTGTCTTTAAGTCTTTGTTCTGTTCCCTTCTAGAGTCCTTCTGTTTATGCACAACACTCGTTCGCAGGGATCACCACCTTACTCAGCTTTTCTAGAGCCCGAACGAGAGCTACACGAGCGCACCCACGACTTCCGGGAGCGTTTAAAAGCATTGTGCAGCACCCAGGTACGTCTTACTAGCCCAATCCCCTTTCCACAAATGAGCGACGCTGGCCCACCAGCGAGGCGTACAGTACACCAGAGGGCCAGTGATGGGGTCACGGGCTCGAGATCCTCGATCACACGCCCCACTATACCAAACACCAATTCTTGGAAGATCCCATCACATGTCATGAGTACGATCACTCATGCTACTCAATTTCATGGCCTTGAGGATGAGGATGCACCCAGACACCTGTCCCACTTTGCGCGCATATGTGATACCTTCAATATCACGGGTGTGTCTAAGGACGCTATCTACTTGCGTCTCTTCCCATTCTCACTCTCTTGTCACACTTCTACTTGGCTTGACACCCTCCCCGGCAATTCTATTACCACATGGGAGGATCTTCAAGCCAAATTCTACAAGAAGTATTATCCACCTTCCAGGACCGCTTTCCTTAGGGACCAAATCCATTCGTTCCGGATGGATCCCGACGAGCCCTATCACATGGCCTGGGAGCGGTTCAACGCGCTGTTGAGCTGATGTCCCCATCATGGTCTTTCTAACTGGGCGCTAGTGGAGAAGTTCTACAATGGTCTCACCCTCGAGAAGCAGCAAATGTTCAATACAGCTGCGGGAGGCCATATCTTGGAGAGACTCGAGCCTGATGAGTGCGAGGAAATGTTCGAGAGCTTCGTTCAAGCTGAACAGCAGCATCCATATTCTGTTAGGAATTCCATTCCTACTGCTAGAGCACCCACCTCTTCTCCTATATGTGTGCATCAGGTCACTCCTGAGACTAGCATGACTGCTGCACTCGCCTCAATGGCTAACGATATTAAAGAGCTGAAGCTTAGTGCTTAGCGGTGTCAAGTGTGCAGGGGAGGCAACGTCACCTGAGATTGCCCGGTAAATAATCAGGAGCATGTGAGTTTTGCAGGCAACCAGAACCGAGAGTACAACAACTACAATTCATTTGGCTCAGGATGGAGATCCGGTAACAACCCATCTAGGTTTAATGCCCGCTAGTATCAGTATGGAGGAGCTGAAGGAGGAGCAAGCTCGGGAAGCAGTGTCAACACAAAGAAGATCGAAGAAATGATAGAGAATCAGACACAGTTTCTTGCTCAGTTAGTGTAAAATGACAGGGATGCTAGGCAGAGATTGGATAGCCATGACACTCTCTTGAAGAATCAACAGTCGGCATTCCAGGATCTGCAACGCACGGTAGGAGACATCGCTCAGATCTTGAAAGACCGACAGGGAGGTCCATCTTCAAGCTCCAACGCTTCAATGAGGGCCGTGTCAGTTAGGAGTGTGGAGAAGAAAGAGGTTGTAGAGGATGACTCCCACTCAAGTGAGTATGGCATACCTTCAGTAGAGGAAGTGAAGAAGGTAGATTGGAGAGCTCGATTTGCTGCAATCGATGCTAAGATGGCCAAAGAAAGGGAGAGCCCACCAGTGGTAGAAGAGGAAGAGGAGGCAGAGGAAGTAGTCGAGATGCCTGCCGAGAAGGCAGAGGAGGAGAAGGAGGGGGTGGAGATGCAGACCCCCGAGATTGACCTGACTCGTGTTCCCTACCCTGCACGTTTGCTGCCATTCAAGCAAGCAAGGGAACACGGTCACTTCCTTGACATGTTCAAACAACTCAAGGTCAATCTTCCACTGATAGAGACCCTCCAGCGCATGCCGAAGTATGGAAAGTTTCTAAAAGATCTTCTTTCCAACAAGAAAAAGCTTGAGGAGGACTCTAAAGTCTCACTTAGTGAGCAATACTTTGCGGTGGTGTAGAACAAACTGCCCGAGAAATTGGGGGATTCAGGGCATTTCACGATTCCGTGTCTCCTAGGCAGTTTGGCCCTACACCACGCTTTGGCCGACCTAGGTGCTAGCATCAATCTGATGCCCTATTCTTTATACCAGCAGCTAGACCTTAGTGAACCACAGCCGACGCGCATGAGCATTTCCTTGGCTGACCGCTCAGTCAAGTATCCACGGGGAATTGTGGAGAATCTTTTAGTGAAAGTTGGTAAGTTTGTATTCCCCATGGATTTCGTCATCCTAGATATGGAGGTAGATGACAAAGTCCTGCTCATCCTAGGACGCCCGTTCTTACGTACCGCCAAGGCGATGATCGATGTTTTCGACGGGAAACTCACACTTTGTGTGGGGGATGAGTATATTACATTCGATGCTATAGAGTCCACGAAGGAGGTTGGCGAGCATAGCTACTCCGTGTGCATTTTTGATACCTTCATGGACTACCATCGGGACTCTAAACCAGTAGAAGATGATGTTGAGGGAGATGGAGGAGGAAGAATTGAGGACCCGCCGGATTGGCTTGAGGAATTTGAAAGAAAATTGATAGGATCCTCGTTTTTGAGTGCTGACGATGATGATTTTAGTTTGAGTGAGATTCTAGCACAAGTGGGGAAGTTAGTATATGAGCCACCCACGGTGGTGGGTGTAGATGAACAGGAAGATCCTGGTAAGAGCTTGGAGGTCGTAACCATAGAGAATCTTACTCCTGAGCCTATACCCATTTCTGTTCTTTGTGCTGAGGGGCGTGAGACGGAGTCACCCTGGAAGAGAACCCGTACGTTGGTACATCCATGTGATTTAGGGAGAATGCAAACCCCAAGTGTGGGGATGTCTTGGGGAGATAAGCTGTTGAAATACTTGAGCCGTGTTATCTTTGAACCTGGTAAGTTTAAGCTATGGTGGAAGGATCGAAGTGATAGACATAGTAGAAGTTTGAAGTTTGGTAGGAATAGAAGTATGTTGAGGCTGTGGAGAACCGGGAGACCACGAAGGATGAAGGCGGTTCCGGTTAGAATCAAAGAGAAGCCTCCTGATAGGTTTGTTTGAGTCTCGGGCAAGTGCCCGGGATGTAGATTTTGTATGCTTTCTTTTATTTGAGTCCATGTATTTTTCTGTGTTTTTCGGTATATGTGTTTTGTTTGTGTCAAGTTTATGCAGGAATTCATGCTCGATTCGGCAAAGGAAATCATCAGGAACAAAGTTCCAGGTATTTTTACATTGGTTTTTATGCTTGGAATAGGTTTTTAAAGAATTTATGCAGGAATTCATGCTCGATTCGGCAAATGAAAAAAATTAGTAGGTAGTAAACCCCCCAAACCAAATCAATCTTTAGTTCGTGTCAGAGTCTAGTTTTGTTAGTCATAGTGTCTCTAGGGTTCGATATTCCGGTTTACCGTTACGCTGTGCTACACTCGATAGGTACACTTTCCTGTCAGTGCGGTTTAGTTGAAGGTACTCCTTTTATTACTTAGGAGTCTAGTTAGGTTTTTATAGTTATTTTTTATAGACCGTCTGGGCGACATCACACACTCGAGGGTCCGGCCCTTACTTGGTGGAACTCTCAAGTGCAGATGTTGGGTCTGGACATGGCGAATGCATTACCTTGGGAAGTGTTCAAAACCATGCTTAGAGAAGAGTACTGTCGCCGTGACGAGGTACAGAAACTGGAGGGTGAATTCTGGAACCTAAAGATGGAGGGTTCAGAGATTGAGGCTTACACTACTCGTTCGCACGAGTTGGAAATTCTATGTCCTCAAATGGTGACACCAGCTTATAAGAGAATTGAGAAGTACATGGAGGGTCTAGTCCCTCAAATCCAGAGCATGGTGACCTCTTCAAACCCTACTACTATCCAGCAGACTATCAGGCTAGCCCATAAGTTGATCGATCAAGCTGTAGCTCAGGGTACTCTACCTCCGAGAGGTGCGGTCACCAAAACTGCTGTAACAAGCGCAAGTTTGATAACTCCAACTCTAAAGCTTTCTCAGCTAACCCACCCCCACAGCAGCAGCAGCGTAGGTATGAACCTTCTAAGTCTCACAATCAGTCTACCTCTTCAAACCAGAACCAAGGTACGTATGCTGGAATGTACCCGAAGTGCAACAAGTGTGGCTTTCACCACAATGGGCCGTGTGATAATTACCGCTGCCAGCGGTGTGGCAAAATGGGCCATGCAGCCAAGGACTATAGAAGTGAGCTTCAAGCCAAACAAACATCACCTACTGAGGCACCCAAAGGTTGTTTTGAGTGCGGGAAGGAGGGGCATTTCAACAAGAAATGCCCACAGTTGAAGAAGAATGGTAATGGTAATGGTAACAACAACCAGGGCAATAACGGTAACAACAATGGAAATGGTGCAAAGAGTCAAGCCTTCGTGATTGGTTCAGGGGAGGCTAGGAATGATCACAATGTCGTTACCTGTAAGTTTCGTCTAAACGATTGTTTTGCTTCTGTTCTTTTCGATACTGGTGCTGATAGGAGCTTTATATCTAAAAGCTTTAGTAAACAGTTAGAAGCAACCCCAACCCTATTAGAACCCAAGTACACCGTAGAGATAGCGGATGGTAAAATGATCGAAACATCCTCAAGGGATGTAAGCTAGGAGTGTCTGGTCATAAACTTGATATCGATCTCATGCCAGTTACATTTGGCAGTTTCAGCATTGTTATCGGTATGGATTGGTTATCCAAAAACCAAGCCGAGATCACCTTTCATGATAAAATTATTCGTATTCCCCTCTCTAGTGGAGAAATCCTATCCGTTCAAGGTGAGAAGAGTGGTGTAGTCATAGGCATCATATCTTTCATGAAAGCGCATAAGTGTTTGCGTAAAGGTCATACAACTATTCTAGCCCTTGTCAACGAGAAACCTTCTAAAGAGAAGAAGATTGATGACATTCCTATCGTTCGTGACTTTCCAGAAGTATTTCCTAAAGACTTGCCTGGTCTTCCACCTCACCGTCAGGTCGAATTTCAAGTTGATCTAACACCCGGAGCAGCGTCTATTGCTCGAGCACCATATAGACTTGCACCGAATGAGTTTTTGGTCATGCCATTCGGATTAACCAACGCACCCGCGGTATTCATGGATCTCATGAACCGAGTGTGTAAACCTTACCTCGACAAGTTTGTCATCATGTTCATTGATGATATTCGCATCTATTCCAAGAGCAGGGAAGAACATGAGGAGCATTTGCATTTAATTCTGGAACTGCTAAAGCAAGAGCAGTTGTATGCCAAATTTTTCAAGTGTGATTTCTGGATTTGCAAAGTTCAATTCTTAGGGCATGTAGTCAACGAGAAAGGAATACATGTCGATCCGACCAAAGGGGAATCCATCAAGAATTGGGCAGCACCAACGACTCCAACGGAGGTGCGACAATTCCTAGGTTTGGCTGGCTATTACCGTCGATTCATCGAGTGATTCTCGAAGATCGTTCAACCTCTCACCGCCCTAACCCACAAAGGTACTGCGTATAAATGGGGTGACACCCAAGAATCCGCATTCAAGAATCCGCATTCCAGCTGTTGAAGCAGAAACTTTGTAGCGCACCCATCTTATCCCTTTCAGAGGGAACGTTTGATTTCGTAATGTATTGCGATACTTCCATTCAGGGTCTTGGTTGTGTGTTAATGCAACGCGAGAAGGTCATCGCATACGCTTCCCGTCAGTTGAAAATCAATGAGAAAAACTACATGACTCACAACTTGGAGTTGGGAATCGTGGTATTTGCACTTAAAATATGGAGACATTACTTGTACGGTACCAGAAGCACTATTTACACCGATCACAAGAGTCTTCAGCACATCTTTGAACAGAAAGAGCTGAACATGCGACAGCGTCTCTGGGTCGAACTTTTGAACGATTATGATTGTGCTATCAAGTATCAGCCTGGCAAAGCTAACGTGGTAGCTGATGCCCTAAGCCGAAAAAAAAATCAAACCCAGACGAGTTCGAGCACTACAACTCACTATTCATACCGGATTACCCGACCAAATCTGTAATGCCCAACTCCAAGCGATGAAAGATGAAAATCTTCAGTTAGAATCCTTACGTGGCATGGAGAAACAACTCGAGACTAGATCGGATGGTATTCGCTATTTCTCATAGCGAATATGGGTCCCGCGGTATGAAAATTTAAGGGAACTTGTGATGGACGAAACACACAAGTCTCAATGTTCTATTCATCCAAGTTCCGACAAGATGTATCATGATCTGAAAGTTTTGTACTGGTGGCCGAACATGAAAGCTGATATAGCCACCTACGTGAGCAAGTGTCTGACTTGTTCCAAAGTCAAGGTCGGATATCAAAAGCCGTCTAGTTTGCTCCAGCAACCGGAAATTCTTATATGGAAATGGGAGCAGATTTCCATGGACTTAATTACCAAATTACCCCGAACCCTAAACGGATGTGACACCATCTGGGTGATTGTGTATCGCTTAACTAAATCCGCACATCTTCTAGCAATCAAAGAGACTGAAAGAATGGAGAATTTGACTCGTATCTATCTGAAAGAAGTAGTCTCTCGGCATGGAGTGCCAATTTCTATCATTTCTGATCGAGATGCTCGATTCACCTCAAACTTCTGGCAATCATTACAAAAATCTCTCGACACGTGCCTGGATATGAGCACAACGTACCATCCTCAAACAGATGGACAGAGTGAGCGTACCATTCAAACCCTGGAACACATGTTACGTGCTTATGTGATTGATTTCGGTAACAGTTGGGAGACTTATCTGCCTTTAGTGGAGTTTTCCTACAATAACAGCTATCATACTAGCATAAAGGTAGCACCGTTTGAGGCACTGTATGGAGGGAAATGCCGATCACCTCTCTGTTGGGCTGAAGTGGGATATAGCCAAATTACAAGTCCTAAACTTGTGCACGATACTACAGAGAAAATCGTGCAGATCCAAAATCGTATGGAGGCAGCCCGTGACCGTCAAAATAGTTATGCCGATAAGCGTCGGAAACCGTTGGATTTTCAGGTGGGTGACAAAGTTCTATTAAAAGTTTCACCTTGGAAAGGTGTAATCCGTTTTAGAAAATGGGGCAAGTTAAAACCGCGTTACGTTGGGCCGTTCAAGATAGTGAAGAGAATTGGTCCAGTAGCGTATCAACTGAATCTACCTGAAGAACTCAATGGAGTAAATAATGTCTTTAATGTCTCGAATTTGAAAAAATTTCTATCAGATGAGACACTCATGGTTCCACTCGAGTAGTTGGAAATCGACGAACAGTTACGCTTCATTGAAGAACCGGTCAAAATCATGAATATAGAAGTTAAGACGCTCAAACGTAGTAAGATCCCAATTATCAGAGTTCGTTGGAACTCGAAGCGTGGACCGGAGTTCACATGGGAGCATGAGGATCAAATGATGCGTAAGTATCCCCAACTTTTCAAACAGTCAACGGCAAACACCGAAAGTACTAGTTAAATTTCAGGGCGAAATTTCTTTCAACAAGAGGATGATGTGACAGCTTAAATTTTTTTCAGACAATTTGCGACTTTACTTAATTTTTGGGATGAAAATTCTTCAACAAGGGGATGATGTGACACCCGCCATTTTTTTGTTAACTCCGTTATCTAAAACATTCATTTATGCATTATACTTGATTATGTTTAATTAAGCGTGTCGGTTAATCCACAAACAATCACGTAACAGTAATTCGGAGAATTACCGAATCACGAGTCTGTCACTGAACGTTGGTGGTTAATCAAAAATAATATTTCGAACAATTATTAATTTATATTTAATATAAATTATGTGAAATTACATGCTATGTGATTTTATGCTTAATTTGTGAACTTTCGTGAAATCGCGTACGTTTACGCGTAACTTCATGATTTTATTTGCATTTGTAATCTTCATAAAAAGGTTTTTATAAAAATAATTAGTAAAAACTATTTTTAATTAGTTAGAATTAATTAAATTAATTAAATCATTTTAAATGAATAGACGGGCCTCCTAACTTGTTTTAAACCCATTCTAAAGCCTATGGATGGAGTATTTAAAGAACTTTTCAAAACCCTAACTCCATTCCATTCATTTTTTTCAAAAATCTCAGCCCCCACACCCCTTTGAATCGATTTCATCTTCATCACTCTCAAACCATCATCAAATCAAGTTCCAAAGTTCGATCGTTGGTGTTTTCGATCAATCCGAGTACCAGTCATCTCCATTAACGCAACAAGTAAGATTTCTATGCATGTTTATATATATATTTCAAAAATCAGGTTTCATAAAACCCTAGTTTCATCCAAACAATGTTCTTTGATCAATAAAGATGCAAAATTTAACGATAATCGAGTCCTGTTATGATCTTTGTTAGTTTTGATGTGTTTGTAAAACCCTAGATGTATAAAACCGAGGGTTACTATTTAGGGAAACTTTATTGATATTCTAGATTGCATGTTAGACATGATGGATGTGATATTATGATGTTTATAAGATAGTTGATGCATGATTATGTGATTTGTGAAATCAGATTTTCTATACCTAGCCCGGTTTTGTAGGGTTTCTAAATAAGGAAACTTTAATTGTCAAGAATGTTAATATCTTACTATTTAGACATGCATGTTTTTATATGATGATAGTTATATGCTATTTAAGACATAATAACATGTTATGAAGCATTAGATCTTATAAATCACGCATAGCGTTCATAGCTTACTATAAATGGAAACTTTCTATGTTTATCAATTTGAATGTGAATTCTAAACATGTGCTATGCAACGTGATGATTTCTTATGCGTTATGACAAACATAGAAACATGCTAGGAACCCTAAATCATGAAAGTTGTAATGTATGCCTAACTTACTTAAAAGGAAACCCTAATTTGGAAGGTGAACCACATGTTGAGTTCTAGGCGTATGGTATGTGATGTGATGACCTATGACATGTTAGATTGATCTGATTAAAATGTTAGTAATGATAGTTTCCAGGAAACATGAATCTTGATCATAACTGCTAAATATGGAAACTTGCTAATTATGGGAACTTACTAATTATGGAAACTTACTAAATATAGAAACTTTCTAATTATGGAAACTTACTAAATATGGAAACTTACTAAATATGGAAACGTGCTATATGTGGTAACTGTGCTAGCATACTAGAACAATAAGGAGTTGTTGTTACCTGCATGATCTTATGTGTATAATATGATAGTATTATACTAATCAAACACTAATTCATACAATGAGTCACCAACGGGTCGTCTGGTCAAACTTGGTCAAACATGAGCCAAACAGAAGTCAAAGAAAGCCATTGCCCTTAATCTAAGGAGATCTATAGAGCCTTCATGGGTCAGCAGGGGGAATTGGCAAGGAAAAAGAAAGATGAAGAGAAAGAAAAAGCTCAACAGAAGTCAAAGAAAGCCATTGCCCTTAATCTAAGGACCCATGAAGAAAGGAAGAAGATGACTGACTTCCTTAAGGCAAGGGGAGAAAGTGGAAAAAGGTTAGGTCCCATGTCCTTCATGAACCTACAAGCCCTGTATACAACAGTGAAAAAGGAAGAGGAAGAAAGACTGGAAAAGAGACCAGTCAAGAAACAAAGAACCTCTGCACCAGAAACTACTTCCTCTCTCCAAACACCATCCACAAACATCCCCAAGCCTTCCAATCCTCCACCCAAAAAGTCCAAGTCATCCCACCCAGCTCCCACTCATCAACAGCCTCCCTTGAAGATACCCAAACCCACTCCTAAACTAGAAGACTCAAGAAATATAGTTAACTGGTTCTACAATTCACAAGATCAAGTGTTTGAGATCTTCAGGGGGAGAACTGAGAGAAGAAGATCCACTTACAGGTCTGTTGATGAGGTTCTGCAATTACCTGATTCCGATCTTCAAAGAATTTTAGAGCTGGGTGAAGCTCATAAGCCTAAAAATGTGAGTGGGAAACATCTTATGCTAGCTATCAGACACTACTTCAATCCTAGCAAAGATGTGGTCATGAATATCAAACCACTCAAGTCTCACTCTCCATTTGTATCTTGGTCCTATAATGCTGATTTGGATGAATTCACTTTGATTGATGTAAAGAAGCAGCAGATGAGATGTTCAAGCAAAGCTATCTACAAAATGCCACACAAAGACATCAAGACTCTGTCTGAACTTCCATTGAATAATCCCAGCAAGGATCAAAGAGGCTATGAGGTGGAAAGAATAGTCAGCCATATGCAAAAGCTTCAGCAACAAAGGGACTAGAAGAATTTTGGTAGCATCAGTCTAGGGGGAGTTTGTAGAACCAAAGAATGATTGTTACAAAATTATTCTAAGTACAAATGCTGTTGATAGGCTTATCAGCAGCATTCAGCACAAGTTGCTGCTGATAGGCTTATCAGCAGCGGTCATCCATGTTTGCTGCTGATAGGCTTACCAGCAGCAACCTTCACTCTTTGCAGCTGATAGCTCTATTCACTGAAAACCAAACGCTGCAGCTGACTATCCAGGCCAAGCGTCTCTGACACCTTTCTGCAAAAGCAACTGACAGACTCAAAGCAGAAGGAACCGCTATGGTCAACCAATGACGGACAACAATACACTTCTCCAAGCATGCAAACAATCATGAATAAAGAAAACGTTTCAGTAAAGTTAACTAGATTAGACTTTACGTGTAATGTAAATTAATAAACAAGATCAACGGCTTGTGTTCGATCTGATCCTTAGAATCAAGGGTCTGTCTTGATTCTAAGTTACTATAAATACTGAGTTGCCACTTCATTGTAAGTGTGCTTGTAGTGCTTGTCATACTTATTCATTGAGTTTCTCACTTGTAATCTTTGCATTCACAAAAGCTTAATACAACAGTGTTTATCAGTATTCTTTGTGTTTACTTGATTATAAATTGTGTAGTTAATTTTGTTTTCGCCAACCTCAACTAAGAACAGAACCATCTTGTATTCTCACGATCCTACAAGTGGTATCAGAGCTTTGGCTCAGATTAAACAAACTAACATTTGTCTAATCATCTCTGGTTCTATTCTAAACTCTCTCTTTGATCAAGTCACCCAAAATCAAAACAAAAATGGCACAGAGCAATGGCTTTGAAGATATTGGCAGCATCAACCGACCACCAAGGTTGGTACCTGGAGAAGACTATGACATGTGGAAAAATCGCATGGAAAGCTTCTTCTGTTACCAGGAATACGGAATGTGGAGATCCATCAAGGAGGGTCCATATATTCCCATGGTGGCCTCTGCTGATGGTGGAGGGCTACAAGTCCCGAAGGAAACCTCCAAGTACTCTGAAGAGGACATCAAGAAAATGGAGGTGGACTTCAAGGCACTAGGAGCCATCCAAATGTGCCTTCCAAATGAAGTTTTTCACAACTTCAGAAGTTACAAAACTGCCAAGGAGCTCTGGGAGGCGCTGGAGAAGATGTTTGCTGGCTCTGAAGATGTCAAAGAGAACAGAAGGGACATACTGAAGCAGCAGTATGAGAACTTCGTCTGGAGGGAAGGTGAGTCCTTAACTATTTTATATAACAGATTTACCTATCTTGTAGGTGAACTGCAGTGCTCCAAGGTAAAGCTGGAGAATGAAGACATTCTCAAGAAGTTCATAAGATCTCTTCCTAGTTGTTGGACATTATACACTGTGTCCATCAGAAGAACAGAGAATCTGAAGACTCTTCAGATGACTGAGCTCTTTGGCATGCTCAAAACCTATGAATTAGAAATGATTCAAGCTAAAGAAAGGAGCTCTAGTTATCAATCAGCTACCACTTCCTCCACTACCTCCTCAGCACTTCACTCTGATCATTCCGGTCCTAGTGCAAGCAGCTACTATCCTCCCATTGTTACTCACCCTCAAACCCCAACCGCTTCACAATCTAACTCATTACCATTTCTTCTTGAGGCACCTCCTTAACAGCCAACCTCTACTGCTTTTGTCTCTAACAACTCAAGCAGCATGTACTTCATAAAAGAGGATCTGGAATGCTTTCATCCAGATGATCTTGAAGAAATGGATATTCAGCACTCATATGCCATGCTCTCCCTCAGAGCAAAAAGGTTCTATTCTAGAACCGGAAGATCATTTCCAAGCAACAACTCAAACAGCAGAGTTGGACTTGATAAAAGCAAGATCCGTTGTTACAACTGTAACCAAATGGGTCACTTTGCTAGGGAGTGCAAGGCACCTAAAGCCAATCAGGGTGCCGGCCATCAAAGACAAGCCTACCAAAGTTAGCCCAGACAACAGCAGCAGCAACAAACTCCCCCAGCACAAACTGCAGCCTGTGCAAATGTTGGAACTGCAGAATTCGACTGGAGTTTTCAATATGAAGATGTTCCTGTCTCGAACCAAGCACTTATGGCAGACACTGCAGAGATACCACCTCAGGTATTTGAACATCTATGCTCTCAAGCCTGCATTGATAAAGTTTTAGGTTATAGAAAACATAACCAAAACCTTATAGATCAAAATGAAGAGTTTCTTCAAATGAAATCTGAGTTCAAAAAGGTTGAAATCACTTACAAAGAAAAAATTGAATGCCTTAAGAAAGAGATTTCATCTCTAAAACATGAACAAACCAATCTTGAAACTCAGATTGATGATCTATTAGTAAAACTTAAATCAACCAGAGCTGATCTGGCAGAACAGAAAGTTCATGTTGAAAAATATGAATTTTCTTCTAAAAAGCTACAGAGACTTCTAGATATTCAAGTCCATGAAAAGGTAAAGCTTGGAGGACTTGGATATGGCAAGGAACAGTACAATACTGTTCCTCATCCAGCTGACTATGTTGCCATCTATGAACCAAGCTTCGATGTTGCAAAAATCGACACTGCAAACAGAAATCTTGATCCTCCAATGGATGAACCCCTTGTTAAAGACTGCACTACCTCATCAGAATCTGAGTTAACCTTCTCAGACCATGATGAAACCAGTACAGCCTCATATGAAGCTGTTCTGAAAAGAGTCCCAGTCCCTACTGTTCTCCCAGCTGTTCCAGCCCCTGTACCATTCAAACAGATCAGGATCAGCTATCCTCCAGGTGGAAGAAAGCTAAACATTGAAAAGGGACAGACATCAGGACCCACAAACTCCAAGCCTCAGTTCATGCCAAATCAGAAGAATCAGCAACAGGTTAGAAGAGTTACGACCAAGAAAACTCAGTTCAGAAACTCTTCTTCTCCACCAAGGAAGCAGCAGCCCAAAGTTCAGCAGTCCTGCATCATATGTGGGGAATCAAACCACTTTGCTGCAAAATGTCAGTTTAACCCCTTCAACCAGATCCTTCTTCAATCAGCGCATAAACAAAAGAAGGATCAGCATACTTCAGTTGATAGGCCATCTGCAGCCAGTAGAAGAGTTGAAACTACAGAAAAACACAAGCAGCAGCAAAAGGCAAAGCCTTCAGCAGCCACCAAATCTGCTGCTGCTCAAACAAAGCAGTCAGCAGCAAAAACTAAATCTGCTGCTGCTCCAACTAAGCCTTCAGCAGCAAAAGCAAAATCTGCTGCTGAAACGCCAAGGCCATCAGCAGCAACATCTGCAGCTGATAAGCTGAAGCCATCAGCAGCAAAACCTGCCGCTGCTGACAAGCCAAAACCTCAAGCAGGAAATTCAGCTGCTGATAGAGCAAATTCATCAGCTGCCAAAGCCAAATCCGCAGCCGATAAAGAAAAGAGAACTGGAAAACCACTACTTAAGCAATGGAAAGCCAAAATCTCTGTTCCTGTCAGCAAAATCATCATCGGTGCTGTTGAATGCACGCATGATGAATCAGAAAGTCCAAGAACTCTTTTTTTCAAAAAGGAGAGCTCTTAGACCACTCCCACTAACTAAATCTCTTTCATGTGCAGGGACAGCCAGGTAACAAGAATAATACCTGGGGTGGTAGATAGCGGCTGTTCCAGGCACATGACAGGCAACAGGTCCATCCTCTCCAACTTCAGACATTTCAATGGAGGATATGTTGCCTTTGGGAGTGACTCAAAAGGTGGATCTATCACTGGACAAGGAACTGTGTCCAATGAGAGGATGAGCATTGAAAGAGTCAACTATGTTAAAGAACTTGACTTCAATCTCATGAGTGTTTCCCAAGTATGTGATCAAAGCATTGGATGCTCTTCACTGACAAAGAATGCTTTGTGTTAGCTCCTGGCCTATCTAAACCCCCGCCAGAGAAGATTCTCCTAACTGCTCAAAGAAAGGACAACTTTTATGTGCTTGACATGAATGAAGTCACTCCATCTGGTAGTGTTTATGTTTTCTGTCAAAGGCATCAGTTGATGAATCCGCTCTCTGGCACAGGAGGTTAAGCCATGTTAACATCAAAACAATCAATAAATTAGTGAAAGACAATCTTGTCAGAGGGCTTCCTGACAAAGAATTCCAGCTAGACGATCACTGCATTGCCTGCTTGAAGGGAAAACAACACAAGAGTTCCCAAAAGCCCAAGACATTGAACACAAATGACACTCCTCTCCAGCTACTGCATATGGATCTCTTTGGTCCTACAAATGTCATGTCAATGGGCAAAAAGTCCTACTGTCTGGTGATCACTGATGACTTCTCCAGATTCTCTTGGGTATTCTTCCTAAGAACAAAAGATGAAACTGCTGAGATTCTCAAATCCTATATTCTCAGGGTAGAGAATCAAAGCAATCTGAAGGTAAAGATCATAAGGTGTGATCAGGGAACAGAGTTTAAAAATCACACTTTGAACAGTTTCTGTGAGAGCAAGGGCATTGAAAGGCAGTACAGTGCTCCAAGAACTCCTCAACAAAATGGGGTTGCTGAAAGAAGAAACAGGACTCTGATTGAATCAGCAAGATCTATGCTGGCTGACTCAAAGCTGCCCCTTACTTTCTGGGCAGAAGCAGTAAGCACAGCTTGTTATGTGCAGAATAGAGTCCTTATTGTTAAGCCTCTCCAGAAAACTCCCTATGAACTCTGGCTCAAAAGAGTTCCTTACATTGGCTTCCTGAAGCCCTTTGGATGTCCATGTACCATCCTCATCACACATGGAGTTCTTCCTAAATTCGGTGCAAAGTCTGATGAAGGTTACTTTGTGGGTTACTCCTCTCAATCGAAGGCCTACCGAGTGTTCAATTCTAGGACTCGGATTGTGGAAGAATCTGCTAATGTGGAATGCAGGGAACACGTTGTCTGTGAACAAGGCAAAGGTCCCAACTGGCTTTTTGCTTTTTGATATAGACTCCTTCACCCAGATATTTGAGCCCCTCATATTCTCAAATATGGAGCCTCCTTCTTCAAACTCAACACCTTCTACCTCAACCTCTTCTTCTGACTACAGACTGGAGTTTCCCAGTCCCTACATCAGGATAAAAAGGTCATCCATTGATCCTCCATCAGTGGCAGAAGCTATTGAAGCCAGTGCAGGTGAAGCCGGTACATCCAACACCACAAGCAGCAATCTCTCTGACAATGAAATCCTAAATGAAGCCTCCTCAATTCATGCTGAAGAGGCCTCTGATGCTAATGCTGCTGACTATGTGGAACACAATGATCAGATCCTCCAAGCTCCTCTCCACACATCTGAAGACAATACTGATCTAAACCACAGTAATCTTGAAGAGGGAATACGGCTGGATGTGATACCTGCACAGAGAATAAACAAAGAGCATCCTCTGGAAAACATCATTGGCCAAGTCCACACAGGCATCCAGACAAGAAGTAAGTCTCATGAAGCCAACATTTGTTTGTTCTCTTGCTTTCTATAACAGGTGGAACCCAAAAGGATTGATGAAGCTCTCAAGCACAACAGCTGGATTGAAGCAATGCAGGAAGAATTGCGGCAATTCAAAAGACAAGATGTTTGGAAGCTTGTTGATCTTCCACCTGGTCAAACAGCCATTGGAACAAGATGGGTCTTCAGAAACAAGCAAGATGAGAGGGGCATCGTAGTCAAGAACAAAGCCAGACTGGTAGCTCAAGGTTACACTCAAGAAGAAGGCATTGACTATGATGAAATTTTTGCTCCTGTTGCCCGTCTGGAAGCCATTAGAATTTTTCTGGCTTATGCAGCATCCAAAAACTTTATGGTCTATCAAATGGATGTGATGAGTGCCTTTCTGTATGGCACGATTGATGAAGAGGTCTATGTCAAACAGCCTCCAGGCTTTGTAGATCCTTTCAGCAGCAATTCCTTTGCTGCAGATCTTTAAACCTTTCAGCAGCAAAATCTGCTGCTGACAGACTTATCTTTCCGCAGCAACCAAGTTTGCAGCGGATAGGCTTATCCATCAGCTGCAACCAATTTTGCTGCGGATACTCTTATCTTTCAGTAGCAACCAAGTTTGCTGCTGATGGGTAAACATAAGTCTAAATTAACTTTTACCCGCTGTAAAATTTACCGTCAGTCCCTTCCATGACTGCCTTGGTGTATTACAGCTGTAACAACGAAAAGTGAAACAGGTTGTATTGTACAAGTAAGGTTGCTTTTTCTTCGTCTGTCGTTATATCACAATCACAAACGTTCCCTCAACCTCTTCACATTCTATTTCAAACCTATCTCCCATCACTTTCACTCCCGTCCCCACAGCATTCAAAACCCTCCATAACTACCATTCAAACACCCTTCTTTCTTCCCTCCAAATCCATAACAATGGCAGTCGCCGACATAAACATCCCCAACGACAAGTTTGCCCCATACCACAACCTCACTGCATACCTAATAAAAGGCAAAAAGTCCGAAGGTTTCGACGGTATGATCGACTTCCTCTGTCGGTCCAAAATTTACCATGCCCTAACCGTCAACCCAACCATATATACTTCACACATGGAAGATTTTTGGAGCTCAGCCGTGTATTCTACTGAACAGGGCACTCCTCAAATCAGAGGCACAGTAGACGGTAAGGAAATGATCATCACTGAAGCAAAGCTCCGCCAACACCTCAAGCTTCAGGATGAAGGGGACGCCCTCTCTTACCCAAGAGACGTATACATGAGGACCTTTGTATCCATAGGGTACACTGGGAATCAAACAGATTATACGATAGAGAAGGCACTCATGGGTCCCAAATGGAAGTATCTCTGCCACACTCTTCTCCAATGCATATCTCAAAAGAGGCGTGGCTGGAACCAACTAAGCTCCAGACTTGCGTCGGCAATTCACGGTATGATAACTGGAGCAGGTTTTAATTTTTCCCACCTCATTTTTGAAGGTTTGAGATACAACCTTCAAGAAGGGGTGAAATCTCAGTTCTTTATGTACCCAAGATTCTTGCAGGAAGTGTTCAACATTGAGCACCAAGATCTTTCAAAAACTACAAGAATCTATGTAATGCTGGGACATAAGAACAATATATTTCAAAGCATGAGAACAGTTTCTTCCAAGTTCTCCGGGGCCGATGTTCCATTGTTATCTACAATGTTGAACACGCAGAGTGCCCAGGGTGACAGTTCAGCAAACCCAGCTGATACTGATCCCACACCCTCCACCTCACTGCCACAAACTCAAACTACTGCTGCCCTTTCTCGAACCCCTGTGCATTCTACTGATGATGTACAGGTACATACATTACTCACCCCCAGTTTGCTTGCTCAACCGGAACACAGGGCCCCGGTTGCAGCCAAATATACAAGAAAAAGGGGCAAGAGAACTCCTTCTTCTCGTGCCTCCAAGGCCCAAACCCAAGCCAACATCCCTCACTCAGAATCACAACATTCTGGTGAGAATACCATAAGGGAAAGCCACATTGTTAGGGAGACTCCTTCGGAAGTCTCTCTATTAGGATTAGGATCACTTCCCGGATCCATAGAACAGCCCGTTGAGCCATTCCTGTCTTCCTTGAACTTAAGTGTTGAGGAACCCGACCAAAGTGATGCACCTTCTCCAACTACCACTATCAAGGAGGTACTGATTGGTCTTGCTTCCGACACACCCAGCCCAAGTTCTTCACCCTTGAAGGTCCACTATAGGAGTATTGAAAGAGTGGATGTGGAAGAGGCTGTCACTACTGCTGGTCCATCAAATGACCAGGAGGACAGTGACAACATCTTTAAGACCTCGACCACGGCAACTCATGGTGAGGGTGTTTCCCTGGAAACTCCCCTCACTGAGAGGAATCCCTGGAGCCAAGAAACCACGGGTGATGGGGATGCTGAGGCTCGGCCTACGGCCCCATCTGGGTCCAAGGATTCCACAACTGTGGATGAGGACAGTCTGAAACTACACAACTTGGAATTGACGGCCAGGGTGGCTATGCTTAAGGCCGAAGTGTCCAAACTACGACACCAAGTCTTGATGCATGAAGCCCATCAATGTCCCTCCACAGCTTCTCCCTCTCTTGTCTCAGTGGGCACTCAAACAGATGCCTATATGTCCACTGATGCAACCAAAAAGGGGGAGATAGTCTCCATGGAAGAAGACGAAGACAGCCTTGAAGACTGGATACAGGAGCAGGCTGCCTTCCAAAGCTCACTTCCAAAGCTCACTTTACAGGCCAGCTTTTGTACAGGTCTACGACTTGCCAGTATCAGAAGATGAAGAAGAAGAGATCTCTGAAGACTGGAAGTTGATTGTCAGGGCTGTGGATGAAGTGCTGACTGATGTTGAAGGCAAAGATCAAACATCTACATTGGTCAGCATCATCCCTGAAGCAGCAGCCATCATAGGTCAATCCACTGCCCCCCAAATCTTTAAATCTTCAAAGAAGCTAGAGTTTGACTCTATTCTAGCTTGGGGGTATGATGGATCAGCTGAGAGGTTCTGGATTGGATGGGAGTTCAGCGGAGTAGAAGAGCTGAACTGGAACTCACTCAATGCCCTCCAAGTCCTACAACTATATCTATCTAACTGCATCAACTCTTCAACGGATCTCTCAGCAGAACTTGCCATTGGCAGGTTCTATGACCTGATGGAGGATAATCTACCCAAGTTCAGAAGACTCCTACAAACAGCAAGACGGGTAGCTTATCCTGAATCTTCGTCGGCCGCAGAAAGAAGACTGTCTCCCAACAATCTTGCAATAACAAGGAGCAGTCTTCTCACTGAAGAAGGAGTTCTGGGCCTTCAAAGATTTCTGTATGCCTTCCTGGTCAAGGACTCGGACGTGCTAGGATGGATAAGCACTAGGCTCCTTGACCACGCTTTCTTCCTAAGCAACGGTTCTGCTCTCATCATCAACACCGGGAACATCCTTCAGCTACCAACAAATTTCCTCCACAAGATCTATCTACTAAAAGCCAACATCTGCAATGTCAACTCCCTTGAAAGCCAGGCGATGATAGCAATTATCAAAGCTCACCTTGAGAAGGAAGGAAGGATTGATGAGGAAGAATATGTGTCATCCTCTGACACTGACTCCAACTCAGATTCCCCTCCAGTTAACATCTGCGCTGCAGCTTATGAAGCAAGATCCTCTGTGAGAGAAAGGCTGCTAGAACTTACAGATCCTGAGTGCCAAACTGAAGACCTTCCCTTATCTACCTCTCAACATGCCAATGAAGCCGAGGCAGAGATCCCAACAGCACAACAATCAGATGTTTCTGTGATCAGTGAAGCCAGAGCAGAGGCATCTAATGTTAATAAAGGGAAGGGCATCATGACAAAAGAGGATGAAGAGAGGTTGCAAAAGGAAAAGAAAGAGAAAGAAGAGAGAAGAAGGAAAAGAGAAGAAGAAGAGTTGGCTGAAGAGATGGCTCAAAAACAAAGGCATGAAGATAGAAAGGCAGCCATACTTCTCAGACAACAGACAATCCAGCTGTATGCCAAACAGCCGGATGAAATGAAGGTAAAAGTCCATGCAGGGTCTCAATTTGAGAAAGATGAACAACTTGCTAGACAGCTGCAGGAACAGTTTGCAAAAGAAGAAGAAGAAGAAGCTAAAAAGAAAAGGAAGGAAGATGCTAAGTTTAGAATCACTGATTCTAAATTAGCAAAAGAATTAAGGGAGGAGTGGACTGAAGCTCTGATCTCTCAAGGTGAGGATGCAGACTACCTTGAAAAACTATCAAACAAAGAGATCTATAGAGCCTTCATGGGTCAGCAGGGGGAATTGGCAAGGAAAAAGAAAGATGAAGAGAAAGAAAAAACTCAACAGAAGTCAAAGAAAGCCATTGCCCTTAATCTAAGGACCCATGAAGAAAGGAAGAAGATGACTGACTTCCTTAAGGCAAGGGGAGAAAGTGGAAAAAGGTTAGGTCCCATGTCCTTCATGAACCTACAAGCCCTGTATACAACAGTGAAAAAGGAAGAGGAAGAAAGACTGGAAAAGAGACCAGTCAAGAAACAAAGAACCTCTGCACCAGAAACTACTTCCTCTCTCCAAACACCATCCACAAACATCCCCAAGCCTTCCACTCCTCCACCCAAAAAGTCCAAGTCATCCCACCCAGCTCCCACTCATCAACAGCCTCCCTTGAAGATACCCAAACCCACTCCTAAACCAGAAGACTCAAGAAATATAGTTAACTGGTTCTACAATTCACAAGATCAAGTGTTTGAGATCTTCAGGGGGAGAACTGAGAGAAGAAGATCCACTTACAGGTCTGTTGATGAGGTTCTGCAATTACCTGATTCCGATCTTCAAAGAATTTTAGAGCTGGGTGAAGCTCATAAGCCTACAAATGAGAGTGGGAAACATCTTATGCTAGCTATCAGACACTACTTCAATCCTAGCAAAGATGTGGTCATGAATATCAAACCACTCAAGTCTCACTCTCCATTTGTATCTTGGTCCTATAATGCTGATTTGGATGAATTCACTTTGATTGATGTAAAGAAGCAGCAGATGAGATGTTCAAGCAAAGCTATCTACAAAATGCCACACAAAGACATCAAGACTCTGTCTGAACTTCCATTGAATAATCACAGCAAGGATCAAAGAGGCTATGAGGTGGAAAGAATAGTCAGCCATATGCAAAAGCTTCAGCAACAAAGGGACTAGAAGAATTTTGGTAGCATCAGTCTAGGGGGAGTTTGTAGAACCAAAGACTGATTGTTACAAAATTATTCTAAGTACAAATGCTGCTGATAGGCTTATCAGCAGCATTCAGCACAAGTTGCTGCTGATAGGCTTATCAGCAGCGGTCATCCATGTTTGCTGCTGATAGGCTTACCAGCAGCAACCTTCACTCTTTGCAGCTGATAGCTCTATTCACTGAAAACCAAACGCTGCAGCTGACTATCCAGGCCAAGCGTCTCTGACACCTTTCTGTAAAAGCAACTGACAGACTCAAAGCAGAAGGAACCGCTATGGTCAACCAATGACGGACAACAATACACTTCTCCAAGCATGCAAACAATCATGAATAAAGAAAACGTTTCAGTAAAGTTAACTAGATTAGCCTTTACGTGTAATGTAAATTAATAAACAAGATCAACGGCTTGTGTTCGATCTGATCCTTAGAATCAAGGGTCTGTCTTGATTCTAAGTTACTATAAATACTGAGTTGCCACTTCATTGTAAGTGTGCTTGTAGTGCTTGTCATACTTATTCATTGAGTTTCTCACTTGTAATCTTTGCATTCACAAAAGCTTAATACAACAGTGTTTATCAGTATTCTTTGTGTTTACTTGATTATAAATTGTGTAGTTGATTTTGTTTCCGCCAACCTCAACTAAGAACAGAACCATCTTGTATTCTCATGATCCTACATATACTCATAGACTCTCAAGTCTATCAAAAATCTTGAAAACCTCGTCAACGACTTAATTTCTTGAGACTAGTAAAAGACACGTGCAATCTGGAAGGGTGACACCTGTACATCGGGTTTTCTGTCTAGGAAAGTATTTCGTATAAATCCAAATAAACGGACCCGTATGCTTTCCTGGGAATTCCTGAAGTGAGTGTTTACCTATAGGCTAAAGCATGTCTCTTTGAAAGTTTCGGGGAATTATGTAACGTTGATAAGTCAATGTATTCGCAAGGATACAATCCGAACTTAAACTTAAATTTTGGGGATATTATAGCAAGATAGGAAGAACTAGACAAACATGCGAAACGAATCATTATTACGGGTGCACACGTAACAACGATTTGTAATGCATGCAAGTCCCGGCAATTCCTATTATGCAAATAATGATCTATAACATCATGTCCTACCCGGAAAATATGACTTAGTTTCCCCTATCAACTTAGAATAAATACACATGCACTGGCACGCGTCATGATAAACCTCGTATTTCTGCTTACATTATTTCCCGTTATAACTCATATTTATCCGTCTTATCTAAAATATCATTGTCTTTTCTTATGGTGTTAGAATGCCTCCTCAACGTGCAAACTCTAGCACTTCCAACCCGGATCTTGCTACTCTCCTTGCCCAGTTAGTAGGGCAAATGACCCAAGCCAATAACAACAGTGATGGGTCTCACAACATCCAAGGGAACGGTGGTACCAACCCGCCTCACTGCACGTTTAAGCACTTTAACTCGTGCAATCCTACAAAATTCTTCGGGACTGAAGGTGCTACCGGCCTACTGCAATGGTTTGAAAGCATGGAAAGCACGTTCCTAAACAGTGACTGTCCCGATAATCTTCGGGTTCGTTATGCCACAAGTGTACTCCAAAAGAGAGCCCTCACCTGGTGGAACGGTGAGAAACGCACTCGTGGTGCTGAGGTTGCTACATCCTTATCATGGGATGATCTAAAAAAGGCCATGACTGATGAATTCTGTCCTCGAAATGAAATGAGGAAGCTCGAGGCTGAGTTTTGGGATCTTGCCCAAGACAGCGGGGATAATCTGGCTTACACCACCCGGTTCCAAGAACTAAGTCTATTGGTGCCTCACATGATCACTCCCCTCGCTCGGGGAATTGAAAAATACATAGGCGGCCTGCCTATGCAAATTCAAGATGCTGTGCTAGGAAGCAATCCTCCTACTCTTGAAGCTGCTATCCGTCTATCTGCTACACTATCCGACAACCATGTCAAAGCCGGAACCTTAGCAAGAAAGGGTTCCAAGAAGGTCGTGTCTACTTTTGCGGCCGTCAAAGATGTGAAACCCGAGTCTTCTAACCGCAACAAGAAACGAAAGGGTCGAAACTTCGCAGCCGTAACTCCCGCTGTACCTGCTCTTCAAGTGGCCCCTTTGGGTCAAAACCCGAAGACTTATCAGGGCCCGAATCCCCAATGCCAGACCTGCAAGTACCATCACCCTGCCAATCTACCATGCCGATTGTGCTCAAGCTGCGGGCGATATGGACACGTGGTCACTACCTGCCGTACCTGTCCTCCCGTCCACCAAGCTGCTCCAGCCAACCGTCCAAACTATCCGGCACTTCTCAATGGTCGGGCATGTTACGAGTGTGGAGGCCCAAACCATTTCCGTGACCGATGCCCAAAACTTCATCACCAAGATGGTCCCCAAGGACGAGCGTTTAATATAAACGCTAATGAGGCACAAGCAAACAACGACGTGATAAACGGTACGTTTCTCGTAAACAATCATTATGCATCCATTTTATTTGATACCGGTGCCGATAGGAGTTTCGTGTCTCTTACCTTTGAATCTCGACTTGCTAAACAAAGAACGAAACTTGACAATCCTTATTCCGTGGAGATAGCAAACGGGAAATCTATTGCTATAAACTTTGTTATCCGCAACTGCAATCTCGAGCTTAATAATCATGAATTCTCTGTTGATCTCCTTCCAATGCAATTGGGAAGCTTCGATATTATAATTGGCATGAACTGGTTATCCAAGCACCATGCCGAGGTTATTTGCTACGAAAAGTGCATTCGTATACCTCTCCCTTCGGGTGACACGTTAGTTATTTTTGGTGAAAAACCGTGTCGTGATCTTCAAATCATGTCTTACACATTGGCACAAAAGTACTTGCGGAAAAAGTACGTTGCATTCTTGGCCCACATAGTTGACACGAAAGACAAGGGTAAGAAATTGCAAGACATTCCAATCATCCGAGATTTTCCTGAGGTATTCCCCGAGGATTTACCTGGTCTTCCTCCCACTAGACAAGTGGAGTTTCGTATCGACCTTGTGCCCGGGGCAACTCCCGTGGCAAAAGCCCCCTATCGTCTTGCACCTTCCGAGATCCAAGAGCTTGCAAGTCAATTACAAGAACTCTCATCCAAAGGATTCATCCGCCCGAGCCATTCACCTTGGGGTGCTCCCGTGCTGTTTGTAAAGAAAAAGGATGGATCATTTCGAATGTGCATCGATTATCGTGAACTCAACAAACTTACAATTAAGAACCGATACCCTTTACCCCGTATCGACAATCTTTTCGATCAGCTTCAAGGTTCAACATGTTTCTCCAAGATTGACCTTCGTTCCGGATACCATCAACTTCGTGTTCTCGATGAAGACATTCCGAAGACTGCCATTCGGACTAGATATGGTCACTACAAGTTCATGGTCATGCCATTCGGTTTGACTAATGCGTCTGCGGTCTTCATGGACCTCATGAACCGTGTATGCAAACCTTATTTGGACAAGTTCGTGATCGTTTTCATTGACGACATTCTCATCTATTCTAAAACGAAAGCAGAGCATGAACAACATCTCCGTTTGATTTTGGAACTCTTGAAGAAAGAACAACTATATGCCAAGTTCTCCAAGTGTGAATTCTGGCTAAAGGAGGTTCAATTTTTGGGACACATAGTCAACGATAACGGATTTCATGTGGACCCGGCAAAGATCGAGGCGGTAAAGAATTGGAGTACTCCTAAGACTCCTACCGAGATTCGTTCATTCCTTGGACTAGCAGGTTACTATCGTCGCTTCATCTCAAATTTCTCCAAGATTGCGGTTCCGCTCACTGCCTTGACTCACAAAGGTAAATCTTACGAGTGGGGACCCAAGCAAGAGGAAGCTTTTCAAACTCTCAAGCACAAGCTCTGCAATGCTCCTATTCTAACTCTTCCTAGTGGTAATGACGACTTTGTCGTTTATTGTGATGCATCCAACCAAGGTCTTGGTTGTGTTCTAATGCAACGTGGCCAAGTAATTGCATACGCATCACGTCAGCTAAAAATCCACGAGAAGAACTATACGACCCATGATCTCGAGCTTGGTGCTGTCGTTTTCGCCTTGAAAATTTGGAGACATTATTTATATGGTACCAAATGCGTGGTTTTCACCGACCACAAAAGTCTCCAACATATTTTCAATCAAAAAGAGCTTAATATGAGGCAACGACGATGGGTCGAACTTCTTAACGACTACGACTGCGAGATTCGCTACCACCCCGGCAAAGCAAATGTTGTAGCCGACGCTTTGAGTCGTAAAGAACGTATCATGCTTCATAGTGTTCGTGTTCATAATGATATCCAGGCTCGCATTCTCCAAGCACAACACACCTCGGTTACCGAGGGAAACATGTATCAAGAAATGGCGTGTGGTGTAGAACTCTTGCTAGAAACCAAAGCCAACGGCCTATTGTATTACTTGGATCGTATCTGGGTTCCCGATCGCGACGATCTTCGTATGTTTTTGATGAATGAATCCCATAAGACTCGATATTCGGTACATCCTGGAGCTGATAAGATGTACATGGGCCTCCGTCAGCAATATTGGTGGCCCGACATGAAAAAGGATATTGCCCTCTTTGTGGCAAAATGCCTAACTTGTTCTAAAGTGAAGGCCGAACACCAAAAGCCTTCCGGACTCCTCGAACAACCTGAAATTCCCATGTGGAAATGGGAAAACCTTGCTATGGATTTCATCACCAAACTACCACGCACTTCTAGTGGGCATGATAGTATCTGGGTTATTATCGACCGACTTACAAATTCTGCTCACTTCTTGCCCATTCGTGAGGACTATCGAGTCGAGAAATTGGCTCGGATTTACATTGATGAGATCGTAAGTCGTCATGGGATCCCTTTGAACATCATCTCCGATCGTGATTCGCGTTTTACTTCCCGATTTTGGCAGTCATTACAGTCAGCACTTGGTACTCGTTTGGATTTAAGTACGGCTTACCATCCTCAAACTGATGGACAAACCGAACGAACAATCCAAACTCTTGAGGATATGCTTAGAGCTTGTGTAATTGACTTTGGTGGCAATTGGAATTCTCACCTACCACTGATCGAATTTTCCTACAACAACAGCTACCACACAAGTATTAACATGGCACCGTTTGAAGCTCTTTATGGACGAAAATGTCGTTCACCGATTTGTTGGAACGAAATTGGTGAAGCACAAATCACCGGTCCCGAGCTTATCCAAGAGACCACCGATAAAATTTTTCTTATTCGTGACAACATTCGAGTGGCAAGGAGTCGGCAAAAGAGCTATGCCGATAAAAGACGAAAACCCTTGGAATTTCAAGTTGGGGATATGGTTCTCCTAAAGGTATCACCTTGGAAGGGCGTAGTCCGATTTGGAAAGAAAGGAAAACTTGCACCTCGATATGTGGGTCCATTCAAGATACTCGAAAGGGTAGGAAAAGTGGCCTACAAACTCGATCTCCCTTCAGAACTCAGCAACGTCCATCCGACTTTTCATGTGTCTAATTTGAAAAAGTGTCTAGCCGATGAGAATCTCCACATCCCCCTTGATGAAGTGCGTATTGACGAGAAAATGCACTTTGTTGAGAAACCCGTGGAAATCATGGACCAAGAAGTCAAGAAACTCAAGCGTAGCCGCATCCCCATTGTCAAGGTCCGTTGGGAGTCTAAACGTGGACCCGAGTTCACTTGGGAACGTGAAGACCAAATAAAGACCAAGTATCCGCATCTCTTTTCATAGCCTCCACTAGTTGAATTTCGGGGCGAAATTCCTCTAACATGGGGAGACTGTGACGTTTCGGATTTTTCGTTCTCGCACTTGTATTATATTTATCATGTAATCATTTTCTATTAAATGAAATGCGAGTGTTCTTATTTAATTTTGTACAAAATATGTATATTTTATTTTATAATAATTAAAATTTTATAAGTTTTTAAACTTATATAAAATTTTATAGGAAAATCTAGATTTAAAAGTTGCATAACCCATTTAAATAATACAAATAATCTTTTTATAAAAGTTATTTATAATAATAATAATGAAAATAAATTTATAAAATATAAATAGATTTAAAAGAGATTAAATTAATTTAATAAAAGTTTAGGGGTTGTTTAGTAATTAATCAAACTAGAAGGTTTTAGAATTGAAATCTGTTGAGGGACCATTCCTGGACAAAGCAAACTAAAAGTTTTAATCCGAAGTTATTCCAGGGACTAAATTTAAGTCAAACCAAACTTCAGGGACTAAAACTGCCAATACCCGATTCGTTTATCCGGTCACCCCCAACCATGGTCCGGCGGTCCAAGGCTTTCTCCGGCGAACACCCCGACAGGGCTGTTCCCTGCACCTCAACAGCCGACAAAAGCTTCTCTGGCTTCGTATCCCCCACGCGATCAATACCCCTCGACCAATTGGTCTCCCCAACATAAGGATCGTCTGATCCGTTGGTGGCCGAGATATACACGTTCAAATTCGTGCCCGACAAGCCACCTCCACGCCTGTTGAATGTCTAATTAGTTTCGTCTCGTCCAGACTAATGTCGGGACGTGCCCAATTGCACGTTTGAACATAAGAATCAAGCCCGGCTATAAATGGCCATGGTCGGCCCTGCGCGAACTGGCTACCCTCCTCCCACACACTCTCACTCCAAATTGAGGACTCCATCACCTTCGTCGACCCTGAGTGAAGCTGTGACCAGGGTTACAAGAGCTAATTCCACTCAGAAATCGATCCCCGCTTGTGACTTTTTTTTCGAGTTCGAAAGCCCTGCCGTCCAGGCCCTTCGCGACCAAGCTCGAACCTCATTTCGGTTCCATTAGCTTCTGTTATCATCAGGTAAACAATCCCAGTCGAAATCACAACAATCGCACGAGAGTTACCGGGCAAACCCAATGTCCTAGGACACGGTTTGCCGGTCACCGAGGTCCAGCGACCCGAATTGCCCTTGTGTACTTAATTTATCCGTTACATACATAACCAGCGATGGGCAGTAGCCCGGCTGGTTATGCGGGTGTGTGTGTCCGAGGCTGGGGTCGCGGGTTCGAACCTTCCGGCCTCCGGCCCAACCCCATTTTGCTTCTGTTTTCATTTTTCTTCTTTTTACTTTATTTAATTATCTTAACTTATTTTAATATTATTTTTATACACTAAAGACTAAAACGAGTCGGTTTGATCGTTCATTTATTTGGAAATCAATTAAACGATCTTTTTATCTATAAACTATTCCAATTTTTATAAATCTTGTAATACATGTTTATGTATATAAAATATCCCATATATTTTATAAATCTTATAATATTTTTATAAACTTATTTAAACACATTTTATTAAAATGTCCCATAATTTTTATAAATCTTGTAACATTTTTTATAAACTTATTAAAATACATTTAATATATGAAATGCCCCATTTTTATGAACCTTGCATTATTTTTAATAAACTTGTTAAAATAAATTTTAATATATAAAATATCACTATAATTAGTCAAATAAAGACTTTCCTTTCATTTGTTATTATTATATAAATACATAATACATAATAACTATTTATCGAAACTAAGTAGTTTCGATAGAAGAAAGTTTCGACAGCTCGGTGATCAATCGAAACTAGTAGTATCGATTGAACATAGTTTCGATAATTGAACATAGTTTCGATAATTGAACATGGTTTCGATACCTGAAACAGTTTCGATTAAAATCAGTGATTTTAAGTAAATCTAAACCTACACTTTACACAAATAATTTTAAGAAATATTATTATAAACCTATACACAATTAAATACGGATACACACCTATAAGCATATAATAATACCCATTTATCTACGTAGGGTTCCATCGTGCTTAGGTTTCAAACATCCGTATCACCTACTTTCGTGGATTATCATATCCGCTAGCCAGGTGAGTTACATAGCCCCTATTTTACATCTTTACATACTTTGGGGTGAAACATTATTTCATGCTACTCAATCAAATTGTTTATACGTGTTATACATGAGACTATATGCTTATTCTTTGGATGTACATACATTTAAACACAAGACAACCAACTGTAATATTGATAGATCTATTGTGTCTGACCAGCCCACTCGGTTAGGGTGTTTATTACTACATACTCGGATATGACCGCGTGTTATATTCAAACATATCGGATATAGTGGGTAACTATATTCAAACATACCGGACTTAGCTGTTGTGCTCTGTTCAAGCGTGTCAAACTCGGTTTGAATTGTGGTTAAATAAATGATACATCATACATACTATGTTTAACAATATAAACAATGAGTTGCAAAACGATTTACAATCACTATTTACAGGAAATACTAAACCTATGTACTCACCAACTTTTTAGTTGACACTTGATTTAAATAATGTTTCAGGTTTGGATATGTGACTGCTTGCCGAAGATCTCTCCACTTAGGAACTATGGACCTAGTTAAATAAATTAATGTTTTGAACTAGACTAGGTTATTTGAAATGTATTGTATTTGGAACTTGTTGTCTTTAAATTTAATTAATGAATTATGCAACCTTTAGTTATCATGTGCTTTTGAACAATCATCACATTGTCCGCCTCGATGATTCCGCCATCGGTCGGGGTGTGACATGAGGTGAGTTTCAAGGCCCCTCTATTTTACTTACTTCTGTTTTGGGGGAGAAAGCATGCACACAAACATTTTGGATTCTGTATTACTCTTATATCACTTGCGTACTGTAGTGCAAACACACCACGAAAGTCCTTACATCTCGAACCGTTAGTATTGGAACATAGCGAGATAATTTTGAGTAGTATTACTGGGTTTGACAAACCCCACCCGCGTTAGTGACGCTAACACGACTGGAGGTCGAGCGGGTGTAATATTGACGTAAACACATTGCCATTGTTTTGGTGGACATGGCGGAAGGCAAACAAATAAACAAACCAAGTTTAGCCATATTTATTCTTTACACCTTATACTTATCAATTTGTTTCTTTGGCCCTCACATTTTTTTGTTTTTGTTCTTTTTTCCTACATAACTTTTAAATTTGATATTTTATAAAATTTTGAATATACTGTTGTGACGTACTTATTTTTATCTACGTTTCGATTTAAATTACATTCAAATCAGAGTTGTGCGTCATAATGTACAAGTTATCGAATCACAAATGTATGAGGTGTCAAAGTTGCTTTAGGGTTCGCTTTTTTACGGTTTCTTTTTCTTACAACTTTTAAAATATGGTTTTATAAAATCAGAATTCGCCTTTGCGACATGCTTGTTATTATCAACGTTTCGACATAAAATTTTTAACGGTTTCGTTTTTTTCGTTGCGACGTGCATATTTTTATCGACGTTTCGACGTGAAGTTTTTAACGGTTTCATATTTTCATATAAAGTTCGTAATATTATTAACATTCCCCCCAAAACGAGCGGGTTTGGAACGATTTCATTTTATTGTATAAAATTTCAAATGTTATCAACGTCTCCGCCGTTGTTCCGTGTTTATTATTATCAACGTTTAGACGTTAACTTTTTTTAGCGGTTTCGTTTTTTATATAAGGTTTTGAATATTATCAATGTTTTCGCTAAGTTTCAAAGACGTTAATTTTTTTCACGGTTTAACACGCCGTAACGTGTGCGGGTTTAATACCTGGTTTTATTATTATTAAGTGACATTTTCTGTTTTTTTTTCAAATCAAAACACATAGAACTCATGCACCATGATTAGGGGTCGACAAACTCCTCTTTGCATCCCCACAACATCTAACATCACAAAAGTTTCCATCTTTGCCGGTCCTCGTAAAATTGTTTAGATTTTATTGTTCCAACTAACCCCCTTCCCACCACCCGTACTACTTCACTTCATTACGTATTTATAATCTCTCATCTACAAAACCCGCCTTTTGCTTTTAGATTCAATCTTTTCCCCCATATCCAAATCAAATGGTGTTGGAAACCCTAAAGTCCCAACCTTTATGGCTTAATTTCCTCTTTGTGTTGGGGATTTTATCCCTTCTAAAGACTTCAGCTTCAGTCCTGAAATGGGTTTACGTTAATTTCTTCAGACCTGCAAAAAATCTCAAGAAACGCGGATCCTGGGCACTTGTTACTGGCTCCACAGACGGCATTGGCAAAGCTTTTGCTTTCGAGTTAGCTAAAAAGGGTCTTAATTTGATCTTGGTGGGTCGAAACCCTAGTAAGTTATCGGGTGTTTCATCTGAAATTAAATCGAAATTCGAAAAAACCCAAATCAAACAAGTTGTTTTTGATCTCTCCCGTGATATATCAGAAGGGATCAAGAAGATTACTGAAGCAATCGAAGGGTTAGATGTTGGGATTTTGATAAACAATGCTGGTGTTTCGTATCCGTACACTAGGTTTTTTCATGAAGTTGATGATGAATTGTTGACTAATTTGATTAAAGTCAACGTTGAGGGGACTACAAAAGTGACACAGGCTGTGTTACCTGGCATGGTGAAGAGAAAGAGGGGTGCAATTGTGAACATTGGTTCTGGTGCTGCTATTGTTATTCCATCTGATCCTCTTTATGCTGTCTATGCTGCTACTAAAGCGTAAGATTTTGATAGTCAATTGCATTATGGTCTTGATTAGTTTTAGCTCATGTCTTTTGTTAATTTGTCTAGGTATGTTGATCAATTTTCGAGGTGTCTCTATGTTGAATACAAGAACAGTGGCATTGATGTACAGTGCCAGGTAAATTTTTGTCATTGTGCTTTACTGAATTTGAATTCTCAGTTAGTTTAGAGGCATATTGATCCTTGAATTTTTAACTTTAAGTTGGTTTAGAGGCATATTATTTTGCTTGTTAGGATCTATAATCACGCCCCCTGTTCTAGTTAGTAAGAAACCAAGATTCATACACGTAATTACATGGTTTCGCCCTGTTTCATTTAAGTTTCTAAGGGCTTTACACAATTTCATGTCACACTCCTGGCATGAGCAAACATAAGCGGAAGTTAGGGTATGAATATGCATACCCTAAATATCTTTTTTTTTTGTAGTATGTTTTCATATTATAGCCTGTATCCAGTAACACCGTAGGCAAATCTCATATTGGTTGTGGATAGTAGATATCTTGGTCTCGTAATGAGTGCCTGACCTCAAATATCATCAAAGCGTTTTCGACGCATTGACTATGGATTAGAGAAATCTGTAGTGAAACATGTTTGGGTTGGAGTAATTCCATTATGGGTGACCTCCTGGGATGTCCCTACTCAAGCCAACCAAAAACAAAGTTGTGAGGCCATCCGTTATGTTCTGTGAAAAGGGCTCGTGAGTGAGTGTTGTGGCTCACGCTCTCGGGGAACACCGCTCCCCTCTCCCATGAGTGAGCCGTGAGCAGGCTCACGTTCGTGAGTGAGGATTCAAAATCAAACAAAGCCAATCAGCAATTGACACACATGCACTTGAGTTTTTTATTTTTTTTATTATAAAATTTCATTTAACAGTTAATTTGATTTTTCTTAAATAACTTGTGTTCGTTAATTAAAAAAAAAAGAACAAAATACTCAGTGTTGTTTATTTAATTTTTTTTTTCTGAACACCTTGTTATAAATTTAATGAAAATTGAGTTGTTTTCAAAAAAAATAATTTTTGGTCTCGTGAGCGGGTTTTTGACTCGTGTTTGGTCTCGTAAGCGGTTTATTATGTTTTTAATTAAGTAATTAAATTAATTGTCTGAAAATTAATTAATAAATAATTAAAAAAACAAAAACACTCACACTAACTAACCATACCCCTCACTAGTGAATGGAAAGTGAGTGAGAGAGGTGAGCAACATGGCGCCTACGTGGCAACCAATTTTCTCTCACAATCACTAACCATACCCAATGCATTGAGCAAAGTGGACACTGTTGGTTTGAATAATATTGGTTGGTATCATCGTTGTCAAAGGCTCACTAAGCGTGCGCCTAGGCGCTCAGGCGAGTCACAGCGTCGGAAAAACGCCTCGTGGCAGTCCAGGCGCGATTCCGGCCAAATCATGTCTTGAACATCAAAAACTGGTGTGAAACAGCCTAAAACATCCCGGAGCTAGCCTAAACCAGCCTATGTAGTTAAGCACGTCGAGGAAGAGAGAAAGAAGAAGATGAGAAAAGGAAGAATATGGCCTGGTATTTATTGGTCAATAACCTACACTTTGACAGCCACATACCAAAAAGCTTTCACTACACATGAAATCACACATTTTAACCCTTAAACCCACTCCACACTTTCTGCCTTTTACATTATTTAAATAACAGAAAAGGGATGATTTCACTGGATTTTCAGTCCTTTTTATTTATTTTTTCTTGTGGTTAAGTATTGCTAGGATGCTACTAGTCTACTAGATGTGTGACGACTTTTTGAATCTGATTATATAAAAGGTTCTTAAATTTTTTATATTCGTTAGATGATTTTAATTGCTAATTATATTAGTTTTATAAATATATTTAGGGAGTGATATTAATATTATATACCTACTATATTTTTTTTTACTTTTATTATTGCGCCTTGCTTGTCTCAGGCGTGCGTTTTTTTACGCCTAGACCCAAGGCTCACCCTCACCTTGAGCGCCTTTGACAACTATAGTTGGTATCAGTGGCCAATGTTAGAACATACCTATTTGAAAATCTTAATTTGCCAACTGAAAATCTTTTAGCAAGAATGTGGCAATTGAATTGGCTAAGTAGCTTTAGTATCTCATTGTTTGTTGCTTACTTATGAGCTAGATGACATGGTACAATGACCGACTATAATTAACAATATAAAACATTTGCAAGTCTCATGCTCAAAGTTCTCTTCTTTAGTTGTGGCAGCTCATAGCCAGGTTTTTTAATCTTAATCCACCGGTAGATTGATGATTAAGTATTTAGGCTCCCATTCATGGCTTGCCTCATGTGGCTCAGTCCCATGGGTTCTTTATAAGCTTTGTAATATGGCTTATATTCTACAGGTCCCGTTATACGTTGCAACAAAGATGGCATCAATTAGGAGATCTTCCTTTTTTGTACCGTCAGCAACAGGATATGCAAAAGCAGGGTTGAGGTGGTTAGGGTACGAGCCACTTTGCACGCCATACTGGCCCCACTCTGTCATTTGGGGTTTGCTTTACTCATTGACAGAGTTCGCCATTGATGGTTGGAGATATAATTTCTGCCTCAAAATCAGGGACAGCTCAAGAATTCTAGGAAGAAAGAGTAATATGATATTGTTTTGTTTTTCTTCTTTTCCCTGCAGTGTGATGGATGATAAACATGAAAAAAGAGTTTCAACGTTGTCGACTTGTTTTTGTATTCTGATGTCTATCAACTTAAGGAAAAGTTTATATCGGGTCAGGTTGGGTTAGGTAATTAGTAATGTACACTTTTGGACTGTTTGATTTTTTTTTGAACGGGACTGTTTGTGTAACACTCCAATTTTTAAAGGGAGTAAATAGTCATTTGATAAAACCCTAGGGGGTTAATGTAATATTATGTTAAAGTATAAGGGTTAAAATATAATTGGATCAAAGTTCAAGGACTAAAAGTGAAAATTTGGGAAAGTAGGCAGATGTCGGACCGACATCTCAAGGATAATGGTCCGCTACGTAGGGGACAAGGGATCACTCAGGAGGTGACACGTGTCGGGTGACTAATCGCTGAGAACTGACACGTGGAGGACCGATAACGGACCAACATAGGATCTGTTGCGGTCCGCTAGCCGCAATTCATTCCTAGCGGACCGACATGAAAGGGATAACGGTCCGTTATGTGCCCGTTAAACAAATTACACCACCACACTGAATAGCGGACCGATATGAATATAGATAACGGTCCGCTACGAACCCGTCGGGCAGCCTATAAATAGTTGGACCTTGTGATCGATTTTCGAACATCTCAAACACCAACACACCTCACAAAACACACACTTAACCTAGGGAAGCGTGCCCCGAGCCCCAGTTCGCTTAGGGAAGTTCGATTTCCAGCTTTTCGAGCAAAATACGCAGGAGATAGTTCTGAGGTAAGGTTCTGACTAGTTTCTAATGACTTGGTTATTTCCACTAAGCTAGGAACTTATGATTTAGAGATGTTATAATGACTTAGGACTTGATCCAAAAGTCGTTGTGCTGCTCACATTAGCAAGAAAAGGCTATTTAAACGAACAGGAAGTTAAATGTGAGTTCTATGATGCCCCTCTTAAGTGTTTTTAAATGTTTTGGGCATGATACACGTGTTATGAATGTTTTTAGATACTGTATGCCACTGATTTAAATCTTTGAGCCAGTATCCATGATGTTGCAATGAATGTTTTATGCTATAAAATAAAAGGCAACTTTTTGACCGTTATGTAGTTATCTGACAAACGAAATGTTCTGTCTAAGGAAAGAGTGGTGTATAAATCCCTCCTGCACCCGTCATTATTTCCTGAGAACATATCTGTTGGAGATACTACTCTTGAAGGATAACCACCTTGTTTTTATTAAAGGAAAGGATGATGATTATGATATGTGAAATGTTTTAAGATATATCTTGGTTTACCAAGATAAGCAATGATGAAAGGATGTCATTGGCAGTGATTGCATTGACATGAAATGTTTTGACCTTTTTGGTCTGTAAAAGAATGCTTTGCTATGAATGGCCAAATCCCACATAATGTCTTGCAACATATGGAATGGAACGCGGACCGTTACATTCCTTTGTGGTATGTAACCGGGGAATGGCCTTTATATAAAGGGAATGGTAAGTGGTGACAACCACTTGAGAGGTTTACGAACCCCGATAAGATATAAGTTGGACAAGATTAATGTTATGTTGGGCAAGGGCAAATGGGAAAAGAAAAGATGATATGTTAAAGATATTTTGATTAAAACCTAGAACTCACCAGCATAAAGCTGACCCGTGTTTAAGCGTGTGTCAGGTAATGGTATGGTTTCAAGCAACAAAGGAGAGGTTTACGAACCCCGATACGAACTCCGTGTTTAAGCGTGTGACCGGCATTCCGGGTGATCTGGGATGTGGGTGTCACAAGTTGGTATCAGAGCTATAGTTTAAGAGGTTTAGATACTTGCCCAAGTATCTAGACTTAAACTAGGATTAAGGGACCATAGAAATGCCAGCAGAGATGCCAGTCAAGATAGCCTGATGCCAAAGGTAAAAGGAAAAGGTACAAGTATTTAGTGAGAACGCAATGGAAGGATAACTAGAGCACCGAAAGTGGCGTAAATGATTAATTTCGTTGTGGCCACAGTTATTAACATTTATAATACACTTGTGTTCTAGCTATCAATCTATCATGCGAATACTAAAGCATTCAATTTCTTTTGTAGAAAATGGTTGGTAGAGGAAAGAGTAAAAGAGGAAGAAGGGTTAATCCCAATACCTCCAGAAAGCAGACACGGTCTACCGTAAATACCGAACCTGAAATAGAAAATAGGGATCATGTGGAAGTAAATGAACCGGTAGTGGAACGTCATATGCAAAGTGAAATAGACACGGCTGTAGCTAAAGCTTTGGATACGGCTTTGCCTATCATATTAGCTAGCCTAGAGGAAAGTAGAAAGAAGGATAAAATGGAGAATGTCATTAAGAATATAGACGACGATGAACTCTACGAATACGAATCCGATGATTCTTATGAAGTTAGACCAGTAATGAAAGGAAGGAAGGGAAGCTCGTACAAAGCATTCAAAGACGGCAGTCCTCCAAAGTTTGACGGTACAAAGTATGCCACGGTCACTTATCAGTGGATCCGGGAAATTGAAGCAGTAATCAAGATTAGTGAATGCAGAGACGATCAGAAGGTGAAATATGCCGCTCACCCATTCGTATCAGAGGCGTTATGTTGGTGGGAGAACCTGGTCATAGCTATGGGTGAGAAGGTTATCGACCGTATGTCTTGGGAAGAATTGAAGAGATTGCTGATTTAGGAGTTCTGTCCTGACAATGAAATGGACAAACTTGAAAGATTTTCTCAGGCTAGAAGCCGGTAGTATGACTCATCGAGAGTATACTACGAAGTTTAATAGGATGGCCCGTTTGGTACCCCACTTAGTAACCCTTGAAGCTGTACGAATTAAGAGATACGTACAAGGGTTACCATCTGAAATCCAAAGGTTAGTGAAAACTTCGGAGTTAAAAAGATTTAGATCCGCATACAACTTGCTTCGACTATGTACGACGAGGTCTATGGTTCCCGTTTAGTGGAATCAAAAAGGAAGTGGCCTGGAAGTTCTCAGAGCCAGAAGAAGCAGAACGACGGTGGATGGAAGAAAAGGATAACTACAAGTGGTGTCACTACGTGTACCACCTATGGTAAGAATCATGCCGGAGAATGTAGATTGAAATCCGACGTTTGTTTCAAATGTGGCAAGGCAGGGCACTTGGCGCTCAACTGTCCTATCAAGCCTAAGTGTTTTAAGTGTTGAGAAAGTGGGCATAGAATGTTGGAATGCCCAACACTTAAGATTAACAATCCCGAGCCATTAAAAGCAAAGGAAGGAGAAGCCTCAAAAGCCAAGAGTAGAGCTTATACTCTGACAACCGAAGAGGCTAAAGCATTACCATACGTAGTATCCGGTACGTTCCTTGTTAACCACGTACCAGCTACTGTGTTATTTGATTCTGGTGCAAGTAGAAGTTTTGTATCCCTAGATTTCTATCCTTCCTTAAATAAACCTACATTAAGATTAGACGAAACTTTTGAAGTCGAAACGGCTATCGGGAAAACAATGAAAGTAGCATAAGTCATTAAAGATTGTTCTATCGATCTTGAAGGACACAGATTTCCCGTTAGACTATATCTGATGATCCTCGAAAGATTTAATATAGTCTTAGGAATGGACTAGTTGGCAGCAAACGATGCCCAGTTCATTTGCAACCAAAAAGCAGTTCAGATACAGACTACTGACGACGATTGGATTACGATTCATGGGGATAAGATAAGATCACCTGTTAGAATTATTTCCATGATGAAAGCTATGAAGTTTATGATTCGAGGCAATGAGGCCTACCTGGCATACGCTATCAATTCCAAAGTAAAAACTAAGGAATTAAAAGACGTGCCAGTAGTTTGTGATTTTCCTGCCAGAAAAGTTACCAAGAATACCTCCAGAAAAAGAAGTGGAGTTTCGAATCGACTTTGTGCCTGATGCTAAGCCTGTAGCTAAGGCGCCATATCGATTAGCTCCATCAGAAATGAAGGAACTGATGTCACAACTGAAGGAGTTGTTAGACAGAGGTTTCATAAGACCGAGTATCTCGCCTTGGGGTGCTCCGGTTCTTTTCGTGAAAAAGAAAGATGGTGGTATGCGTATGTACATAGACTATCGGGAGCTGAATAAGCTTACAATCAAGAATAAATATCCTTTACCAAGGTTCGATGACTTGATTGATCAATTACAAGGAGCAAGTTGGTTTTCCAAAATCGATCTAAGGTTAGGATATCATCAATTGAAGGTTAGAGATAAAGATATTCCAAAGACAGCCTTCCGTACGGGATATGGACATTATGAGTGCTTAGTAATATCATTTGATTTGACTAATGCCCCTTCTGCATTTATGGACCTCATGAATGGGGTTTGTCGACCAATGTTGGACCGATCTGTGATCGTGTTCATAGATGATATTCTAATCTACTCAAAGAATGAAGGAGATCATGCATGTCATCTCAAGGAAGTGTTGGAAACACTTAGAAGAGAAAAGTTGTATGCAAAATTCTCTAAGTGTGTGTTTTGGCTTCGAGAAATTCAGTTCTTGGGTCATGTGATAAACGCAGAAGGAATTCTGGTAGATCTTTCAAAAATAGAGACTATGATGAAAAGGAACCCGCCAAAGACACCTACAGAAATACGAAGTTTCTTACATTTGGCTGACTATTATAGACGGTTTATTCAAGATTTCTCTAAGATTGATACCCCATTGACAAAACTCACGAAAAAGGAGATAAAATTTGTATGGGGAACAGAACAAGAAAATGCTTTTTAAAAGCTAAAAGAGAAATTGACTCAGGCTCCGGTGTTGTCTTTACCGGAAGGAATAGAGGATCTGGTCGTTTACTCTGTATCAGGGATTGGGATGTGTATTAATGCAAATATGCAAGGTTATAGCCTATGCTTCACGACAACTCAAACCCAATGAAGTTAATTACCGGACCCATGATTTAGAGTTAGCTGCAGTAGTTTTTGCACTTAAAATATGGAGGGGTTATTTATATGGAGTTAAGTGCACAATCTACACAGATCATAAAAGCTTAAAGTATTTCTTTGAGCAAAAAGATCTGAACATGAGACAACGAAGATGATTAGAGTTGATAAAGGATTATGATTGTGAAATCCTGTATCACCCAGGAAAAGCCAATGTAGTGGCAGATGCTCTAAGCCGTAAAGAAGAGCATCCTCCTATCCGGGTGAAGTCATATAAGTTTGTTATAACTCCTGACTTTATGACTCAGCATAGAAATGCCCAGATAGACGCATTAAAAGCTGAAAAGGTTAAGAAGGAGAGAATGGCTGGACAAGAAAAATACTTGGAAGAGAACGAGTTTGGAGTTAAGATTCGATTCGGCCGTATGTGGATACCACATATAGGTGAATTCAGAATTAAAGTTTTAGATGAATCTCATAAATCTCGATATTCGATTCATCCGGGTACTACAAAAATGTACCAAGATTTACGCCAAGATTATTGGTGGCCTGTAACATCCCGAAAATAGTAAATAAGTAAATAATAATACGATGGAGATTTATACAACATAAAACGAAATAAGAACGGATGGACTTGGGCTCGACTCCAACGGGCCGAGGGAAGCCCAGGTATAAAAGGGGCAAGGCAGCCCACTAACTCATTTCACCCTCACTTGCACCATCTTAGAGAGAGAAAGGGAGCCCGGGTCTAGAGAGAGAAAGTCGACGGATCGTCACGAGATTTAAGGAGCACGTTACTACTGAGATCGTGAGCAAAACCTCCGGATCAGAATTCCAATCCAGGTAATGATTCGATCATAATATGAGTTCTTGTTCATTTTTGGGGTTTCTCGAGTTTTAGCTAAATAGGTGATGTTTTTACGGATGAAACTTGATAATAAGCTTAGAAATAGAATCTAGAATGAAAACCGCACGTTTTGATCAAAGAAAATTGTAAGATTAGCATGATCGGATTAACATGCAAGAATTCCGAAATTTTGGTCCAAGAACCAGGTACTGCGTACTTACCAAGTGCGCAGGAAGGAATCCCTGCGTACTTACTAAGTGCGCAGGAAGCAGTCCCTGCGTACTTACCAAGTAGCAGGAGGAAGACTCCTGCGCACTTACCAAGTGCGCATGAGCAAGTCCCTGCGCACTTACTAAGTGCGCAGGCAGCAGACAGCAGGCCACAGGTTGGTTAAGTAAAGTCAGTAAGTTTAGAATGATCAAACCATTAGAGTCAGGGTTGGGTCTAATGTGTATTTAACTACCTAATCCAGATCGGAAGTGACGCTGTTGGGCCTTTGTTTAGGACAACCTAGAGTAGCTCGTCAGGTGAGTTCTATGTGCCCCCTTCTATGTATGTGCAAATGATTTATAAATGTTTTGGGGCTGAAGTGTATACACTAAATGGATAAATGCTATAAGTGACAATGTGATCATACGTATATATATGAATATATAAATACTTAAATATGTGAAAATGAATTATGAATAAAGAATGAAGCGTATGATATAAAGAAAGAATGAAAGGAGGATATAACGTAAAAGAATGAAATCTTGCTTTATATTATATATATTGTATGTTATGAATGAATGTAAACGTTATAAACCCTTCTGTGACAACGGCTACTTCGGTAGACGGACGACCACGTGACTATTTTGCAACCGGGACGAAAACGTTCCTACGTAAGATAGGACGTATGAAAAGGTAAAAATGGACGGTCGAAGCAATTGCCTTAACTAATGTAGAACGGTTGCATACATAATGGTCGCGTGGGAAACGGATGCCCTAGGGCAGACGGATTTAATGTTATGACGGACTACGACGGTAGGACGGTTAAGAGCGGACGGACAAAAGTTGCCGGACGGATTTAATGTTATGACGGACGGTTTTCTAGAGCCGGACGGTTATGAGAAGGGCTACGACGGTAGCTCTGACTGCGATGTCTTCGTGACATTCGCGACAAGTATGATGGGTTGATCTCCCTTAAGATTATGGCCAATATGTGTTCTCCCAAAGAAAGTATGTATGTACATATGTATATACCCTCAATGAATGTTATGTGAGAACAGTAAAGTAAAGAATATTTAAAAGTATGAATATACATGTATACATTATATTCAGGATAAGATAAATATTATGTATGATTGTCTTTAAACTAGAACTCACCAGCGTTAGCTGACTTTTAGTATACATTTCAGGTAAGAAAGGAAAGGGTCGTGCGAAGGCGTGAAGGTTACCAGGCACAAGACTGACATCCCACTTTTGTTTGTTAAGAATATGTTATGCTTTTATTTGTAAAGACTTCCGCTGTTTTGATTATGTAATTGAATGACGAATGTTTTAATATTTATGACTATGTTTATGAGTAAATCCAACAAGTGAGGTCACCCGGTTTAGGGGCCTTACAAGTTGGTATCAGAGCAATAGTTTGAGAGATTCAGACATCCCTAAATGTCTGGACTCAAACTGATAATGGGACCAACGCACGGATGTCAGTACGGGTAGCCACCGCTAACGCCAAAACAAGTAAGTAAGTATCAATGTCAATATATAACTCAGGGTAGATGTCTTAGCATAGGACACATGCCTTAGTTACCAATATCCCTACTGATATGAATAGTTACACATAGGACATAAGATGGTAGACAATTTGAGCACATGAGTACAGTAAATGATTAATAATAACACGTAGCTACTGTTATCAATCTTTTACTGTGTAAGGGTGTCTCGATTTGTCATCCGTCGTATGTACTCACCATAGAGAGTGAAAGAAATGTTAACATAGTATTAGGAATGACTCACAAATCATAAGAACAGTACGATACATGTAAAGTGAATCACAAACAACGAGTAGAAGTTCGATATACCACAACGAAAGAAAGATAACGGATTATCAGCGGTCCAAGCAGATAGTAACGAACAGTCATGAACAACTCCCGTCAACTAGGAGTTCGGAAAGGGAAGGAGGATACATGGACTAGACGTTGTTTATAGAAGACATTTAAATTATGAAGCATTATAAGACGAGTCAGGAATTCACAAGTAAGGTAAGTTGGCAATTACGTCAGGATCCACGTAATTGTAAATTTACATGTGATTGTGCATACTGATGAACCTTATCATGTGGATTAATACACATGTCACCAAAAACAATTAAATCACTCCAAGCAAGACTATGAGATTAGTCACTTAAGTAATGATGATCGCAACAGATTAGCAAGACAAATGATGACAACAACGGCATAACAAATGTGGAACGAGAAGGAACGAGGCTTTAAATGGAGTTGCTGAAGTTGAGTAACACTAAGGAACAAGTTTAGAAATCTGAAGAAACCTGGTTCGGAACCTGATGCAACAAGTAACAAAGTAGTAAGTCAAGCAAAGAAAAAGGAACAGGAAACATTGCACCGAAAGAGAATTAGTATGAGGACGATAAGAGAGTCTATCAAGCCCAGTGAGAAAATTACTTCGTATGACAAACCGCGAACGACGAGACTGATTAAGTAGAATTTGAAGAACTCAACACTTGTTTGATTTAAATTGAGAAAGTAGCTGTCAAGGATCACAAGTTAGCACGAGATGTGAGTACTACATATGTGAGATGAACATACGTTTAGAAACTGCTTCTGAACATGAATTGTCAATGCTTAACGCAAACACGATACGATGAATGACCGTGGACCTACGGTCAAGTGTACATAAAGGTGAAGAAAATAACCACACAACTATATGTTCAAAGAAAATACGAGTAATCGAATGCACAAATGACATTTTTCCATGAAGAATACAATCCTAGATAAACTACTAAGAGTATTCACTCAGATGAGAAAATAGATATATCAACGACAACAAATGACTGGAACCACGATGCTAATTAGGGCGTGCAGGCAAAACCAAATGAAAACAGATCCAACCTAGGGTTTGAATGTTTAGAATAAATGTGAAGTTCAAATTCTGAACAAATATGTGAAGAAAGAAATGAGTACTAGCAAGGACTTAAGAGTCAGAAAGCACTCTACAGTGATTAAGACAAGACAATAGAACGTGACTACTCAAATTGAAAAGCCAACAAGGAACACAATGAGACTAGAAATAAAAGGAATGATCGAGTATCACCGCACGTGTCATCTATTTGTAATGAAACCTAGGAACGTGATTCTAAAGGAATCACATGCAGAAAATTTTAACCATCACGAAAAGTAGAAACTGTATAATTTGGTCATAAGGGATGCCAATCCCTAAGACTATTCAATGGTACAAAGAACGGATAGTGCATAATAGACTAATTATGAGAAATGTGAAACCATGACGATTATGTTTTAAAGAAAGGCAAGAAGGGAGCTACGTGTACAGGAGTATGAATGTAAGGATTGCATATCTAGTATTCCGTCTGAATGAATACCTTCTCAGAAAGTTAAGTATGATAGAGTAATGCTTCTAATGGTTCCTTCGTGAACGAAACGTTCCTTTGGGGACGCAATGATACGGTTCCTTCGGGAACGAAATGACAAGGTTCCTTCGGGAACAAACTGATATGGTTCCTTCGGGAACAAGATGATGGGATTCCTTAGGGAACGAGATAGCGGGATTCATTCGGGAACAACATGGTATGGCCCTTCGTGTGCGAATGCACGGAGGATAATTTATGAGGTACACGTAATAACCAAAGCGGCTTAGAAAGTGAATGATAACAACTGTCTAGGGCACATAGTAGACGATTTAAACTAGATCCCAGGCTACCAAAGAGACACTTCCAAGTGTTGAGAGGAATCCATGACTTGCTTAACATGTTAGATTCACGCAAGTGCTTGCTGGATCCGAGTTAAGTCCACCCATGAGACACGCTCAAGAGTAAAGTAGGTTAAACTATTCACCCTAACATACGAGGTGTTAGTTACAGAGAAGAAGATGTAGTAGGAACATGAAAACCCTAATTAAATGCATTCTAAGAATGGCATTGAATGATCACCATAACGCGAGACATGCCAATTCATAAGAACCTAAGTGGTTACTCAATCATGAGATGCAGAGAGTAATTTTGTTATGAGAAACACCGAATTTCGAGGACGAAATTCTTATAAGGAGGGTAGACTTGTAACATCTCGAAAATAATAAATAAGTAAATAATAATACGATGGAGATTTATACGACATAAAACGAAATAAGAACGGATGGACTTGGGCTCGACTCCAACGGGCCGAGGGAAGCCCAGGTATAAAAGGGGCAAGGCAGCCCACTAACTCATTTCACCCTCACTTGCACCATCTTAGAGAGAGAAAGGGAGCCCGGGTCTAGAGAGAGAAAGTCGACGGATCGTCACGAGATTTAAGGAGCACGTTACTACTGAGATCGTGAGCAAAACCTCCGGATCAGAATTCCAATCCAGGTAATGATTCGATCATAATATGAGTTCTTGTTCATTTTTGGGGTTTCTCGAGTTTTAGCTAAATAGGTGATGTTTTTACGGATGAAACTTGATAATAAGCTTAGAAATAGAATCTAGAATGAAAACCGCACGTTTTGATCAAAGAAAATTGTAAGATTAGCATGATCGGATTAACATGCAAGAATTCCGAAATTTTGGTCCAAGAACCAGGTACTGCGTACTTACCAAGTGCGCAGGAAGGAATCCCTGCGTACTTACTAAGTGCGCAGGAAGCAGTCCCTGCGTACTTACCAAGTACGCAGGAGGAAGACTCCTGCGCACTTACCAAGTGCGCATGAGCAAGTCCCTGCGCACTTACTAAGTGCGCAGGCAGCAGACAGCAGGCCACAGGTTGGTTAAGTAAAGTCAGTAAGTTTAGAATGATCAAACCATTAGAGTCAGGGTTGGGTCTAATGTGTATTTAACTACCTAATCCAGATCGGAAGTGACGCTGTTGGGCCTTTGTTTAGGACAACCTAGAGTAGCTCGTCAGGTGAGTTCTATGTGCCCCCTTCTATGTATGTGCAAATGATTTATAAATGTTTTGGGGCTGAAGTGTATACACTAAATGGATAAATGCTATAAGTGACAATGTGATCATACGTATATATATGAATATATAAATACTTAAATATGTCAAAATGAATTATGAATAAAGAATGAAGCGTATGATATAAAGAAAGAATGAAAGAAGGATATAACGTAAAAGAATGAAATCTTGCTTTATATTATATATATTGCATGTTATGAATGAATGTAAACGTTATAAACCCTTCTGTGACAACGGCTACTTCGGTAGACGGACGACCACGTGACTATTTTGCAACCGGGACGAAAACGTTCCTACGTAAGATAGGACGTATGAAAAGGTAAAAATGGACGGTCGAAGCAATTGCCTTAACTAATGTAGAACGGTTGCATACATAATGGTCGCGTGGGAAACGGATGCCCTAGGGCAGACGGAGACGGTAGGACGGTTAAGAGCGGACGGACAAAAGTTGCCGGACGGATTTAATGTTATGACGGACGGTTTTCTAGAGCCGGACGGTTATGAGAAGGGCTACGACGGTAGCTCTGACTGCGATGTCTTCGTGACATTCGCGACAAGTATGATGGGTTGATCTCCCTTAAGATTATGGCCAATATGTGTTCTCCCAAAGAAAGTATGTATGTACATATGTATATACCCTCAATGAATGTTATGTGAGAACAGTAAAGTAAAGAATATTTAAAAGTATGAATATACATGTATACATTATATTCAGGATAAGATAAATATTATGTATGATTGTCTTTAAACTAGAACTCACCAGCGTTAGCTGACTTTTAGTATACATTTCAGGTAAGAAAGGAAAGGGTCGTGCGAAGGCGTGAAGGTTACCAGGCACAAGACTGACATCCCACTTTTGTTTGTTAAGAATATGTTATGCTTTTATTTGTAAAGACTTCCGCTGTTTTGATTATGTAATTGAATGACGAATGTTTTAATATTTATGACTATGTTTATGAGTAAATCCAACAAGTGAGGTCACCCGGTTTAGGGGCCTTACATGGCCCGGTATGAAATTCGATATCATGAAATATGTGGCTAAGTGCTTGACTTGTTCTCAAGTCAAAGCAGAACATCAAAAGCCTTGTGGCAGATTGCAGCCACTAGAAATCTAAGAATGAAAATGAGAACATATCACTATGGACTTCATAACTAAGCTACCAAAAACAGCTAAAGATTATTGTTATGGGTCGAATTTCGTGTTGGATCCTGAATGTGGTGAAATCCGGAATCCAAGATCTTGGTAACTTTGGTATCCTGAATATTAATAATACTAACAGCTATTTGTCCTCTATTTCTTTTATATACGCATGTGACACATGTTGACTCATTCATTCCTGAAGAATAGGGCAAGAAGTCAAAGAGAACGTGTTAAACTTGCGAGAGAAACTCAATAACGATCATATTTGAAGACCGAGTAAAGCTCCGGAATCCTCAGAAAGTTAGTTAGGATCGTTTTTGTATTTAATTAGCGATTTGATCGATTAGCAACACACAACACACACGCTTAACAGTATTCAATACTCGCAATCAGCTCTGTAACATTTAGTATTCGATCATTTCTGCTCACATTTGTAATCTTTTTACCATTTATTCAAGAAACGAGGCAGGTGTCGATTGTCAAGTTTTACTTCCTTTTATCGATTTTTGTTGATCTTACAAGCACGCTACCTCACTTACTAAGTTTGGTTACAAAATTAGTTTACATAATTTTTACCCAAAACAATTTGGCGCACATCGTGGGGCAAGTGGTGCTTTTCATCTTCAAATCGTTACTAAAATTTGTGTTCAATTACTATCTTTCAAAGCTAATTTCAAAAATGTCGTACCAATCCAAAAATATTTATGTTTCTGCTCCGTCTTCGAGCTCTGGGTTGGTCAACCCTATTCCTCCTCCTCCATTTCAAAAAAGTGTTAATCAGCCGAAGAAAACTACTTCTACGGGTTTTTTGGGATCCGGAATACCTGTTGGTAGATCTGTGATCGTATCAAACAATGATATCCTCGATCTGTTCTCGGAGATGAAACAACAAATGCAACAACAAAGGAAGACTAACCAAGCGTTGTTTCGGGAGATTGAGAATGTTAAGGAATCGAAAAAACCAGTGGAAGTGACGACCCCGCTGCAACCAACGATCTTGGATTTTAACTATTCAGGATCCTCGGGAATTCATAAGGGAGACTTTCTTCCCATGCAAACAGGAATCACTGTAGTTGGCCCTACCACGGCTGTTAGAGTTACTACAAATCAGGATCTTGGAGTTACTCCGGGATCATCGTTCCGAAATCCTGAGAACAGTAACACATTCAATCAATTTTCAAATACTAACGAATTTGTGCAGGAGACAGGAATCACTCCGCCCATGGTCAAAGAGTTAAAGAAGTTGAGAGAGATGATATCCAGTGTACCAGGTGTGGTCCAACCTATACCGGAGATGTCCTCTACCAGTCACAGGATCTCCAGATTCGCTCCATCGATATGTGATGTTGAGATCCCCAAGCGTTTCCAGACTCCTAACATGAAGTTGTACAATGGAACTACATATCCTAAGGAGCACGTCGCGCAATACAGGGAATGGATGGAAATAAACCCCATTCCCTTGGACCTAAAGGAAGCTTGCTTGTGCAAAGGCTTCGGCTCTACTTTAACAGGATCAGCCATGAAATGGCTACTTAACCTTAAACCTTATTTTATTACTTCCTTTGCTCACTTAATCAATTTGTTTAACAATCAGTTCTTTTGCAGTAAAACTTTTGAAAGGTTAACAAGTGACTTATACAAGATAACTCAGAACAGCGGAGAGTCCCTTCGGGATTATCTCAGCAAGTTTGGCCGGGAATCCCTAGATATCCCGAACCTTGACGTTGCCACTGTAGTCTAAGCATTCAAGATGGGACTATAGAAGGATTCTCAGTTTTATGAAGACCTTGTAATGAATCCTTACAGGAACCTTGATGAAGTTAGGAACCGGGCATTGAGGTTTATTAGGCTGGAAGATGATAAAAAGATCCAACAAAGGGTGAATACTCCGACAAGCTACACTCAACCCAACTGGAAAGCTGAATCTGCACCTTTTAAACCGTACAGATCCAAGCCGTATTCCAAGTCGGACAATCACAGGGTCAACGCTGTAGAAGATGACGAGGACTAGGAAGAATATCTTAAGTTGTCTGAATACTGTTTTTCTCTTGATACAACTGGTTTGCTATTTGCTATGCAGGATCTTGGAGAAAGAGCCAGGTGGCCTCGCAAGTTTGACAGGAACTCAGGAGGAAAGGACAAATCCAAGTGTGTGCATTTCACGAAGACTTTGGCCATATAACTGGGGATTGTATTGCTTTGCGGAAGGAGATAATCTATCTCCTAAGCAAGGGATATCTCAAAGAATTTCTAGGCAAAGAAAAGAACAAGACTAAGGATCAAGACAGGATCCCGCAAAGAGCAAAATCCCCGCCGCCAGATGCCAAGGCAATAGGTTTTATATCTGGTGGATATGATATTTGTGGTACTTCTTACTCTGCAGCAAAAAGAAATGCCAAAGAAGCGAAAACAGAGAATGGGGACAGACCTATCAGGACCTCCAGCTTAACTGAAGAAAAGGTGATCTGTTTCGACGAGGATGACAGAGATGACGTACAAGATCCTCATCACGATGGCCTGGTGATCACACTATACATTGCAAACCACTTCATCCGTAGGATACTGATCGACGGAGTAAGCTCTGTAACATTATCCAGCATGAAGTTCTGAAAAGAATGGGGATCCCGGATTTTGAGATCATCTCGAAATCCTCAGTGTTAGTAGGATTCAGTGGAGAGGTTAAAAACACGGTTGGAGAAATCAAGCTACCAATCTACATCGAGGGGATAAACTCTATACAAAAATTTTGTGTCATTAATTATTTATCTTGCTATAATATTATTCTAGGAAGACCCTGGATACACGACATGAAGGCAGTACCCTCAACATATCACCAATGTGTCAAGATGCCAACCCCTTGGGGAGCGGTAAAGATCAACAACGATCAACAGCGATCAACAGGAGGCTAAAAACTGCTATACTTCTTCGATAAAAACCTCCGTCAAAACCTGGCAAGCATAGCAATTAACGAAGCAGGCCAGGGATGTTCTAGATGCTAAAGAACAGGATGTTAAAGAGGTATCCCTGGATGCTGAGAACCCAGATGTAAAGATCCTTGTAGGAAGCAATATCCCTGTGGATATTGAAAAAGATATCCTTAAATTCCTGAAGGGCAGAAAAGCAACCTTCACATGGAAGCACGAAGACATGTCAGGTATATCCAAAGATATCATAACCCATAGACTTTGAATTGACTAAAGTTTCAGGCCAATACATCAAAAGCGAAGGAAGTTTGCTCCTGAAAGAAACATGATCATCAAAGAAGAGGTGGAAAGGCTTCTCAAGTCTGGAATGATAAGGGAAGTAACATTCCCAAAATGGCTAGCCATTGTGGTGGTGGTCCAGAAGAAAAAAGGGGAAGTAGAGAGTTTGTGTATACTACACGGACCTCAACAGGGCGTGTCCTAAAGATCCCTTCCCAATACCGCACATAGACTCAAAGGTGGACGCTACAGCTGGCCACGAGATCCTGACTTTTATGGATGCCTCTTCGGGATTTCAACAGATCCAAACGGAACATTAGATCTGGAAGATACGGCCTTCATGAATCCGACATGTATTTATTGTTACATAGCTATGCCATTTGATCTTAAAAATGCAGGTGCCACGTATCAGAGACTGGTAAACATGATGTTCAAAGACAAGATTGGGGACACTATGGAAGTCTACATAGATGATATGGTGGTAAAATCGAAGAAAGCTGAGGATCATCTTAGGGATCTCAGAAAAGCATTTGATATCCTGGACCAATACAACATGAAGTTGAACCCTTCAAAATGCCACTTCGGAGTGGGTGTAGGAAATTTCTTGGGCTACAAGGTAACCAGGAGAGGAATAGAGGCCATTCCAGAACAAATCAAAGCTATCATTAATCTGAAATCCCCGACAAACACCAAGGATGTCCAGAGACTGACCGACAGAGTAGCAGCGCTCAATAGATTTATATCAAGATCCTCCAAAAAATGCAAGGAATTCTACGACATCTTGAAGAAGAACAAGAGATTCGAATGGGAAGAGAAACATGAACAAGCACTCCAATCACTAAAGGAATACTTGTCATCAGCTCCTCTATTAATGAAACCAGAAGACAGTGAACTACTATCCCTATACTTGGCAGTATCCCTAAGCACCATAAGTGTTGTACTATTCAAGGATAATGAGGGACAACAGCATTCGGTATACTTTGTAAGTAAAAGTTTGCTAACAACAGAAACCAGGTATTCTCATTTAGAAAAATTGATTTTAGCTTTAATAATGGCATCCACTAAACTTAGACATTATTTTGAAACTCATGCTATTCATATTAAAACTAATTATCCCATTAAGTGTGTCTTGAGAAAGCCAGAGATGTCAGGAAGGATGGCTAAGTGATCAGTCAAGCTCAGCGCCTATGACCTTATATATGAACCTAGAACAGCAATAAAGTCTCAGGCACTTGCGGACTTTGTGGCTGATTTCAGCAAACATGAGGCAGACCTTGAAGTCCAACAACTAGAAGAGTCGAAGGATGAATGGACCTTATTCACTGATGGTGCATCAAATGTAAGAGTAACAGGCCTGAGAGTCATACTAAAATCGCCACAAGGGGACATAATACCCCAATTCTTAAGCTGTGAGTTCCAGGCAACTAATAACGAAGCGGAATATGAGGCGCTGATAGCAAGATTACAACTAGCTCGGGATATCTAGATCAGGTATCTCCAGGTATGTGTAGACTCATTATTAATCGCTAACCATTTCAATGGCTCGTATGTAGTAAAGGGAGAAAAATTGACCAAATACCTTCCAGTAGTTAAGCAAATATCCGTGGAATTCCAAACTTTTAACATAACACAGGTGCCCAGAGAATACAATACTGAGGCTGATGCCCTAGCAAACCTTGCTTCGGCTCTCAGAATACCGGAAGGCATCAAGATACCTATCATCCAACACTGAAGAAGAAGCAGATATTCGGGATCTTGAATCTAGTCAAGGATCCTGGTTTTTACCCATCAAAAAATACTTGCAGAATGGTGAGATCCCGAGTGATGAAAATAACCACTAGGCTCGCATGAGGGCATCTCGTTTTATAATTTTACAGAATGTTTTGTATAGAAAATCTATTGCAGGTCCATACTTAAGATGCTTAGAGGATCCGGAAGCACATGAAGTTCCTTTTGAAACCAGAAGTTTTAAGCTCCATGTTATTGGAACGTTGAATGGGATAGTCCTTTTGGGATGGGACGCTTGCCATAGACACATCAACATACTTCACCAACATCCCAAAGCACCAGGAGGAAAGGTCTTTATGCTAGCAATGATGGATTACTTCTCTAAATGGATCGAAGCTGAGGCGTTTGTTCAAGTCAGAGAGAAAGAAGCCATCTCTTTCATCAAACGCAACATCTTGCCTAGATTCGGGATCCCGGTGGAGATAATTTGTGATAATGGATCTCAGTTCATTGGCAAGAGAACAACTAACTTCTGTGCCAGTTGGGGAATCAAAATGATAACTTCTACCCCAGTACATCCTCAAGCCAACGGACAAGCGGAATCTAGCAACAAGATCATCATTAACAACCTCAAGAAGAGGTTGGGGGTAAAGAAAGGAAGATGGGTTGAAGAGCTACCGTTTGTAATTTGGGCAGACAGGACAACCACAAAGAACGCAACAGGGCAAACCCCGTTCTCATTGGTATTTGGTACTGAAGCCATGATCCCTACAGAAATGGTCATCCCTACTGCCAGGACCAATCTCTAGACTCTTGAGACTAACAACGAAGCTCTTGCTCATGATCTTGACACTATGGATGAACTCAGGGATATTGCCAAAGTTCGCATTGCAGCTTATCAACAAAGGATAGCAAGATCTTATAACAAAAACATAAGGATTAGAAGATTCTAAGTGGGTGATCTTGTATTAAGAAAGGCGTTTCAAAATACTACCAATCCCAGTGATGGAAAGTTTGCACCAAAGTGGGAAGGCCCGTACTTGATTGACTCTGAAACAGACAAGGGCGCCTGTTGGTTGGCTACTATGGAAGGGGATATCCTGCCAAGATCCTGGAACGCTATCCATCTCAAAACCTACTTTATGTAAGTTTAAAACTTATGTTCTAACTGAAACAGGTACGTCTTCTATCCTTGACTATTTTTATACTTATTACCATTGATCAAAGTACTGACTTAAGCGTCGGAGGGGTGTTAGCCAGGCTAACACCCACCTTCACCAAGATTTCTTGTTTTGCAGGAAGTATCTCCAGGGATCCCGATAGAAGAAAGAGATTGGCCATCTCTCCCAAGTTAAGGTATCCTACATACCTTCTAAGGTTTAAAGGTTTTAACCTTTCTAAGTATTGAGTTTAAACACTTCGCCTGTAGCGCACGATATTCAAGTATAGTTCAAGGTGGTGCGACCAGTCCATGTAACAGTGGTTGATAATTTCATCACTGTTGGCTATATCTTGAATCCTACGATAGTAACAGATGTGTTACTCCTAAAGTTTTTAGCATTTTCATGCTAACTTAAGTCTGGCTTGGCCCACGTTATTCTAGCTTGGCCCACGATTTTAACTTTTCGTAGCTATTCAACACTTATGTGTTAACTCAAGAACTTATGTGTTAACTCAAGAACTTAGCATACTATGCTGACTCAAGATCCTTGAACGGATTGAATACTTATGAAGATCCTGAAGTACGATTACTAAATCTAAGACGTGTTCATTGATTATACATAGGGGACAACTCAAGGTTGTAACATTTTAGACTACTTATAAAACATTTGGTATGTGTATCTATCCATTCTGATTTTCATTTAAGGTATGTACTTGAGACTACTTGTTAATTCTAAATTAAAAGTGGAACCAAGATTTGAATGACTAAGTCATGATTCGATTGTAATTGGTAATCTTTCACCATTTGCTAAAATTAAGATATGTTTTCCTAAGTCCAAGTTTGATAAAAACCTAAGATACTATTTATAACTATTGAGGATCCGGTATCCCTGAAATATATCCAAACCTATTTTTCTAAGTATTTTAAGATTTTTGCTACATAAAGATCCTAATTTTCTAAAACATTTCAAAACCAACCAAACAACAATCATGATAGTCAAAAGCTACTAATTACCATTCTAAGTGAAGGAAATTAAGGTGTGTCTCGGGTTTCATCCAAAAAAGGAACCATCCACCCAGGACACGAATTGTCAAATTGTCCATCCCTGTTAGGGATCCCCAAAACAAAGAAAATGAAATTGTTCAACAGGTCAACATAATTAAAGTTAAACGCATAAAGAACCACAAGTATCAAATTCAAGTCTCAGGCATTCTCTTCTTTACCGTCATCGTCTTGATCTACCACCTTCTCAATAGCCTTTGCAGAGCCTCCCATTTCGCCTTCGGCCACCACTTTGCCTTCAACTTCAGTTGGCAATGGCTGTCCACCTAAGTCGGCAACCAACTTCTTCTAGCCCTACAAGTCCCAGTTAACTCGATCAAAGTTCATGTCAGCAGCCTCTTCTGCCATTTTTATCCTAGCTTGGAAGATGGAGATATCAGCTGACATATTGGCCTGTTCATGGGATTCGTCGAGATCCTGAGCATGCTGAGCATAGGCATCCTGAAGCTCCGGTTTAGCCTTGTTGAGATCATCAATTGCTTCAGCTAACTTGCTCTTAGCGGCCCCAATCTTCTGCAGATCTCTGATCATCTGTTTGCTCTCCTCAGCCTCTTTTACCGATTGCTCATGGAAATTAATCATTTTTTCCATAGCCTATCATACACAATTTGTATGTTAATATAAATGCAGGATTAAACTCGAAGATCCAGGATAATGAACATTTCTTACCAGATGACTGAAGTTGTGCAACTTCTTGTGAGCATAAAAAAAATCAGTGCATTCTCGAATGGCCAGTTCAGTAGGATCCATGATCTTTCGTTTCTTGCTCGACGATGGCTTAGGATGAGCAATGGAGGCCTCATGCTTAGGAGCAACCGGTTTGGGTGATGGAATGAAAGCTTGCTTGGGTTCCTTCTTGATGGCCTTACCTTTGGAGACCATGCTGTCAATGTCATCCAAAGCAAACTTTGAGCTGGACTTTCGTACACCTAATTCGAAATAGCAGGTCAAAATATTTATCATGTTATTAACTAATAAAATAATGTGGTATTGTATTTTTTACCAGACATTTCTGAATCGGAGAAAGAACCTTCTAGACTCACTTCAACCGGCGGGGTCCTGAATTTGAAGTTCCGCTCAATGGGCTCAATACTGTAGAAGGCAGCAACCTTCTTGGCAGTCTCAGGGGAAGCATGAGCTAGGTTAGAGAACTTGGGCGCTACAAAACAAAAAGAAATCATTAGTCAGTATCTCGGACATCAAATTTATTGGGATCCTACAAAACATAACCCTACCCTTAACGATCCGTTTGACTAGCAACTTATCCCCATCAGGGATTGAATCTCTTCTCACGAAGAAGTTATTTTTCCGGTTGGAATCGTTTATGAGTTGTTTTCAAGATCAAATGGGTCATGCCAGGTCTGATTTGAAACAGAAAGCGGGAAGAGCCATGGCTTCTTAGGTTATAAACGTGCGCCAATTCCGAAGCATAAAAGTCAATAGCATGATGACGAATCAGAAATTCCAGAGTATATAGAGTTCGCCAAATCATAGGCATGATTTTGGCATAACTTAGACCAGTTTTCCTAAAGAACTCGATAGTAAGAGAAGGAAAAGGGTACGTGAAACCAAGAGAAAAAGGGGAAAACGGAAAACAGACCGAACTCTTTGAAGTGAAATCGGCTCTGGTCCTGGGATCAAAGGGTTTGAAAACAGTGTTTTTGGGAAAAAAAGCTTCCGGATTCAAGAGATTGGATATCAAGATCGGTGAAAGTGCATTTTTCAGTATCCGGATTAGCTAATAAGTTTTTACTATAAAGATAGTCGGAAGATGTAGACGATCGGGTATTATTTTTAGCCATTTTTTGAAACAAAAACCAGAAAGACAAGAAAAGGAACAATGTTGTTACCTGAGATCCCAGAGAGAAAATTGGAGAAGATAAAGTTGGGATTAATGAAGAAAGATAATTTTAAAGGAGTAATGATAACCTCCTCGAACGACGACGCATCAAAGCCTCGTTTACAGCACACGTCTTATCACATTGCCATTTGAAATTTGAATTTTAAATTTTCACATATGTAATTTCTGTGGACAACTGTCAAAATTTGGGGACAATTGTTATGGGTCGAATTTCGTGCAGGATCCTGAATGTGGCGAAATCTGGAATCCAAGATCCTGGTAACTTCGGTATACTGAATATTAATGTTACTAACGGCTATTTGTCCTCTATTTCTTTTATATACGCAGGTGAAACATGTTGACTCATTCATTCCTGAAGAATAGGGCGAGAAGTCAAAGAGAACGTGTTAAACTTGCGAGAGAAGCTCAATAACGGTCATATTTGAAGACCGAGTAAAGCTCCGAGATCCTCGGAAAGTTAGTTAGGATCGTTTTTGTATTTAATTAGCGATTTGATTGATTAGCAACACACAACGCACACGCTTAACAGTATTCAATACTCGCAATCAGCTCTGTGACATTTAGTATTCGATCATTTCTGCTCACACTTGTAATCTTTTTACCATTTATTCAAGAAACGAGGCAGGTGTCGATTGTTATCTCCCGAGGTTTTATGCAAGAGATCCGTAAAGATCAAGGGCTTTCCTCGTAAACAACCATGTCAAGTTTTACTTCCTTTTATCGATTTTCGTTGATCTTACAAGCACGCTACCTCACTACTAAGTTTGGTTACAAAATTACTTTACATAATTTTTACCCAAAACAGTTATGATACCATATGGGTGATAGTTGATAGGCTAACTAAGAGTGTTCATTTCTTACCAATACGTGAGACTTACTCTTCAGAAAAGTTCACTGAGGCGTTTATCAAAGAAATTGTTTCAAGGCATGGAGTGTCAGTGTCAATTGTATCTGACAGAGACACGCGTTTCACATCACGTTTCTGGAAGAAGTTCCATGAAGAGATGGGGACTAAGCTATTGATTAGCACAACATATCATCCTCAAACGGATGGTCAAAGTGAAAGAACAATTCAAACACTTGAAGATATGTTGCGTGCTTGTATTATTGACTTCGGTGGACGTTTGGATAATCATCTACCTTTGGTAGAATTCTCGTATAACAACAACTATCATACAAGTATTGGCATGCCGCCATATGAAATGTTATATGGGAGAAGATGTAGAACTCCCATATGTTGGGGAGAAGTTGAACAGAAAGAACTTGGAAGCAAAGAAATTGTCCAAGCAACAGGTATAAAGTTAGATCATATTAGAATTCGTCTAAAAGATGCTCGAGACCGACAAAAATCCTATACAAATAAAAGGCGAAGACCGATAGAATTCCAAGTTAGAGACTACGTTATGTTGAAAGTATCTCCGTGGAAAGGAATCATTAGATTCAGAAAGAGAGGAAAATTAAGTCTAGGATTTATTGGACCGTTTAAGATCATAGCTCGAGTAGGGAAAGTTGCTTATAGACTGGAATTGCCAGATGAGTTTAGTGGAATACACTCAACATTCCATGTATCACACTTGCGAAAGTGTCTGGCAGACGAAACCTCTCATGTACCACTGAATGACATTGAAAAAGATGAAAGATTGAATTATGTCGAGAAGCCAGTGACAATACTCGACGGGAAAGAAAAGAGATTACGAAATAAAGTAATCAGACAAGTGAAAGTTCAGTGGCAGCATCGAAAGGGATCTGAAGCCACATGGGAAACAGAGATAGAAATGAGGCAGTCTTATCCCTACTTGTTCGAGTAAGTGTCCGGTTTCGAGTGCGAAACCTTTGTAACGGGGGGAGATTTGTAACACCCCAATTTTTAAAGGGACTAAAATAGTCATTTGATAAAACCCTAGGGGGTTAAGGTAATATTATGTTAAAGTATAAAGGTTAAAATATAATTGGATCAAAGTTCAATGACTAAAAGTGAAAATTAGGGAAAGTAGGCAGATGTCGGACCGACATCTCAAGGATAAGCGGTCTGCTACGTAAGGGACAAGGGATCACTCAGGAGGTGTCACGTTTCGGGTGACTAATCGCTGAGAACTGACACATGGAGGACCGATAACGGACCGACATAGGATCCGTTGCGGTCCGCTAGCCGCAATTTAATCCTAGCGGACCGACATGAAAGGGATAACGGTCCATTATGTGCCCGTTAAGCAAATTACACCGCCACACTGGATAGTGGACAGACATGTATATAGATAACGGTCCGCTACGAACCCGTCGGGCAGCGTATAAATAGTTGAACCTTGTGATCGATTTTAGAACATCTCAAACACCAACACACCTCACAAAACACACTTAACCTAAGGCAGCGTGCCCCGAGCCCCGGTTCGCGTAGGGAAGTTCGGTTTCCAGCTTTTCGAGCACAATACGCAGGAGATAGTTCCGAGGTAAAGTTCTGACTAGTTCCTAATGACTTGATTATTTCCACTAAGCTAGGAACTTATGATTTAAAGATGTTATAATGACTTAGGACCTGATCAAAAAGTCGTTGTGCTGCTCACATTAGCACGAGAAGGCTATTTAAACGAACAAGAAATTAAAGGTGAGTTATATGATGCCCCTCTTAAGTGTTTTTAAATGTTTTAGGCATGATACATGTGTTATGAGTGTTTTTAGATACTGTATGCCACTGATTTAAATATTTGAGCCAGTATCCATGATGTTGCAAGGAATGTTTTATGCTATAAAATAAAAGATAACTTTTCGATCGGTATGTAGTTATCTGACAAACTGAATGTTCTGTCTAAGGAAAAAGTGGTGTATAAATCCCTCCTGGACCCGTCATTCTTTCCTTGGAACATATCTGTTGGAGGTACTACTCTAGAAGGATAACCACCTTGTTTTTATTAAAGGAAAGGATGATGATTATGATATGTGAAATGTTTTAAGACTTATCTTGGTTTACCAAGATAAGCAATGATGAAAGGATGTCATTGGCAGTGATTGCATTGACATGAAATGTTTTGACCGTTTTGGTATGTAAAGGAATGTTTTGCCATGAATGGCCAAATCCCACATAATATCTTGCAACTTATGGAATGGAACGCGGACCGTTACATTCCTTTGTGGTATGTAACGGTGGAATGACCTTTATATAAAGGGAATAGTAAGTGGTGACAACCACTTGAGAGGTTTACGAACCTCGATAAGATATAAGTTAGACAAGATTAATGTTATATTGGGCAAGGGCGAATGTGAAAAGAAAAGATGATATGTTAAAGATATTTTGATTAAAACGTAGAACTCACCAGCATAAAGCTGACCCGTGTTTAAGCGTGTGTCAGGTAACGGTATGGTTTCAAGCAGCAAAGAAAAGGAGGCATCATGAGCAGCCTATCTGGCATCCAAATCTAGAGGGTGGCATTAGTATGATGATGTACTTTCAATAGAATGTATTAAAACAAGTTTTATAAATAAATAATGTTTTAAAGTCTTCCGCTGTGTATGTTACTCTGATTACTATATGTTTATGAGTAAATCCGACAAGTGACAGACATTACGGGTGATCTGGTATGTGGGTGTCACAGTTTGATGTTAGATCATCATTTTAATGAGTTGGGAGAGAGATTAGAGGCTCTTAAAAAATGCATGGTGGTTGTATTACAAATTTAGTATGCTTCTAGTTATTAACTAATACAAACACTAACGTCGTGAATAGTAAAGTACTACACTCAGTGCGCTTGGTACACCATTTGAGCAGTAAGGTACTATAAATTGTGCAACTGTTACAATATTTGATGCGTGGTTGCGTGCCAGGGCACACCTCCTGCTTCCTTTTGTTTCCGTCTCTACCAAATACAGCTTCAGAGATCAAATTCCCCATTCTCGCTTGCTATTTCTTCCTCCGCCTCCTGATGGTCACGGTGGTGAATTACATACAAGTGTTTTCGTCCAAAATTACATGATGCCATTCTACCGCAAGGTATAATGATATAGATAAAGATGCATTGGTCCAAGATTATTTACAATTTAAGTTTGAATTTGAATATTTATTTATTTAATTATCTTTTTTAGTTTATTTTTTTCTTTTAGTTTATCATTATCTTTTGATTGTTAGGAACTAGTATAAATATTAGGGTTTGGTGAATGTTTATTATCAACTTTTTGATTGAATTTGAATATTTAAGAACTTTATTCTTGAACCTTTTGGTTCTTTTTGAGACTTTGACTAACTAATTATTCTTGAGTCATTTAATTGCTTTCGTAAGTACATCATTTGGTATCAGAGCTTTTATTGATTCAAATGGCTCATGGAGAAGATCAACGCACTATTCGTAGAATCGTTGACCGAGGCAACGACAGAGTTGATCCCGACCCACGGGATCTTAAGATCAAACGACTCCGACGACGAGTCTGAGACCTCGAGTTACACCAGTTCCTTACAACCTAAAGATAATGATAAACTAAAAGAAAAGATAAACTAAATAAACTATAAAAGATAAATACATAGATATTCAAATTCAAATTTAAATTATAAATAATCTCGAATCCATATATCTTTATCCAAATAGTATAAATATAACATAAATCCAGTGCTTTTAGAGGACCTAAATCTAGCCGTGTACATGTATACACACATACATACATACATACACACATGCTTTATCTCCTTACCACACATGTTATATCTATCAATTATAACAAATAAAAGTTTTGAGGTGTTACGTGTCATTATTTTAGAGCATCTAGATCTTTGTTTTGTCGCATAAACATTTTTCAATTATCTATTTTACTTAATTTATTTTTTTAAAACTCCTAAATTGATTAAATATCATTTAACGTTTCCATATTTCTTATGATTTTAAATGTTAAACATCAAATGTATGATAACTTTTGGTTGACCAATAACTTTCTTTTTTAAATACATTATTTATAATTAAATATAACTAATTTTAGAGGTGTTAAATTTTTATATTTTGAAATATCATGAATTGTTACTATATAAGTGTTTTATTTATGTTAAAACAATTCAATACGCCACACATACACATACACACACACACACATATATATATATATATAATATTATCTATTATTTATACTACTTAATAAATAAAAATCACAGGGGACACGTGGTGTAATTCTAAAGCCCCTCCATTTATATTATCTCGTTTAAACCATTCTAGTCCATTATTTTAGACAACTAAATTATTTCTTATAATTCAATATCATAATAAATTTATATTACATCATTATTTAATATTTGATTCATATTAACATAATAAAACAAAATATTTCTTGTAATTTTTTTAAATCAGTAATGAATATAAGATTTAGATTGATATTTTCTTTCACAAAATCTAATAAAATTAAGCCTTCTGTTAACTGTGGCCCTCTAAAATCTAATAATAATTTATCAACATATAAGATATTTATTTATTATATTATTTTCATGATTTAGTCCATGTAATACACGAAAATCTAACATAGTTCCAACATAAATAGAAACTGGTTTAAAAAGGAAACATCTCACGTAGATGGAATGCTTTGAAAGTCATTCATAACATTATTAACGGTATACCGCCTTTTAAATATTTTTATATTAAAAAACTAAATACATGTTTATAATAATTTCAAACGCCCCACATTGTCCGATATAATTCTTTTATTGAATTGAGTCTTTACCATCTTATAAAAACTCGACGCTGGCCCAGGTACGCGTCCTCCAAGCCATGAGGCTGTTGGGCCTTCCTCCCGGCCTCATTGATTCGGCTACAGGCCCATCTGGCCATAGGGAATCCCAACCACAGGCCCACTCGCATTCTCGGCCTTAGGCCCACCAGCCCAACCAAATTTTCATGATAAGGATTTCCCTAAGTCAAGTAAAGGAGGTCCGGTCTTGAAAACTATTATTGTCCAACAAGTTTGAAGCCTTAAATAATTCGGATGACTTGGAGGGCAAAGTGGATGACTATTATATGGCAAGGTTAAATTATGTGTTAGTGAACACTAGGAAGCCCAGAGGTATTATGATTCTAATGTCCCTCCCCTTATGACATTTTCTCAAAGTTAGTCCGATTCGCTTAGGGCTTATTTCTTTAATTTGGGAAAAAAGTGAGGTTGATGTGGATAAAAAGAAGGGTGACCAAAACTCTAGCCATGAAGATGAAATTGTTGACGAAGTGGACTCAGAGACAGATAGCACTAGTAGGTTTATGGCTAAAGATGGTAGATAGTTAGCTATTTGGTTTGTTTTAGTGTGGATGTAATTTGTTTATTGCTTTCGTGATTCCCCCCTCCATGGTACAAAGACCCAGGAGGAAGGATGCACTTGTTTGTAATCTCTCTCAGTTTTTAATAAATATTTACCAAGGGCAATGCCCATTTCCTAAAAAAAAATAATAATGCAAGTACTTGCTTCAATTTTACGTTTTAGCAAAAACACTTAGACAACCCTGCTATAGTTGTCTACTATTCTACTATGGTAAAAAAATAACTAACACGAGATAAAGCGAGAGCACGATATTGGTCCATTTGTCACAATGAATTAACTCAAAACATTCAGGGTTTTTATTGAACTAATGGGAAAAAGCGATCTAGTGGGTTTAGCCTTAATACAAGAACCACAAAAATTGTGTTTTATTTTCAAATAGTCTTTTAAACAAGAAACATGTCTAAGTTTAGAGTGAAGCATGACCTAAACACTTATGCCAAGTATTTGAGGTTGTCATCATTGCCCGTCTTCCACTTCCCACCATCTCCATCTAGTACAGACCTGTAACATCCGTGAATTTTGCGTGTAATATTTTATTTCATTTTATGCTTTTAAAACATTGTAACATGACATTTCAACCTTGTTATAACACATTTTATGTCATATTATTCAAACATGTAACGGATCGGTGTTTTGAGATTTAAACTTTTACTTTTTATATAACATATTTCTTTTGTTTATGTCATATATACATATATATATATATATATATATAAGTATATATATATATATATAATACATTAAATAAATTTAATTATGAACTTTTAAAACTTATAAAAAAAATGAAAATGAGAATTCTTTTTATAAAAGAACAATAAAATAAATAATGATGAAGATAAATATATAAGTCAAATTTTTATAAAGGATTTTAGCTATAATTTAGAAAAAAAAAGTAGTTTGAACCCCTTTTATTTCATTTGAACCCCCTCTATTGCCTTTAACCTTAATTTGAACCCCTTCCCCATTCAAGAACCCTGGAACCAATTTCAAGCCAATTTTGACTTTGAAAAGTCAACAACGCAAGAATCACGTTAATAACCTGTAATTTCGGGATTCAAATCTTCCTAAACCGTTTTCAACTCATTTACAATCATTTAAGAAGATTTAATCCGTAATTGATTGTCAAATCACGAGATTTTAAGAACAAAATGAAACTATCGGTTATAAGTTTTAAAATCCATAAATGAAGCTTCAATTTCACGATTCTCGTTTGGATTACCAACTGTTACGCGTCCTAGCACACCCTATATATATATATATATATATATATATATATATATATATATATATATATATATATATATATATATTCAACTCCGATTACGAGCAAAACACACCTCCAAATTCGTCCTTTTTTCCCCTATTTCCGATCGACGCGAGGTAACCGTCGGACCTCAAATTGGCGACAACTTGGATGCCTCCTGCGTAGTTTTCGACTCCAAGTAACACCCCTCCTTCATTGTTTTCACACCTCTCTGATCTGGCTCTTTACTTTTTGAATTAGGGTTTGGGGGAGGGGAACACGGTTCGCGACCTGGGTGGTTTAAGGAAGATGGCTAACTGGACGTTTGGTTAATATTTTACCTTCTAAGTTACTAATCAGACTTGGGGCTTGGTCTGATTGTAAGACGCTTGCACAACATAGGTCAGGTCGCCGGTTCAAACCCTGCAGACACTCCTTTTTTTGTTTCTTTTCCTTTCCTGTTTGATTTTAAACAAACACACACACACACACATTTATATATTTACAAACTATCATATTATCCCTATTAAACCAATTATTTTTATAAATTTCAAGGGTTTTATTATTAATATTCTTTTTTTTTAAATAAAAAGTATATTTATAATTATGTTTAATTATTTTCTAAAAGCATTTTGATTTTCACGAATAGCATATGAGCATCATTATTTTATGTACGTTCCACTATATAATTTCAAGAACATGACAAACATTATTGTATTATCATAAATCATATTATTTTATATATAAATTTTAAAATTATTAAATGATTGTGATTTGTAACGTCATGAGTTTTATTAAACGAAAGGGATATATATATATATAAAACTTTAAAACGTCATATTATTAATAATACGATTATATTAGTGTTACTAATATTAATAATTTTTTTAGTAGTATACTTATCATGATACTCTTTTCACAAATAATATGATAATTGAAGACAATCTTTTTGGTAGGTAATATATCTTACTAATGGAATTTTAATAAATAGTAATATTACAATCCGCCTAACTAATTCATTTCAAATTATACCCTTATAAATATTATTATATTATAATATTTAATCATGATGATTATCTTTAACCTAATTTTAATCACTTTTGGATTTTGTCTTAAAAATATTGTTTATTTTTTTTTCTACAAATAATACTTGTTGTTAACACCTAAATCCCTTTTATAAATAATGATTTACAAACTTTATTCGTTTTCTCATTCGCTCGTTCCAAACCCTAAATCGCAAATCAATCCGTTGTTCCTTTAAAGCGTTCTACATTATAATAACCTATCTTATTTAACTTAGGGCATCGTTAACCCGGATCACTCGTCCTCACGACCTAGTACAAGTTTAACTCACAATATCAAGGTGAGTTACATAGCCCCACATTTTTTATTTTTACGTTTTTGGGGTGAAACATGATTACATTTTGAACTATTTGCAATTTATACAATTCAAACAATGTTTACATGTGTGTATTTTTGTGCTTTATGTTTAAAACACTTTAGTTAAACTACAATTATAATAAGTACAATCGTTAACTCTGTACAAGCCGACGGTAACATTGATAGATCTATTGGAATGACACACCACCCAGGGAGGGTGATTGTTAACCGAAAACACAAGGGTAACATGCGTGTTATGCCTAAGATGTCAACAGAGGTTTGATTGTGCACCAAGTTTGCTTTAGTTGTTTATACATATTTTCATATCTATATCTTGTGACATAATGAATTTTACACTAAATTTTGAACTTGTTTGTAGAGTCAAAACCTATGTATACTCACTAACTATTTTTAGTTGACCTTTTTTTTCCAACATGTTTCAGGTGCAAACATTTGAGATTTTACACAAGATGCTTCATTTAGGGATGAGCCCTAGAATAAATAAAGACTTGAATCAATTATGTAACTTTTGGTTTGGTTGTTTGTTTCATTTGAATTTTTTAATTTGAAATGTTGGTTTTTAAATAAATATATTGAACTTAGTTGATCATGTGCTTATGAACAATCTCCATGTCCCTCCCCGACGAATTCCGTCGTTGGTAGGGGTGTGACAGATTGGTATCAAAGCCTTGGTTACATCGAATTAAGCTTAGAAAGACCTAGACTATAACCTAAGACTCCCTTACACTTTCATAGGAACTTTATGTGATTTATGTGCTAACCTTATTTCTTCTTAGCCATGTCATTCTATTCAACCAATGTTTCCAATAACACGCATGTCCACTCGGACCTTTCTCTACCCACATCCATTAGGGAAACCTCGTATAGCCCCATCCATCGGGCCTCGTTAATGAAGTCAAGTGAAGGAACCAACACGACTAGGCCCAACAAGAAGACTCACAAAGACGAAGGCCCCAAACTATTATCTGATGCCACGATGTGAGGCCCCTTTCCTGAAAGGCCTCACTTATTGGATTTACTCATCAACACATAGAACTTAATCATAAGACATTCATTAACACAGCGGAAACGATTTAAAACTTCAACATGCGCAGCGGAAATACATAACATGTCTAAACATAACTTGTCAACATACAAACTGAAACTTGTCTGAATCAACTAAAACAATAACATAAACAGGATGCCAGACTCTGGTCTTCGGGTAACTCTTCTCGCCAAGCCAAGCATCCACTTCCATCTACTGCCACCTACACTTAACTGATGTGCATACTAAAAATCAGCAACGCTGAGTGAGTTCTAACGTTTACATTAAATCATTTATATAAAAGATTTACTAATACATACATACTGCTCTTAAGCAAAACTTTACATACTTTACTTTTCAAAACATATATATACTGCCATTAAGGCTAAACTTAACACACTTTACTTTTCAAACAGTTTAAAACGTATAATAAACCGTCAATTCCTCTTTACTGTACTGCCCTCATGGCTTACATCCATGAACCGACAAGTACCTGGTCAATGCCCCCATGATCAACGATCATGAACCGACAATACCGCTTATCCGTCAATTCTTTGTTACTACTGTACCGCCCCCATGGTCAACGACCATGAACCGACGAGTACCTGGTCAATGCCCCCATGGATTCATCCATGAACCGACAATACCCTGGTCAATGCCCCCATGGCTCACGTCCATGAACCGACAATACCGCTTAACGCTAAGGGGAGGTTGCGTGGACCTCCCGAGCAACCGCCGTCACTCATCCCAGTTGTACAACCGTTAACGAACCACAAAGGTTCTTACTAATGGGTAGAACCCATATCTGACATCTTGTACAAGTAACATCTGTCCCAAGGACCTTTATAGCTGGTACATATTCCCGAAGGAAAACTGTTCACTTTACTGTTCATAAATATTTCTGTAAATCTTGCTCATAACTTAACATATATCATGCCTTTGTTTATGTATATAAAAATATAGTAAACGCTTGCCAAATGATATATCTTTGCTTTTACTGAAACATAGCTTATCATAAAAATACGTCTTACTTTCTGAAACATAGCTTATCATATATATCATGCCTTTGTTTATGTATATGAAAATATAGTAAACGCTTGCCAAATGATATATCTTACTTTACTGAAAACATACTAGCACATATATCATGCCTTTGTTTATGTATATGAGAATATAGTAAACGCTTGCCAAATGATATATCTTTCTTTCTAAAACATAGCTTATCATAAAATACATCTTGCTTTCTAAAACATAGCTTATCATATATATCATGCCTTTGTTTATGTATATAAAAATATAGTAAACGCTTGCCAAATGATATATCTTACTTTGCTGAAAAACATACTTTTGCCTCTTTTAAACCTTTCACTAAAACATAGCTTTTCTCTTCAGTTTATAATATATAAAATATAATAAACACTTTACACTAAGTATGCACACCACCCCTAAAGAAGGCAAAAAGGGGATTAGAACTCACCTCTTATCTTAGCTGGAATGGTCTACTGGATCTCACTCAATCTGAACAATCATAACAGTTGACACATATCAGACCTAATCCCGACTCTAACGGTTTACTCGTTCTGTTACAGGTGAATACACTGACTTCACTTACTGATGCAGACCTATCGAAACTACTTAGTTTCGACAGGTGCAGGCCCATCGAAACTTCTAGTTTCGATACCTGCAGGCCGCTCGAAACTTCTAGTTTCGATACCTGCAGGCCGCTCGAAACTTCTAGTTTCGATACCTGCAGGCCGCTCGAAACTTCTAGTTTCGATACCTGCAGAACTCAGCTATCTTCCCCGTGAAAAACCCTAACTTTCGCAATGCAGGTCCGACCTGGTCAAGATCCGGACTTTTTACATTCAAAACGTTTGTTTTTCGTTTAAGAACTCAAATCTATGCTTTTCTTTCAGTTTCATCTGTAAAAACGTTCCCGTTTCACCTAAAACCCGAAAAACCCAAAAATGAACTAAAACTCAGATCTAGGAGAATCGGTTACCTGTAATCACTTCCTTTTCGGTGATAAACACTCACGAGACTCTTGCTGATGCTCCTTGAAGCTTACTCCGAAAACCGGGACTTTCTCTCTCTAGGCTCTCTCTCGCTTTCTCTCTCTAGAATTCCGAAAATGGTGTTGCAAATGAGGGTTGTGGCTGGTCTTGAGACTTATAAGGGCCCAAACCCTTGTCCCTTTCGGCCTATACACCTCGGCCCAAGCCCGCTTCCCTTTTCTTATATAAGTTTTAAATTTTTCGTGAATTCTTTCACACTCTAAAACTCGGGATGTTACAAGTCTACCCTCCTTACAATAGGTTTCGTCCTCGAAACCTGCCATAAGCTATACCGATAGCAAATCACAGAATGGGTGGCATAAACCATAGCTATGCAAGGCAGCTTGGTCATGAAGGCCATTGTGATTAACTACCGCTGAGGATCTAATCCGGGTAATATCTAGTTCTAAGGCTCCTAAGCTGATGGGGCTAACTAATCATTCAAGGAAATAAAATCATAAACTTGGCATATCACAAATAAGAGTTTGCAACGTACCTTACTGAGTCATCTGGTAAACCCTTGCTGTGGCCTTGTTGATGTAAGGTTCTTTCTCTGCACCCTTACCCTTTCCGGATCCTCCCGCTTCCGGCTCTTTGCGCTTCCTACAATCTCGGCTCACGTGTCCCTGTCCCCCACAATTGTGGCATCTTGGCCTTTCCGGGCAGTCCCGTGATTGGTGTCCAAACTTGCCACACCTGAAACATCCCACCTGACCCGCCTTACATTCACCTCCATGTCTCCTCCCACATTTACCGCATAGACCCTCTGCTTCTACCCTCGCCCTCCTATCGTTAGGACCCTGGAGTTCCTCAGCAGTGCGCTTCGCTGCTTGTTTCTTGGGTGCTTCAGCAATGATTTCAGAGGCAATGTCATCATAGACAACTCCGCTCAGAACAACCACCGACTCAAAGGTACTCGGTGTGTTGGCTTTTACAAAAGTACGGATCTTTGGAGGCAATCCTTGAACATAGTAATGAATCCTCCTTTCCTCTGTGGTCACAAGATGGGGCACCAGACGTGCCAACTCATTGTACTTTGAAGTATACTGCCGGTGAGTCATGAGTCCGGCTTGCAGAGTCAGAAATTCCCTTTCCACCTTGTGGACCTCGTTCTTAGGGCAGAACTTCTCAATTACTAAAGCTTTCAGATCATTCCACCTCATCAACTCGACCGCTTGGTCACCTTTAGCTTGTTTCACAGTTTCCCACCAGTGCGCTGCTTCTCCTTTCAATGACTTTGCAGCGAACATGACTGCTTGTTCCGGTCGACATTCACTAAGACGAATGGTCGACTCCATGCCGTTAATCCAATCTAAGGTATCTGATGCTTCCTTCTCCCCAGTAAGCACGGGTGGATCACAACCCCGAAACGCCTTATAGTCACAGCCGCGAGCAGGCGGCGCAATATTTTCTACTAGATTTGGTCCTCCCATTGCTGGAAGCACCACAGGCTCTTCAGTTGTGTTAGGGTTCTCCTTGGCCTTCCTCAAGGCTTCGTCTAGTATGGCCGGTAAGGTTTCCTTCAACAGTCGGGTAAACTCACGGCCAATAGCTGCTTGCACGGCCGGCTCGAACTCGAATGTCTGATCATCTTCTGCCGCATGTTCAACATTGTGCTGACTGACTACCGTATCAGTATGGGTAGTGTGAACACTCCCTTCAATCACTTGGTTTGTGCTAGCTCTACCGTGGCGGCCTGTACGCCCACCACGTCTTCCTCCTCCACCCCCTCTAGTTCCTCCACGTCTAGCCATTTCTAACTGAAAGATAGAGAACAAAAGATTTAATTTCATCATGCTAGGGAATATGTAGAACACAATAAGTAAGGTAAGATGTTAATATACACTGGCCATCTGCAATTAACCATTACATCACATCTTGTTTTCTATTTATTCGCTTTCATGGTTCCACTAAAGCCTCTATTCTTATCTTGACACTCTAAAGGTAAACTTTACTTACTATACGCTTCTGATGCTTTGACTTGAGTTACCCGTACTGGCATCCGCTTCTTGTCCCATTCTCAGTTTAAGTCTGGACATCGGGGATGTCCAAATCTCTCAAACTATGGCTCTGATACCAACTTGTGAGGCCCCTTTCCTGAAAGGCCTCACTTATTGGATTTACTCATCAACACATAGAACTTAATCATAAGACATTCATTAACACAGCGGAAACGATTTAAAACTTCAACATGCGCAGCGGAAATACATAACATGTCTAAACATAACTTGTCAACATACAAACTGAAACTTGTCTGAATCAACTAAAACAATAACATAAACAGGATGCCAGACTCTGGTCTTCGGGTAACTCTTCTCGCCAAGCCAAGCATCCACTTCCATCTACTGCCACCTACACTTAACTGATGTGCATACTAAAAATCAGCAACGCTGAGTGAGTTCTAACGTTTACATTAAATCATTTATATAAAAGATTTACTAATACATACATACTGCTCTTAAGCAAAACTTTACATACTTTACTTTTCAAAACATATATATACTGCCATTAAGGCTAAACTTAACACACTTTACTTTTCAAACAGTTTAAAACGTATAATAAACCGTCAATTCCTCTTTACTGTACTGCCCTCATGGCTTACATCCATGAACCGACAAGTACCTGGTCAATGCCCCCATGATCAACGATCATGAACCGACAATACCGCTTATCCGTCAATTCTTTGTTACTACTGTACCGCCCCCATGGTCAACGACCATGAACCGACGAGTACCTGGTCAATGCCCCCATGGATTCATCCATGAACCGACAATACCCTGGTCAATGCCCCCATGGCTCACGTCCATGAACCGACAATACCGCTTAACGCTAAGGGGAGGTTGCGTGGACCTCCCGAGCAACCGCCGTCACTCATCCCAGTTGTACAACCGTTAACGAACCACAAAGGTTCTTACTAATGGGTAGAACCCATATCTGACATCTTGTACAAGTAACATCTGTCCCAAGGACCTTTATAGCTGGTACATATTCCCGAAGGAAAACTGTTCACTTTACTGTTCATAAATATTTCTGTAAATCTTGCTCATAACTTAACATATATCATGCCTTTGTTTATGTATATAAAAATATAGTAAACGCTTGCCAAATGATATATCTTTGCTTTTACTGAAACATAGCTTATCATAAAAATACGTCTTACTTTCTGAAACATAGCTTATCATATATATCATGCCTTTGTTTATGTATATGAAAATATAGTAAACGCTTGCCAAATGATATATCTTACTTTACTGAAAACATACTAGCACATATATCATGCCTTTGTTTATGTATATGAGAATATAGTAAACGCTTGCCAAATGATATATCTTTCTTTCTAAAACATAGCTTATCATAAAATACATCTTGCTTTCTAAAACATAGCTTATCATATATATCATGCCTTTGTTTATGTATATAAAAATATAGTAAACGCTTGCCAAATGATATATCTTACTTTGCTGAAAAACATACTTTTGCCTCTTTTAAACCTTTCACTAAAACATAGCTTTTCTCTTCAGTTTATAATATATAAAATATAATAAACACTTTACACTAAGTATGCACACCACCCCTAAAGAAGGCAAAAAGGGGATTAGAACTCACCTCTTATCTTAGCTGGAATGGTCTACTGGATCTCACTCAATCTGAACAATCATAACAGTTGACACATATCAGACCTAATCCCGACTCTAACGGTTTACTCGTTCTGTTACAGGTGAATACACTGACTTCACTTACTGATGCAGACCTATCGAAACTACTTAGTTTCGACAGGTGCAGGCCCATCGAAACTTCTAGTTTCGATACCTGCAGGCCGCTCGAAACTTCTAGTTTCGATACCTGCAGGCCGCTCGAAACTTCTAGTTTCGATACCTGCAGGCCGCTCGAAACTTCTAGTTTCGATACCTGCAGGCCGCTCGAAACTTCTAGTTTCGATACCTGCAGAACTCAGCTATCTTCCCCGTGAAAAACCCTAACTTTCGCAATGCAGGTCCGACCTGGTCAAGATCCGGACTTTTTACATTCAAAACGTTTGTTTTTCGTTTAAGAACTCAAATCTATGCTTTTCTTTCAGTTTCATCTGTAAAAACGTTCCCGTTTCACCTAAAACCCGAAAAACCCAAAAATGAACTAAAACTCAGATCTAGGAGAATCGGTTACCTGTAATCACTTCCTTTTCGGTGATAAACACTCACGAGACTCTTGCTGATGCTCCTTGAAGCTTACTCCGAAAACCGGGACTTTCTCTCTCTAGGCTCTCTCTCGCTTTCTCTCTCTAGAATTCCGAAAATGGTGTTGCAAATGAGGGTTGTGGCTGGTCTTGAGACTTATAAGGGCCCAAACCCTTGTCCCTTTCGGCCTATACACCTCGGCCCAAGCCCGCTTCCCTTTTCTTATATAAGTTTTAAATTTTTCGTGAATTCTTTCACACTCTAAAACTCGGGATGTTACACACGAGCAAATACAAGGGAAGCGAAGAGGAAGCTAAGGAAGCCCACTTACCATTCAAGAAGAGGAAGCTTAATCGAGTAGATGGATCTCACTCTTGGGCCACAAAGCCCAATCCACGATGTTTCCATCATAGCCATGGGTTCAAGTGATAGTGTTAGTAGTATATGATGGCTGGAAGAGTGAGTGTATGTCCATGAAGGGTTCTGGCTAAGGAAAGACTGGGTACTTAAGTGTGTCCTTGTGACCCACCTCTCTTTTCGGGAAATCCTTTTGTGGATGCACTGCTTATAGGTCAAGAATACTTCTAACATGCTATTATGAGAACTCGGTGTTGTGACTAGCCAAATTTTAATTTCATAAAAACCTTTGTACTTAACACTAAGCGTTTTACTATCACTTATGACCTTTTTCTTTTGGTGCTAGGCATGGCCACTTACCCTTCTGAACTCCCAGAATATCACTCCGAGACAGAGTCCGATCAAGAAGAAGACCTTGGATCCCTACAACTAGCCAACCTGCCACCCGCACAACTAGCTGCCAGATTCCCGCTACTCCGTAGGGTAGAATGGTTTAGGAATACGGCACTGAGAATCCAGGTACTTGAACAACCCCGAATGAGAGACCCTTACCTAGCACCGGATCCATACCATCCAAGCTCAATGACAAGACAAGCTATGGAGCGAACCAGCGCTGTAGGAATTCAGGTCAATGCCGCTTACCAATATGTGAGATCATCAGATTTCCTGAGACAAATATTAGAGCATGAGGTAAGGCACGATCTGCTAGGCCAACGTGTTGATGGCCTATTGAATCAAGTGCAACAGCAGGAAGACATAATTTCAAATCTAAGTACCCAACTAGACATGAAGGAAGGAGACAGGGAGATATCCGATGCCCGTACAGAAGCAGCTAGAGCTGAGGCCCAATTTGCAATACGAGTGACTATAACAATGTTAATCTTGGTGCTCATTTGCTTCTTAGTGGAAAGCTACTTGAGACGTTTATCTAATTGTTTTATTTCATATTTTAATTTCAGTTTGTGCACATTACTCTATGTCTGAAATGTTCGTGTTGACATTTTATCATTTAGTGTTAATTTCATTTTATAAATTGTTATATGTGAATGTCTCTACTCATACACTAATTCAATCTTGTAAGCATAAATTACTTTCCGTCATGTTATCATCAAGATTACCAAACTTGCTACTTGTAGTTTAAAGAAAAGCAACTAGCTACCATTATCCCTAACATGATTACTCGAGTAATGACTAAACACCTTCAATATATCTAGACATAGATAACTATTTACCTTCGACAATCCAATCTAATGAGCGTTGTAGAAGGATAAGAGAAACTAAGGTGATCATGCAAAGTAAGCAATTATTACGGGTGCACACGTAATAAAAGTTTGCAGTGCATGTGAATCATAGCAAGTCCTATCCTGTAAGCAATAACCATTATCTCTATGAACATTTGATTTCAACCCCAAATCTGTGAGGCGACAATCCCAACTGTGGGTTTGAAGATGGTTACTAAATCAATGAATTTTCCTTAATTTCAAATCTCATTTGCTAAACTTAAGTGGTCAATCTCTAACCTTGGAAGAACCCTAAATCAACTTTTAGACCATACCTCCAGAATACTGTGAAAACTTGATGAAATTGAGTTAGACTACACTTAGGCACTCATACTTCAAGCCATTCATCTAATCCCTCATCCTAATATATATCTTATGAAAGACAATTCATATTCATGCTTAGACATTCAGCTAGCCTTCCGACTAAACCATTTGAGCAAATTATCCGAAATCCTTGTTTAACTTTGGCGTTTAGAATTTTGCAAAATGCTATGTGCGACTCTTGGGCGAAAGTCAGCACGAACGACTACGCCATTTCCTAACAGTGATGACCAACTATCAGTCCAATACCTTTTCTGTACCTTTTAGTGTGATAAGATGTTATAAAATGATCATCAACACTTATCCTTTGAAACTCCGACCCAGATCTTGTTATGTGTGCGACTACCATTGAATCCGGTGCGGCCTTACCTGACAAACCTAGCCTCCTTGCACAGTCACCGCCTTGAGGTCCTTTGATACTTTGAACTTCACACCCATTTATATTTTATAACTATTATTAATAAATAAATCTTTTATAGCTTTTTCAAGAGATAAAGAATTATTACCTTTTGTAAATAAAAGTATGTATTAATATATATGTCTGACTTTTTGTCTACAAACTTTTTTATCACCCCAAATACATGTTTAATTATATGTATATATTTCACTTAACCTTAAAAACGAAATATTATTATTATTAACACGATTTTATTTGCATTATTAATAAAATAAAATTTCAATGAATATCTTAGTAGTGTATTTATCTTATTTATGATATTAGTGGTTATTAAACAAATAATCTTACTAATGGGACTTTCATAAATAATAAAATTACAATTCGCTAAACTAATTTACTTATTTCAATTTATATCTTTATGCATATTATTATCTCATAATATTTCAAATGTTGATAGCCTAATTTTATTCACTTTTGACATCGTCTTAATAATAAGAACTTTTGACACCAATTTGATATCCCCTCGGATAACCCTCTAGATTCACTCTTGCCCAAGAGTGAGAACTCGTTCTCTTGACATTTCAACTACCAAAACACGATGAACCGACTCCACTACACTCTCAGAAATAAACTCTGACTTTTCTAGATCTTAACACAACTTATCATCTCCAAACTTAAAACTACCTGTTACACTCAATAGCATGCATGCCACTTTCCATGTGTCAAACTTTAAGAAGTGTCTCGCTGACGACACTCTTCACATTCCTTTGGACGAAGTCCGTATTGATGAAAAGTTGAATTTCATTGAACAACCAGTCGAGATCATGGACCGTAACGTTAAGCAACTCAAGCGTAGTCGTATACCTAACGTGAAAGTTCGTTGGAACTCTAAACGTAGACCTGAGTTCACTTGGGACCGTGAAGACCAAATGAAGCTCAAGTATTCTCATCTCTTCTCTATCTCAGTAGCCTTCACCAGTTGAATTTCGGAGACAAAATTCCCTCAACTTGGTGATACTGTAACATTCGTAACTTTTGCGTGTAATATTTTATTTCATTTTGTGCTTTTAAAACATTGTGACATGACATTTCAACCTTGTTGTAACACATTTTATGTCATATTATTCAAACATGTAACGGTTCGGTGTTTTGAGATTTAAACTTTTACTTTTTATATGCACATATTTCTTTTGTTTATGTCATATATATATATATAATACATTAATATATATATATATATAATACATTAAAAAAATTAATTATGAACTTTTAAAACTTATAAAAAAAATGAAAATGAGAATTCTTTTTATAAAAGAACAATAAAATAAATAATGACGAAGATAAATATATAAGTCAAATTTTTATAAAGGATTTTAGCTATAATTTAGAAAAAGAAGTAGTTTGAACCCCTTTTAATTCATTTGAACCCCCTCTATTGCCTTTAACCTTAATTTGAACCCCTTCCCCATTCATGAACCCCGGAACCAATTTCAAGCTAATTTTGACTTCAAAAAGTCAACAGCGCAAGAATCACGTTAATAACGTGTAATTCCGGGATTCAAATCTTCCTAAACCGTTTCCAACTAATTTACAAACATTTCAGAAGGTATAATCCGTAATTGATTGTGAAATCACGAGCTTTTAAGAACAAAATGAAACTTTCGGTTATAAGTTTTAAAATCCATAAATGAAGCTTCAATTTCACGATTCTCGTTTGGATTACCAGCTGTTACGCATCCTAGCACACCCTATATATATATATATATCAACTCCGAATACGAGCAAAACACACCTCCAAATTCGTCCTTTTCTTCCCCCATTTTCGATCGACGCGAGGTAACTGTCGGACCTCAAATTAGCGACAACTTGGATCCCTCCTGTGTAGTTTTCGACTCCAGGTAACACCCCTCCTTCATTGTTTTCACACCTCTCTGATCTGGCTCCTTACTTTTCGAATTAGGGTTTAGGGGAGGAGAACACGGTTCGCGACCTAGGTGGTTTAAGGAAGATGGCTAACTGGATGTATTGGTTAAGATTTTACCTTATGAGTTACAAATCAGAATTGGCGCTTGGTCTAACGGTAAGAATCTTGCACAACAAAGGTCAGGTGGCGGGTTCTAACCCTACATACCCTCATTTTTTTTGTTTCTTTTCCTTTCCTGTTTGATTTTAAACCAACACACACACACACATTTATATATTTACAAACTATCATATTATCCCTATTAAACCAATTCTTTTTATAAATTTCAAGCGTTTTATTATTAATATTCTTTTTTTAAATAAAAAGTATATTTATAATTATGTTTAATTATTTTCTAAAAGCATTTTGATTTTCACGAATAGCATATGAGCATCATTATTTTATGTACGTTACTACTATATAATTTCAAGAACATGACAAACATTATTGTATTATTATAAACCTTATTATTTTATATATAACTTTTAAAATTATTAAATTATCGTGTTTTGTAACATCATGAGTTTTATTAAACGAAAGGGTTATATATATAAAACTTTAAAACGTCATATTATTAATAATACGATTATATTAGTGTTATTAATATTAATAATTTTTTAGTAGTATACTTATCATGATACTCTTTTCACAAATAATATGATAATTGAAGACAATCTTTTTGGTAGGTAATATATTTTACTAATGGAATTTTAATAAATAGTAATATTACAATCCGCCTAACTAATTCATTTCAAATTATACCCTTATAAATATTATTATATTATAAAATTTAATCATGATGATTATCTATAACCTAATTTTAATCACTTTTGGATTTTGTCTTAAAAATATTGTCGTTATTATATTTTTACAAATAATACTTGTTGTTAACACCAAAATCCCTTTTATAAATAAAGATTTACAAACTTTATTCGTTTTCTCGTTCGCTCGTTCCAAACCCTAAATCCCAAATCAATCCGTTGTTGTTCCTTTAAACCGTTCAACATTATAATAACCTATCTTATTTAACTTAGGGCATTGTTAACCCGGATTACTCGTCCTCACGACCTAGTACAAGTTTAACTCACAATATCAAGGTGAGTTACATAGCCCCACATTTTGTATTTTTACGTTTTAGGGGTGAAACATGATTACATTTTGAACTATTTGCAATTTATACAATTCAAACAATGTTTACATGTGTGTATTTTTGTGATTTATGTTTAAAACACTTTAAACTATAATTATAACAAGTACAATCGTTAACTCTGTACAAGCCGACGGTAACAATGATAGATCTATTGGAATGACACACCACCCAGGGAGGGTGATTGTTTACCGAAAACACAAGGGTAACATGCGTGTTATGCCTAACATGTCAACAGAGGTTTGATTGTGCACCAAGTTTGCTTTAGTTGTTTATACATATTTTCATATCTATATCTTGTGACATAATGAATTTTACACTAAATTTTGAACTTGTTTGTAGAGTCAAAACCTATGTATACTCACCAACTATTTTTAGTTGACCTTTTTTTTCCAACATATTTCAGGTGCAAATATTTGAGATTTTATACAAGATGCTTCACTTAGGGATAAGCCCTAGAATAAATAAAGACTTGAATCAATTATGTAACTTTTGGTTTGGTTGTTTGTTTCATTTGAATTTCTGAATTTGAAATGTTGGTTTTTAAATAAATATATTGAACTTAGTTGATCATGTGCTTATGAACAATCTCCATGTCCCTCCCCGACGTATTCCGCCGTTGGCAGGGGTGTGACAGATTGGTATCAGAGCCTTGGTTACATCGAATTAAGCTTAGAAAGACCTAGACTATAACCTAAGACTCCCTTACACTTTCATAGGAACTTTATGTGATTTATGTGCTAACCTTATTTCTTCTTAACCATGTCATTCTATTCTACCAATGTTTCCAATAACACGCATGTCCACTCGGACCTTTCTCTACCAACATCCATTAGGGAAACCTCGTATAGCCCCATCCATCGGGCCTCGTTAATGAAGTCAAATGAAGGAACCAACACGACTAGGCCCAACAAGAAGACTCACAAAGACGAAGGCCCCAAACTATTATCTGATGCCACGAGCAAATACAAGGGAAGCGAAGAGGAAGCTAAGGAAGCCCACTTACCATTCAAGAAGAGGAAGCTTACTCGAGTAGATGGATCTCACTCTTGGGCCACAAAGCCCAATCCATGATGTTTCCATCATAACCATGGGTTCAAGTGATAGTGTTAGTAGTATATGATGACTGGAAGAGTGAGTGTAGGTCCATGAAGGGTTCTGGCTAAGGAAAGACTGGGAACTTAAGTGTGTCCTTGTGACCCACTTCTCTTTCCGGGAAATCCTTTTGTGGATGCACTGCTTATAGGTCAAGAATACTTCTAACATGCTATTATGAGAACTCGGTGTTATGACTAACCAAATTTTAATTTCATAAAAACCTTTGTACTTAACACTAAGCGTTTTACTATCACTTATGACCTTCTTCTTTTCGTGCTATGCATGGCCGCTTACCCTTCTGAACTCCCAGAATATCACGCCAAGACAGAGTCCGATCAAGAAGAAGACCTTGGATCCCCACAACCAGCCAACCTGCCACCCGCACAACTAGCTGCCAGATTCCCGCTACTCCGTAGGGTAGAATGTTTTAGGAATACGGCACTGAGAATCCAGGTAATTGAACAACTCCCAATGAGAGACGCTTACCTAGCACCGGATCCTTACCATCCAAGCTCAATGACAAGACAAGCTATGGAGCCAACCAGCGCTATAGGAATTCCAATCAATGCCGCTCACCAGTATGTGAGATCATCAGATTTCCTAAGACAAATATTAGAGCATGAGGTAAGGCACGATCTGCTAGTCAAACATGTGGATGGCCTATTGAATCAAGTGCAACAGCAGGAAGACATAATTTCAAATCTAAGTACCCAACTAGACATGATGGAAGGAGACAGGGAGATATCCGATGCCCGTACGAAAGCAGCTAGAGCTAAGGCCTAATTTGCAATACGAGTGACTATAACAATGTTAATCTTGGTGCTCATTTGCTTCTTAGTGGAAAGCTACTTGAGACGTTAATCTAATTGTTTTATTTTATATTTAATTTTAGTTTGTGCGCATTACTCTATGTCTGAAATGTTTGTGTTGACATTTTATCATTTAGTGTTAATTTCATTTTATAAATTGTTATATGTGAATGTCTCTACTCATACACTAGTTCAATCTTGTAAGCATAAATTACTTTTCGTCATTTTATCATCAAGATTACCAAACTTGCTACTTGTAGTTTTAAAAAAAAAAGCAACTAGCTACCATTATCCCTAACATGATTACTTGAGCAATGACTAAACACCTTCATTATCTCTAGGCATAGATAACTATTTACCTTCGACAATCCAATCTAATGGGCGTTGTAGAAGGATAAGAGAAACTAAGGTGATCATGCAAAGTAAGCAATTATTACGGGTGCACACGTAATAAAAGTTTGCAGTGCATGTGAATCATAGCAAGTCCTATCCTGTAAGCAATAACCATTATCTCTATGAACATTTGATTTCAACCCCAAATCTGTGAGGCGACAATCCCAACTGTGGGTTTGAAGATGGTTACTAAATCAATGAATTTTCCTTAATTTCAAATCTCATTTGCTAAACTTAAGTGGTCAATCTCTAACCTTGGAAGAACCCTAAATCAACTTTTAGACCATACCTCCAGAATACTGTGAAAACTTGATGAAATTGAGTTAGACTACACTTAGGCACTCATACTTCAAGCCATTCATCTAATCCCTCATCCTAATATATATCTTATGAAAGACAATTCATATTCATGCTTAGACATTCAGCTAGCCTTCCGACTAAACCATTTGAGCAAATTATCCGAAATCATTGTTTCACTTTGGCGTTTAGACTTTTGCAAATTGCTATGTGCGACTCTTGGGCGAATGTCATCACGAACGACTACGCCATTTCCTAACTGTGATGACCAACTACAAGTCCAATACCTTTTCTGTACCTTTTAGTGTGATAAGATGTTATAAAATGATCATCAACACTTATCCTTTGAAACTCCGACCCAGATCTTGTTATGTGTGTGACTACCATTGAATCCGGTGCGGCCTTACCTGACAAACCTAGCCTCCTTGCACAGTCACCGCCTTTCTTCTCCAATCTTTCTTCCTCATCCTTCTTGACTTTGAAATAGAGGGCTTGTAGGTTCATGAAATTCATGGGACCTAGCCTCTTTCCACTCTCCTCTAGCCTTAAGGAAGTCAATCATGATCTTCCTTTCTTCATGGGTTCTTTTATTAAAGGCAATGGTCTTTTTGGACTTTTGTTTGACTTTTTCTTCTTCTTCATCCTTTTTCTTCTTTGCCAATTGACCTTGCTGACCCATGAAGGCTCTGTAGATTTCTTTATTTGATAGTTTCTCAAGGTAGTCTACATCCTCACCTTGAGAAACTAGAGCCTTTACCCACTCCTCTCTCATTTCTTTGGCTAGTTCAGAATCAGTTATTCTGAACTTAGCCTCTTCCTTCTTCTTCCTTTCTATCTCTTCTTCTTCTTTGTCGAATTGTTCCTGCAGTTGAAGAGCAAGAACTTCATCTTCTTCAATCTGATAAACTGCAGGAATCTTTACTTTGAGCTCATCCAGCTGTTTTGCATACAACTGGATTTGTTGTTCTCTGAGGAGAATGGCTGTGAGTCTATCTTGAGCTTTCTTTGTTTCAGCCATCTCCTCTTCTTCTTCTTTTTCTTTCTTCCTTCTCTTTCTTCTCTCTTAGCAACCTCTCTTCATCTTCTTTGCTCATAATTCCCTTTCCCTTATCTTTGTTGGATACCTCTGCTTCGGCTTCACTGATCACAACAGCAGATGATTGTGCTGCTGTTGGAATCTCAGCCTCAGCTTCATTGGCAATTTGAGAGGTTGATAAGGGAAGGTCATTAGCTTCATCTAATTTGCACTCAGGACTTGTAAATTTTATCAGCATTTCTTTGACAGTGGATCTTGATTCATATGCAGCAGCAAAGATGTCTACTCGAGGGGAAGCTGAGTCAGAATCAGTGTCAGAATTTGACACATATACTGCCTCAGCAATCCTTCCTTCTTGTTCAAGATGGGCTCTGACAGTAGCTATCATTGCCTGGCTTTCGAGGGAGTTGACATTGCAGATATTTGCCCTGAGTTGAAAGATCTTGTAAAGAAAGTATGTAGGCAGTAGCAAGATGTTCCTGGTGTTGATGGTGAGAGAGGAGTCATTGCTTAGCAGAAAGGTGTGGTCAAGAGACTTAGTGCTTACCCATCCTAGCTCATCTAAGTCCTTGACAATGGAGTTGTACATAAATTTTCTTAAGCACATAACTTCTTCTTCAGTGAGAAGACTGCTCCTTATTATTTCAAGTCTTCTAGGAGTCAGTCTTCTTTCTGTATTTGTCTTTCAAAGTTGGGTAGATTATCCTCCATCAAGTCATAGAACCTACCAATAGCAAGTTCTGCGGAGAGGTCCGTTGAGTTGTTGATACATTGTAGATGGTATAGGTGAAGGACTTGGATGTTGTTGAGAAAGTCCCAGTTTAGCTCTTCTACTCCGCCAAACTCCCAACCAATCCAGAACCTCTCATACTTTCAATCATACCCCCAAGCTAGTATTGTATCAAACTCTAGCTGTGTTGAAGTCAGTGGAAATTGGGGGGCAGTGGATTGACTTATGATGGCTGCTGCTTTAGGGATGATGCTGAGAGATGTATATGTTTGTTCTGTGTCTTCAGCATCATTCAACATCTCATCAACAGCCCTGACGACTAACTTCCAGTCTTCAGATGTCTCTTCTTCTTCGTTATCTGAAGCTGGCAAGTCATGAACCTGTACAAAAGCTGGCTTGAATAGTGTGCTTTGAAATACATTCTGCTCTTGAATCCAGTCGTCAAGACTGTCTGAGTCTTCCTCCGTTGGGACCATCTCCCCCTTTTTGGTTGCATCAGTGGATAAATAAGCATCAGTTTGGGTGCCCACTGATACAAGAGAGGGAGTAGGCATAGTTGGGCATTGATGGGCTTCATGCATAGAGACTTGGTGTCTTAGTTTGGACACTTCAGCCTCTAGCATAACCACCCTGGCCGTCAATTCCAAGTTATGAAGTTGCAGTCTGTCCTCATCCACAGTTGTGGAATCCTTGGATCTAGATGGGACCTTAGGCCTGGCCTCTACATCCCCATCACCTATGGTTTCTTGGCGCCTGGAATTCCTCTCAGTGAGGGGAGTTTCCAAGAAAGCATCCTCACTGTGAGTTGCCGTGGTTGAGGTCTTAGCGATGTTGTCACTGTCCTCTTGGTCATTTGATGGACCAGCAGTAGTGACAGCCTCTTCCACATCCACTCTTTCATAACTCCTAGAGTGGACCTTCAGGGTAGAAGAAGTTGGGTTGGGTGTGTTGGAAGCAAGATCAATCAGTACCTCCGAGAAAGTGGTAGTTGGAGAAGGTACATCATCTTGATCAGGTTCCTCAACACTTAAGTTCAGAAGAGAGAGGAATGGCTCAGGGGTTTGCTCTATGGATCCGGGATGTGATCCTGATCCTAATAGAGAGGCTTCCGAAGAAGTCTCTCTAGTGTTGTGGCTATCCCTTTTGATATTCTCATCAGAATGTTGGGATTCTGAATGAGAGCTTAGAGGTTGGGTTTGGGCCTTGGAGGCAAGAGAAGAAGGAGTCCTCTTGCCCCTTTTCCTGGTATATGTCGTTGCAACCGGGGCCCTGTGTTTCGGTTGAACGATAACATCAAAAACAGGCGTAAGTAATTTTTGTACCTGTGCATCCTTAGTAGTATGCACAGGGGTTCGAATGGTGGAAGCAGACTGTTGTTCAGGATGTGAGGTGGAGGGTGTGGGATCAGTATCAGCTGGGATTGCTGAACTGTCACCCGGGATACTTTGTATGTTCAGCATTGTAGATAACAATGGAACATTGACCCCTGAGAACTTTTTGAAAACAGTTCTCATGCTTTGAAAAAAATTATTTTTATGTCCCAGCATGATGTAGATTCTTGCAGGTTTTGAAAGTTCTTTTAGTTCTTGATTGAAAACCTCCTGCAAGAATCTTTTAGTTCTTTTAGTTCTTGATTCACTTTCTGAAGTTGGCTAGCAAGCTCAAGTTTGTAGTGACAAACCATAGTAGGTGTAAATAGTTCCAACAATGACAAAAGTAACATAAAGGATTACAATGCGTAATTTATTCCAAACTAGATCCCTATTCGACTCCATCTTGCACTAGCTTCAATTGGTTTCATCAACTGCTTCAGCATTGACTTGATTTTCGTTAGTGTTTATGTTGAAGGCACGCCCACGAGCACCACCTTGGTTTGCATTGGCTATCCTTGGGCATTGGTTTTTGAAGTGGTTTGGATTACCACATTCAAAACAAGCACGCCCATTAGTAATGGCTGGTACAACTTGATTGGAAACTTGGTGATTAGCTCGGTTCCCTTGGTGGGTTTGACTAACATGTGATCTGGATTGACAAGTGTTCACTACTTGACCATACCTTCCACAATTGGCATATAGACGGCATGGCATGTTTGGGAAGTGGTGATAGTTGCACGTGTTGCACAGAGGGTTGTTGCCCGCATGTGGTTTCTTATTATGGTTTTGGGCTAGGGGAGCTACATGATTGATTGGTACGGCAGGGGTAATGACAGCAAAGTTACGTTTCTTATTTGAGTGAGGAGGTTTGGGTTTGTCTTCTTGAGAGGGTTCAGAAGAGGCTGTTGGGTCAGTGACTTTCTTTACGCCTTTCCTTGTTAGTGTACCCGCCTTCACATGGCTATCGGTTAATGTGGCAGCTAAGCGGATAGCGTCTTCAGGAGTAGCTGGATTTCTTCCTAGGACTGTATCTTAGATTTTCATGGGTAGACCATCGATGTACTTCTCAATGCCCCGAGTCAGTGGAGTGACCATGTGGGGCACCAGAAGGCTTAGCTCATGGAAACGAGTTGTGTACGCTAAACTTTCACCACTGTCTTGGGTAAGATCCGTTTCTGAAAGACGTTGGTGGCATAGCGAACCTGGAGGTGGTCAGGGCAATCACTGTTGAGAAAAGTGCTTTCAATGCTTTCAAACCATTGAAGGAGGCCCGTAGCTCCTTCGGTACCATAGAACTTGACGGGGTTGCATGAGTTAAAGTGTTTGTAAGTGCATAGGGTTGGGTTGGCACCACCACCACCACCATTATTAGCACTGTTGTTAGTGCCGCCATTGTTGTTATTGGCCTGAGTGAGTTGGTTCACAAGTTGAGTGAGAAGGGCGGCAAGGTCATTATTGTTGTTGGTCTCGTTGGCATGACGGGGAGGCATGCTATAGATTTTAACAAAGACAGGGGGAAAGATATAAGAAGTTTTGAGGATTTATTGGATATAAAACAAAGGATAATTTAAAACATAAGTGTTCATAGTTTGGATTGCACTCAACAAGGATAATACCATTTGAATGCTATGACAAATTAAGGTTAATAAACTTATATAACTTTCAAGGAGACATGCTTTACCCTATTGCATGTGTCCTTTACTAGTTAACAAGGTTTAAAACCCTAATGGGGTGTAAAAAGAATTTTAAAAGACTTATGACGTTCAATATGCTATGATGGTAATGACATAGAAGAAAGATTGAGACTTAGGATAAGGGTAAGGATATTATATATATATATATATATATATATATATATATATTATTTACTATTTAGGTGAGACTCAATAAGTCATGAAATTTAACAGGTAAGTAATTAACACATAATATATTTGTCGTGTAGCATGTAGCATATCATATAATCATAGAGACATGGTACAAATGGGTGTCCTAAGGTTATAGTCTATGTCAAAGGTGTCTAATAACCTAATTCCCTATAACTAAGGCTCTGATACCAATCTGTCACACCCCAACCGACGGCGGAAACGTCGTGGCGGGACATGTAGACTGTTCATAAGCTCATGGTTTGCTAAAGTTGAAATAATTAAACAATAAGTTTCATTTCATAACTCAAGTAATCATTTACAAGAATTTAAGAATACATGAATCTCCGTATTAAAAATTTAAGACTAGGTCCTCAACCCTAAGTGATGTAGCTTGAATCATAACTCAAACAACTGTACCTGAAACATGATAAAATGAGAGGGTCAACTATAAATAGTTGGTGAGCATACATAGGTTTTGACACCACGAGTAAAGTTCAAATGTTATGTGTACAATTCATGTGATGCATGGTTTATAAAGCATTTTTGGAGAATCTAAGTTAAGCTAGTTGCACAAATGAAACTTTGTAATTAAAGGGCATAACAACACATGTTATCCTAATGTAGGGCATAACAACACATGTTATTCTAATGTAAATGTAAGGCATAACAACACATGTTATCCTAATGTAGGGCATAACGACACATGTTAGCCTGAAGTAATGTATTGGTGTTTGCACGTGTATATCATGTAAATGTAGCCTTAACAATTAGCATTCAAGCATAAAGCACGAATAAACACATATAATCATATTTGTAGAATTGTACGTGTGTAATTGCAAATAGTGTTTGAATGTAATCATGTTTCGCCCCAAAAATGTACAAAAAGAAAAAAGGGGGCTATGTAAACTCACTTGTAAGTTGTTTGTAGATAGCACAAGCAGACGATGGCACAAGTGATTTCCAAATCACAAGATTAACTCGATTTGGTTGAGTGGTGAGTACAGACGGAAAGGTCAAAGTTCCGACTGTTCTTGATGCTTGACCTAGCTCCAGAGAGGTGATGCGGATGGATTGAAGGTTTAGGAAGTTTGTAATGGGTTATGCGACAGATTTCGTGGGTTTTAATTCATTCAATTTGCCTTCAATTACATGATTCGATTAGGCTTGAAGAGTGGCAGCTGTTAGACGAGTTTTGCGCGTGAATTCGATCAATTTGAGGTGTATTTAGTCGCGTTTATGGCTCAGATTCATGTGCAATTAGTTCTCGTACGTCTTGCTGTAAAAAACGCGTCCGATAATCACGGATTCATTCTAATTTTATCTTGGTTTGACTCTGTTGAGTCAAATTTGTTCAATTTCAAGGGATAGAGTTCAAGTTGGGGTTCATGTGCTTGAAAGGTTCAATATGAAAGTTCAAAGACTAAAAGGGGGGTTTTCAAGACTTAATAATTTGAGATTTTTTTTTTATAAAATTACAAATGGTTTAAATAATAATATAACCCTATGTATATTTACATATATATATATATAATTAAGTGTATATATATATGTATATATTTACATAATTATACATATACAAGTTATATATAATTGAAAAATAATCTGTTATTGAAAGGTTGAAATTTGAGATTTACATACGTTTTAATAATAATTAAAGTGTTGGATAAGTACGGGATTTTGAAATGAAGTGTCATTATTACTTAAAAATAATATAAAATTATGCCAGAAAATCACGGATGTTACAGTATCCCCATGTTGAGAGAATTTCGTCCCGGAATTTAACTATTGGGGGCTACTGAATCAGGAGAGTGATGAGGGTTTGGATTTTCAACGAGCTTTGATTTTCGTTTCGAGGGGTATAACTGGTAACAAGATTTAGGTCTGTTTCTCATAGTCAAGCACGAATGAGGACAATGGATTTGGTTTTTTTTTTTATTTTTTTTAAATGAATTGAAGGAGAAAAATGTCGAATCATAATTTGGATTCTAAGGGTGAAATGCATTACTTGGAATGTAATTTATAGGAATTTGACGATCAGGTTTTGTTTAAGATGTAGTTTAATATGATCAGGAATTGTAAGTTGATAAGAGATTTCATAAACATTGACCCGTCAAACAACGTAAAACTTTTTTGTGACACGATTAGCGCTACTTCTGATAATATGACAGGAACATTTATATATAGGAAGTACCAACGGCGTATCCACCATGCCCTTGTCATATCACATTAGTTTTGTTACTATATATCCCGATAGGTTTTACGTCATAACACACGATAGAATTTGCTATGTTTTCCATACGCTGATTTTTATAATTACGTGTGCACCCGTAATTATCCAAATCGTTGCATGGTCCACATAGTTCATCCCATTGTGTGTGGGGTCCAGGGGGTAACACAAAAACACTTAATTCGTAACTACTGCCTTCACGTATGTGTTGCTAACAATAACTATGCCCATAGATAGTAGAGCCAATCAGGTACTAAAGAGTAATAACGTGGCATAATTTAGGGTTCCATAGCTTCCTCGTGTTTGAACAAGGATACGTCAAACCCCGAGTAGCTTTCATGGATAGGGTGAATAGTCATGCTTTGTGTATGATGTACTTAGTCAATTGCAACAATGTAAACAATCTAATTTTGTGTATAATGTAAACACTCATGTTTCATATATGATCTAGTGTTAGGCATGTTGTAAGCAAATGGGTTTCATGTATAGTGTGAACAATTTGGTATCATGTATAAGCAAATATGTATAATGTGATCACTCTAGTATTATGTATTTTATGAATGTGTATTGAGTCTCATGCGTATCGGAAACTATCGGATTTTGTAGGCGATCGGGTGTGTTACCTGGCGTTCATGCACAATGTAGGTAGATGAGTTATAACTTTTAAATCCGGTAGTGCTTATATGGGCGGTTAATGGCGAAATGATTCACTTTCTGAAGTTGGCTAGCAAGCTCAAGTTTGTAGTGACAAACCATAGTAGGTGTAAATAGTTCCGACAACGACAAAAGTAACATAAAGGATTACAATGCCTAATTTATTCCAAACTAGATCCCTATTCGACTCCATCTTGCACTAGCTTCAATTGGTTTCATCTACTGCTTCGGCATTGACTTGATTTTCGTTAGTGTTTATGTTGAAGGCACGCCCACGAGCACCACCTTGGTTTGCATTGGCTATCCTTGGGCATTGGTTTTTGAAGTGGTTTGGATTACCACATTCATAACAAGCACGCCCATTAGTAATGGCTGGTACAACTTGATTGGCAACTTGGTGATTGGCTCGGTTCCCTTGGTGGGTTTGACTAACATGTGATCTGGATTGACAAGTGTTCGCTACTTGACCATACCTTCCACAATTGGCATATAGACGGCATGGCATGTTTGGGAAGTGGTGATAGTTGCACGTGTTGCACAGAGGGTTGTTGCCCGCATGTGGTTTCTTATTATGGTTTTGGGCTAGGGGAGCTACATGGTTGATTGGTACGGCAGGGGTAATGACAGCAAAGTTACGTTTCTTATTGGAGTGAGGAGGTTTGGGTTTGTCTTCTTGAGAGGGTTCAGAAGAGGCTGTTGGGTCAGTGACTTTCTTTACGCCTTTCCTTGTTAGTGTACCCGCCATCACATGGCTATCGGTTAATGTGGCAGCTAAGCGGATAGCGTCTTCAGGAGTAGCTGGATTTCTTCCTAGGACTGTATCTTGGATTTTCATGGGTAGACCATCGATGTACTTCTCAATGCCCCGAGTCAGTGGAGTGACCATGTGGGGCACCAGAAGGCTTAGCTCATGGAAACGAGTTGTGTACGCTAAACTTTCACCACTGTCTTGGGTAAGATCCGTTTCTGAAAGACGTTGGTGGCATAGCGAACCTGGAGGTGGTCAGGGCAATCACTGTTGAGAAAAGTGCTTTCAATGCTTTCAAACCATTGAAGGAGGCTCGTAGCTCCTTCGGTACCATAGAACTTGACGGGGTTGCATGAGTTAAAGTGTTTGTAAGTGCATAGGGTTGGGTTGGCACCACCACCACCACCATTATTAGCACTGTTGTTAGTGCCGCCATTGTTGTTATTGGCCTGAGTGAGTTGGTTCACAAGTTGAGTGAGAAGGGCGGCAAGGTCATTGTTGTTGTTAGTCTCGTTGGCATGACGGGGAGGCATGCTATAGATTTTAACAAAGACAGGGGGAAAGATATAAGAAGTTTTGAGGATTTATTGGATATAAAACAAAGGATAATTTAAAACATAAGTGTTCATAGTTTGGATTGCACTCAACAAGGATAATACCATTTGAATGCTATGACAAATTAAGGTTAATAAACTTATATAACTTTCAAGGAGACATGCTTTAGCCTATTGCATGTGTCCTTTACTAGTTAACATGGTTTAAAACCCTAATGGGGTGTAAAAAGAATTTTAAAAGACTTATGACGTTCAATATGCTATGATGGTAATGACATAGAAGAAAGATTGAGACTTAGGATAAGGGTAAGGATATTATATATATATATATATATATTATTTACTATTTAGGTGAGACTCAATAAGTCATGAAATTTAACAGGTAAGTAATTAACACATAATATATTTGTCGTGTAGCATGTAGCATATCATATAATCATAGAGACATGGCACAAATGGGTGTCCTAAGGTTATAGTCTAGGTCAAAGGTGTCTAATAACCTAATTCCCTATAACTAAGGCTCTGATACCAATCTGTCACACCGCAACCGACGGCGGAAACGTCGGGGCGGGACATGTAGACTGTTCATAAGCTCATGGTTTGCTAAAGTTGAAATAATTAAACAATAAGTTTCATTTCATAACTCAAGTAATCATTTACAAGAATTTAAGAATACATGAATCTCCGTATTAAAAATTTAAGACTAGGTCCTCAACCCTAAGTGATGTAGCTTGAATCATAACTCAAACAACTGTACCTGAAACATGATAAAATGAGATGGTCAACTATAAATAGTTGGTGAGCATACATAGGTTTTGACACCATGAGTAAAGTTCAAATGTTGTGTGTACAATTCATATGATGCGTGGTTTATAAAGCATTTATGGAGAATCTAAGTTAAGCTAGTTGCACAAATGAAAATTTGTAATTAAAGGGCATAACAACACATGTTATCCTAATGTAGGGCATAACAACACATGTTATTCTAATGTAAATGTAGGGCATAACAACACATGTTATCCTAATGTAGGGCATAACAACACATGTTAGCCTGAAGTAATGTATTGGTGTTTGCACGTGTATATCATGTAAATGTAGCCTTAACAATTAGCATTCAAGCATAAAGCACGAATAAACACATATAATCATATTTGTAGAATTGTACGTGTGTAATTGCAAATAGTGTTTGAATGTAATCATGTTTCGCCCCAAAAATGTACAAAAGGAAAAAAGGGGGCTATGTAAACTCACTTGTAAGTTGTTTGTAGATAGCACAAGCAGACGATGGCACAAGTGATTTCCAAATCACAAGATTAACTCGATTTGGTTGAGTGGTGAGTACAGACGGAAAGGTCAAAGTTCCGACTGTTCTTGATGCTTGACCGAGCTCCAGAGAGGTGATGCGGATGGATTGAAGGTTTAGGAAGTTTGTAATGGGTTATGCGACAGATTTCGTGGGTTTTAATTCATTCAATTTGCCTTCAATTACATGATTCGATTAGGCTTGAAGAGTGGCAGCTGTTAGACGAGTTTTGCGCGTGAATTCGATCAATTTGAGGTGTATTTAGTCGCGTTTATGGCTCAGATTCATGTGCAATTAGTTCTCGTACGTCTTGCTGTAAAAAATGCATCCGATAATCACGGATTCATTCTAATTTTATCTTGGTTTGACTTTGTTGAGTCAAATTTGTTCAATTTCAAGGGATAGAGTTCAAGTTGGGGTTCATGTGCTTGAAAGGTTCAATATGAAAGTTCAAAGACTAAAAGGGGGGTTTTCAAGACTTAATAATTTGAGATTTTTTTTTTATAAAATTACAAATGGTTTAAATAATAATATAACCCTATGTATATTTACATATATATATATATATATATAATTAAGTGTATATATATATGTATATATTTACATAATTATACATATACAAGTTATATATAATTGAAAAATAATCTGTTATTGAAAGGTTGAAATTTGAGATTGACATACGTTTTAATAATAATTAAAGTGTTGGATAAGTACGGGATTTTGAAATGAAGTGTCATTATTACTTAAAAATAATATAAAATTATGCCAGAAAATCACGGATGTTACAGTATCCCCATGTTGAGAGAATTTCGTCCCGGAATTTAACTATTGGGGGCTACTGAATCAGGAGGGTGATGAGGGTTTGGATTTTCAACGAGCTTTGATTTTCGTTTCGAGGGGTATAACTGGTAACAAGATTTAGGTCTGTTTCTCATAGTCAAGCACGAATGAGGACAATGGATTTAGTTTTTTTTTTAATTTTTTTTAAATGAATTGAAGGAGAAAAATGTCGAATCATAATTTGGATTCTAAGGGTGAAATGCATTACTTGGAATGTAATTTATAGGAATTTGACGATCAGGTTTTGTTTAAGATGTAGTTTAATATGATCAGGAATTGTAAGTTGATAAGAGATTTCACAAAGATTGACCCGTCAAACAACGTAAAACTTTTCGTGACACGAATAGCGCTACTTCTGATAATATGACAGGAACACTTATATATAGGAAGTACCAACGGCGTATCCACCATGCCCTTATCATATCACATTAGTTTTGTTACTATATATCCCGATAGGTTTTACGTCATAACACACGATAGAATTTGCTATGTTTTCCATACGCTGATTTTTATAATTACGTGTGCACCCGTAATTATCCAAATCGTTGCATGGTCCACATAGTTCATCCCATTGTGTGTGGGGTCCAGGGGGTAACATAAAAACACTTAATTCGTAACTACTGCCTTCACGTATGTGTTGCTAACAATAACTATGCCCATAGATAGTAGAGACAATCAGGTACTAAAGAGTAATAACGTGGCATAATTTAGGGTTCCATAGCTTCCTCGTGTTTTAACAAGGATACGTCAAACCCCGAGTAGCTTTCATGGATAGGGTGAATAGTCATGCTTTGTGTATGATGTACTTAGTCAATTGCAACAATGTAAACAATCTAATTTTGTGTATAATGTAAACACTCATGTTTCATATATGATCTAGTGTTAGGCATGTTGTAAGCAAATGGGTTTCATGTATAGTGTGAACAATTTGGTATCATGTATAAGCAAATATGTATAATGTGATCACTCTAGTATTACGTATTTTATGAATGTGTATTGAGTCTCATGCGTATCGGAAACTATCGGATTTTGTAGGCGATCGGGTGTGTTACCTGGCGTTCATGCACAATGTAGGTAGATGATTTTTAACTTTTAAATCCGGTAGTGCTTATATGGGCGGTTAATGGCGAAATGATTCACTTTCTGAAGTTGGCTAGCAAGCTCAAGTTTGTAGTGACAAACCATAGTAGATGTAAATAGTTCCGACAACGACAAAAGTAACATAAAGGATTACAATGCATAATTTATTCCAAACTAGATCCCTATTCGACTCCATCCTGCACTAGCTTCAATTGGTTTCATCTACTGCTTCGGCATTGACTTGATTTTCGTTAGTGTTTATGTTGAAGGCACGCCCATGAGCACCACCTTGGTTTGTATTGGCTATCCTTGGGCATTGGTTTTTGAAGTGGTTTGGATTAACACATTCATAACAAGCACGCCCATTAGTAATGGCTGGTACAACTTGATTGGCAACTTGGTGATTGGCTCGGTTCCCTTGGTGGGTTTGACTAACATGTGATCTGGATTGACAAGTGTTCGCTACTTGACCATACCTTCCACAATTGGCATATAGACGACATGGCATGTTTGGGAAGTGGTGATAGTTGCACGTGTTGCACAGAGGGTTGTTTCCCGCATGTGGTTTCTTATTATGGTTTTGGGCTAGGGGAGCTACATGGTTGATTGGTACGGCAGGGGTAATGACAGCAAAGTTACGTTTCTTATTGGAGTGAGGAGGTTTGGGTTTGTCTTCTTGAGAGGGTTCAGAAGAGGCTGTTGGGTCAGTGACTTTCTTTACGCCTTTCCTTGTTAGTGTACCCGCCTTCACATGGTTATTGATTAATGTGGCAGCTAAGCGGATAGCGTCTTCAAGAGTAGCTGGATTTCTTCCTAGGACTGTATCTTGGATTTTCATGGGTAGACCACCGATGTACTTCCCAATACACCGAGTCAGTGGAGTGACCATGTGGGGCACCAGAAGGCTTAGCTCATGGAAATGAGTTGTGTACGCTAAACTTTCACCACTGTCTTGGGTAAGATCCCAAAACTCAGCCTCCAACTTCTTCATTTCATTACGAGGATAGAATTCCTCGGTCATGAGTCTCTTAACTTCATCCCATGGCAAGGCCATGGTCACATCCACACTCGATTCCTCTTCTAACCATTCCACCAAGTGAGTCCTTTACTAGTTAACAAGGTTTAAAACCCTAACGGGGTGTAAAAAGAATTTTAAAAGACTTATGACGTTCAATATGCTATGATGGTAATGACATAGAAGAAAGATTGAGACTTAGGATAAGGGTAAGGATATTATATATATATATGTATATATATATTATTTACTATTTAGGTGAGACCCAATAAGTCATGAAATTTAACAGGTAAGTAATTAACACATAATATATTTGTCATGTAGCATTTAACATATCATATAATCATAGAGACATGGTATAAATGGGTGTCCTAAGGTTATAGTCTAGGTCAAAGGTGTCTAATAATCTAATTCCCTATAACCAAGGCTCTGATACCAATCTGTCACACCCCAACCGACGGCGGAAACGTCGGGGCGGGACATGTAGACTGTTCATAAGCTCATGGTTTGCTAAAGTTGAAATAATTAAACAATAAGTTTCATTTCATAACTCAAGTAATCATTTACAAGAATTTAAGAATACATGAATCTCCGTATTAAAAATTTAAGACTAGATCCTCAACCCTAAGTGATGTAGCTTGAATCATAACTCAAACAACTGTACCTGAAACATGATAAAATGAGATGGTCAACTATAAATAGTTGGTGAGCATACATAGGTTTTGACACCATGAGTAAAGTTCAAATGTTGTGTGTACAATTCATATGATGCGTGGTTTATAAAGCATTTATGGAGAATCTAAGTTAAGCTAGTTGCACAAATGAAACTTTGTAATTGAAGGGCATAACAACACATGTTATCCTAATGTAGGGCATAACAACACATGTTATCCTAATGTAAATGTAGGGCATAACAACACATGTTAGCCTGAAGTAATGTATTGGTGTTTGCACGTGTATATCATGTAAATGTAGCCTTAACAATTGGCATTCAAGCATAAAGCATGAATAAACACATATAATCATATTTGTAGAATTGTACGTGTGTAATTGCAAATAGTGTTTGAATGTAATCATATTTCACCCCAAAAATGTACAAAAGGAAAAAAGGGGGCTATGTAAACTCACTTGTAAGTTGTTTGTAGATAGCACAAGCAGACGATGGCACAAGTGATTTCCAAATCACAAGATTAACTCGATTTGGTTGAGTGGTGAGTACAGACGGAAAGGTCAAAGTTCCGACTGTTCTTGATGCTTGACCGAGCTCCAGAGAGGTGATGCGGATGGATTGAAGGTTTAGGAAGTTTGTAATGGGTTATGAGACAGATTTCGTGGGTTTTAATTCATTCAATTTGCCTTCAATTACATGATTCGATTAGGCTTGAAGAGTGGCAGCTGTTAGACGAGTTTTGCGCGTGAATTCGATCAATTTGAGGTGTATTTAGTCGCGTTTATGGCTCAGATTCATGTGCAATTAGTTCTCGTACGTCTTGCTGTAAAAAACGCGTCCGATAATCACGGATTCATTCTAATTTTATCTTGGTTTGACTTTGTTGAGTCAAATTTGTTCAATTTCAAGGGATAGAGTTCAAGTTGGGGTTCATGTGCTTGAAAGGTTCAATATGAAAGTTCAAAGACTAAAAGGGGGGTTTTCAAGACTTAATAATTTGAGATTTTTTTTTTATAAAATTACAAATGGTTTAAATAATAATATAACCCTATGTATATTTACATATATATATATATAATTAAGTGTATATATATATGTATATATTTACATAATTATACATATACAAGTTATATATAATTGAAAAATAATCTGTTATTGAAAGGTTGAAATTTGAGATTGACATACGTTTTAATAATAATTAAAGTGTTGGATAAGTACGGGATTTTGAAATGAAGTGTCATTATTACTTAAAAATAATATAAAATTATGCCAGAAAATCACGGATGTTACAGTATCCCCATGTTGAGAGAATTTCGTCCCGGAATTTAACTATTGGGGGCTACTGAATCAGGAGAGTGATGAGGGTTTGGATTTTCAACGAGCTTTGATTTTCGTTTCGAGGGGTATAACTGGTAACAAGATTTAGGTCTGTTTCTCATAGTCAAGCACGAATGAGGACAATGGATTTAGTTTTTTTTTTATTTTTTTTAAATGAATTGAAGGAGAAAAATGTCGAATCATAATTTAGATTCTAAGGGTGAAATGCATTACTTGGAATGTAATTTATAGGAATTTGACGAACAGGTTTTGTTTAAGATGTAGTTTAATATGATCAGGAATTGTAAGTTGATAAGAGATTTCACAAACATTGACCCGTCAAACAACGTAAAACTTTTCGTGACACGAATAGCGCTACTTCTGATAATATAACAGGAACACTTATATATAGGAAGTACCAACGGCGTATCCACCATGCCCTTATCATATCACATTAGTTTTGTTACTATATATCCCGATAGGTTTTACGTCATAACACACGATAGAATTTGCTATGTTTTCCATACGCTGATTTTTATAATTACGTGTGCACCCGTAATTATCCAAATCGTTGCATGGTCCACATAGTTCATCCCATTGTGTGTGGGGTCCAGGGGGTAACACAAAAACACTTAATTCGTAACTACTGCCTTCACGTATGTGTTGCTAACAATAACTATGCCCATAGATAGTAGAGCCAATCAGGTACTAAAGAGTAATAACGTGGCATAATTTAGGGTTCCATAGCTTCCTTGTGTTTGAACAAGGATACGTCAAACCCCGAGTAGCTTTCATGGATAGGGTGAATAGTCATGCTTTGTGTATGATGTACTTAGTCAATTGCAACAATGTAAACAATCTAATTTTGTGTATAATGTAAACACTCATGTTTCATATATGATCTAGTGTTAGGCATGTTGTAAGCAAATGGGTTTCATGTATAGTGTGAACAATTTGGTATCATGTATAAGCAAATATGTATAATGTGATCACTCTAGTATTATGTATTTTATGAATGTGTATTGAGTCTCATGCGTATCGGAAACTATCGGATTTTGTAGGCGATCGGGTGTGTTACCTGGCGTTCATGCACAATGTAGGTAGATGAGTTTTAACTTTTAAATCCGGTAGTGCTTATATGGGCGGTTAATGGTGAAATGATTCACTTTCTGAAGTTGGCTAGCTAGCTCAAGTCTGTAGTGACAAACCATAGTAGGTGTAAATAGTTCCGACAACGACAAAAGTAACATAAAGGATTACAATGCATATTTTATTCCAAACTAGATCCCTATTCGACTCCATCTTGCACTAGCTTCAATTGGTTTCATCTACTGCTTCGGCATTGACTTGATTTTCGTTAGTGTTTATGTTGAAGGCACGCCCACGAGCACCACCTTGGTTTGCATTGGCTATCCTTGGGCATTGGTTTTTGAAGTGGTTTGGATTACCACATTCATAACAAGCACGCCCATTAGTAATGGCTGGTACAACTTGATTGGCAACTTGGTGATTGGCTCGGTTCCCTTGGTGGGTTTGACTAACATGTGATCTGGATTGACAAGTGTTCGCTACTTGACCATACCTTCCACAATTGGCATATAGACGGCATGACATGTTTGGGAAGTGGTGATAGTTGCACGTGTTGCACAGAGGGTTGTTGCCCGCATGTGGTTTCTTATTATGGTTTTGGGCTAGGGGAGCTACATGGTTGATTGGTACGGCAGGGGTAATGACAGCAAAGTTATGTTTCTTATTGGAGTGAGGAGGTTTGGGTTTGTCTTCTTGAGAGGGTTCAGAAGAGGCTGTTGGGTCAGTGACTTTCTTTACGCCTTTCCTTGTTAGTGTACCCGCCTTCACATGGTTATCGGTTAATGTGGCAGCTAAGCGGATAGCGTCTTCAAGAGTAGCTGGATTTCTTCCTAGGACTGTATCTTGGATTTTCATGGGTAGACCACCGATGTACTTCCCAATACCCCGAGTCAGTGGAGTGACCATGTGGGGCACCAGAAGGCTTAGCTCATGGAAATGAGTTGTGTACGCTAAACTTTCACCACTGTCTTGGGTAAGATCCCAAAACTCAGCCTCCAACTTCTTCATTTCATTACGAGGATAGAGTTCCTCGGTCATGAGTCTCTTAACTTCATCCCATGGCAAGGCCATGGTCACATCCACACTCGATTCCTCTTCTAACCATTCCACCAAGTGAGTCCTTTACTAGTTAACAAGGTTTAAAACCCTAACGGGGTGTAAAAAGAATTTTAAAAGACTTATGACGTTCAATATGCTATGATGGTAATGACATACAAGAAAGATTGAGACTTAAGATAAGGGTAAGGATATTATATATATATATATATTTATATATATTTTATTTACTATTTAGGTGAGACCCAATAAGTCATGAAATTTAACAGGTAAGTAATTAACACATAATATATTTGTCATGTAGCATGTAACATATCATATAATCATAGAGACATGGTATAAATGGGTGTTCTAAGGTTATAGTCTAGGTCAAAGGTGTCTAATAATCTAATTCCCTATAACCAAGGCTCTGATACCAATCTGTCACACCCCAACCGACGGCTGAAACGTCGGGGCGGGACATGTAGACTGTTCATAAGCTCATGGTTTTCTAAAGTTGAAATAATTAAACAATAAGTTTCATTTCATAACTCAAGTAATCATTTACAAGAATTTAAGAATACATGAATCTCCGTATTAAAAATTTAAGACTAGATCCTCAACCCTAAGTGATGTAGCTTGAATCATAACTCAAACAACTGTACCTGAAACATGATAAAATGAGATGGTCAACTATAAATAGTTGGTGAGCATACATAGGTTTTGACACCATGAGTAAAGTTCAAATGTTGTGTGTACATTTCATATGATGCATGGTTTATAAAGCATTTATGGAGAATCTAAGTTAAGCTAGTTGCACAAATGAAACTTTGTAATTCAAGGGCATAACAACACATGTTATCCTAATGTAGGGCATAACAACACATGTTATCCTAATGTAAATGTAGGGCATAACAACACATGTTAGCCTGAAGTAATGTATTGGTGTTTGCACGTGTATATCATGTAAATGTAGCCTTAACAATTGGCATTCAAGCATAAAGCATGAATAAACACATATAATCATATTTGTAGAATTGTACGTGTGTAATTGCAAATAGTGTTTGAATGTAATCATATTTCACCCCAAAAATGTACAAAAGGAAAAAAGGGGGCTATGTAAACTCACTTGTAAGTTGTTTGTAGATAGCACAAGCAGACGATGGCACAAGTGATTTCCAAATCACAAGATTAACTCGATTTGGTTGAGTGGTGAATATAGACGGCTAGGTCAAAGTTCCGACTGTTCTTGATGCTTGACCGAGCTCCAGAGAGGTGATGCAGATGGATTGAAGGTTTAGGAAGTTTGTAATGGGTTATGCGACAGATTTCGTGGGTTTTAATTCATTCCATTTGCCTTCAATTACATGATTCGATTAGGCTTGAAGAGTGGCAGCTGTTAGACGAGTTTTGCGCGTGAATTCGATCAATTTGAGGTGTATTTAGTCGCGTTTATGGCTCAGATTCATGTGGAATTAGTTCTCGTACGTCTTGCTGTCAAAAACGCGTCCGATAATCACGGATTCATTCCAATTTTACTTGGTTTGACTCTGCTGAGTCAAATTTGTTCAATTTCAAAGGATAGAGTTCAAGTTGGGGGTTCATGTGCTTGAAAGGTTCAATATGAAAGTTCAAAGACTAAAATGGGGGTTTTCAAGACTTAATAATTTGAGATTTTTTTTTATAAAATTACAAATGGTTTAAATAATAATATAACCCTATGTATATTTACATATATATATATATATGTATAATTAAGTGTATATATGTATATATTTACATAATTATACATATACATGTTATATATAATTGAAAAATAATCTGTTATTGAAAGGTTGAAATTTGAGATTGACATACGTTTTAATAATATTTAAAGTGTTGGATAAGTACGCGATTTTGAAATGAAGTGTCATTATTACTTAAAAATAATATAAAATTATGCCAGAAAATCACGGATGTTACAACTTCCATGGAGGGCCCATCAGCGCCTTCTCGATCGTATACTCGGTTTGATTTCCAGTGTATCCAATGGATACAAAGGTCCTCATGTATTCGTCCTTCGAGTATGAAATGGCTGCTCCCTCATCTTGAAGCTTAAGATGTTTTCTGAGTGTGGCTTCCGAGATGGTGATATCCTTGCCGTCTACTTTGGCTTTAATTTGGGGAATCCCCTGTTTGGTTGAGTAGACGGCGGTACTCCAGAAATCCTCCATATGAGGAATATATATGGTAGGGTTGGTTGTGAGGGCAAAGTGGATCTTTGATCGACATAAGAAGTCGATCATATCATTGAATCCTTCGGATTTCTTTCCCTTTGTTAGGTATGCTGTAAGGTTATGGTATGGGGAGAACTTTTCGTCAGGGTTATTGATGTCTGCCATTGTTGTATGATTTGGAGGGAAGGTTTAGAATATGGAAGGCTTTGAATGTTTTAAGGATGAAGGGCTTTGAATGTGGTGGGGACTTGAGAGAAAGTGATGTGGGTTTAGGGTGAAATTGAATGTGAAGAGGTGGTAAGGAAATTTGATTTGTTCTTATAACGGCAGAGGAGGGAAAAATCAAAATGACTTGTACAGTACAACCTAGTTCACCTTTTATTGTTACAGTTGTAATACACCGATGCAGTCATGGTAAAGACTGACGTTAATTTTTACAATGGGTAAAAGTTAATTTGGACTTAAATTTACCCATCAGCAGCAAACTTGGTTGCTGTGGATGAATAAGCCTGTCCGCTGCAAACTTGGTTTCTGCGGAAGGTTAAGTCTGTCAGCAGCAAACTCATCTGCTGCTGATGGATTTATTAATCCGCAGCAAAGATGTTGTTGCTGACAGTCTTAAAGAAATCCGCAGGAAACCTGTTCCTGCTGATAACTTAAAGCAGTCAGCTGCAAATCTTTTGCTGCTGAAGATTAAACCTGTCAGCAGCTGAAGGACAAAAATGCTGCAGACTTATAACTTTTATTTACAAAATAAGACAAAACACATTTTAAAAATAGAATTTTTAGAGATAGATTTTAATCAAAGTTCATCATACCAATGGATTCAACTAAATATTTAAATCTAGCTTCATCAAAAGGTTTTGTAAACAAATCAGCATATTCTCATTCGTATGAACTTTGGTTAAAATAATTCTCTTTTTCTTAGCTTGATCTCTTATGAAATGATACCTGATGTCAATGTGCTTTGTCTTGGAGTGCTGCACCGGATTATTTGTGATTGATATAGCACTCATGTTGTCAATGTGAATTGGAGTTGCCATGAAAGTCATCCCGTAATCCAGCATTTGATTTTGTATCCAGATGACTTGTGCACAGCAACTAGAAGCTGCAATGTATTCTGCTTCAGCTGTAGAAGTTGAAACAGATGTTTGCTTCTTGCACTGCCATGAAATCAGTCTCCCTCCCAGAAACTGACATCCCCCTGAAGTGTACTTTTTGTCCAAGTTGCATCCCCCATAGTCACTGTCAGTGTATGCATACAGATTAAACATGTCATTTTTAGAGTACCATAGCCTAGGCCCATTGATTTTACCCGTACCCGGTTAACCCGACCCGAATAACCTTCACCTGAACCTATTAAACCCGTACCTGAATAACCCGTAACCGATTAACCCGAAAACTGTTTAAACCGATTGTTATTCGGGTCGGGTTTCGGTTAGACTTTCAAACATCAAAAACCCGAATAACCCGAACCGATTTACCCAAATAAACCGAACATTTATAAACATGGTTTATAAATTACAATCTTATTACTATATCACTAAATTAATAGATCATTATTACGGAATTGTTCTTACCTTTCTATTTACAAATTATAATCTTATTACTATGGCCGAACATTTAGTTTTTCATGAAGTTGAAGAAACAATGATACCAACATAGGTTCGCATAATCTAATACTTATTCATTTTCTTAATATTTTTTTATCTAGTATACCTTTGATTGATTATTGTTAGACTAGGACAAAACACTTGTTATTTGAAGCTTTAATCTCTTGGAAATATGCTTATTTTTGTTTCACATACGCCTTTATTTTATGTTTATAAACTTGATTCATTTATTTTTTTCAACAATGTGTCCCTACCCGAAAACCGATTAACCTGAACCCGATCTACCCGAATGTTATTCGGATCGGTTATCGGATAAATTTACACACACGAAAAAACCGATTAACCCGAACCGATCTACCCGAAACCCAATTAAATTACCCGAACAACACCCCTACCATAGCCCAAGTCTTGAAGCTCCCTTTAGGTATCTAAAAATTCTCTTGACGGCTTGAAGATGTGAAACTTTTGGAGCTGCTTGAAATCTTGCACAGAGACATACTGCAAACATGATATCTGGCCTTGAGGCAGTGAGATACATGAGAGACCCTATCATTGCACGGTACTGATGTTGATCAGTGTCTTGGCCATCTTTATCTAGAGTCAGCTGATGATGCACTTGCATAGGGGTTCTTGCAGCAGAGCAGTCAGCCATTTTGAATCTTTCCAAAATGCTCTTTACATATTTGGATTGGCTGATGAAGATTCCATTTGGGACTTGTTTGACTTGTAGACCCAAGAAGAAATTTAGTTCACCCATTGAACTCATTTCAAACTTTGAGTGCATCAGAATCTCAAAGTCTTTGCACAGTTGTTTCCTTGTTGATCCAAAGATGATATCATCAACATAAATTTGAACTAGTAAGATTTCTCCCCCTTCATCTTTGATAAACAAGGTCTGGTCAATGGCACCTCTTCTGAAGTTGTTGCTTAGTAGATATCCTGACAAGGTTTCATACCATGCTCTTGGTGCCTGATGTGTCTAGTTTAAACACTTGAGTAGGATGTGCAGGATCTATAAAGCCTGGAGGCTGTTTGACGTATACTTCCTCACCAATCTTCCCATACAGAAAGGCACTTTTTACGTCCATTTGATAGACAGTGAAGTTCTTGGATGCAGCATATGCCAGGAAGATTCTGATGGCCTCTAGCCTGGCAACAGGAGCAAAGACTTCATCATAGTCAATTCCTTCTTCCTGAGTGTAGCATTGAGCTACAAGTCTGGATTTGTTCTTGACTACAATGCCTCTCTCGTCTTGCTTGTTCCTAAAAACCCATCGTGTGCCAATAGCATATTTACCTGGTGGAAGATCAACAAGTTTCCAGACATCCTGCCTCTTGAATTGCAGCAATTCTTCCTGCATTGCCTCAATCCAGCTGCTGTGTTTGAGTGCTTCATCTATCTTCTTTGGTTCCACCTGAGATACGAAACATGAAAACAAGCACACATTGGCTTCGTGAGATTTGCTTCTTGTGAGAACTCCTTGGTGGACTTGGCCAATGATATTTTCATGAGGATGTTCTTTGTGGATCCTCTGTGCTGGTACCACCTCCAGCTGTATCCCTTGCTCTAGATTGCTTTGATTTTGATCAAGGGTCTCTTCATTCATGGTGGAAGAGTCTTCAACATCATTAGCCACATCAATATTTTCAGCAATAGCATCATCAGTATCTACAGCATTTACTGAGGAGTCTTCATTTAGATTTTCAGTTTCAGACAGGCTGCTGCTGGTTACATTAGACAGTCTTGTTCCTGCTTCACTTGCTTCAATTGCTTCCACAACTGATGGAGGATCAATTGATGGTCTTCTCAGTCTGATAAAAGATTTGGGAAAATCCAGTCTATAGTCAGTGGATGAAGTGGAGGCAGGTGTTTGTGTAGACGTAGACTCCATATTTGAGAATGTTAGAGGCTCAAATATTTGAGAGAAGGATTCTATGTCAAAGAGCCAGTTTGGACCTTTTCCCTACTCACAGACTATGTATTCTCTACATTCCACATTTGCTGATTTTTCCACAATTCTTGTTCTTGAATTGAATACTCTATAGGCCTTTGATTGAGAGGAATAGCCCACAAAATATCCTTCATCAGATTTGGCACCAAACTTAGGAAGAACCCCATTTGCGATGAGATTTGTGCATGGACACCCAAAAGGTTTTAGAAACCCAATGTAAGGAACTCTTTGAAACCAAAGTTCATAGGGTGTCTTGTTGAGGGGTTTGACAATTAGAACTCTATTTTGCACATAACAGGTTGTGCTGACTACTTCTGCCCAGAATGTGAGTGGCAGTTTTGAGTCAGCCAACATAGATCTTGCTGACTCAATAAGAGTTCTGTTTCTTCTTTCAGCAACTCCATTTTGTTAAGGAGTTCTTGGAGCACTGTATTGTCTCTCTATCCCCTTGCTTTCACAGAAACAGTTTAAAGTGTGGTTTTTGAACTCTGTGCCCTGATCACACCTTATGATTTTCACCTTTTGATTGCTTTGATTTTCTACCCTCAGAATGTAGGATTTGAGAATTTCAGCAGTTTCATCTTTAGTTCTCAAGAAGTATACCCAAGAGAATCTGGTGTAGTTATCTGTTATCACCAGACATTATGACTTTTTGCCCATTGACATGACATTTGTAGGACCGAAGAGATCCATATGCAGCAGTTGCAGTGGAGTGTCATTTGTATTCAAGGTCTTGGGCTTGTGAGAACTCTTGTGTAGCTTCCCCTTTAGGCACGCAATGCAGTGGTCTTCTAGCTGAAATTCTTTGTCAGGAAGCCCTCTGACAAGATTATTCTTCACCAATTTGTTAATAGTTTTGATATTAACATGGCTTAATCTCCTGTACCAGAGAGCTGATTTATCAACTGAGGCTTTTGATAAAAAGCAGAAAACACTCCCAGATGGAGTGAATTCATTCATATCCAGTACATAGAGATTTTCTTTTCTCTGAGCAGTTAATAAAATGCTTTTTGGAGGAGGTGTGGATAGGCCTGGAGATAGTACAAAGCATTCTTTATCTGTGAAGAGCATCCAATGCTTTTGGTCACAGACCTGGGAAACACTCATGAGATTGAAGTCCAATTCTTTGACATAGTTGACCTTATCACTGCTCATTCTTTCGTTGGACACAGTTCCTTGTCCAGTAATGGATCCTCCCTTTGAGTCACTTCCAAAGGCAACATATCCTCCATTGAAATGTCTGAAATTGGAGAGGATGGATCTGTTGCCTGTCATGTGCCTGGAACAACCACTGTCTACCACCCAGGTGTTATTCTTGTGACCTGGCTGTCCCTGCACATGATAGATTTCTAATTAGTAGGAGGAACCCAAGAGTCTACAGACTTGAAAAAGATGGTTGTTAGTTTATCCTTTTCAGTATGTTTGCAGTCAATGGAACCAATGATAATGATTGGAGATGGTTTGGCTTTCCATTGCTTTGTTGGTGATTTTCTAGTTTTCCACACATTGTCAGCAGCGGATTTTGCTACTGATGTTTCTGGCTTATCAACAGTAGATCCTGCTGCTGATAGCTTTGCTGAAGTGACAACATTCTTTGCTGCTGAACGCTTTGCCTTGGATTTTGCCTTATCATCAGTGGACACTCTTGCTGCTGATGACTTTGCCTTTTCAGCAGCAGATTTTGCTGCGGAGGATTTTAGCTTATCAGCAGCAGACTTGGTTGCTGCTGAAAGCTTCTGCTTTGTTTTCTTGGGCTTCACTTGACTACCAACATTTTTTCTGGCTGCTGATGGTTTAACAACCGATGTATGCTGATCCTTCTTTACCTTTTGTCTTTGAGGGGCTTGATGAAGGATCTGGTTGAAGGGGTTACACTTACAATTTGCAGCAAAGTGGTCTGATTCACCACAAATGATGCAAGTTTGTTGAGATTTAGGCAGCTTCACTCTTGCGGGAGATAGAGACACCCTGAACTTGGTTGCTTTGACCTCGTAGCTTCTTACCTTCTTGTTTTTGTTAGTCTTTTCAAAGACATGTTGCTTTAAATTTCTTTGGTATTCCAGGTAATGAAAGCAGGTGCTGGCAGTGTGGTTATATCTGCCACACACAAAGCATGATCTTGCCAGTTTGTCTCTTGAAAGGTAGACATAGTCCTTTCTTTGGAACAGATTCTTGAAGTTCCATGGATGATGTCACACCCCCAAATTCCACTAACGGAGTTTTACCGTTTGGAAGGTGACACACCAGGATCTCAGTCATTAGTTATATCAAACGACACTATATGAGACTTCAAAAGTCATAACATAAATGTTCAGAGTTAAATGCGGAAGCGTAAACGTTAGAATGAAATCAAAAGTAATTACACGCAACAAGCGTCAATTAATGTAAATAAGTAACACTGTTTAAAACGTTTGAAATGAATGATATGACAGTAGGACTCCATGCATGTCCTAAGTGTGCAACCTGTGCCAAAGCGACCTGAGAAACATGTAAGAAAAAGTGTCAACACAAGGTTGGTGAGTTCACAGGTTTGTATGTAAATAAACTGTTTGAGTGTTGCTGGATCCACATACGTAAGTCACACCTATTGCTAGCTAGACAATGTACAAGTTACTCTAAGCGTTCGCAACCGAAGCTGACTGTTTGTGTTTGGGTGCCTTCCACCATTGCTAACATCAACAATGGCAAGTGTTAAGGACAATTTACACCCGTTAGACCTCCAATCAAGTTAGCGCGACTAACCCGGGTGGGGTTTGTCAAACCCAGTAGTACTACTCAAATTTCCTCGCTATACTCCATATATTAACGGTCCGAGTGTGTAAGGACTTTGCATGTTATGTTTGCACTTAGGTACACAAGTGTTAATGAAATACTATGTGATCCATGTCCGTGTGTATGTCTCTCCCTGGCTGGGAGACAAGTAACGGATGCCTGTTCGTATGCATGTTTCTCCCTAACGGGAAAACAAGTAATATACTATTTGTGTGTATGCATGTTTCTCCCCAATGGGAAAACAAGTAAAATACTGTTTGTGAGTATGCATGTTTCTCCTCAACAGGAAAACAAGTAAAATAATGTTTGTGTGTAAGCATGTTTCTCCTCCAATAGTAAAACAAGTAAAAAGGGGCCGTGAAACTCACCTGCGTTGCGTAGTAGGTAGTATCACACAAGTATGAGATTTAGAATCTCAAGTGTTAGCCTGCACGTCTTACGTATGCCCTATAATTATAACACATAAGTTAGGGACAAATGGGATTTGTGACGACGACACGGAAGTTAGAACACCTTAACGCTTTCTAAGGATTTAAGAGTAGACCAACGTGTCTACGGGATTATATAAATTTCTTAATATAATTATTAAGGAAAAAGCGTTACGTGTCGTACGTTAATAACGAATAATAAATAAATAAATAAATGCATTCGTATGTTAAAGTCGTTTACAAAAGTTAGGAAAATAATATAATTTAATATATTATTTTTAGGTTCGAAAGATTAACTAAAATAGTCATTTGTGTGAAAAAATAATAAATATATTATTTTTAATCGAGTATATAAACGTGGGTAAATAATATAACAATTATATTATTAATTGGTTTGAAACTTCACACGAGGTATAAAACGATACGAAATAATATAAACTATATATTATTTTATAACACGAATCACGGGTTGAAAATAATATAAATATATTATTTTATACGAAGTTATGGTTTGAAAATAATATAAATATATTATTTTAAAAGTGGATAATTAATATAAAAATGGGTTATAAAATCAAACCCGAGCCTACGGGCGGTTTTCGGGATTAAAACAAGTTAATATATTATTATAATAATATAAGGTTTGATTTTTAATAAATAAATGTAAGTAAAAAGTCCCCAAAAAAAGAATGCAGGAGACCGGACTCGAACCCGGGTCTCCTGCGTCTGAGCCAAGGGTGTTAACCAAGTCCGCCCGCTAGGGTATCGCACAAGCATCCGGATTCAATTGATTTTAATCCTCAACATCCCTGTGTTCTTCCCCTATGTCGCGAACCGAACCCAAAATAACTCCCGATTCCACCCAAATCGATCACGATTGATCTTGGATTCATAGGGTTTTTGTTTAACAAGGGATTTCGAACATGTGAGTGAAATTAATTGCGAAAACAACAAACACATAATCGATTATACACAGATTGAGTATTGAAACCCTAGAATATGAACACAATCGATTCGACAAAATCCGATGATGTTAACTGATGAAACCATGGGGTTTTTACAGACTGAAATCTTTCGAAGCTAACCATATAGATTAATTTCATTTTGGTTAAGTCTATAATACAAACCCCCAATTCGTTTTTATGAAGAACCCTAGTTTACGGTTTATAATCAATTAGATATTATTCGATTCAATTGATATGGAGTTTTCAAAGAGTAGGTGTTAGGACATAGATTTGTAATGACAAAAGCTTGTAATAGTTAGATTTTATGTCTTTATGTTTTTGATATGTAAATGTATAAAGTTGCTAAGTGTTTTTACTAGTGAGCCTAGAGGCGAACTTGTTAAGTTCGCCTGGTCTATCAGAGGCGAACTTTCTAACTGAGGCGAACTTGTTAAGTTCGCTTAGTCTGTATCAGGCAAACTTAATAAGTTCGCTTACAGCATGTTAGTTTCTATATATATGTGTTTACAGAGTCATTAGATAAGAGGACTGATCAGAGAGAGAACCGAGAGATACACTTGTCTGATTGAGTCTGTAACCATTGTGAATTGGAATATATTTGAGAAGTTTATTTACGCGTGTTGTTTGAATTGTCGGTTAGTATACAAACGTTAACATGAAGGATTCCGCACTTCGTGTTATAGCAACGTCATATCACGAGTTCGATCAGTAGTTGAGTTACCTGGACCTACAAGTGGTATCAGAGCTTATGCTCGTGAATTAAGTACGATTCTTGGTGATTAGTGACGGTTTTTGTGTACAATTCGACAAGAAATTCAACATTTTTGAATTTTCTGCAACAATGGAGTTTTTCAAGTTCTTGAAGATCGTTTCTCTGCTGAATTCATGTTTTTGGAAGTGATTTTGACGAAATTAGTCCGATAGAACTGTTCTATTTGATAAAATTCATAATCCTACGGTTCAATTTCCTTAAATTCCATCAATTCGCCGAGAAATCATGATTTTTGAAGTTCTTGGTTCGTGTTTGAGAAAAGATTCCTCTGAATCTGTTACAGCAGTTTAAGTGAACTTGCTAGTTCCTGTGCAAGCGAACTTAGCAAGAGAACTTATTAAGTTCGCTTCTCACATTTTAAGCGAACTTACCGGATTTCCTCCTTAAGCGAACTTGTCTTGTTCGCTTGATCTCAAGTTCTCTTAGTACTCACTTAAGCGAACTTATTAAGTTCGCCTGAGGGTAAAACTGCTCAATACTTAGAAATTTTTCAGAATTTTTTTTTTAAAAACATGGCAAATATGGTTCAAGTTACAAACATGTTCAATTATGACAATGAGATTGGTACATCTCAAAAACCTCCGAAGTTGCTGAATCTAGCTGATTATTCAAATTGGAAAGATCGGTTTGACCAGTTCGTATCTTTTACCGATACTAGCTTGTGGATTCTGATTTTGGATAAGGATATACGCATCCTACTTATTCATGGATGGGAAAGGATGATGTTCCGAAACCAGTGTCAGCTTTAACTAATGAAGAGAAGCTGTTATTTGATCAAGAAAAGAAAGCAATGGCAAGCATTTCGATGTCTCTACCAAAGGAAATTTATCACAGTTTTAAACAGTTCAAGTCTTCTCAACAACTGTGGGAAGCATTACAGAAAAGGTGTGAAGGGAGTTTGGATGTGAAAAAGAGTAGAAAGGAGTTACTAAAGAAGCAGTTCCTAGTCTTTAAACATTTTCAAAATGAATCTTTGGATGATCTTGCTACAAGATTCTGTCATCTTCTTAGTGATCTGGCTAGTGCATCTGTGGTATATGAGACTGAGGAAATCAATGATAAATTCTTGGAGGCTTTACCATCAAAGTTTGATGTGTATACGGTTTTGATCAAAGAAAATGTTAAGTACAAAACCATGTCTCTTGCAGAAGTCCTAGGGAAGATTCAGTCACATGACATGAATATGAAGAAGAAAGAGACTAATATGGAGCATATCCAGGATCCCTCAATGTATTTTGCCAAATCTGCTAGTAAATCTGGTACTGGAGTGACATTCTTTTCTGGTGATGCTCAAGAGTCTTCAAATGATCAGTGTTCTGGAGTTCCAATTTATTATGGTCATTCAAGCCATTCTGGATTTTCTGCTACTACTGCTTCAACATCATCTGGATCTCATGTGAATCAGAAAGTTGCTGATGATTATCTTGCTATGTTTTCTTCATTCATGGCATCATATGAAAATTTCATTGGAGGTAAAATACATGATCCTGAGGTAATAGAAGAAGATTTCAGACAGATTGACCCTATTAATCTGGAAGAAATGAATATCCAATGGAATATGGCCATGTTAATGCGACAAGCTAAAGATTTCTTGAAGAGAACTGGCAGAAAATATATTGGTTCAAATAGTCGATCGCGTATGGGTTTTGATAAGAGCAAAGTTAGGTGTTACAATTGCCAAGAGTATGGTCACTTTGCTAAGGAGTGTGTGAAGCCAGAGGTAGAATTTGATTCTCAAAAGAAGCAGTCTAACTTTCAGCATAATAGGAATCAGTCACATGGTTCATCTAGTAATCAAAATCATGGTCCTTCTGGTAATACAAATCATGCATCTGCATCATCAGCTCTGGTTGCTCAAAACGATGAAAATTATGATTGGGGCATTCATCTGGAAGATTTGGTGGGTGCTGTGAGTCAGGCTTTTGTTGCAGAAATTCATTCAGAAAAACTAGAAGAGTCTAGTGATGATGAAAGTTCTAGTGATGATTCGTGTGATGGGGATAGTGTTCCAAGTGTTGATGATGAGGAAGAAAGAGGGCAAAGTATTGATTCTGATGCTGTGTCAGGGGTTGCTGAGGAAGAAATTGTTCTTACATAAAATGTTTCAGTTGGTGAAGATTCAGAGAATATTCCAATTGCCAAAGTATTCATGGCAGACATGTCTGATCCGACTATAGTAAAAGACTCTGTTTGTCATATATACTGTTCTAATTGCATTTCTGTTAAAGATAAACTGCAAAAAGTCATGGATGATAACACAAATTTGATTTGTGACATGAAATCAATGCATTCAGTTAATCAGAAACTGAAAGATAATGATAAACTGTGCATTGATAGAATTGAGTCTTTGAAAAGAGACTTAAATTCTCTTGGGTTAAAATACAAAGAGCAGGGCTATCATCTAGATATGGCTTATGCTGAAATCGAAAAACGAAATGAAGTAGTTGCTCAAAAGAACAAGGAGATTTCTGAAAAAGAATCTGAGGTGATAAAATTACATAGAAAGCTGGAACAGTTTGAGAATTCATCTGTAGTTTTGGATTATTTCAATGCTAATGCTGATCCCACAAAAAGGGTTGCTGGTATTGGGTTTGTTCCTCCTCCGTTCAATGCAAATTATGTGGTTGAGCCTGAAATCATTCATGAAGAGGAAATTGATCCCAAGACAGTATTAAAGGTGAATCCAGTGACGGGTGAAGACATGGTGTATGATTCTGATACAGAGGATGAAGTGTTTGATGATTCAAAGGTTGAAGGCATTCTGAGAGAAGTGAAAATTGAGGAACCAAAGGTTGTGAAGAATGTTACTAGGGATAGATGCATTTTGACTGAACCTGAAGAGGTGAAGTTGGTTCCAACTAAACTTTCTCCAATCTTACAGTCAAGTGGGTTTGTTGCGGCTGGTTTTCAAAAAGTGAATTCTTCAAAGGTGCCAAAACAGACTTATGTTCCAAAGAAGCCAATAAATTGTTCTGGGCATTCCTCCAAAACTTATTCTTCTGATGGTTCTTCAAATTCAAAGAAAACATCTTATTTCAGAAGTTATCAAGAAAGAAGAGTGTGTTTTCATTGCAATGAGGCTGGTCATATTTTGATTAATTGTCCATACAACAACCAGGGTAAAATGAAGATTGTTCCTTCACAACCAAAAGTGGTGAAGATTCTTAAAATAAACGATGAGGGAAAGTCGTCTTCTAGTTTGGAGAAAAATATGACTGGTCATTCTTTTGTTAAATCCCATGGATTTAAACAACATAATTTATTGAATGCTAAATCCTTTGTTTGCAAAGAGAAACTTGAGATTCCAAAAGTTGGGATTTCAAAAGATTCTTTTCAGGAGGTTAAATTGTCTAGACCTCAAAGAAGAAGAAGAAACAAAAAATTAAAGAAAATTTTGGAAACATCTGAATCTGACAATAATATATCACATAATGTTTTTCAAAATAATAAAAATGGTTCTTCTTTGAAAAGGTCTGATTGTCAAACTTCTGTTCCAAAAGTGAATGATAAAATTGATTGTAAATTACAAGAAGTTGTTTATTTTGATCAATCCGGACGACCCAAGACCACGATGGCTTGGGTTCCACTTTCTAACTGATTCTCGTTGTTTATGTAGGGACAACCAAGGAGGACTATCAACAATACATGGTATGTGGATAGTGGTTGCTCTCGACATATGACAGGGAATGTTAGATTACTTGAGGATGTGATTAAAATTGATGGTGGTTATGTCGCTTTTGCGGGGAATAAAGGCGGGTACATAACTGGCCAGGGAACATTAAAGAATGACAAAGTCAAATTTGAAAAGGTGAATTATGTTGAGCAGCTGGAACACAATCTTTTAAGCGTATCACAAGTCTGTGACAAAAAGTTTTCGTTCCATTTCAATGATCATGAATGCTATATTCTGAAACCGGGTTTTGTGATTCCTGATGAATGGATTCTCATGAAGGCTCCAAGGAGAAATGACACGTATGTCCTTAACATGAGTGTCGCCACTACAACGGATTCAATTCCAACATGTTTACTCTCCAAGGCGTCGGAATCTGATTCAATATTGTGGCACAGGAAGCTAGCTCACATTAACTACAGTAAGATGAACTACATTGTTAGGAATGATCTTGTGCTTGGTATTCCGAAAATGAAATTCTCAGTTTCTGATGATTGTATTCCGTGCAAGAAGGGGAAGCAAAGAAAGAAATCTCACAAATCGAAATCGACGAATTCTATCGTAACTCCTTTGGAGTTGCTGCATATGGATTTGTTCGGTCCTATCAGTATTAGGAGCATTGGTGGGAAATCGTATTGCTTGGTCGTAACTGATGATTACTCCAGATTTTCATGGGTTAAGTTTCTTTCTTCTAAAGCTGAAACCACTGAGTTGGTACAATACTTAATCCTGGGTTTGGAGACATTATTCAATATGAAAATCAGAAGAATCAGGAGTGACAATGGCAGCGAATTTAAGAATAGCAAAAATGGGATTATTCTGTCTACAAAAAGGAATTCTTCATGAATTCAGTGCGCCATATGTTCCTTAACAAAACGGTGTCGCTGAACGAAAGAACAGGACGTTGGTCGAAACAGCTCGCACGATGCTTGCAGATTCAAAGCTTCCAGTCACCTTTTGGGCTGAAGCTGTGAATACTGCGCATCATGTTTTGAACAGAGTCTTGACCGTCAAGCGACATAACAAGACTTGCTATGAATTGCTAAATAATCGAAAGCCGAATCTAGAATACTTATTACCTTTTGGTAATCCGTGTACCCTACTGAAGGTTCGAGATGTCCCAACAAAATTCAGTGCAAAGGATATTGAAGGGATTTTTCTGGGGTATGTGGCTAATTCAACAACCAAGAGGGTTTATAACAAAGAGACACGCCAAGTTGAAGAATGGTTCCATATTGACTGTTCAGATAGGTCTTTACCACAAAAGGCGATTGGTCCTGATTGGGCATTTGATTATGAAAACTTATTCAAGTCTTTTCATTTACCTTCTGACATTTCTGATGAAGATGCTGCTGTTCTTTATGATTCTTGTCAAGATGCACAGCACAATGGATTTCTACCAAATGCAGTTCCCAATTCATCGATTCCATCTACTTCTGCTCCAGATCCTAATGTTGCTTCTTGTTCAGGTCCACAAGATTCAGAGAGTGAGGAGGATAATGCTATTTTTCAAGATTCTTCTGCTGATCCGTTGTTGAGTGATGATCCATTACCTTCGACACAGGCTCAGGGGGAGATTCCAACAAATTTAGACTCGGAAATTCCATATCCTCAAGATTATTCTTATCAATCTGAATCTACTCAAGTTGACGTGTTGCAGGTTCCTGAGGTCGCATCCATCAAGGAACACAAAGATCATCCAGTGACAAATATAATTGGAAATTTACAGGATGGAGTGAAAACTCGTTCTCTTGTTGACAATACTTGTTTGTATACTTGCATTAAAGATTCTGGTGTTCTTGGTGTTCTCTTTTATTAAAATTATTCGGGATTGGATCAAATATGTGTTGCTGACGGAAGTTCAAGATTTGACAGGTTGAAGTTGGTAAAATTTGTGTTCAAGGCAAAAGGGTTGAAAAGCAACTAAGTTCACCTGTGTACAGTGAAGCGAACAAGATAAGTTCGCTTAAATCAGTGAAGCGAACTTAATCTACAGTCTGGGGTGAAGCGAACTTAAGGGTGAAGCGAACTTATCTTGTTCGTCGAAGGATTGTTAAGCGAACTTAACAAGTTCGCTTAATCAAGCGAACTTAATCTGAATAAGGGCTTAATCAGGCGAACTTGTCATTTTTCATCGTCTTCCTCAGAATTAAGCGAACTTGCCCAAAATTCTCAAAAATTTAAAACTGTGTTGTGTGAGTTGTTTTCTGGTTGAATCTTAATCAAAATTGAATTGCGAATCTAACAAAGGTATTTTCGTTGAATTTCATCCGGTCAATTGTGTGTATTTGATGATTTTGGTCTCGGTTGTACGTCACACTGTTCAAAGACAAATTTTGACCTAATTTTGACCGAAACTATAAAATTGATCATCATATTTGATTGTAAATTGGTATTCGACTGGTTTTATATACTTATTTCATGATTTTCTATCGATTTGCCAAAGTTTTGAAATTTTGTGTTTGAATTTGAAACGTCTCAGGTTCAGGCGAACTTGTTCCAAGCGAACTTGTTCGAAGCGAACTTGTCAGGCGAACTTAATAAGTTCGCCTCTTGCACTACTAAGCGAACTTATTAAGTTCGCCTAGGGGTCAGAAGTGAAATGGACTTGTGAATTTTTTTTTGTTGAAAATTTTTTTTTAAAATTTTTTTTTTGTTTGTGTGTGTGTTTCATATATGTGTAAGTGTACTAATGTTTGTTGTGTTGTCCGATATTTTCACAGATGGCTCGTCGTGTCAAATATAAGCATAATCAAGTGGCGTTGTTAGATCCTAATATGCCAGAAGCAGTTCATTTTCAAGGCATCATAAATTTTCTGAATCGATCAAGACTGCATGTTGCCTTATCTGCGGATCCCTATATCAGCTTGGTGTATATACAACAATTCTGGGATTCGGTACATCAAGATATTGACGTGGAACCGCATGTACTTCGTGCAACAGTAAACAATACCGAGATTGCAATTTCTGAAGAGACGATTCGTGCTGCTCTCGATTTAGGTGGAAATGCTGACGATCCAATATCTTATCCTAACACTCTTATTATGGGTTGTTTTCAACGGATGGGATATCGTGGGAAACAAAATGATACCCAAGCTCGGAAAGGTGGATTAGTGGGTGAATGGAGGTATTTTATGCATGTGATTATTCAATGCATCTCTCCAAGAAAAGCTGGTACTGATGGATTGAATATGGCTCTTCAAACAGCTATGGTGGCCTTAACATTGAATAAACGATTCAATTTTCCTCTTTATTTTTATCGGGAGATGGTAATGCAAATCAATCCAGCTAAAGGTCAAGGTTTCTTGATGTATCCTCGATTTATTCAAATGATACTCAATCATCTTATTCCGGATCTTCCACAACATGCTATAAGATTGACTTTGACTCTGATGTCAAAACGTATCTTTACCGACTGTACAAAGGTGAAACAGCAGAATACTGCTTTGATTCCAGTCAATACTCCACTGTTTGGGCACTTAATCAATCCTGATTATGTTGCACCACCTAATGACAACTGGTTTCATCCTGATGAAATTGTTCAACCTCAAGGCTTAAATGTTCAACAACCACAACAGCAACAACCACAGCAACAACAACAAGTTCAACAACCACAGATACCAATTCCACAAATACAAGTTCCTGTACAACCACAAATTCCTATTCCTGAACATGTTCCTGTTCCACAAGCTGCAGTTGATATTCCTATTCAGGAACCAGTTCAAGAAGAGGTCGTTCATGACCCTGATCACGATCTAGGAATGAACATGGATGATTTCGTTGATGATGCTGTGAACTCGCCCGTTCATGAACATGTAGGTCCCTAATTCGGTGCGTGACGGATCTCTAGACTCGCGGTACGACACGGTGATAACGTGCGGAATCCATGATCAACGTGCTCGTGTAACTCAATCAACAACAACGGTGTAAATAAACTCTTTGTATTCCACCAATATCAGGTTACAAGAATTCTCTCTCGTCTACTCTGATATCGTCTCACACTAATCTATTTTCTGTTTCTGCTACAATCTGCTATTTATAGCCACTGATCAGCATTAGGCGAACTTATTAAGTTCGCCTCTAACAGGCTAAGCGAACTTAATAAGTTCGCCTCTGATAGACTTAAGCGAACTTATTAAGTTCGCCTCTGATAGCCCAGGCGAACTTATTAAGTTCGCCTCTGATAGGCTAGGCGAACTTGTTAAGTTCGCCTCTTGCAGAACTTACACAGAATTTTATCAACAATTACAAAACATGTCTTAACAGACTCCCCTTTAACTGTTGCTAACAATTCTATCAAATACAAGTCAAAGACTCTAAGACTAAGACATAATCTTCAAGCTCGTTGTCACCAGAATATGCTCCAACAGACTCCCCCTTGATGATAATGAGATTGAATATTTTCGCAAAAATTTCAAAATGTCAATTTCATGTGATGATAATGAGATTGAAACTATGCCACCGAGACTTTTGTGCATATCAGATTTTCGTAGCTGGAAAGTCCGGTTCGAACAGTTCGTATCAGAAACTGATGAAAACTTTTGGACATCCATATTTGAAGGATATGTGCATCCTACTTATGACTATATGGGATATTATGATGTTCCTAAACCAGTGACAGCTCTTACTAAACTAGAAAAGCAGAAGTTTGATCGAGAGATGAAGACGCGTGAAACTTTAACGTTGTCTTTACCAAAAGAAATCATTCATAATCTCGGGAAGTGTCCAACTTCAAGAGATCTATGGGAAGCATTGAAGAAAAAGGGTGAAGCAACTTCTCAAGCGTTTGTGGTCTTGATCAAAGAAGAAGTGGTAAAGCAGAGTGTTTCTGAAAGTGATTCTTCTACCGAGTTAAGTGATAGTGAGAGTATTATATCTGGTGAAAGTACTCAGTCTACCGAGAGTGATGTAGAGACTGAAGTAAGCTTCCAGAAAGTTGAAGATGATCTACGTGAATTAGAAACTGATGCAGAGCCTGTCATTGTTGACCAAAAGAGTGAAGCTGATGATGACGTATTAATGGCTCCTGATGCATCTTCTTTAGAAGTAAAAACTGAGGTATTTTCTAACTCTGAGACGTTTTGTTCTAACTGTATTTCAGTAAAGGATAAAATGATGAGGGTTATGGATGACAATGTAAACCTCATTTGTGATATGAAATCAATGCACACTGTAAATCAGAAATTAAAAGATAATGAGAATGTGTGTGTTGAGAGAATAGAATCATTGAAGAGGGATATAAATTCTCTGACTTTGAAGATCAAAGAGCAGGCATATCACCTGGATATGTCCTTTGCAGAAATTGAGAAACGAAATAATGATCTTGTTGAGAAAGATAAGGAACTAGTTGAATCTAAAGCTGAGATAATCAAATTGCATAGAAAATTAGAAAGCTTTGCAAATTCATCATTCTTATTAGGATATTATCATGAGAATACTGAAGAGGGGAAGGGAACTAATGATATTGGTTATGTTCCTCCACCATTCAACGGAAATTATTCTGTTACACCTGAGATTATAAACGATGAGGATTTAGATCCTAAGACTGTGTTGAAGGTGAATCCAGTCATAGGTGAAGATATGGTGTATTCTGATGAGAGTGATGATGAATATTTTGATGAAGCTAAGGTAGAGGGGAAACCAAAGGAGGTTAAGAAAGAAGACTCAAAGGTTGATTCTAATTCATCTGGAAATTATACATTTGGAAGTTCTTCAAATTCAAGGAGAGTTCCATATGTCAGAGATTATAAAGATAGGCGTACATGCTTTCATTGTAATGAGATAGGACACATTGTGGTGAAATGTCCTTACAAAAATAAAGGGAAGAAGCATGTAGTTCCTGAGAAGATGAAGACTGAATCAAAACCTGTTAAGAAAAAGTTTGTTTCGTCTCAAAAGCCAAAAGAGGTTCATGTAGGAGAATCTTCTTCAAATGAATCTTATCGTGTGAAGATTCCTTATATGAGAGAATATCGTGAAAAGAGATCTTGCTTTTACTGTGGTCTTGTGGGTCATATTCGGATTGCTTGTCCTCACAAAGCCAAAGGTAACCGACATGTTACTCCAGAAAAGGTAAGAACTCATGTTAAGCCTTATGTTAACCAAAATGTGGTTAAACCTCGTGATACACAAAAGAGTAATTCAAAATCTGAGGTTAGGCTTTCTAGACCTCAAAGACGAAGGAGAAACAGAAGATTGAGAAAACTTTTAGAACAACAAGAGTTTTCACAATCAAATCAATTTTCAAATGAAAGAAAATGTTCAAACACTTCACATTTTAAGCAAAAAGAACTTAATGAAAAGAAATATGTTTGGAAATCTAAAGTTTCTGTTTCGGACTCGTCGGAACAATTCCGAAAATTGATGAGAGATTCGATTGTGAATGGAGTGAGGTTTATTATTTTGATACAGATGGACGACCCATGACTACCATGGCTTGGGTCCCAATTTCAAATTAATGTTTCTTGTTAGATATGCAGGAATTACCAAGAGGGACTATTAATACCATTTTGGTTGTTGATAGTGGTGGTTCTTAGCACATAACAGGGAATGACATCTGCAAGAGTAACGAGTTGTTGATAACTGAGAATCTATTTCATTCAACGACTTTATGCTCAAGGGGGAGAATATGTCACACACAACATTTTGGAAACAGTTTTACAAAGTCCAAATGATAACCTGAAACTTAGGATGACAATGGTGAGTATAAAGTTGTTGATGCAACCATTTGACTAGTTGAGGGGGAGTTTACAGGACAGGGGGAGTACAGAACTGTGTTGGTGACAGAGGCAATGACATTCAATTACAGGATTACATCGGTTTGAGTTTTTAATTGATTGAATTGCTTAATCCTGAGTAACCAAGTAACATGTTTTTCATAAAATGTTTTCAAGGAAGATTTTATTTTCGTTTGTTTTATTTTCTTTGAAAAAGATTTTGAAAAAGCCAAACAAATTGAAAAAGTTAAAATCGACATTACTTGAAGTTAAAGAAGAGATGATAGTACATCAGTAGATGTTCTTTCACACATGACCTTAGATTGACTGGTTGGTGCTTTATGTTAATATATCTGAATTATATGTTTTGATCTAAACTTCAGAGACTGCACAAATAGGAAATGATAGTGTTGTGTATGCATATAATTTGAATTGTCAGTAGACTAAAAGCGTCACTGAACCATTAGTAGTGTGAAAACAAAATTTCATATGTTACAACTGTGATTTGAACCCATTTTATGCCTGGGTGTGTGCGTTAAAAGATCACTATCAGATAAAGAATATTAGCTTTTAATAAAGATTTTCCTATGAGATCAGTTTCGGGTTATGTCCTTAGCACTATTCATTCGATTTGCTTCAGTGCCCATGTCCCGAAAAGCATGCAATTTGAAGTATAATCAAGATATGTACTTGACAAAATCTGTCAAACATATACTAGCCCTTGGATCATATTGATAAATCATCTTTACTGATTCCATTGAATTCATAATCCAGATAACAGTTGGATCCACGTACATGAATCTTATGATTCCACATATATAAGCCAAGACATTGAATCATTCGATTCTGAATTTCATTGATTCCTATACAATCCAATTTGGATTCTGCTATTCATGTGCTAAGTGATGTCTCCACATTCTGAAAATTCGGATAATCTTTAGTAAAATCTCATATGTCTTGAAGATAGTGCATTTACTTTCTGTTGGAATACTGGAAAAAAAAATTTCCCGCCAAAATACTCTTTTTAAAAAATTTTGAAAATTCAAAATTTCAAAAATGATTCAAAACGACCATATAAACTTTCCCTAAAAAATTTGGACAAGAAGAATTTTCCCGCAAAAACGACCATATGTCTTGAAGATATAAACTCTTTTTTATTATTATTATTTTTTTAAGAAGACAAGCTAAGTTCGCCTAAACTTCTCCCCAAGAGACCTTAATATCAAGCGAACTTAATAAGTTCGCTTAAACCAGAAACCTGAAAATCCGATTAAGTTCGCCTAAAATAAGTTCGCTTAACCCTGTGAGAAGCGAACTTGACAAGTTCGCCTGCTACTAAGTTCGCCTGCACAGATTTCAGCAAGTTCGCTTGCTCCAACAGAATCAACTCAAGAACAGCTCAGAACCATATTCGCGAACCAAAACTTTCGAAATTCATGATTTCTTGCTTAATTGATGGAATTTGATAAAATTGAACCGTAGGAATGTGTAGAAACTGATTTGGAACACTTCTATCGGATCAATTTTATCAAAACAATTCAAAATCAATCCAAATTTTTCAAAATTCTTCCATGTTTATCAAGAACACGAATTCATCAAAAATCTTCAAAATCTTTGAACTTTGATGTTGATTGGACACGAAAACACCACGAATCTTTTGCTAATCAAGAGCAATAGCTCTGATACCACTTGTAGGTCCCTAATTCGGTGCGTGACGGATCTCTAGACTCGTGGTACGACACGGTGATAACGTGCGGAATCCATGATCAACGTGCTCGTGTAACTCAATCAACAACAACGGTGTAAATAAACTCTTTGTATTCCACCAATATCAAGTTACAAGAATTCTCTCTCATCTACTCTGATATCGTCTCACACTAATCTATTTTCTGTTTCTGCTACAATCTGCTATATATAGCCACTAATCAGCATTAGGCGAACGTATTAAGTTCGCCTCTAACAGGCTAAGCGAACTTAATAAGTTCGCCTCTGATAGACTTAAGTGAACTTATTAAGTTCGCCTCTGATAGCCCAGACGAACTTATTAAGTTCGCCTCTGATAGCCCAGGCGAACTTGTTAAGTTCGCCTCTAGCAGAACTTACACAGAATTTTATTAACAGTTACAAAACATGTCCTAACAGAACAAGAAGGGAATGTGGTGACAGAAGCTGAGTCTAGTTCCAGCTCAAGTGATACAATATCATCTGATGATGACAGCACTGATTCTGATGAATCTAGGGATTTTTCTCCAGGTCATTATGAACGGTTGGCTGCTATCCCACTGGCTAATGCTGGAAAACGCATTAAATCTCAAACCAGACGACCACAACGCAAGTCTGTTCGGGATCCTCCTTCCGGATCAGTACTTGGTAAAAGATCTTTGGTTGATGAGAGTTCTGACACTGATAGTGACTTTACTCCAGATCCTACACGGCAAAAGTTAATGTCTGCGTCGATTGCTGCTGCAAAATCTTCTCAAGGAGTCAAGGATGCTAATTTTGTTGCTTCTCTGATAATTACTCCTCCAAGATCTAAGGATCCATCTCCAGTTCAAACTCCTGTTCCTCCAGTTATTCCTACTACTTCAAGTCCTTCTATTCCACAATCAACAGCTGGTCCGTCTAAGCCTTCTGATTCTGACAGGATTACTTTCCTTGAATCTCAAGTGCTTTCTCTACAAACACAAGTTAACTCTCTTGTGTCTATTGATTCACAACGGCAGCTGGTGATTCAGACTCAAGCTCAACAGATTGCTGATATGCAAGCATTAGTTTCCAAACTCGTTCAGCGTCTTGACGCTCAGGGGGAGTTGAGGATACCTGATACTTGTCACACAGAGTCAATTCAAAGACGTGATGATGAAGACAATAATCCTGCTGGAAATATTGAGGGTGATCGTCAATACACTGACGCTAATCCTATATCTAGAGTTCAGGGGGAGTCGACATCACAATCACTTGAAGGAAACAAAGACAAAGATACTACTGGTACTAATGACGAAGAAATTCTGTTATTAGAATTCTTTCAAGATTCAGAAGAAGAGGAAGCTGAAAAGATTGAATGTCTTGATGACATTGACGATTTATTCAATGACATGGACGATGATATGTCAGATACTGAGATAGAAGAAGGAGAAATAGTAGAGATTGAAATAGAGAAAGATAAAGATAGTGTCACTTATGAAGGCTGTGATGGTCTTAAGGTGCCGTATAACTTCATCCAGGATGATGTTATTCCTGAATTCACTTATGAAGGAGTAACAGATTCTATGGACTCTGTTGAAGATGTCACACTGCCTAATGATACAGCTGATTCAAAGATGGATACTGATGATGAGATAAGTCAATCCAATAAAGGTGCTGAAACTGAAACTACTCACACTGAGTCTCCGAAGATTAATGAAGAACCTTTGATGTACAGAGATACAGGGATGACACGAGAACAGTGGAGAGAAGTTGTAAACAGTTGGATGAAGGTGCTACCCAAGTCTCCAGCACAACCTGCTCAGAAAGAGAAATATGTGAATAAAGAGCAGTGTGTAGGAAGGATCATAAGTTGGTTCTATGATGGTGAATCAAAATTATTTGTAATCAAACGATCTGACGGTGTTTAATACTTAAAGCTGAGGATCAAATATTTCAATACCTTGCCGAGGTGTGAAATAAATGGTCTAGCTTCAAAGCCACTCATAAATAGATCGAAGAATGGTTTGGCTGATGTGATAGCAAACCTGATAAAGAAAGAAGGTAGTTCGGGTAAGTATGAACGGCTGAAACCACAGAAGGGAAAGAGAGTGAAGAACACAGATCCAAAGACTGGGAAAGTAACCTGGAGATATAAGTATAAACCAGTACGTGCTATTCACAAGATACCATTAAAGAATATTCCTCAAGACTTTCTTGGGAATATGAAATGGTGGTATGTTGATGTTAATACTGGTGAAGCAAGGATGATAAAGATAATAAGGTCATTGTGTGTTTCTATGACGCAATGAATCTTATTAATTTTTCAAAGAAAGATCAGAGGACGCTGCGAAAGAATGATATCATGTATACTGATGAATGGAGAGAACAAGGTCTACAGTATAAAAGAGTTTTGGAGATATGCAGAAGATATGGAGTGCATGCTGGCAGCAGACTACCGGACAACTGGAAGAGTTCAAGATAAAGATTGAAGACAGAAGATCAAGCTATTGTCAAGGGGGAGTCTGTTAGGACATAGATTTGTAATGACAAAAGCTTGTAATAGTTAGATTTTATGTCTTTATGTTTTTTATATGTAAATGTATAAAGTTGCTAAGTGTTTTTACTAGTGAGCCTAGAGGCGAACTTGTTAAGTTCGCCTAGTCTATTAGAGGCGAACTTAATAAGTTCGCCTAGGTCTAACTGAGGCGAACTTGTTAAGTTCGCTTAGTCTATATCAGGCGAACTTAATAAGTTCGCTTACAGCAGGTTAGTTTCTATATATATGTGTTTACAGAGTCATTAGATAAGAGGACTGATCAGAGAGAGAACCGAGAGATAAACTTGTCTGATTGAGTCTGTAACCATTGTGAATTGGAATATATTTGAGAAGTTTATTTACGCGTGTTGTTTGAATTGTCGGTTAGTATACAAACGTTAACATGAAGGATTCCGCACTTCGTGTTATAGCAACGTCATATCACGAGTTCGATCAGTAGTTGAGTTACCTGGACCTACAGTAGGTAATCGCAAGTCTAACCATGTAATTCAATTGAATTTTAATCGAGTTTAGCATCAAAAGCCCCAAATTGGGTTTCGTATAAACCCTAGATTACGGGTCTTGATCAATTAGATGTTATGAGAACAAATTAGCATAGGGATTTTGTTCCCTAGATGAAAAAGAAACTGAGGAAGTGTTTTATTACCAGAATGGGGATCGGATTGATGGTGCTCGGTTAGGTTAAACTCCGACTTCGCGTACTTTGGTCTCCGGCGACACAGGCTCAGTTTTTGATCGAATTGGAAGATGCAACAGGTTCTGTGGGACTCGATTTAGATGCGCATATGGTTGATTTCAGTGTTGATGATCGAATTAATGTGGATTCGTGCTTAAAGATAATGAAGTCGACGGTTATAGTTTGATTAATCATTATTGGGATTAATTCGGATTAAAGATTCGTTAATTGCTGCAGTAGTGGTCGATTATGACGATTAATGTGATTTGCAGTTACGAATTTGAACGAAAATGGGTTGAAGAATACGAATTTGGGTTAAAGGCTTTCGGTTTGACTTTTTCAAAGTCAACAGGAATCCACATCCTTTGATTTTGACTTTGATAAGTCAATTGATTGGGTTTTGGGACTTGGCAGATTCAGTCCCTGTAGTTTAAACTACAAGACTGACAGAAATGGCCCTTGGGGTTAGATTTAACTGGTTTCAGTTAACGGGGTTAAGTTTTTAAGATAATATTTAATGGGATTGTTAACATGAAAAGTACGGATTGTCACAGATGAGCTTTGTTATGTTCAAAAGTGGCTTCTTCTAGGGTCCGTTGAACATATGGAACTTTTTCTTCAGGCTTATGACATATATCAAATACCTTCCTCTTTGTGATCGGCTTTGACTGAGACTTGGGGTTTGTGGGTCCTGATGTCTGTCCCTTTTCAATGTTTAGCTTTCTTCCATCTGGAGGATAGCTGATATTGATCTGTTTGAATGGTACAGGGGCTGGAATAGCTTGAGTAACAGTAGGAACTTCAACTCTATTTGGAACAGCTTCAGATGGGGCTGCACTGGTTTCATCATGGTCTGAGCAGGTTGACTCAGATTCCGATGAGGTAGTGCATTCTTCAACGAAAGGTTCATCCGTTGAAGGATCAAGGTTTTGATTTGCAGTGTCAAGATTTGCAACATTGAAGCTTGGTTCGTGAATGGCAATATAGTCAGCAGGAGGAGGAACAGATTTGTACTGATCACTGTTATACCCAAGTCCAGTCTTTACCTTTTCATGAACTTGAATATCTGAAAGTCGTTGTAACTTTTTGGAGGAAAATTCATATTTTTCAACATGAACTTTCTGTTCCGCCAGTTCAGCTCTGGTAGCTTTTAGTTTGACCAGTAGATCATCAATTTGAGTTTCAAGATTAGTTTGTTCGTGTTTTAACAATGAAATCTCTTTCTTAAGGCAATTAATCTTTTCTTTATAAGTATTTTCAACCTTTTTGAACTCAGATTTCATCTGATGAAACTCTTCATTTTGATCTATAAGGTTTTGGTTATGCTTTCTATAACCCAAAACTTTATCAATACAGGCTTGAGAGCAAAGATGTTCAAATACCTAAGGTGGTATCTCTGTAGTGTCTGCCATAAGAGCTTGATTGTTGACAGGCAGCTCTTCATACTGGAAGCTCTAGTCAAAGTCAGAGGATCCAACAGTTGCACAGGCTGCAGTTTGAACTGGAGGAGCAGCTTGTTGTTGTTGTTGTCTGGGTTGGGCTTGGTGAGCTTGTCTTGACTGAGGAGTAGCTGGATTTGCTCTTGGTGCCTTGCATTCTCTAGCAAAGTGACCTAGTAGGTTACAGTTGTAACATCTTAGCTTGCTTTTATCCAAGCCAACTCTGGTGTTCGAGTTGTTATTTGGAATGGGTCTTCCAGTTCTAGAGTAGAACCTTTTTGCTCTTATAAAGAGCATAGAATACGAGTGTTGTATGTCCATTTCTTCTAAGTCATCTGGATGAAAGCATTCCAGATCATCCTTGATAAAGGACATGTTGCTTGAGTTTTCAGAAACAAAAGCAGCAGAGGTTGATGTTTGAGGAGGAGCTTCTAGGAGAAATGGTGAGGTGTTTGTTTGAGAGGTTGGAGTTTGTGGATGGGTGACAATGGGAGGATAGTAGTTGCTGGAACTAGGAACTGAGTGGTCGGAGTGAAGCGCAGATGAGATGTTGGAGGAAGAAGAGGCTGATTGACGATTGAAGCTCCTTTCCTTGGCTTGAATCATTTCTAATTCATATGTTTTCAGCATGCCAAAGAGCTCTGTCATCTGGAGAGTTTTTAAATTCTCCGTTCTTCTTATATACACTGTATATAGTGTCCAGCAGCTTGGGAGAGATCTGAAAAACTTTTTAAGAATATCTTCATTCTCTAGCTTTACTTTGGAGCACTGCAGTTCTCCTACCAGGTAAGTGTATCTGTTATACAAAACGGTTAGTGACTCACCTTCCTTCCATACGAAGTTTTCGTATTGCTGTTTCAGGACGTCCCTTCTATTTTCTTTGACTTCCTCTGAGCCAGCAAACATCTTTCCAAGAGCCACCCAAAGCTCTTTAGCCGTTTTGTAACTTCTGAAGTTATGAAAAACTTCATTTGGAAGGCACATTTGGATAGCTCCTAGTGCCTTGAAATCCACCTCCATCTTCTTTATGTCCTCTTCTGAGTACTTGGAGGGCTCCTTCAGAACTAGTGGTCCTCCTGAGTCAGCAGAGGCCACGATGGGAGTGTAGGGTCCATCCCTGATGGATTTCCACATTCCGTACTCCTGATAACAAAAAAATCTTTCCATGCGATTCTTCCACATGTCGTAGTCTTCCCCAGATACCAATCTTGGTGGTCGGTTGATGCTACCGATGTCTTCAAATCCATTGCTCTGTGCCATCTTTGTTTTTGTGAATTTGGGTGACTTGATTGAAAGAGAGTTTAGAATAGAACCAGAAGTGATTAAACAAGTGTGAGTTTGTTTAATCTGAGCCAAAGCTCTGATACCACTTGTAGGATCGTGAAAGTACAAGATGGTTATGTTCTTAGTTGAAATTGGCGGAAACAATAACAACTACACAAGTATAATCGAGTAAATAGAAAGAATACTTATAAGAACACTGTTGTATTAAGCTTTTGCAAATAAACGATTACAAATGAAAACTCAATCAAAAAGCACACATACAATGAAGTGTTTACTCAGTATTTATACTCACTTAGAATCAAGACAGACCCTTGATTCTAAGTGAGTATAAATACTGAGTAAACACTTCATTGTATGTGTGCTTTTTGATTGAGTTTTCATTTGTAATCGTTTATTTGCAAAAGCTTAATACAACAGTGTTCTTATAAGTATTCTTTCTGTTTACTCGATTATACTTGTGTAGCTATTATTGTTTCTGCCAATTTCAACCAAGAACAGAACCATCTTGTACTTTCACAATCCGACACATACGTAATAAAAGTTTGCAGTGCATGTGAATCCTAGCAAGTCCTATCATGTAAGCAATAACCATTATCTCTATGAACATTTGATTTCAACCCCAAATCTGTGAGGCGACAATCCCAATTGTGGGGTTGAAGATGGTTACTAAATCAAGGAATTTTCCTTAATTTCAAATCTCATTTGCTAAACTTAAGTGGTCAATCTCTAACCTAGGAAGAACCCTAAATCAACTTTTAGACCATACCTCCAGAATACCGTGAAAACTTGACGAAATTGAGTTAGACTACACTTAGACACTCATACTTCAAGCCATTCATCTAATCCCTCATCCTAATATATATCTTATGAAAGACAATTCATATCTCCTGCTTAGACATTCAGCTAGCCTTCCGACTAAACCATTTGAGCAAATTATCCGAAATCCTTGTTTAACTTTGGCGTTTAGACTTTTGCAAATTGCTATGTGCGACTCTTGGGCGAATGTCATCACGAACGACTACGCCATTTCCTAACAGTGATGACCAATTACAAGTCCAATACCTTTTCTGTACCTTTTAGTGTGATAAGATGTTATAAAGTGATCATCAACACTTATCCTTTGAAACTCTGACCCAGATCTTGTTATGTGTGCGACTACCATTGAATCTAGTGCGGCCTTACCTGACAAACCTAGCCTCATTGCACAGTCACCGCCTTGAGGTCCTTTGATACTTTGAACTTCACACCCATTTATATTTTATAACTATTATTAATAAATAAATCTTTTATAGATTTTTCAAGAGATTAAGAATTATTACCTTTTGTAAATAAAAGTATGTATTGATATATGTGTCAGACATTTTGTCTACAAACTTTTTTATCACCACAAATACATGTTTAATTATATGTATATATTTCACTTAACCTTAAAAACAAAATATTATTATTATTAACACGATTTTATTTGCATTATTAATAAAATAAAATTTCAATGATTATCTTAGTAGTGTATTTATCTTATTTATGATATTAGTGGTTATTAAACAAATAATCTTACTAATTGGACTTTCATAAATAATAAAATTATAATTCGCTAAACTAATTTACTTATTTCAAATTATATCTTTATGAATATTATTATCTCATAATATTTCAAATGTTGATAGCCTAATTTTATTCACTTTTGACATCGTCTTAATAATAAGATCTTTTGACACCAATTTGATATCCCCTCGGATGACCCTCTAATTTCACTCTTGTCCAAGAGTGAGAACTCGTTCTCTTGACATTTCAACTACCAAAACACGATGAACCCACTCCACTACACTCTCAGAAATAAACCCTACGACTTTTCTGGATCTTAACACAACTTATCATCTACAAACTTAAAACTACCTGTTACACTCAATAGCATGCATGCCACTTTCCATGTGTCAAACTTTATGAAGTGTCTCGCTGACGACACTCTTCACATTCCTTTGGACGAAGTCCGTATTGATGACAAGTTGAATTTCATTGAACAACCCGTCGAGATCATGGACCGTAACGTTAAGCAACTCAAGCGTATTCGTATACCTAACGTGAAAGTTCGTTGGAACTCTAAACATAGACCTGAGTTCACTTGGGACCGTGAAGACCAAATGAAGCTCAAATATCCTCATCTCTTCTCTATCTCAGTTGCCTTCACCAGTTGAATTTCGGGGACGAAATTCCCTCAACTTGAGATACTGTAACATCCGTGACTTTTGCGTGTAATATTTTATTTCATTTTGTGCTTTTAAAACATTGTGACATGACATTTCAACCTTGTTGTAACACATTTTATGCCATATTATTCAAACATGTAACAGATCAGTGTTTTGAGATTTTAACTTTTGCTTTTTATATGTACATATTTCTTTTGTTTATGTCATATATATATATATATATATATATATATATATATATATATATATATATAATACATTAAAAAAATTAATTATGAACTTTTAAAACTTATAAAAAAATGAAAATGAGAATTCTTTTTATAAAAGAACAATAAAATAAATAACGATGAAGATAAATATATAAGTCAAATTTTTTTAAAGGATTTTAGCTATAATTTAGAAAAAGATGTAGTTTGAACCCCTTTTATTTCATTTGAACCCGCTCTATTTCCTTTAACCGTAATTTGAACCCCTTCCCCATTCATGAACCTTGGAACCAATTTCAAGCTAATTTTGACTTCAAAAAGTCAACAGCGCAAGAATCACGTTAATAACGTGTAGTTCCGGGATTCAAATCTTCCTAAACCGTTTCCAACTCATTTACAAACATTTAAGAGGGTTTAATTCGTAATTGATTGTGAAATCACGAACTTTTAAGAACAAAATGAAACTTTCGGTTATAAGTTTTAAAATCCATAAATGAAGCTTCAATTTCACGATTCTCGTTTGGATTACCAGCTGTTACGCATCCTAGCACACCCTATATATATATATATATATATATATATATATATATATATATATATATATATCAACTCCGATTACGAGCAAAACACACCTCCAAATTCGTCCTTTTCTTCCCCCATTTCCGATCGACGCGAGGTAACTGCCGGACCTCAAATTAGCGACAACTTGGATCCCTCCTGTGTAGTTTTCGACTCCAGGTAACACCCCTCCTTCATTGTTTTCGCACCTCTCTGATCTGGCTCCTTACTTTTCGAATTAGGGTTTAGGGGAGGGGAACACGGTTCGCGACCTGGGTGGTTTAAGGAAGATGGCTAACTGAATGTGTTGGTTAAGATTTTACCTTCTGAGTTACTAATCAGAATTGAGGCTTGGTCTAACGGTAAGAATCTTGCACAACAAAGGTCAGGTCGCGGGTTCTAACCCTACAGACCCTCATTTTTTTTGTTTCTTTTCCTTTCTGGTTTGATTTTAAACCAACACACACACACATTTATATATTTACAAACTATCATATTATCCCTATTAAACCAGTTCTTTTTATAAATTTCAAAGGTTTTTTTATGAATATTCTTTTTTTTAAATAAAAAGTATATTTATAATTATGTTTAATTATTTTCTAAAAGCATTTTGATTTTCACGAATAGCATATGAGCATCATTATTTTATGTACGTTACCACTATATAATTTCAAGAACATGACAAACATTATTCTATTATGATAAATCTTATTATTTTATATATAAATTTTAAAATTATAAAATGATCGTGTTTTGTAACATCATGAGTTTTATTAATTGAAAGGGTTATATATATATATATATATATAACCTTTAAAACGTCATATTATTAATAATACGATTTTATTAGTCTTACTAATATTAATAATTGTTTTAGTAGTATACTTATCATGATACTCTTTTCACAAATAATATAATAATTGAAGACAATCTTTTTGGTAGGTAATATATCTTACTAATGGAATTTTAATAAATAGTAATATTACAATCCGCCTAACTAATTCATTTCAAATTATACCCTTATAAATATTATTATATTATAATATTTAATCATGATGATTTTCTTTAACCTAATTTTAATCACTTTTGGCTTTGTCTTAAAAATATTGTAGTTATTATATTTTTTACAAATAATACTTGTTGTTAACACCTAAATCCCTTTTATAAATAATCATTTACAAACTTTATTCGTTTTCTCGTTCGCGCGTTCGCTTGTTCTAAACCCTAAATCCCAAATTAATCAATTGTTGTTCCTTTAAACGTTCTACATTATAATAACCTCTCTTATTCAACTTAGGGCATCGTTAAACCGAATCACTCAACCTCACAACCTAGTTTAAGTTTAATATCAAAGTGAGTTACATAGCCCTACATTTTACATTTTTACATTTTTGGGGTGAAACATAATTACATTTTGAACTATATGCAATTTATACAATTCAAACAATGTGTACATGTGTTTATTTTTATGCTTTATGTTTAGAACACTTTAGTTAAACTACAGTTATAACAAGTACAATCATTAACTTCGTACAAGCTGACGGTAACAATGATAGATCTATTGGAATGACACACCACCCAGGTAGGGTGATTGTTTACCGAAAACACAAGGGTAACATGCGTGTTATGCCTAACATGTCAACAAAGGTTTGACTTTGCACCCGGTTTGCTTTAGTTGTTTATACATATTTGCATATCTATACCATGTGACATAATGAATTGTACACTAAATTTTGAACTTGTTTGTAGAGTCAAAACCTATGTATACTCACCAACTATTTTTAGTTGACCTTGTTTTTCTAACATGTTTCAGATGCATATATTTAAGATTACACAAAATGCTTCACTTAGGGATGAGACCTAGAATAAATAAAGACTTGAATCAATTATGTAACTTTTGGTTTGGTTGTTTGTTTCATTTGAATTTCTGAATTTGAAATGTTGGTTTTTAAATAAATATATTGAACTTAGTTGATCATGTGCTTATGAACAATCTCCATGTCCCGTCCCGACGTATTCCGTCATTGGTTGGGGTGTGACAAGACCATCCTTGCACTCAACTGATCCAATCATTGTCCTCGAACATAGATCCTGTAAAACAAAGAAATCAGGAAAGAATGTTACTGCACACTTGAGATCTTTGGATAATCCTCTGACAGATAACAGGTTACAATTAAAATTTGGAACATAAAGGAATCCTCCGATTTTTGTCCCATTTGGCAAGACATGCTCTCCTCTTCCTTCTACGGACACACTTTCTCCATTAGGTATGGTAACCGGGAGTTCATGTGGGCTCTTTGTTTTATTTTCAAGGGCAGAAGCAATGTGGGTGATATGCTCGGTAGCCCCTGAATCGACAACCCAACTTTCTTTGAAGTTACCTGTTGCATTATGTAGGTCCCTTCGTGTGTGTCGGATCGTTGCATGCAAGTGGTCTACTAGTCGGACCGGGTGCGGAATACCCGTGACTAGGCGGAGAGTCTAACTAAAACAAAGTAAACCAACACGAGAGTCACAATAAAAGCTCTTTCTATTATAAACACTCGACGGTTACAGAGAGAATACAAATTGCGTACTTAACAAACTGAGTTCGTCTAAGATATGAGTTCTGCGTGTTTATCCTCTGTGAACCAAACCTATTTATACAGACCTGATGCCTGCGCACTTAGCAAGTGCGCAGGACCAAATGCTCTTGCGTACTTAGCAAGTACGCATGGGTCTTCCTGCGTACTTGCTAAGTACGCAGGAGCTTTCTCCTGCGCACATGTAAGTGCGCAAAACACTTAGAAGAAATGCAACATACACTATGTAAAAGTAAATACAACTCGATAAACTATTACATAACGACTCTTACATACAAAGACAAATTACAGACATTAGAAATACAAACTAAGACTCTATCCAGAGTGTTGTCACAGGAAAGTGCATCAACAATATGGGAATGGATGATGGGGTTCACGTGTATGTAAATATGTTCAAGACGAAAGTACAAATGCTGCCGATAGGCTTATCAGCAGCGTTCAACACTTGTTGCTGCTGATAGGCTTATCAGCAGCGTTCAACAGATCAGTCTTGCTGCTGATCATCATCTTTGCTGCTGACAGCCTTGTGCCTTGAAGACAAATCGTTGCAGCTGACTATCCATGCCAAGCGTCACTGACAACTTTCTGCAAAAGCAACTGACACACTTAAAGCAGAAGGAACCTCAATGGCACAACCAATGACAGACAACAATGCTCTTCTCCAAGCATGCAAGCAATAATAAATAAAGAAGACGCTTCAATAAAGTTAACTATTTTTAGACTAAACGTGTAATAGTTAGCTACATACAACAGATCAACGGTCTGTGTTAGATCTGATCCTTAGAATCAAGGGTCTGTCTTGATTCTAAGTGAGTATAAATACTGTGTAAACACTTCATTGTAAGTGTGCTTTTCTGATTGAGTTTTCATTTGTAATCGTTTATTTGCAAAAGCTTAATACAACAGTATTCTTAAAAGTATTCTTTCTGTTTACTCGATTATACTTGTGTAGTTGTTATTGTTTCCGCCAATTTCAACTAAGAACAGAACCATCTTGTACTTTCATGATCCTACAAGTGGTATCAGAGCTTTGGCTCAGATTAAACAAACTCACACTTGTTTAATCACTTCTGGTTCTATTCTAAACTCTCTATTTCATCAAGTCACCAAAAACAAAGATGGCACAGAGCAATGAATTTGAAGACATCGGCAGCATCAACCGACCACCAAGATTGGTATCTGGGGAAGACTACGACATGTGGAAGAATCGCATGGAAAGCTTTTTCTGTTATCAGGAGTACGGAATGTGAAAATCCATCAGGGATGGACCCTACACTCTCATGGTGGCCTCTGCCGACTCTGGAGAACCACCAGTTCCAAAGGAGCCCTCCAAGTACTCAGAAGAGGACATAAAGAAGATAGAGGTGGACTTCAAGGCACTAGGAGCTATCCAAATGTGTCTTCCAAATGAAGTTTTTCATAACTTCAGAAGTTACAAAACTGCTAAAGAGCTCTGGGAGGCTCTTGAGAAGATGTTTGCTGGCTCTGAGGAAGTCAAAGAAAACAGAAGAGACATCCTGAAGCAGCAGTATGAAAACTTCGTCTGGAAGAAAGGTGAGTCTCTAACTGTTTTATACAACATATTTACCTATCTTGTAGGTGAGCTGCAGTGCTCAAAGGTGAAGCTAGAGAATGAAGATATTCTCAAAAAGTTCATCAGGTCTCTACCAAGCTACTGGACACTTTACACAGTGTTAATCAGAAGAACTGAGAATCTGAAAACTCTCCAGATGACTGAGCTCTTTGGAATGCTAAAAACCTATGAGCTAGAGATGATTCAGGCAAAAGAAAGAAGCTCAAGCTACCAAACAGCCTCAACATCCACCACCACCTCCTCTGCCCTCCATTCTGAGCACTCAGATCCTAGTTCAAGCAACTATTATCCTCCCATCATTACTCATCCAGAAACTCCAACCTCCTAAACAAACACATCTCCATTCCTCATAAAAGCCCCTCCTCAAACCTCAACCTCTGCTGCTTTTGTTTCTAAAAACTCAAGCAACATGTCCTTTATCAAGGAGGATCTGGAATGCTTCCATCCAGATGACTTAGAAGAAATGGACATACAGCACTCGTATGCCATGTTATCTATAAGAGCAAAAAGGTTCTACTCTAGAACTGGAAGACCCATTCCAAGTAATAACTCCAACACCAGAGTTGGCTTGGATAAAAGCAAACTAAGATGTTACAATTGTAACCAACTGAGTCATTTTGCTAGAGAATGCAAGGCACCTAGGGCAAACCCAGCAGCTCACCAAGCCCAACCAAGACAACAACAGCAACAAGCTACTCCTCCAGCTCAAACTACAGCTTGTGCAGCTGTTGGAACATCTGACTTTGACTGGAGCTTCCAGTATGAAGATCTGCCTGCTAACAACCAAGCTCTTATGGCAGACACAACTGAGATACCGCCTCAGGTATATGAACATCTATGTTCCCAAGCTTATATTGATAAGGTGTTAGGCTACAGAAAGCACAATCAAAACCTTATAGATCAAAATGAAGAGTTTCATCAAATGAAATCTGAATTCAAAAAGGTCGAAGACAGTTATAAAGAAAAAATTAACTGCCTAAAGAAAGAGATTTCATTATTAAGACATGAACAAACCAATCTTGAAACTCAGATTGATGATCTACTGGTTAGATTAAAAGCTACCAGAGCAGAATTGGCAGAACAGAAAGTCCATATTGACAAATATGAATTTGCATCAAAAAAACTGCAAAGACTTTTAGATGCTCAAGTTCATGACAAGGTAAAAACTGGTCTGGGGTACCTTGCCGAACAATACAATACCGTTGCACATCCTGCTGACTACGTTGCCATCCATGAACCAAGCTTCAATCTTGCAAATCTTGATATGGCCAACATAAATCTTGATCCTTATAAGGATGAACCTTTGGTGCAAGAATGCGCTACCACATCAGAGTCTGAATCAACTTGCTCAGACTTCACTGAAACAAGTGAAGCTTCGTCTCCTCCTGTCCCTCAAGTTATTTTGACTAAAGATGAAGTCCCCATTATCCATTCAGCACCAGTACCAGCCATTTCAGTACTAGTTCCTACACCATTCAAACAAATCAAAATTGGTTATCCTCCAGAAGGTAAGAAGCTAAATATTGAAAAGGGTCAGTCCTCAACTTCAACCCAACCAAGGAAGGTGTTTGACATATGTCATGCGCCTGGAGAAAGAGTTCCATATGTTCAAAAGACATTGGAAGAAGCCACCTCTGAGCATAACAAAGCTCACCCCTGGAACTTCAAAGACTTGTTCAAAAAAAAGGACTATATGTACTTTCAAAGGGACAAACTGGCCTAATCATGCTTTGTCTGTGGAAAATACAACCACACCACCAGCAACTGCTTCTACTACCTTCAGCAGCTAAGAAACCTCAAGTAACATGCTTTTGAGAAGACAAAGAAGAACAAACAGGTAAGAAGGTTTGAAGCCAAGATAACTCAATTCAGAAACTCTCTTTCTCCACCAAGAGAGCAGTTGTCAAAACCTCAACAATCTTGCATCATCTGTGGTGAATCAGACCACTTTGCTGCAAGTTGTAAATTTAATCCTTTCAATCAGATTCTTCTTCCAACCCCAATTATACAAAATCCTATCAGTAAGGTGAAGAAGGATAGGCATACGTCTGTTCTTAAACCATCAACAGCCAACAAAACTGCTGCTGATCGAGTAAAGCCCAAGCAACCAAAAGGAAAGCCTTCAGCAGCAACAAAGTCTGCGGCTGCTCAAGTAAAACCATCAGCAGCAACAAAATCTGCTGCTAATAAGCCAAAGTCCTCAGATGCAGCTTCTGCTGCTGAAAAGGCAAAGAGAGCTGGAAAACCACCAACTCAACAATGGAAAGCAAAGAAACCACCAAGCATCATCATTGGTTCAGTTGAATGCGTCTATCCTTTGTTGTAAATGTGTCTGTCCTTTGTTGTAAATAAAAGTTATAAGTCAGCAGCATCCTTTTTTGCTGCTGACAGGTCTAATCTTCAGCAGCAAAGAATTTGCCCCTGACTGCTTTAACTTATCAGCAGGAACAAGTTTCCTGCGGATAGCTTTAAGGCTGTCAGCAGCAACATCCTTGCTGCAGATCATTACATTCATCAGCAGCAATTAAGTTTGCTGCTGACAGACTTAACCTTCCGCAGCAACCAAGGTTGCAGCGGACAGGCTTATTTATCCACAGCAACCAAGTTTGCTGCTGATGGGTAAACTTAAGTCCAAATTAACTTTTACCCGCTGTAAAAGAAATTAACGTCAGTCTTTACCATGACTGCCTCGGTGTATTACAGCTGTAACAATAAAAAGTAAATAAGGTTGTACTGTACAAGTCATTTTGCTTTTTCTCTCCTCTGCCGTTATAAAAACAAATCAAATTTCCTTACCACCTCTTCACCTTCAATTTCACCCTAAACACATCACTTTCTCTCAAGTCCCCATCATATTCAAGCCCTTCATCTTTAAAACATTCAAAGCCCCCCATATTCTAACCTTCCCTCCAAATCAAACAACAATGGCAGACATCAATAACCCTGATGATAAGTTCTTCCCATACCACAACCTTACAACATATCTTACCAAAGGAAAGAAATCCGAAGGATTTAATGATATGATCGACTTCTTATGTCGATCAAAAATCTACTTTGCCCTCACAACCAACCCTACGATATATATCCCTCATTTGGAGGATTTTTGGAGTACCGCCGTCTACTCAACCGAACAGGGGATTCCCCAAATTAAAGCCAAAGTAGACGGCAAGGACATCACCATCTTGGAAGCCACACTCAGAAAACATCTTAAGCTTCAAGATGAGGGAGCAGCCATCTCATACTCGAAGGACGAATACATGAGGACCTTTGTATCCATTGGATACACTGGAAATCAGACCGAGTATACGATCGAGAAGGCGCTGATGGGACCTCCATGGAAATATCTTTGCCACACTTTTATCCAATGCATATCCCAGAAGAGGAGTGGATGGCATCAGGTGAGCTCCGCTCTTGCCTCCGCCTTCCATGGTATGGTCACTAACCAAGGCTTCAACTTTGCACACCTCATCTTTGAGGGTTTGAGATATAACCTTCAAGAGGGTGCAAAACAACAATTTTTATGTACCCTAGTTCTTGCAGGAAGTTTTCAATCAAGAACTAAAAGAACTTTCAAAACCTGTAAGAATCTACATCATGTTAGGACATAAAAATAATATTTTTCAAAGCACGAGAACTGTTTCCAAAAAGTTCTCAGGGGTCAATGTTCCATTGTTATCTACAATGTTGAACATACATAGTACCCCGGGTGACAGTTCAGCAATCCCAGCTGATACTGATCCCACACCATCCACCTCACATCCTGAACAACAGTCTGCTTCTACCATTCGAACCCCTGTGCATATTACTAAGGATGTACAGGCACAAAAATTACTTACACCTCTTTTGGATGTTATCGTTCAACCGGAACACAGGGCCCCGGTTGCAACGACATATACTAGGAAAAGGGGCAAGAGAACTCCTTCTTCTCTTGCCTCCAAAGCCCAAACCCAACCTAATAGCCCTCACTCAGAATCACAACATTCTGATGAGAATATCATAAGGGAGAGCCATATTATTGGGGAGACTCCTTTGAATGTCTCTCTATTAGGATCAGGATCACTTCCCGGATCCATAGAACAGCCCCCTGAACCTTTCCTTTCTCTTCTGAACTTAAGTGTTGAGGAACCTGATCAAGATGATGTACCTTCTCCAACTACCACTATCTCGGAGGTACTGATTGATCTTGCTTCCAACACACTCAACCCAAGTTCTTCTACCCTGAAGGTCCACTCTAGGAGTTATGAAAGAGTAGATGTGGAAGATGCTGTCACTACTGCTGGTCCATCAAATGACCAGGAGGACAGTGACAACATTGCTAAGACCTCAACCACGGCAACTCACAGTGAGGATGCTTCCTTGGAAACTCCCCTCACTGAGAGGAATCCCAGGTGCCAAGAAACCATGGGTGATGGGGATGAAGAGGCCAGGCCTAAGGCCCCATCTGGATCCAAGGATTCCACAACTGTGGATGAGGACAGACTGAAACTTCATAACTTGGAATTGACGGCCAGGATATCTATGTTAGAGGCTGAAGTGTCCAAACTAAAACACCAAGTCTCTATGCATGAAACCCATCAATGCCCAACTGTACCTACTCCCTCTCTTGTATCAGTGGGCACCCAAGCTGATGCTTATTTGTCCACTGATGCAACCAAAAAGGGAGAGATGGTCCCAATGGAGGAAGACAGAGACAGTCTTGACGACTGGATTCCAGAGCAGGCTGTATTTCAAAGCACATTATTCAAGCCGGCTTTTGTACAGGTTCATGACTTGCCAGCTCCAGATAACGAAGAAGAACAGACATCTGAAGACTGGAAGTTAGTCGTCAGGACTGTTGATGAGATGCTGAATGACGCTGAAGACACAGAACAAAAATATACATCTTTCAGCATCATCCCTGAAGCAGCAGCCATCATAAGTCACTCCACTACCCCCCAATTTCCACTGACTTCAACACAGCTAGAGTTTGATACAATACTAGCTTGGGGGTATGATGGAAAGTCTGAGAGGTTCTGGATTGGTTGGGAGTTTGGCGGAGTAGAAGAGCTAAACTGGGACTTTCTCAACAGCATCCAAGTCCTTTCACTTATACCATCTACAATGCATCACCAACTCAACGGACCTCTCAGCAGAGCTTGCCATTGGCAGGTTCTATGATTTGATGGAGGATAATCTACCCATCTTTCAAAGACAAATACAAGCAGCAAAAAGGGTAGCCTATCCTGAATCTTCAACAGCAGCAGAAAGAAGACTAACTCCAAGAAAACTTGAAATAATAAGGAGCAGTCTTCTCACTAAAGAAGAAGTTCTGTGCTTAAGAAGATTTCTATACAACTCCATTGTCAAGGACTAAGATGTGCTAGGATGGGTAAGCACCAAGTCTCTTGACCACACCTTTCTGCTAAGCAACGGCTCCTCTCTCACCATCAACACCAGGAACATCCTGCTACTGCCTACAGACTTTCTTTACAAGATCCTTCAACTCAGAGCAAATATCTACAATGTCAACTCCCTCGAAAGCCAGACATTGATAGCTACTGTCAGAGCCCATCTTGAACAAGAAGGAAGGATTGCTAAAGAGGTATATGTGTCAAATTCTGACACTGATTCTGACTCAGCTTCCCCTCAAGTAGACATCTTTGCTGCTGCATATGAATCAAGATCCAGTGTCAAAGAAATGCTGATAGAATTTACAAGTCCTGAGTGCAAAACAGATGAAGCTAATGACCTTCCCTTATCAACCTCTCAAATTGCCAATGAAGCTGAGGCTGAGATTCCCACAGCAGCACAATCATCTGCTATAGTGATCAGTGAAGCCGAAGCAGATGCATCCAGTGTAAACAAAGGGAAGGGAATTATGACCAAAGAAGATGAAGAGAGGTTGCTCAGAGAGAAAAGAGAGAAAGAAGAAATAAGAAGGAAGAGAGAATAAGAGGAGATCGCTGACCTGAAAAAGGCTTAAGAAAGAAAAACAGTCATGCTCCTCAGAGAACAACTTATCCAGTAGTATGCCAAACAGCTGGATGAGATGAAAGTCAAACTCCATGCAGTGTCTCAAGTTGACAAAGATGAAGAACTTGCTAGACAGCTGCAGGAACAACTAAACAAGGAAGAAGAGGAGGAGGAGGAGGAAGAAAAGAAAAGGAAAATGCTAAATTCAGAATCTCTAATTCTAATTAGCAAAAGAAATGAGGGTGGAGTGGATTGAAGCTCTGATCTCAAGGTGAGGATGCTGACTACCTTGAAAAACTTTCAAACAAAGAGATCTATAGAGCCGTCATGGGTCAGCAGGGGAAATTGGCAAAGAAGAAGAGAGCTGAAGAGGAAGAAAAGGCTCGTCAAAAATCCAAGAAGGCCATTGCACTTAACCAGAGAACCCATGAAGAAAGGAAGGTCATGACTGACTAAAGGCAAGGGGGGAAAGTGGAAGGAGGCTAGGTCCCATAACATTCATCAACCTACAAGCCTTGTACAGACAAGTCAAGAAGAAAGACTAGGAAAGAAAGTCTTCAAGACAAGGGTCACAGAAAAGGAAGACAAGAGACCAGTAAAGAAACAAAAGACTTCTGCCCCAGACACTACTTCCACTATCCAAAAGCCTTCCACAAATATCCCCAAATCTTCCTCTCCTCCACCCAAAAAGTCCAAACCATCTCACCCAGCTCCCTCTCATCAACAGCCTCCTGAAGAAATCCAAACACAAACCTAAACCAGAAGACTCCAGAGATATAGTTGATTGGTTCTACAGTTAACAGGATCAGTGGTTTGAAATCTTCAGGGGGAGAACTAAAAGAAGGAGATCTGTTTACAAATCTATTGATGAAGTTCTACAATTACCAGATTCAACTCAGTAGAATTCTGGAGATGGGTGAAGCTCATGAGCCTGCAAATGAGGGTGGGAAACGTCTTATGCTAGCAATCAAACACCATTTCAACCCTAGCAAAGATGTGATCATAAATATCAAACTGCTTCAGTCTCACTCTCCATTTGTAAGTTGGTCCTACAATGTTGATCTGGATAAATTCACCTTAACTGATGTTAAGAAGCAGCAGATGAGATGTTCAAACAAGACAATTTTCAAAATGCCAAGTAAAGACATCAAGACTCTGTCTGAGCTTCCACTGAACAATCCCAGCAAAGATCCAAGAGGCTATGAGGTTGCAAGGATAGTCTGCCACATGCAAAAGCTTCAGCAACAAAGAGATTAGAAGAATTTTGGTAGCATCAGTCTAGGGGGAGTTTGTAGAACCAAAGACTGATTGCAACAAGATTCTTCTAAGTACAAATGTTGTTGATAGGCTTATCAGCAGCGTTCAACACTTGTTGCTGCTGATAGGCTTATCAGCAGCGTTCAACACTTGTTGCTGATGATAGGCTTATCAGCAGCGTTCAACACTTGTTGCTGCTGATAGGCTTATAAGCAGCGTTCAACAGATCAGTCCTGCTGTTGATCATCATCTTTGCTGCTGACAGCCTTGTGCCTTGAAGACAAATCGTTGCAGCTGACTATCCATGCCAAGCGTCACTGACAACTTTCTACAAAAGCAACTGACACACTTAAAGCAGAAGGAACCTCAATGGCACAACCAATGACAGACAACAATGCTCTTCTTCAAGCATGCAAGCAATAATGAATAAAGAAGACGCTTCAATAAAGTTAACTAGTTTTAGACTAAACGTGTAATAGTTAGCTATATACAACAGATCAACGGTCTGTGTTAGATCTGATCCTTAGAATCAAGGGTCTTTCTTGATTCTAAGTGAGTATAAATACTGTGTAAACACTTCATTGTAAGTGTGCTTTTCTGATTGAGTTTTCATTTGTAATCGTTTATTTGCAAAAGCTTAATACAACAGTGTTCTTAAAAGTGTTCTTTCTGTTTACTCGATTATACTTGTGTAGTTATTGTTTCAGCCAATTTTAACTAAGAACAGAAACATCTTGTACTTTCACGATCCTACACTATAGTAGTTTAAAATCCTCTAAGCTTCTATAATTGGGTACTCAAACACGTCTTTACCGAAAAGCTTCCTGTAGACCCCACTGAATGTCTCCAGCTTATACTCGGTGTCATTCCGAGCCTTTGGGTCCAAGAAAATCTGCAAATGGTACAAACCCGAGTCAATACATAAACATGGTAGAACAACACACAACTTTCACATAAAAAGAATTTATTTTAAACAAGTTGACCCACCAATCGATTTTAACCCATAATAAAGGGTTGCAGATGGTAATGTGACCAATGTTAAGTTGGTGTTATTTTTATATTAACAAGTTAAAAAGAATACCATCTCAGATTCATCGATTGCCATTGGATACGAGTTTAAGTCATTCTTAGCAGCAATGAGAAGACAAGGCACACCATAACCACTATCTTCTCCTTTCCTAGCTACTTCCGTTAGTAATCTTGATGCTCTTTGTAAGGAATATTCATCATAACTGTAATAAATAAATGATTAGATATTATAAAGTAGATTAAAGGGTGTGAGCATTGAGGCACAGTATTGTCCAGTTTGAGGCCAACCAACATTTCTATCATTACTGGGACAAACTAACTAACATTATTAAGGAAATTTGAATGCAATGACAAAATTGTTAGAAACTAAACACGGTCAAAATAGCTAAAATGGTATAATCACAGAAAATATATCGACTATGTGATGTTTTACTATTGCTGAAAATAAAATTGGTTAAAAAAAGGGGAATCTAAAGACCATAAACAATATGGGAATGGATGATGGGGTTCACGTGTATGTAAATATGTTCAAGACGAAAGTAATTCGATTTAATATATATTACCAACAATAAGCATATCTACATCAAATCCATGATTGTGCGTGGCATTAGCCCGGGCTGAATGGATAACCTGCATAGAGAAGCCAACAAAAAATTTTGATTTTAGTGAAAAAATCTTAGTTATTGGTAAATTTTGAAGAACAGGTTGGCGGGTCAACCCATCTTGACTTACCCAGCCCACCTTTTTTACCAACTCTAATATCTTTTATGGTCCTAAATATTGCTTCTCATTCTTTTACAAGAAGCCAAGCAAGTTGATAAATTAATTTATTATAAAACATCATCAACACAGCAGAGTTATCACCTGGTAGAAGGTTTTTAACGCACACTTTCCTGTCAACTGTAACTGCAGTAACGTATCGTCAACACACATGCCATGGACTAATGTGGCAACCGAGTTCACCTTCTTCGGGCTTTGAAACCATCAAGTGTATAAATTAACCCCCAAAAATCATTATAAGAAGCTAATTGCAACTTAATCAAAATATGTTACCAAATCATCAAAAGAAAAATGCAGATCAAACAATCCTAGTAATAAACTATACAAAAGTACTCATAGCTAAGCATATTATTATTTCAATTTAATATAATACAGCCTATGATTCACTGGATTTCAATTTTGAAATAAGTTGATGAAGAACCTGTTTTATGTTTTTGAGAATTGCTTGGACTTTTGAAGGTCAGTGTTGCAAAAATCCCGATTAGTCGGCGATTAATCGCCGATTAATCCGTAATCGGCCTTTTACATAGGAATTTTGACCAAATCGGACTAAAAATCGCTAATCAGAAAAATCGGGTCAAAATCGAGCCTAGGCGGGCCTAATCGGACCTAGTCGGCAAAAAATCGGCCACTTCCCTTTTTCCGGCGAGTTTCCGGTAGGGTTCCGGCGATAGTCCGGCAGGTTCCGGCGAGATTCCGACGACTTTCAGGCAAATTTCCGGAGATTTTCAGTTTAGTTCTTGTAATTTTCAGCTTTTTTAAAAAATGTGTGTGTGTATATATATAATTTTGAAAATTACACATAAAAATATGTACATATATATAAATATGAAAATTACATATAAAAATTCCAATCCGATTAATCCCGCCTAGGTCCCGATTAATCCCGCCTAGACCTAGGCCCTACCTCACCGCCCGACTAGCGCCTAACGATTTTTACAACACTGTTGAAGGTATAGACACAGCTTTCTCAGCTTCAGCTTGCCCGCTGACTATAGCCAGTGTTGGTGTCAAAGGAGATGGACCTGGGGTTGCATCAGATGACAATAATCTTCTTGTCACAAAAAAAGAAAAGAAAAAACATTTAATCAAAGATGACAAATTACATAAAGTAAATCAGATCCAAAGCATTACCAGTTGCTAGAAATAGTGATATAAAGGTCTTGAGACAGTTGTTGGCAGAACAGAAAGACCGTGTAAATGGGTTGGCACACCTGCAATAATAACTTTAGTTATGCTCTACTAAAAATAATAAATTCAGGTACAAGAAAACAGATTACACTTAGTTATACCCAAGCTAGTCCATTTGTCTCCACTCTTCTATTTCCTAAAATTCCCAACTCAGTACCATTGACATGGAAGTACCTTCATATGAGATGCACCCTTAATATGATATATTATACTAGATGGGAATGTAGTAGTACCTCTCCACTGTATTTTAACATCTCAATTGTAGTTGAACAATTAAAAAACCAGATTATCTTAACCACCCCATTATTGCTTATATTGCTTAAATAAATCAAAGAACCAACATAAACACTAAAACACTCTTAGGTAGAGGGCAAGCTGAAGCTGATCATGGGTTTGAATCACACAATTAAAAGAAGCTAGATTGTGTAATTGTGGAATGTTTTTAATCGTTTAATATTCCAACATTCACGAAATCAAGTTGGAATCTGCATACCTGATTCAGAATTTTAATCGTTTAATATTGGAACATCTAATAAACAAAAACCCTAAATTTGGGAACACCAGGTTGAACAAAGCGAAACTGCAAATAAAGAGGTCAAATTTATCAAAATTAAGGCACTAGTCCAGAATTTTAATCCGTTAACGAATAAAAGTATGATATACAGTTTTGATTTAGCTACCGCATACGAAGGGAACATCGGTCATGGAAGCACCGGCCGACCAAAGCGACGGACCCACCACACCACCGCCACCTAGGGTTCCTGAGTGACGTGTTGCGAAGAACCACTCACCACCACCTAGGGTTCCAGAGAACCTTGCAACAACAATCAGTAAAAACAACAGAGGAAAAAGAGAGTGATAGAACCTTGCAACCACACCACCACCACCACCTAGGGTTCTCGACGGACCAAAACCACGATGACGAAAGTGGTGAAATATTATCTTCCATTGAAGTTCTGGGAGGAAAGATTAGGATGACGAAAGTGGTGAAATTTGGGTTCAAAATTAGGGCTTGTAGATTAAAGCTGGATGAGTGAAATTTTGGATGGGAGATTTTGGATGAAAGACGTCACCTAAAGGTATATGAGCGGGATATGTTAAATTAAAAGATGACACGCGTATTAAAAAAGCATACTCTGTATTTTTTTTAATATGAAATTAAAAGATGACATACGCTTTTGTGTGTCATTAAAGCTCAGTTTTGCTGGTATGACACTAAAACGATGACACACACTGTTGCATGTTATAGTTCGCATGTCATTAAAGGTATATTTTCTAGTAGTGGATTGAACAAATTATTTACAGTTTCAATTAGAATATTATTGGTGTGTTTATACAGGGAGTTGATCGGTATTAACCCTAGTTCATTTTATTTGTTATTTGGGGATTACAGATACAAAAAAAAATGCTCAACATATAGTATAGTAAGTACTATTCGCAATCATCCAAAAACAAGTCATCATTAGAGCTAACAGAAAACCAAAGAAATTGATCAGTTATTTATCATAATTACAATCAAGCAATGCAAGCTAATGTATGAGTTAGCTGAATGAAAGTGGAAGAGATCCATACCAAGCCTCCTGGGTTGAAGCCAGAACTGTGATGTTCCTGCTAGATATTTCACATTCTGAGGCCAAAATCCTGTTTCACCATTCCTCAAAACTTCATAAACAGTTATCTCAGCCTGAAACAATATATCAGTTACAAGTTCTTGTTTGTGTGATTTGGTTATGAATATTATAAAAATTTACCTCCTTTTGTTCTTCTTTTGCGTTAGGACCGCCACTCGAAGATGCATCAAGCAATGTTGAAACACCAAAATAAACCTATAACAAATCCAATTAACATGTGTAATTATTTTAGAATATTATCTTGATGAATATTGATTTCATATATTACCAGAAGCAATGCTGCAGAAATTTCATCAATTGGTAACCAAACCTGGCATTAAAAATAATAAATTAGAATAATAATCATAAATAATACAATAATAATCAAATGTGCAGATCAGGAAAGAGAAAGTAAGTTAAAAAGAGAAGTTTATTACATACTTCAACACGAAGTGCAGAAGCCTCTTGCCCATCTGCACTTTTCAAGTTATTTTCTCCCAGATCCATCCGGAATCTGCAATTCATGCCAAAATACAAAACAGGTCACATGATGTTAATAATCATGAGCAATTGAAAGATCGAAGTGTGATGACTGATGGAGTTAGTTCAATAAATGTCCAAAAGCCATGAAGATCTTAACTGTCAACTGATGTAACTTTTTTTCTCTGTTTTACCTTTTGTTTGTTTGTTTCTTGGTTGGAGGATCAATTGGAGGAATAGCCAATGGAGTTCTCAAAGACATTTTGCTTGGCGGTAACGACGGCATCATGCTATTTGATTATGATGGCACTCCACTCAATGCGGATGAAAGACGCGACTGAATTTCCTCCGATCTAGTCCTAGCTAGCTAACCAAAACAAAACCATATAGCATTCAGAAAATGAGAAATAACAAAGAAAAATGTGTGTCACACCCCGGATTTACCTACCCGGGCGTGCAACCAACGATTGGTACATGTTTCTTATTTTATCTCATCAGAGATTTATAAACACAGCGGAATATTTTCATAACTCAAGATCTTTTCAAAAGACGGGGAATCTCCCGTTTCATTTCATTATAACAGGGATACCCTTATATTTTACACAAATGTTTATTTTAAAAAACCAAGGTTTACATGAGCCATTTCTTTCAAACAGATGTCTAGGGTGGACGTTCCCTTTTTCATGACATCTTTCATTTCTTGTCATCACATTGCTAAATCAATATCAATTCATCCTTAGTTACCTGTAAAACGTTTGAAAATATTTTATCAGTATAAACTGCTGAATACAATTATATTTGAAATCATAATCTTGACAAGCGTGAATAAATAGAACAATTTGCCCATAGTTTCCGGTCAATTTACACAGTCAACGGACTAACCACCAGCCACACCAAGGACCTTGGATATATTTTTACGTTTATAATATTCTGCCATACGCCTCAAGCTATGGGCTTTTCATAACAACGAAGGGTTCAACCCCTAGCCCTGTTCAGCGTCTCATCTGTAACACGTGTATATATACATGACTCTATGGGCTGACTACTATATAGTAAATCATCTTATGCAATGAATGGTTGTATTAGTTCATTCAAATCAGATCACAATCAAAACAATTTTCAGTTTTGATATCATTTTATAAAAATACAAGTATTCACCTTGATACAGGTTGGACTTAGGATTCTTCTAGAATAAGCTTATTAGAGGCCAGCGTCTTTGCTTAGCAACCTAGCTTGGTTTCTCAGAATGAGCGTTTCCTACCTTCTTGACTTTTTCTACAGCGAACCGGCACTTCCGAAACTTAAACTTACGAGCGGGAATGGTTTTGTGAGGGTGGGATATCAGCTAAATACTCAAGATTTCGTGTTTTGGTGTGAGGAATTGACTAAACCCGACCTTTTTATTTATAGGTGAGTTTTGCGACTGTGACGGACTGTTATGAGTGGTGACGGTCCGTCACCGCTTGGCCGTAACGGACCGTTACCGATGGTGACGGTCCATCACCGAATTTAGGGTTGGCGAGTCACTAGATACGTGTCAGTGTCTGGTTAAATTGTGGCGTGACGGACCGTTACGGAGCCGTGACGGACCGTTACGGAGCCGTGACGGTCCGTTATAGGGTTTCCACGCGTCAGAATCAACCCATTAGTCACCGGACACGTGGCACGTCATCATTGTCTGCGTGCTCAGCCCGTAACGGACTACCGTCCAATTTTCATGTTTTTTTTTTCACTTTTGGTCCTTGTTCTTTCATATATTTACACTTATAGTCTCTGTACTTTATATTTTTATTATTTTAGAAACAAAATTTTTAGAAATGTTACATTCTCCCTATATTTTGAGAAATCTCGTCCTCGAGATTACTGGAATAGGTGTGGATACTTTTTCTTCATTTCTGATTCTAGTTTCCAAGTGTATTCAGGACCACGTCTAGAATTCCACTTGACTTTGACTAGTTTTAATCTTTTTTCTTCAACTTTTTAGTCTGACGATCTTCTATTTTTAGAGGTTGCTCTACAAATCTTAGTTTTTCGTTTACCTCTATATCTTGTAGAGGCATTATCAAAGATTTATCAGCCAAACATTTGCGAAGATTAGATATGTGGAATACATCATGTATTCCATTCATCTCTTTTGGTAATTCTAACTGATAAGCCATTGGTCCAATTTGTTTAATAATTTTGAAGGGTCCAACAAATCGAGGACTTAGTTTTCCCTTCTTTCCGAATCGAACAACTCCTTTCCAAGGTGATACTTTTAATAACACCTTGTCTCCAATTTCAAACTCTAGTGGCTTTCTTCTCCTGTCTGCGTAGCTCTTTTATCTGTCTCTTGTTGCTTTCAACCTTTTTTGTATTTGAGCTACTTTGTCAGTTGTTTCCTGAACAAGCTCAGGTCCTGACATTCGGTTCTCTCCAACTTCAACCCAGCATACAGGAGTTCGACAGTTTCTTCCATATAAGGCTTCGAAAGGTGTCGTCTGAATGCTTGTGTGATAACTATTATTGTATGAGAATTCCATTAGGGGTAGGTGATCATCCCAACTATCACCTAAATCTATCACATAGGCTCAAAGCATATTTTCTAAAGTCTGAATTATTCTTTCACTTTGACCATCTGTTTTGTGGATGATAAGTAGTGCTTAAGTTCATATGAGTTCCCATGGCTTTTTGGAAACTTTGTCAGAATCGATGTAAGGCCCCTTTCCCGGGTGACCTCACTTGTTGGATTTACTCATAAACATAGTCATCAATACGGAACTTTTAATTAAAAACATTCAAACATAGCGGAAGCGTATCATTCAAATACAAAACGTAGCAGCGGAAGTCTCAAAATTAAACGTAAACATCGTTTTAATACATAAGCAAATAAACGAGATGTTAGTCTTGAATCAGGGTAGCCTTCATGCCTTCGCACGTCCTTTCTTCCTCTTACCTGAAGTACATACTAAAAGTCAGCTAACGCTGGTGAGTTCTAGTTTAAAGCAAATAGGTATAAACATTATTTCTTTGTAAGTATATATAAATGTATATATATACACATTAATACTTGAATTTGTATTCATTTATCATTCATAATAGATACATATAAATATATGTACACATCTTTACTTTCATTGAACATTCATGGGTTATAAACATATGTGTGATCAACCCGTCATTTGCTTACGTAAGTCACAAAGACAAACGTTCTCGAACTACCGTCGTAGCCCATTTCATACCGTTTCTACCGAAGTAGTCCGTCCTTCATACCGTCCGGCAAACCTCTGGCCGTCCGTCATACAGTACTACCGTCGTAGTCCGTCCTATCGTCCGTCTGCCCGAAGGCATCCATTTCCCACCCGATCTATATTATGCAGTCGTGCTTCGCTTAAGGGCCTCCGTCTACCGTAGTAGTCCGTATTTAGTCTACCTTTCTAAACTTCTAATTCTGGCTGCATAATAAATGAGTGGTCGTCCGTCTACCGAAGTAGCCGTTAGCATTGTTTCCGTCCATAATGTTTACATACATTCATAAAATGCAATATATATAAATATAATGCAAGATTTCATTCATTTACGTTATGTCATACTTTTCATACTTGGTAAGCAATATATACATAGATATAAAGCAATACTTCATTCTTATACGTTATGTCATACTTTCATTTCATAATTTATATACATACTTGTCATTATTGTATTCACAATGTATTGTCACATAACACATAAGACTACATATTGCATTTATACATTTCTTTTAATTCATGTATACACTTCAGCCCCAAAACATTTAAAATCGTTTGCACGTAACATATAGGGGGCACATAGAACTCACCTGATCAGCAGTTCCTGAAGTATACTTAGCAAGGGAGCTTTGAGCTAGGTGGGATGCTAACAGATCTGTCAAGGGTCATGAATGGAACAAGCTTATAACCTATGTGTTTCATCCAAAAACTTCCTGTCTGAAATCTCCTTCGACTGAAATCTCTTTCGGTCGAAATCTATCTCTGTCGAAATCTTTTTCGACCGAAAACTATTCGGTTAAAAATATCTTTTACTAAGTAACTATTTCGTTCGAAATCCTTTGTCCGAAAACCTTTTCATTCGAAATCTTCCGTCCGAGAACTATTTCTTTCGAAAACATCTGTCCGAAATCATGCTGTCCGAAATACTTTTCGGACGAGCAGTAGTTTCGGACCATTCATCGAGTTTTCGGAAGATTCAACTGTTCTTGATCAAATTCTTCGTTTTTGATCCAAGCTTCGATCTTTTTTCATCCAAAACTTGTATATAGCTTCCATGAAGCTAGATACATACTTTTTATGCAAATTCATACAATCCCGTCTTTATGTGAAACCCACCTTAGAAACCCTAAAACCCATTTCAATCCAGAAATCGAATCTGAGGAGGTTTTTGTTACCTGTTTTCGCCTGAATCCTTCTTCTTCAGCCTTCGGAGATGCTCCAGCAATGATTTAGAGAAAAACGAAGGTATCGAGTGGGGATCCTTGATGCTTTATCTCTCTACTCCCTCTCTCTAGGTTAAAGATGGTGAAGGTGGTGAAGTGGAGTGACAAGGGAGAAGGAAGGCTTTTACTCCTTCTCCTTGCGCCTCCCCTACTCGGCCAGCGACCCTAGCCCACGATCCCATTATGTTTCTTCCGTTATCTCCCGAACTTCGTCTTTAAACTTTATTCTCTATTATTATTATTTTTGGGATGTTACAATTCTACCCTCCTTACAGAGGTTTCATCCCCGAAACTACTTATAAGTTAAACAACTGCAGATATAGTTCCTTCATCTCGTCCTCCATCTCCCATGTAGCTTCTGACCCTTTTCTGTGTTTCCATAGTATTTTGACTAATGGAATTGACTTATTGCGTAGTCGTTTTTCGGCTCGGTCCAGAATAGCTATCGGTTCTTTCACGTAGTTCAAACTATTATCCACATCCATCTCGTCATAGGGTATGCGAGCCGTATCGTCGGCAAGGTGTTAGTCCACCCCATCTGCTATACTTCAAGCAATCCAATAACCGAATAACTCCTAGAAAGGCGGAAACAATCCAAAAGAATCAAAGATCGAAACCGACGGATCAAACACAGAAACTAGAATAATATGCCATAGACACGAGATAATCACAAATCTTCATTTGTATTAACAAAAGATGCTGATTACAGAACTCAGACTAATCACATTTAGCACAAAATACAGAAGACCACTAATCTGATCAAAGTTCTAACTCTAAACGACATTTAAAACAAGACATATTTATAATGTAAAGTTCTCGTCTGAAAACTCTGACGTCAGAAAACTATTTTGACCGAAAACATTTTCGATCGAGAAAGTTTTCGTCCGAAAACTTTACACTTGTACATATTTCAAACTAAGAACTTGAATTAGATGGACTACTAGGTTCCAACAATCTCCCCCTAGTCCATTGAATTACAAGTCTTCTGTCTTGTCGGCCGTAGGCTTTGTCTCTGTCTTTACTTTCTTAGCATCCAGATCCTGCAAGCGTTTCTTTATGATTCTCGCTTTAGCTCTTAATGATAAACATCTTGAAACAACTCTCATATACAACTTAGCTTCATTCTTTATCATCAGGCTCATGTCACACTGGATAGTATTGTAATATAGAATCTTCAGATCTTCATCAGATAGGCTTAAAAGGTCCATTGGATCAAAGATTCTAACTCCAGGAAAACCTCTTTGTTGTATTACTGCTTCATGTGTCCTGGAATCATAGAACCATCTGTCAAAATCCTTTGTGAAGCTTTCTTTTTGTCGGGAATGTATACAGCAGTCACCGTGTCAGCCGACTTGACTATGTATTTATACTTTGTTTGATCATTTGTTCTGTATTTCTTCTTGATCTTTCTACACACTGAACTTGAGGTTTGAATGCTGTAAATCTATCTTGCCCACACTGATTCCTTAGAAACACTTCAAAATCAGAAGCTCTTATCTTATTTAAAGAATTTATCAAGTCCAATCTACTCAGATCTCTTATATCCCATCTCAGTAATGTCTGTAACTTGTGGCATGTATCAAAGTATTGAATGTCACCCGCAATCCTTTTCATCACGTACAATTTCTTCTCACTGTCATACTTCTACCTTAGGATCAATCCTGTCAAAGCCTTTCTTGGACTCTTTATTTTTTGTTTAATTCTTTCAACAGTAGATGGAGTTTCACTTGTTTTCCACCACAAACTTTTGTCTATAGATTCTTTCTTTGTAGTTGATTCCTTTTTAGCTTCATCAGATTCACTTTCTTCAAACAGTTCATCAAAAGGAATCCTTTCATCAACCACTCTATCCAATATTCCAACCACATTTCCATCACCTTCAACATAAGTCTGTTTTTCTTCATATTCATATTTTTCATAGACTTTGTTATAATCTTCATCATCACTAGATTCTTTATCATTGGATCCACCACCACCAATTCCAGACCCATCACGGCGGCTATCATCATCATCAGACGGATCTTTATCATCCTTTTTGATGTCAGTAATTATTACTTCCTCTTCCTCCTCTTTCTTCTCTTCCTCTTCTTCTCCATTCTCTTTCTCTTCATCATCAACCTCCATACCTTCACCTTGCTGATTAATCAGAGAATCGACATCAAACATGTCTTGTGAACCAAATAAATGAGCTCCAATGATTGGAGACTCATTCTGTTGAGGAAGATTGCTTGTAGAAGGTCTTTCTTGATCCACATTTTCTTGCACAGGTTTAGCGGTAACATTCTCACCAGACACAGACATTCCGAGATGCTTCACAAGATCTTGTACAATACCTTGCAACTTGTTTATTTGAACTTGTTGTTGATCAAGTTGTTGTTGCTTCTTTGCATCACTAGTTTTCAACTCCCTAATCTCTCTTTCATTAGAAGCTTCTCTGCTTTGTAAATTTGCAATTTGATTTTTCAACTGACTTATAACATTTGCAGTTTCTTGAGTTGCAAAGTTTGCAAACTCTTCATCAATCAACTTGTAATCTTTAGAAACTTTCTGCTTAACATGATTTGGTACCTCTTTTCCTTTTCCTTTGCCTGTATACCTCTGTGCCATAGTCTTCAATCTTTTGAGTTCAGGCTCCTTGATCACGATACCCTTAGACGAAGGAGGTCGAGAAGGCATGTTCTTTTTAGATTCAATTTCTTTTCTCTTGAGTGGAGATTTTGTTGCAGTAGCTGGAACTTCAAGTGTTTTGACTTGAGAATCATCTTGAACCTTCTCTGATTCTTTCACTGGTTCATTTACATGTTCATTCTCTTTCACAGTCCCTTCGTTATCAACATTCTTTGCACTAACTTCAGTTTCTTGAACATTTTCAGTATTTACCGGTAGTTCACCTTCTTAATTACCTTATACTGCACCACCATCACCACCTTCATCACCATCACCCCCTTCATCTTCATCATCATTACCATCATTATCTTCAACTCCACTACTCAAAATATCGTCAACTTCATCATCTATTCCAAATTCAGGATCAGGATTTTCTTCAAGCATGCTTTGAAATAATGGAGTAACTTGACCAGAAAACTTGCTTTTCTTTCTTGTTGTGTTAATGCTGCTAAATATGGTCTAAAACATATGCTCCAAAGTCAATTTAACTCCAACATTTGGTAGATCTGGTAGTAGAGTATTGATTATCATTTGTAACAATCTCGGATAAAGCAAAAACTTGTTATTCTTCCTTGGTCCTACAATGTTGTTAATCATTGCTTAAAATATCATTTTTGAAAAATTGAATCTTCAGTGAGTCGCCAGAAAAACTAAAGCACGACTGAACACCTCGCCTATCTGATCAAATGCTCCTGTTCTTGGTCCTAGACAATGAATAAAGACATGCACCAAGTATCTCCACTGATTCCCTAACAAGGTCTTCGTCACTTGTCTTCTTGGAAAGTCACCTTCATAGCCCATAGTTAGTATAATTTGTGAAACACGAGTGTAGCTGATTCTATACGGAAAGTTAACATTGTCTCTGAAATTCAACACCTCTCGAATAACTTGTTCATCCACTTTAATTTTCTTCCATCCAACTGTAATTTCAATCCATATATTCTTGTTGACATGCTTGTATTCAACATTCTCCCAAAATTCTCTGATATGTGTTTCGTTGACGGTAACTTGAGTGGATATGGCTGTAAGAATCCTCTATTTGTTCAGAAAAAGAACAATCTCCTCATACCCTCTTGATTTCTTGGTACTTGAAGTCAAACATGCACAAATGTTGTGCCGAGCATCAAACTTTAACCGATTCATACCTGCTCAAACAAAACATCAAAAATCAAAAAATTTTGAAAATATGCTAACTCCAAATATTTCGGATGAAAAGTCCCGCTCGAAATCTTTTTCATCAAATTATTCTTGAACTCAGTTCCGTTGTCACTCCTTATTCTTTTAACTTTCAGCTTGCAAAGAGATTCCAAGCTCAGGATCAAGTATTGAAGAATATCAGCAGTCTCGTCCTTAGTACCTAAAAAATGCACCCAAGAAAAACGTGAGAAATCATCAGTTACAACCAAACAGAACGACTTACTTCCAATACTCCTGATACTTATGGGGCCAAACAGATCCATGTGTAATAGCTCCAAAGGGGTATCAATGGAGTTTTGGAGCTTGGGCTTGTGAGACTTCCGTTGCTGTTTGCCCTTTTTACAAGGCATACAGTTATCTGCAACGGTAAATCTCAGCTTAGGAACCCCGGTTACCAAACCGTTTCGGACAAGATGGTTCATTTTACGATACGAAATATGTCCGAGTTTCCTATGCCACAAGATAGAGTCAAGCTCTGTCGCTTTGGTAAGCAAGCAAGTAGCAACTGATGAGGTGGTTGTTGCCACGCTCATATCAATCTGATAGGTGTCGTTTGTCCTTGGCGCTCTCATCAGGATCCAATCATCAGGAACTTCAAAACCAGGTTTGAGAATCAGACATTCTGACTTATCAAACATCACCGAGTACTCCTTGTCGCACATTTGGGAGACACTCAACAGGTTATGCTTCAGCTGCTCGCAAAAGTTGACATTGTCAAAGCTGACACAACCGTTCGAAACCATGCCTTGACACGTGATACTGCCGCCTTTTTCTCCAGGAAAGACCACATAGCCGCCTCTGAATGGTTTCACGTCTTGAAGCAAGCCCATGTTTCCTGTCATGTGCCGGGAGCATCCACTATCTACATACCAGCGGTTAGAGATAGTACCGTTCGGACGTCCCTGCACGAGTCACAAAATAATTAGTTAGATTTGGAGACCCAAGCCATTGTGGTCTTGGGTCGTCCATCCTTTTCAAAATAAACTACCTCTTTTAACTCACACACAACACTCGAAATCAAGAGCAAAGCTCTGATACCACTTGTAGGTCCTTCGGGTGTGGCGGATCGTCACATGCAAGTGGGTCTACTAGTCGGACCGGGTGCGGAATACCCGTGACTAGGTGGAGAGTCAAACAACACAAAGTAAACCAACAAGAGAATTACTTTAAACATTCTTTCTATTATAAACACTTGAAGGTTATAGAGAGAAGTACTGAGATTACAATTTGCGTATTTTCTACTATGACTGCGCACTTAACTTATGTCAACCATTCCTATTTATACAAGACCTGATGCCTGCGCACTTAGCAAGCGCGCAGGGCAAAATGCTCTTGCGTACTTAACAAGTATGCAAAGGTATTCTTGCGTACATGCCAAGTACGCAGGAGCTTTCTCCTGCGCACATACAAGTGCGCAAAACACTTAGAGAATTATGCAACATTCAATATGTAAAAGTAAATACAACTCGATAAACTAATACATAAAAACTATTACATACAAAGACAATTACAAACATTAAAGTACAAACTAAGACTCTATCTATCCAGAGTGTTTGTCACAGGAAAGTGCTTCAACAAAACTCCACGATCTACAAGGAGCGCACTAAGAGTTTACATGACCGACGCTTGAAGGACAAGAAGGATTTCCGAGTGGGTGGTCGTGTGTTGCTTTACAACTCTAGGTTGCGATTGTTTCCCGGGAAGTTGAAGTCCCGATAGACGGGTCCCTACATGGTTAAGGAGGTGTTTCCATATGGGACCGTCGAGATTGAGCACAAAGATGGGAGGATCTTCAAGGTCAACGGTCATCGTCTTAAGCCATACATCGACGGACCGGTTGACCTGGCATTGGAGGTAGTTGACCTCCACCCTAAGGACAAATGAATTCGGGGACTTGAGTCTAGCTAACGACTCGTTGATAAACTTAGCCTGTTTCGGTGTCATCTTTGGTAACAATTCTTAGATTTTGTTTCTATGTTTATTTTCCTATTTTTATTTTATTTTTATTTTTTTTAGGATTTTACCATTTATTTTTGAGTTTAGGTGATCGGAACGTGTTTTGGATCAAATGGACTTGGGTTGATGATTGGAATATCACAGGTATGTTTTCTGAATTTTTAGAAATTTTAATTTGGAAGGATCGCAGACGGGTTTGGCAATTCCTACATAAAAAAATCAGGTTCTGTGTCTGCTGGGCAAAAGACACGGTCGTGCCCCTCTGTGTGGCGCGGTCGTGCCTGAAACCACAGGCGCGGTCGTGCCTAGACACATGGCATAGTCGTGCCTTAATTTTTGGGGGTCGATATAAATTGTTTTTTTTCAATCGAGACTTTTCAAGCCCCCCAAATACCCCACCAGCAGACCGAACCCCCCCCCTCGGCGATCTTCTTCCCCGTCACCATTTCTGGCCTTCATTTGTTTCTTCAATTTGAGGTACGTTCTAACCTGTTACTCTCTTTTATTTTTGTTTAAACCTAGGACGATATTCCATTTGTGTTTAAAGACGTAGGGTTTTTATTATTTTTAGGTTTTCTCCAATTTTCCCGTTTCTTTTTTGTTTGTAGCTTGTAAATACTTAGAATCACTGTATTAACGTCCTATAATGTTATGGTTGCAAAATCCCCTTCATAAATGTACGAAAAATGAATCAATTTTGACTCTGAAAACCCTAAAATGGGTTGAGCACGATCGCGCTCATGACCAGGCGCGGTCGTGCTCGGCTTTTGTAGTTTCCAGGAAGTAGTTTTTGGTTGAGGGCGGCCGTGTCTCCCACTAGCGCGGTCATGCCAACTTGGGTTTGTTCTAGGCACGGCCGTGTGTCTCCCTAGCGCGGCCGTGGTCTTTATTTTTGGTTGGGACTGCCCGTGATCGGCCACAGCGCGACCTTGGGCTTGGATTTTGACCTTGGCGCGGTCGTGCCCCTTTCCAGGCGCGACCGTGCCCCCTTCATAATTGGGTCAGAAACTTCATAATTCCGTCTACCGTCTTCATAACCATTCTGATTTAAATTATTTGCTTGTGCAGATGGCCGGCAACGGAGATCACCCATACTTGGAGTTTGATCTCAACGAGCATGAGTACGAGGCTCGTCTTGATGTTTTGTGGCCCCGTCCGGGCCGGATTTTGGCTGCACATCGCCTTGAGCCAGCTGCTATTGACGCCATCGGTTAGCGGGACCGATGGAACGATCTTGTCACCGCCCCGTGGCGCCGTTTGTTCAGGTTCCACGCTATCCAGTACGTAGAGCTTGTGATGGAGTTTTTCTCCACGTATGAGTTCGATTATCCTTGCGCAGACCTAGACGGAGACGATTAGGTTTAGGCTAGGCGGAGAGTGGCGAGTGATGTTCGTTGCCAGGTTCGGGAGACTATTGGGTCTGTATACGAGGCAGAAGCTTCAGACAGAGATGTTCGTTGCCAGGTTCGGGAGACTATCTGTGGAGGTCACTTTGTGACCAAGCTGGCGAGGCACTTTCAGTTGTTGACTGATGATTTTATGGGGACCTGACCCCTGTGGAAGAGACCGTCGTGATGACCGTGCAGACACTGAGAAACATGCACGTAGCTCGTCGTGGCGCAGGAGGGATTCAATTGGTTGATAGATGGGGACGGATATGGGACCTAGACTGTCCGGGTCCCGATCCAGATCTTGTACAGGCCGAGGCCGAGGCCGTCAATGCCGCCCATCAGGCACACGCCGCTCAGCAGGAACATGGGTACATCGACCAACATCACGGGCACGAGCATCATGAACCCGACCAGCCGCCTCCTCCGCCTCCGCCGCCACCTCCGGTTGTCATTCCACATGACATGTTCAAGCGTTACTGGACCTGATAGTATGAGGTCCAGTGCACCGCTGCTGCTGGCGGGGCACCATACGTGGTTCCCCTCCCATTCTTTATGTAGCCAGAGCAGCAGCCCGTCCAACCACCACCATCACCACCACCGCAGCATCAGTCACCACCACCATCACCACCCAGAGGAGGTGGAGCCGAGGGGGGCGAGGGTGCCGGCCTTGCTCTCGAGGATTTTGAGATGGAGGAGTAGTGCCCTCCACTGTTTTGGTATCACCTTTTGTTGAGTTGTACTTTTGTTGTACTGTACAAACTCTTATTACACGCTTCAGCGTTGTTGTTGTTTCCTTGTACTTTTGTTTCCGTGTACTGTTATATATATTTGTCTTTACATTTCTGTTTATATTTTGGCTTGATGTTACCGATCTGTGTTTGATGTTGTTAGTCTTGATTAGATCTTGGAATTGTGGAACTACGTGGAACGTCATTGTTGTGGGTAAGCTTTTCACGTGTGCCATGATCGACATGAGGGAAGTTTCAGTTCTCCCTTCACATTCCATTGCATTGCATTCCATTCTGCTTTGCATGTTTTTGTATAAATTGAGGGCAATGTATGTTTCTAAGTGTGGGGTTGGGTGTTTATTCTTCGCTTTACATTTTTTTTTTTACATTGAGGGCAATGTACGATTCTAAGTGTAGGGTGGGAATTTATTTACGTGATGTTTGTCCTTTTGAGCATTTTATCACTTCAATTTTTGCAAAATCTTCCTTCATAATTTTTATTGGCACTAAATTAGTTTTTTAAAGTTAAAAAACACAAAAATATAATAAAAGTTAACCGTTTAGCATTCACAATTTTTAGTAAATAATAGAGGTTTGATTTTTCGAAAGCAATTGAGATAGAAATTCCATCGAGTTAAACCCAATTTTTTTTGTGATAACCATGAGTTTTAGTGGGCTAAACGAATGAATTTCATGTAACCTTTTGCTTACACCCATTCCTTTCCGTTTCCGTGAGTTTATTTTTTAGCCTTGATAGCTTTAGACATTGTTTGCTCTCGTTTTTACGGATTTGAGTGTGCCGGATGTTTCATGCTTGTTAGAACTTGCTTTTAGTATACATTACGAAATCATGAACATAAATATTGCATAAAAATGATTGAGGCATTAGGATAAACCATTTTGTTAGCCTTTTATTTTTTCCATCATCCAAACACATCCACTAGTTAGCCACGTTGAGCTTATCCCATGTTTTTCTTTTATTACCCACATTACACCGCCATTAAACCTTCATTAGCCTTTTTATTTATTTATTTATTCTATTTTTCACCCGTGTTAGAAATCTGGTTGGCTAATGTTAATTTTATAGCTTTTATTTTGTTGTAATCTTCAAATTCTTGAGAAGTTTTTAGCTAAGGAAATAGCATATTGACTTAGTTCCCTTCAAAAGAAAAGAAAAGAAAAGAAATAGTGTAAAAAAAAATAAAAATAATAATAATAAAAAAATCACCAAAATTAGGTGAATTATAGCCAATTAGAGCAATTTTGTGAGTAAAGATGGAAAAAATTCGGTTGTTAGCTCTTTTCTATACGGAAGTATTAGTTAGTTTATTTTTCATATTAGAAGTTGTTTTAGTTTTTGAGTTAGCATAGCCGCCGGGTTTTTAGTCATTTAGCCACTTTTAAATTCCATTTCCCTACCCCTAACCATTGCCAAGTCACAACCCGTTCAAAGTCCTCTTGATTTATGCTTTGTTTCATGTTAGTTGGTAGAGATTTGATCTTTTAGCAAGCTTATGATTTATACATGATTCATTGTCTTGGCATTTGAGTGTCATATACATACACCATTACTTGTATGATCATATATATACCCGAGTGTGTTACTCATTCGGTTGTTACTTCAATGGGCTCCTTGGGTTTTATTTAGTCAATTTTGCATTTTTGAAAAGCTTGTCAAACCTTTATAAGTTTATTAACGCTTACGGTTTTTTGAATTGATCCATAGTGCCATTGGAAGTTTTGTTTTATTTTGATTTCTTGCTTGAGGACAAGCAATGTTCAAGTGTGGGGTTGTTTGATGTGTTAGGATTTACACATCTTTTTGGCACAAAACTTCGCTTATTTCATGATCAATTCTTGGTTATTTTCAACGTTTGGACACTTATTTGCTTCATTTCCTGTTTTGTAGGTTTTTGTGAAGCTTGGTGAACAAACAAGAGGATTCCAGGATAAAAAAATGAAGTTTTAGGGTTTTTGTGATGGACGCATGGTCGTGCCCCCTACTTGGCACGGCCGTGCCAAGCTTGCAAACCCTAGGCACGGTCGCGCCCACATCTTGCACGACCGCGCCAAGCCAAAAATCAAGGCACAACCGTGCCTTGGCTCCCCACGGTCGCGTGTCACCTCTTGAGTCTGAACAACCGTACTTCCTCGATCAGTGGTACCCAATGGAAGCTCCGGATCGGTCAACCCTCTGTCACATGGTCGTGTTAAGACCTAGACACGACCGCGCCTTGGTACCTGGCACGGTCGTGCCTTCTCTCTTGGCATGGTCGTGCCTCTCCTTTTCTATATAAACAAAACTTAAACTCTCATTCAGATATTCAACAACCAGGGAGAAAAACCCAATGTTCTAGCTCGTATTATCCTTGTTCCAGCCACATTTCAAGCTTCTTGGAGAGGATACAACATCAAGAGGATCACCATACATCAACAACAACAACATCTAGGCTTGGAGGAGTGGTTTGATTCTTGTTTTCATATCATGTTTCTCACTATTTTTCTCTGCTTATTTGTAATTTTTGTGCTCATGATGAGCTAAAACTCTTGTTCACTTTGGTTTAGATGAAGTTTAGATACATTTGACAACATTCATGGATTATTGGCAATTATTGTGTTAATGTTATGACAACCGTATGATTATTCTTCGATGAAATTATGTATTCAAATATTTTGAGTTGTTTACAAGACTTGTATTTGTGTATGCTATTTATGTTGAAAAACTTGTGGTTTATGCTTATATTTATGGATTAGTGTACGTATTTATACTAACTTATGACATTTGACTAGGAATGGTGAATGAAGTCTTGTTTATGAATCATTATATTTGTATGTGTATCCTTATGCTTATGTTTGGAAAGAAAAAGTGTTTGTTATGATGTTTCATGATTAGTTTTATGTTTATCTAGGAATTGTTGACACATTCTCCTAATTTATATAACCTTTGTATGAACATTGTATATTGAAGAAATGCATATTGTTGTCTAATTTAATCAACTTGAGGTGGGTAGTTTGTTATTCATATTATCTTTCCAACTAGTTGTTGGATTAGTGTACCTTAATCGGAAGCTAGTTCAATCTTTATAAACATTGACATGATTGTTAAACACGTGAGCTTCATTGTATGGCTTTAGGTGGTTGGTTTGTGTAATTCATGCTAGCTTTCCGAGTGGTCATTTGATTAGATATCTTTGACGAGAATTTAGTCAATTTATGTTTCGTGTATTTGCCATGTTTCTATGAGTGTATTGAATGTATTCTAGATGGATTCGACACCAAAGTGATATCTTCTACTTAATTGTTTGACTTGTGATCTTAGCTTAGTTTATATATTTGCATGATAGTTAATTAAAACAAACTCTTCAAAATATCTTTATACCATCACTTGATTGAATCTTAGTTCCAGTCTATTATTGCTTTCCACCGTGTCCACGGATTGATATCCGGTTCTTACCTTAACTATATTGCTATCCGACGGGTACACTTGCCCAACGTGTGTGTGATTAGTCTTTGGTGAAAACCCATTTTAAAACTCAAATTGTGTGAAAAATACTTATATATATATATATATATATTCACAGCACATCAATAAGCTCAGCACACAAATATACTATCATTTCTTATATGCACGTCAATCAGTCAAATTTTTAACTTTTAACAGGATCAACACAATATCATATCAACTCAACACAAATACTCACAGACAACCAAAGTACTATCACTTATTTTATTTTTTATAATTTTAAATTTTTTATTTTCTTTTATTCTCCCCCTAAAATTGTGATGGACTTTATTCAACTAAACACAATTATCTCAAAATAAAAACAAACATTGAACATAACATGAAACTAAGACGTAAACAATACAACACAATTTTATCACTAAAAGAAAACATTTAAAAAAATCTTTTTTTGTGGAACAAACATGGTCTTTCAATCAAAATCAGACGTTATTAAACAATTTTATAACTTTTTTTATGTTTTATTATTATTATTTATTTATCACAAAAATGTCCTAAAAAAGAAATCATCCCTAACATTTCAACCAGAGAGTTAAACCGATTAGTTGAAAAAAGTTTTGTAAAAATATCGGCTTCTTCTCTAAGGTATCAACGTGGACCACCTTTATCAAGCCATTATCGAAACAATCACGAATGAAATGTAACATGATCGCAATGTGTTTGGTTTTGGAATGTTGAATTGGATTCTTCACAATACCCAGCACGGCTTGATTATATCAAAAAATTGGTGTGTCTAGAAAATTTATCCTGAAGTCCAAGAGTTGATGTTGAATCCAGATAACTTGAGAACAACAGCTCGATGCAGCTGTGTATTCTGCTTCAGTAGTTGATGTGGAGACGTTCGTTTGTTTCTTGCACTTCCATGACACCAATCGCTCCCCCAAAAACTGACATCCACCAGATGTAGATTTGCGATCTAAACTGCAACCTCCATAATCACTGTCAGTAAAAGCATATAGATTAAAATCAGACTCTGACGGGTACCACAGACCAAGATTGACACGGCCTTTTAGATAACATAGAATCCGCTTGACAGCAATCTCATGAGATTCTCGAGGTGACGCTTGATATCTAGCACATGAGCATACAGCGAACATGATTTCTGGTTGACTCGCGGTTAAGTACATAAGAGATCCAATCATGGAACGGTAGTACTTTTGATTAACTTCAACTCCGGTTGGATCCGGAGAGAGAGGTTCATGTGGAGCAATAGGAGTAGAAGCAGCTTTACAGTCTTTCATATTAAACTTTGTCAAGATGTCGTTGATATACTTCGCCTGATGAATGAGTATACCCGAATCTGATTGCTCTACTTGTAGACCAAGGAAAAACTGCATCATACCCATAAAATTTCAGCTTCATGACACCTTTGAATTCTCTATTCAAATTTTCATTTGTCGAACCACATATAATGTCATCCACATAAACTTGAACCAGCAACAGATCATCTCCAAACTTCTTCAAAAATAAGGTCTTGTCAATTTTTCCATGTGAACAACAATTTGTAACCAGATGCGTGGATAGAGTTTCATACCAAGCACGAGGTGCCTGATGCAAACCATAAAGTGCTTTATCCTGAAGAGCAATAGTCACATTTTCGGGTTCCTCTTGAGATAAGAAGCATGAATACAAACACATGTTTATAACTCCTGACTGACTTCTTGTTCTTACTCCTTCTTCAATTGATCCCATTATATTCTCAACAGGATGCACTGAATTAACTCGATGAGTTTGAACATCTTCTACTTGGGTCGTCTCAGGCAAATTTGTAATATTGACATCAGATGAGTTGTTGATAGATTCATCAACACTCGAAGAAGTTTGTGGATCAACTTGATTATCAGAAGAAACAGAATCTTTTTGCTGAACATCTGGAGTGACTTGTTCATCATTAGCAGATTAAGCTGCTTCAGAATTTTCTTCACTCTCCAAAATATCAATCTGTACTTCTTGAGTCTGTGTTAATGATAAAATATCCCCTGAAGATTTAGTCTGAACTTGTAAAGGTTGAGGACCAATCATGAAATCATGAATATTCTGATTACCACTTGTGGATAAATCATCTGATGTGCCTGAAGAACTTATAATACTTAAACCTTTTGAAAATTTCTAATCAAAAGTTTTGAAGATCACATTTGCATCAAAAGAACCAATCCGGTCCATTTTGATCATGAGGAGTAGTAGACTCTTGCCATTCAACATAGTACGATTCTTGAACTATCTTGGTTCTCTTGTTATAAACCCGAAACACTTTCTAGTAAGATGAGTAGCCCAAGAAATAACATTCAACTCCAACTACTGCAAATTTAGGCAAAGAATCTGAAGTATTCAATAACGTACACGTACACCCAAAAGTTCTGAAAAACTTTACATAAGGCTTCCTTTTGAATAACAGCTCATACGGAGTCTTTGAGTGTTGTTTGATCATCAAGACTCTGTTCAGAACACAGCAAGCTGTATTAACCGCTTCTGCCCAGAAAATAATGGGTAACCGAGAATCAACCAACATCGTTCTTGCTGCTTCAATAAGAGTATGATTCTTCCTTTCAGCGACTCCATTCCGCTGAGGAGTTCTAGCAGCACTGAATTGTTGAGTAATTCCTTTTTCTGCACAGAAAGAAATTATTAGACCATTTTTGAATTCCGTGTCGTTATCACTACGAATAATCGAAATCTTAGTATCACAGATGTTTTCAATTCTTTTGATAAATTCAATAACAGTTTCAAATGTTTCATCCTTAGAAGCAAGGAAAAACACCCATGAAAATCGTGAGAAATCATCTGTAATTACCAAGCAATACGACTTTTTCGCAATGCTACGAACACGAACTGGACCAAACAAGTCCATGTGAATTAAGAATAAAGGTCGAGTAAAAGAATTTATTGTTTTTGTAGAATGAGACTTCTTGTGTTGTTTTCCTTTTGCACATGATAAACAATTGTCTTGAAGTGAAAACTCTTTCTTCGGTAAACCTCTCCAAGATCTTTATACACCAAGGTGTTGATATTCTTTAAGTTCACATGCCCCAAACATCTATGCCACAGGTAAGACTCAGAATCGGTGGCTCTTGACAATAAACATGACACATTCACGGGTGATGAATGATCATTCATATCCACCATGTATGTGTTAAACCTTCGAGGGGATCTCATTAGAATCATATCTTTGGGAATTTCAATTCCAGGTTTCAGAAATAAGCATTCTTTGGCAGTAAAGTAAACTTGAATGTCTTTATCACAAACTTGTGACACACTCAATAAGTTGTATTCCAGCTGGGATACGAAATTCACTTTCTCAAGAGTAATAAGGTCATTTGACACAATTCCTTGACTAGATATTTTACCACCCTTCTTATCTCCAGCAATTGCAACAAATCCCCCATCAAAAGATTTGAAATCACTCAAATTTTCTCTTTGTCCTGTCATATGCCTTGAGTAACCGCTATCAATATGCCAAACATTGTTGATAGTCCTCCCCGGTTTACTCTACATATTAAGATGTTCTAATGAGAAACATGTACCCATATCATTTTAGATCTGCGCTGCCTTTGACTTTTTACAGTCTTAGTCACAACAACTTGTTTCTTAACATTCATATTCAGAACATCATTTGATCCAGAAGTATGTGAAGATAAATTGTCAGTTTTAACTTTTCAAAAATTTCCATTTTTTCTTTCATATGTCTTAATGAATTTTTATTTTGGAAAAATTCTTGTAGTGATTAATTTCTTCACATATTTCGGTTCATTCTAGACTATCTTGTTCATGAATTTTGATGATCTATCAGCATAACAATCATTCAAATGACAATCAACAAACTTTCTAGAAAGTATATAATCACGATTGTATCTATGTCTCGCTCCTGACTCGTACACTCTTGCTTTTTCGGTCGATTGTTGATTTGGATTTTTCTTTGTTCTCTCACTGAATTCTCTTTGGTTTGACACCACTGCTTTTTGTTTGCAGTTCCTAGCAAAGTGACCTACTTGACCACAAGTATAGCAATTGTAGCTTTTGATTTTTGACTTTGACTTGAACTTTGCCTGTACATTTGACTTTGACTTATCATTTAACTTTGACCTTGAGCATTCTCCAGCTTCAAACACAGACTTTACACAATCACCTTTCACTTGACCACATACTTTAGCAACTTTGCTGTTTGATTGTTTAGACTCATCCTTAACATCAATGAACTAGACTTTGATATCATTAGATTTGCCTTTGACATCAGAATCCCTAGACTTTATGACTTTACTTTGACTTGGTGACTTTATAACAACTTTGACTCTGCTCTCATATTCACTTGTCAAGATATGGTTTTCTAGAGCGATACTCTCATTTTTCTTTGGCTGCTCACTAGAAAGATCGTGCTCTTTTATCAAAGGATTTCCAAATTCATCAAGCATAACATCTTCTGTTACAAACTTTGCTTTGCACATTGGCACATAGTCCTTTGAAGTATGGACCACTTTATCAAAAAATGAAGATGTAGATGACATCTCAGAAACACAGTCAGAATCATCACAATCGGTATTATTAGTACATGAAAAATTATTCAAAGTACTAACATCAGAAAAAGTATTACCATCATGGTTATCACATGCTCTTACAAACTTCTTTAAAACACAATAATAGTCAAAATACTACTTAAAATCTCTAACAAATTCTCTAGAACATTGTTTTTCAAAGGCAGAAAAACTTTTTCCACCTTCAAGACCAACCACTTCTTCTACAGTACCTGTCTTAGTTTCTGCACTAATGTACATATGATGAAAATTAGTATCATTCTCATTAATAAACTCATTTGACTCATGAGGCTCTGGAAAAGGCACAAAATTATCAGGATGAGGTACATTGTTATAACCTAAACCATCTTTGATGTAAGCCAGTATTTGTTTTCTTACACATTCATCAAGAATATTTATTTGTATTTTCCACTTTGAAATCAAAACACGTTCTTTAATAAGATCGGTTTGGGAAGAAATTAATTTTTCAGAAAGGTCTTTTATTAAAATATCATTTTTATCCAAATATTCTTTAAAAGTAAAATTGTCTTTCAATAATGCTTTCAATTTTCTAGTATAGTTGACCTCATTCTGCTTAATTTCCTTATTTATCCTCTTTAGCTTATTATTCTCAGCAATCAAGAACTCATTTGCTGCATGATAATTTTGCATACGCTCTAAACAATCAGAAGAACAAGTAAATGAAGTAGTTTCAGAATTTACCTCACTATCAGTCTTTTGATTCTCTCCAGAATCAGATGCGGAAGCTTTTCCCTTGTTGTCAGCTTTCAATGCTTCCACTAACTTTGCACTTTCACTTTTACTAACTGCTTCTTTCACTAAGCTTTCGAATTCAGCCATCAAAGCTTCATCAAACTCTTCCACTGCATTATCAATATCAGTCTCCCACTCACAGTTTCTTAATTGCTTTGACATTAGTGTTGTTGGAGCTTTCTTTGATTTATCCTCTTCATCAATAAGCTAAATCAGTTTGACCCCATTTCCATCAGCTTTCTTCTTCTTTTCTTTTGGACATTCTCTTGCAAAGTGCCCAAGCTGTTGGCAGTTATAACATCTCAACTTTGCTTTTTCAAAACCAACTTTCTTTCCAAACTGTAGCTTATCTCTTCCAGTTTTCTGTAAGTACTTTTTGGCTCGAACCGGAATCATGGCCATCTGCCACTGTAGGTGCATGTACTCTAAGTCATCTGGATTGATTTACACAAGATCTTTAGCATCCAGAACTGCTGGTTGGAGTTTGCTAGTCACAAAAGCATTTTAACTATTCATGAATGCTCCAAATAAGGCAATCTGATCATCAGGAATCTGTCCAGGAACTTTAACCTTTTCTCCATTTAAACTTTTAGAACTATAACATTTTTTACCCTTGTCAACCTTTGAACCACCTGCACTGCTTTCACCAGATCCTGAGAATAGAGTTGCATTTGCTGAACTTGTGTTATGTGACTTATCTGGGTTGTTCAGCTCTCTTTTCTTTGCATCAAGTTCATAAGATTCCAAAATACATATGATATCATCAAGAGTTTTACTCTTCAGATCTGGGGTGGTGTTCTTGATTAACATACATGGAATACTCCAAGTATCAGGTAATGAATCCAGTAGTTTCTTGCATTTATCATACTCTTCCAGCTAAACCCCCATTTTTCTCAGCCTATTAATCATAGTTGTGAATCGGTTAACTTGTTCACTAAGTGGTTCACCCTTCTTATAACTGAACATGTTGTATTGCTTAAGTAGAAGATTTGTACGACTTTCTCAACGCTTCATTCCCTTCGAATCTCAGACATAAAGCATTCCACAGTCCACAAGCAGTATCATGCTGTTCAAAATTCAAGTAAAGTTCAGTTGGAAAAGCGAGAATAATTGCTCCTAAGGCATGGTTATCCCTTTCAATCATCTTCTTGTCTTCTTCAGTATATTGATCTAGGTCTGCTTTTGGAACTAGTCCATCTGCATTAGCCATCTTTGGTACATATGGGCTTTTAACAATCGAATCCCACATTGTATGCTTGGTAAATCTAAAGTATGCTTTCATCATAATTTTCCAATTTAGAAAGTCAGCAATGGATTTCAGCATTGGTGGTGATTTAGCCAAAAACTTTTCAGTATCGTACACTTTTCTAGCCATCTTTAGCACAAACAAACTAAATCACAGAATCTGAAAATTTTCACAACTCTGAAGATTTCGGATGAAATCTTTATCGATCGAAAACTTTTTCGAACACCTTTTCGATCGAAAACTCTGATATTTCGGACAAGAGATTTCTAACAGAGAGATTTCGGACAAAACCAACTTCTCGGATGAGATTTCAGACGAAAGAGATTTTGGCTCCTTCAACAGAGATTTCGGACGCTTCAAACTCTGCACCTCCGATCCGCACCTGCAACTGGTCCAAAAGTGAAATCAAGCCCCAAACTCAATTCCATAAAATCTGATCAGAAAACTCAACAATGGCAGGAAAATACTCTCTAAGTCGATCTCAATCAAGGAAAAACGCTTGAAATAACTAGAGCTTCAACCAACAGCTCTGATACCACTTGTTAGTCCACCCAATCTGCTATACTTCAGGCAATCCAATAACCGAATAACTCTTGGAAAGGCGGAAACAATCCAAGAGAATCAAAGATCTAAACCGACGGATCAAACACCGAAACTAGAATAATATGTCATAGACACGAGATAATCACAAATCTTCATTTGTATTAACAAAATATGCTGATTACATTACTCAGACTAATCACATTTAGCACAAAATACAGAAGACCACTAATCTGATCAAAGTTCTAACTCTAAACAACAAATTAAAACAAGACATATTTATAATGTAAAGTTCTCGTCCGAAAACTATTTCGATCGAGAAAGTTTTCGTCTGAAAACTTTACACTTGTACAATTTTCAAACTAAAAACTTGAATTCGATGAACTACTAGGTTCCAACACAAGGCACTTGCGTAAGTGCGATACGTGGAAGGTGGGGTGAATTCCACTGAGTTCATCGGGTAGGTCAAGTCGGTAAGCAACTTGTCCAACTCTTGCTAAGATTCTAAGAGGTCCGACAAACCTTGGACTTAGTTTGCCATGTTTTCTGAATCTGATAATTCCTTTCCAGGGAGACACTTTCAATAGTACCATGTCCCCCACTCAAAACTATAAATCTCTTCTTCTCTTATCCGCATTTGATTTTTGTCTGACTTTAGCGGCTTTCATGCGTGCTTTGATCTGGTCGAATTTCTCGGAAGTAGCTTTGACCACTTCGAGACTTGCAAAGTCTTTATTTCCAATTTCCCCCCAACAAACCGGGGTTCTACATCTTCATCCATACAACATCTCAAATGGCGGCATGCCAATGGTTGAGTGATAGCTGTTGTTATACGAAAACTCTGTCAATGGCAGGTGGCTATCCCAGCCCCTACCAAATTCAATGATACTGGCCCGGAGCATGTCTTCCAAGGTCTGAATGGTCCTTTCCGACTGACCATCGGTTTGAGGGTGGTAAGCGGTGCTAATATTCAGTCTAGTACCCATTGCTTCATTGAATTTCTTACAAAATCTCGATGTGAATCGAGTGTCCCTGTCGGACACGATCGACACTGGCATACCATGTATGCTTATAATTTCATTGATGAACAACTCTGCCAGCTTCTCAGACGAAAAATTCATGTATTGGTAAAAAGTGAGCACTTTTCGTCAAGCGGTCGACGTTCACCCAAATGGTATCATTACATTTTGGTAGTAAGCACTGTTCGTGGTAGGTTGGTAATGAAGTCCAATGTGATCTCCTCCCACTTCCATTTTTGTATTGGCAAGGGTTGCATTTTGCCGCATGGTTTCTGGTGCTCGGCCTTAACTAGTGAACAAGTTAGACACTTGCTCACGTATTTGGTTACATCGTTCATCATGCCAGGCCACCAATATTCTTTCTTCAAGTGTTGATACATTTTGATTCTCCGGGGGTGGATAGAGTAGCGAGACTTATGGGCCCCGTCAAGTATTTTGGCCATAAGTTCACCAATCTTAGGTATCCACATCCGGCCAAAACGAGTATGGTCTCCAGATTACCGTGTTGTCCTACTATTCTTTCCCGTTTCACATTCCTTTCTAACAGTGCTTCATCTTGTGACTTCACTATTTCGTTCATAAGATCTGGTGTTATAATCAACTGACACGCTTTGATCCGGATAGGTGTTGATTCTTCCTTTCTGCTTAAGGCGTCAGCCACTACATTTGCCTTTCCTGGATGGTACAATATTTTGAAATTATAATCCTTTAGCAGTTCCAACCACCTCCTTTCTCTCATGTTTAATTCCTTTTATTCGAAGAAGTACTTCAGGCTCTTGTGATCGGAGTAAATGATGCACTTAACCCCGTACAGATAGTGTCTCCAAATCTTTAATGTGAATACTACCGCCGCCAACTCTAAGACGTGAGTCGGGTAGTTAACGACATGAATCTTCAACTACCGTGATGTATAAGCAATTACTTTTCCTCGTTGCATCAGTACACAACCCAATCCCTGACCCAAAGCGTCAGAGTAAACTACCAAGTCTTCGTTTCCCTCAGGTAAGGTCAAGACTGGAGCATGGGTTAATCGTGTCTTTAGTTCTTCAAACGCATTGTTCTGGGTTGGACCCCATTCATACTGTCAGTGGCGAGGATGTCCTCGAGAAATCTTGAATGAATCTTCGATAGTAGCCTGCCAACCCCAAAAAACTTCGTATCTCTGTTGGTTTTTTCGAAATGTTCCATCCTTTTACTGTTTCGATCTTTGCAGAGTCTACCTTATTGTCGTTTGGGTTAAGGATGTGTACGTGATTAAGTTATATAAATATATATAAATATATATATTTGTTTTAGAAATGGTTTCACGAGATCAGGTTTTAAATTTATAAAATGATAAATACTCAAACTTAAAACACACACAATAGGAAAGTGTACCTATCGCAGCGTAATATAGTTTAGGTAAGAACCAAGTATCGAACCAACGGACACGGTCGAATTCCAATACTCAACTTTTGTTATCGTTTAGACGGATTAATTAATGAGTAAGTTTTGTGTGCTTATGTAGCAGAAAAGTAAATGACAGAAAAGTAAATGGCGGTAAAATAAATAGCAGAAAAGTAAAAACGTGCGTGAAGTGTGTAACAGAAATGTAACGAACAAAATAGTATATAACAGGAAGTAAATATGTCGGAAATGATCAAATTACGAATAGTATTGCTTTGGGTTTCGAATCCGCTTGGTACGTGATAATGTTAAGTTGACAAATCCAGTGATATGACTACTACAAATGTGTGACCCGGGTCACCGCTAGAGCCTCTTCCTCACGACATTTGATTTGCAAATTTAAAAGCTTTAACAAATGGTAGTGCCTCCCGTTAAGGACAACAATTACCCTCAACCCATCGAATGGTCATCTTCGGGTTGGTTTAAGACATCGAACGTAAAATGCTTTATATTAGAGCTAAATAGGTGATTATATTTTGCTCACTGGGAGGCAGTGTAACAATAGGATCAAGTATAAAGACGTACCATTCCCAACATGAGTTCACCAATTCTTGGTCGCATAATAATTTCGTATAAAGACGTACGACCTTACTAGTGTTGACCAAGCCTTGGCTTATCAATCTCTGCTTGTATAAAGACGTACAAGTTTTGAAAGAAGTTTGATTAAAAAGGTTTTACGATCCTACACTTTAAAACAAAGAACACTCACAAATATAAAGACGGATTTAGACAATAATAAAAGCCCGCCAAAATGGTGATTTTAAGGACATATGTTAAAGACAAAAACACATCACTTGGATTAATACGTTAAATATTAACATGTACCAAACTTCATCTTCACCCTAGCAATACAAAGAGTTTACCCACGAATGGCCATACTAACTATCATAACGCTAAGTTTCGTAGGCTCCCCTATTGCGGAACAAGGAGGAAGAGCCACTCCACTCACTACTCTCTACTCTAACTATGAAATACGCTCTCAAATGAGGTCTGGATGGTTGTTGTAAGATGTGGATGGGTGTGTGGAATGAAGAACTCAACCCCTCTATTTATAGGGCTCAAAATGAGCAATGCACGACTGTGCATTGGATTGCACGGGCGTGCAAACACCTTGAGAATCAAACAGGGTACAAGTGATAGTGTACTAGAGCCTTGTGGAGCAAGTTGGCCATTGCACGGCCGTGCAATGGGATGCACGGCCGTGCATTGCCTCCTTGCTTCCTAGTTTCGTCTTTTAGCTGCTGGTTTGAATTTTGTTGACCTGGTTTGACTTCTTGGGGGTTAATGCTCGGGTTTGGTACTCCAAAAGCTTGATTTCTTCATGTTTTAAGCTGGTTTTTGCTTTGTTTATCTTGGAGCACCAAATAACCTGCAATTGTGAAATATTAATGCATTAAGTATCATTTGCAAGGCTATTAATCAATTAGTACCATAATATGGGGATTATTATGCATGCAAAACATGTATAATTTAGGACATCATAATACCCCAGACTTAAACTTTGCTTGTGCTCAAGCAAACTCATGCATGATCCTACCCATAACTAAAAACTTTACAAGGGAAATGGAACTCCAAGTATTTGGGAACTCTGGAAGAACTCTTGAGTTGCTTATTCTATTTTTGTATTTTTCTATTATGGAATCCATGACAAGCCTACTAGAACTTCAATTATGCATAAACTTTCACTCCACACAATGTTCACTCAACTCTAGGGTTATATATGTATGGATAATGTAAGTTAAGTGGAACACTCAAGTTCGAATCGAATTATGCAATGGTCATAAGCTTGTATGCAAATCAAGTCTCCACCAATTAACTAAGTAGTATGCATGAATCAAGAGGACTTTAAAAGGGTTGTAATGTGGCTAAAATAAAAATAGAGGGTGAAAATGAAAATCTTTTTGGATTTTTAGGGATTTAAAATGTTTGAAGGGCTACAGCTATCATGAAACACACAGCTACGGCTTCATGGCTTAAAATGGAAAATACTAGCAAAGTTTTCGTCCGAAAACTTTACACTTGTATAATTTTCAAACTAAGAACTTGAATTCGATGGACTACTAGGTTCCAACAATCTCCCCCTAGTCCATTGAATTACATGTCTTTTCTCTTGTCGGCAACAGGCTTTGTCTCTGTCTTTACTTTCTTAGAATCCAGACCCTGCACGCGTTTCTTTATGATTCTCGCTTCAGCTCTTAATGATAAACATCTTGAAACAACTCTTATATACAACTTAGCTTCATTCTTTATCATTAGGCTCATGTCACACTGGATAGTATTGTAATATAGAATATTTAGATCTTCATCGGATAGGCTTAAAAGGTCCATTGGATCAAAGATTCTAACTTCAGGAAAACCTCTTTGTTGTATTACTGCTTCATGTGTCTTGGAATCATAGAACCATCTGTCAAAATCCTTTGTGAAGCTTTCTTTTTGTCGGGAATGTATACCGCAATCACCGTGTCAGCCGGCTTGACTCTGTATTTATACTTTGTTTGATCATTTGTTCTGTATTTCTTCTTGATCTTTCTACACACTGGAACTTGAGGTTTGAATGCTGTAAATCTATCTTGCCCACACTGATTCCTTAGAAACACTTCAAAATCAAAAGCTCTTGTCTTATTTGAAGAATTTATCAAGTCCAATCAACTCAGATCTCTTATATCCCATCTCGGTAATGTCTGTAACTTGTGGCATGTATCAAAGTATTGAATGTCACCCGCAATCCTTTTCATCACGTACAGTTTCTTCTCACTGTCATACTTCCACCCTAGGATCAATCCTGTCAAAGCCTTTCTTGGACTCTTTATTTTTTGTGTAATTCTTTCAACATTAGATGGAGTTTCACTTGTTTTCCACCACAAACTTTTGTCTATAGATTCTTTCTTTGTAGTTGATTCCTTTTTAGCTTCATCAGATTCACTTTCTTCAAACAGTTCATCAAAAGGAATCCTTTCATCAACCACTCTATCCAATATTCCAACCACATTTCCATCACCTTCAACATAAGTCTGTTTTTCTTCATATTCATATTTTTCATAGACTTTTTTATAATCTTCATCATCACTTGATTCTTTATCATTGGATCCACCACCACCAATTCCAGACCCATCACTGCGGCTATCATCATCATCAGACGGATCTTTATCATCCTTTTTTATGTCAGTAATTATTACTTCCTCTTCCTCCTCTTTCTTCTCTTCCTCTTCTTCTCCATTCTCTTTCTCTTCATCATCAACCTCCATACCTTCACCTTGCTGATTAATCAGAGAATCGACATCAAACATGTCTTGTGAACCAAATAAATCAACTCCAATGATTGGAGACTCATTCTATTGAGGAAGATTGCCTGTAGAAGGTCCTTCTTGATCCACATTTTCTTGCACAGGTTTAGCTGTAACATTCTCACCAGACACAGACATTCCGAGATGCTTCACAAGATCTTGTACAATACCTTGCAACTTGTTTATTTGAACTTGTTGTTGATCAAGTTGTTGTTGCTTCTTTGCATCACTAGTTCTCAATTCCCTAATCTCTCTTTCATTAGAAGCTTCTCTGCTTTGTAAATTTGCAATTTGATTTTTCAACTGACTTATAACATTTGAAGTTTCTTGAGTTGCAAAGTTTGCAAACTCTTCATCAATCAACTTGTAATCTTTAGAAACTTTCTGCTTAACAGGATCTGTTACCTCTTTTCCTTTTCCTTTGCATGTATACCTCTGTGCCATAGCCTTCAATCTTTTGAGTTCAGGCTCCTTGATCACGACACCCTTAGACGAAGGAGGTTTAGAAGGCATGTTCTTTTTAACTTCAATTTCTTTTCTCTTGAGTGGAGATTTTGTTGCAGTTGCTGGAACTTCAAGTGTTTTGACTTGAGAATCATCTTGAACCTTCTCTGATTCTTTCACTGGTTCATTTACATGTTCATTCTCTTTCACAGTCCCTTCGTTATCAACATTCTTTGCACTAACTTCAGTTTCATTTACCGATTGTTCACCTTCTTGATTACCTTGTACTGCACCACCATCACCACCTTCATCACCATCACCCCCTTCATCGTCATCATCATTACCATCATTATCTTCAACTCCACTACTCAAAATATCATCAACTTCATCATCTATTCCAAATTCAGGATCAGGATTTTCTTCAAGCATGCTTTGAAATAATGGCGTAACTTGATCAGAAAACTTGCTTTTCTTTCTTATTGTGTTCGTGCTACTGAATATGGTCTCAGACATATGCTCCAAAGGAAATTCAACTCCATCATTTGGTAGATCTGGTAGTAGAGTATTGATTATCATTTGTAAGAATCTCGGATAAAGCAAAAACTTGTTATTTTGCCTTGGTCCTAAAAAGTTGTTAATCATTGCTTCAAATATCATTCTTGAAAAATTGAATCTTCGGTGAGTCGCTAGACAAACTAAAGCATGACAGAACACCTCGCCTATCTGATCAAATGCTCATGTTCTTGGTCCTAGACAATGAATAAAGACATGCACCAAGTATCTCCACTGATTCCCTAACAAGGTCTTCGTCACTTGTCTTCTTGGAAAGTCACCTTCATAGCCCATAGTTTGTATAATTTGTGAAACACGAGTGTAGCTGATTCTATACGGAAAGTTAACATTGTCTCTGAAATTCAACACCTCTCGAATAACTTGTTCATCCATTTTAATTTTATTCCCTCCAAATGTAATTTCAATCCATATATTCTTGTTGACATGCTTGTATTCAACATTCTCTAAAAACTCTCTGATATGTGTTTCGTTAACAGTAACTTGAGTATATATGGCTGTAAGAATCCTCTATTTGTTCAGAAAATGAACAATCTCCTCATGCCCTCTTGATTTCCTGGTACTTGAAGTCAAACATGCACAAATGTTGTGCCGAGCATCAAACTTTAACCGATTCATACATACTCAAACAAAACATCAAAAATCAGAAAATTTTGAAAATTTACTAACTCCAAAGATTTCGGACGAAAAGTCCTGCTCGAAATCTTTTTCGATCGAAAACTCAAACTAATGAAAATTTCAACTCAAAAGATTTCGGTCGAAAACTACTTGTTCAAAAACCTTTTCGAACGAAAACACAATTTCTCAGCAAAAACTTAACTCCAGAATTTCGAACGAAAACCCACTATCAAAAATCCATTTCGATCGAAATCTTTTTCGGACAAATAAGAGCTATGACTCTTCATTTTCATACGAAAACAATTTTGATCCATTCAACAAAGATTTCGGACCAATCATAAAAGATTTTGGACGATTCAAACCTAAAAATTCTAAGGCCATGGATCTATCTTATCTTACTCTATGGATCAAGAAAACGTAACTCAATGTCGAAACAATCGATGTCGCAAACAAACACACACTAGCTGGGAGATTTCGCATGAAAACACAGCACTTGAACAAATTCATAAATTTAGCTCGAAAACTCAACAATGGTGGTAAAAATGATTTCGATCGAGAAGTATGTATATATACGTTCAGAGATTTCGGACGAAAAACAATTCGGATCCATCTATTCGATCGAAAACAATTTTGGACGAACCAGATTTCGGACACATATTTTTTCGGTCGAAAACTTTGTACTTGTTAAAAACTTTTATTAATCAATTCAATCTCAATATCATTAAGACCTGTTCCAAAATAGTTTTCACAGACTTTATGTATACTAAAAAGCAACTATAACACTATATAACATAAATAATGAATAACACTTATTTAATATCACGTTTTTCTTTGTTTTATCCTTTTCTTTTCTCTTTTTGGTGAACTGAAATAGACATAGGATCATAAATGCACACTGTCTCATTACACTTCATATCAAATCAAGATCTATACAGTTCAACATCAATTGCCAGTATGTTTATCCACTTAAACTCATGCATCATATTTCAGCAGATATCGTGTGATGATTAAGGTAATATTTAATCAATACAATATGTACCCCACAATCGAGATGGAATGAAATAAGACACAATGTAAGATTTCACTAGATCATGATCCAATCACCAGCATGAAGGTAGTATTCTTAGCACAGAAAAATAATCCAAGTGGATTTGAAGTATAGAATCAATTGTCTTGGTCTGAAAGTGAATTGAGATTATTGGTATATATGGAGTCATGAAATCTTCAGATGAGTATATGTGTATGGACAAAGAACCAGATATATTCGTATGAATTGAGATTTGTAAAGAATCAGATAATTCGGGTAGCGGGTATCCAACTATTATCTGGATATACAATGATTTCAGAAACTGAATCAAGGGCAAACAGACTGACTTCCTAGTTTCCATCCAAGATTTTCACTAGAACCATCAACTATGTAAGAGGTGTTTAACTCTAGATTATATATTTGACGGATATAGGCGCTAGAGCAAACAAATTGTGCTAAGAACGCATCAAGATCCTGGTCTCATGGTATCTCTAGATTCACCTAGAATTCGAATGATGAAACAACCGATATTCGATGTGGGTAAAACACAAAGATTGTAATTTAATTAGTCACACAAATATCGCCTAGTTTATTACATGCAGAGCCTACCGACATATCAATAATTGTAACCGATGTCACGATCATATCTAATTCATGCATAAGCTCAGCACACAAATATACTATCATTTCTTATATGCACGTCAATCAGTCACATTTTCAACTTTTAACAGGATCAGCACAATATCATATCAACTCAACACAAATACTCACAGACAACCAAAGTACTATCACTTATTATATTTTTTATAATTTTATATTTTTCATTTTCTTTTATTTTCCCACTAAAATTGTGATGGACTTTATTTAACTAAACACAATTACCTCAAAATAAAAACAAACATTAAACATAACATGAAACTAAGACGTAAACAACACAACACAATTTTATCACTAAAAGAAAACATTTAAAAAAATCTTTTTTGTGGAACCAAACATGGTCTTTCAATCAAAATGAGACGTTATTAAAAAATTTTATATTTTTTTATGTTTTATTATTATTATTTATTTATCACAAAAATGTCCTCAAAAAGAAATCATCCCCAACATTTCAACCAGAGAGATAAACCGATTAGTTGAAAAAGGTTTTGTAAAAATATCGGCTTTCTGCTCTAAGGTATCAACGTGGACCACCTTTATCAAGCCATTATCGAAACAATCACGAACGAAATGTAACATGATCGCAATGTGTTTGGTTTTGGAATGTTGAATTGGATTCTTCACGATACCTAGCACGGCTTGATTATCACAAAAAATTGGTGTGTCTAGAAAATTTATCCTGAAGTCCAAGACTTGATGTTGAATCCAGATAACTTGCGAACAACAGTTCGATGCAGCTGTGTATTCTGCTTCAGCAGTTGATGTGGAGACGTTCGTTTGTTTCTTACACTGCCATGACACCAATCGCTCCCCCAAAAACTAACATCCACCAGATGTAGATTTGCGAGCTAAACTACAACCTCCATAATCACTGTCAGTAAAAGCATATAGATTAAAATCAGACTCTGACGGGTACCAAATACCAAGATTGACACAGCCTTTTAGATAACGCAGAATCCGCTTGACAGCAATCTCATGAGATTCTCGATGTGACGCTTGATATCTAGCATACGAGCATACAGCGAACATGATGTCTGGTCGACTCACGGTTAAGTACGTAAGAGATCCTGTCACATCCCGACCGATGGCGGAATCATCAGGGCGGGACATGTAGACTGTTCATAAGCACAAGGTTGACTAGATTGAATATATTAAACATCAAATTTCATAACAAGTAGTCCAAACACAACCAAATCCAAGATAGAACAAAATTGAAATACATAAAGTTCTTTCATTTAATTTAACTAAGTCCAACCCTATGTGTAGCACATCTTGATCAATCTCACACATTAGAACCTGAAACATGAATAAAATAAAGTCAACTAAAAAGTTGGTGAGTATAACACAGGTTTATATAGATAGCATATAGTTTGTAAAACAAATCCTTACATAACATGATAAATAAGGCATTTATGGGGAGCAGCTATTGTGTAACCATGTACAATCAAACCTTTGTAACTAGCATGCAAAAATTGTGTTGTCGGTATCAATCACCCCAATCTGGGTGGGTTTGTCAGACTCAATAGATCTATTATTGAAAACCGTCGGCTTGTATAGTTAATGATTGCACATAATCGCATACAAAGGTTAGCACACCTAGCACTCGGGCATAAAGCTCAAATTGCACACATGAATGTAAATAGGATTTGTACTTGTGTTGTTTGTGTAGATGTAAACGTGTAATTTGAATAATGTTCATGTTTCACCCCAAAAGTGTAAAAGAGTAAAAGGGGCTATAAAATACTCACTTGGTTTGAAGGCGTTGCTAACAAAGATACTAGATAGAATAAGGATCCTTGAAATGCACAAATTAACCTAAAGTGTAATGTATATGGTATTAATAGTGTGCACCAAAGTTTGAGTCTAAAGTTTCATTTGGACTTGTATAAGAAAGGTCATTGATTTGTAGTTGGTGGTATTGAATAAAATGTATCAAGTTTGAAAGAATATTTTTAGAACATTTTTTATTAAAGTTTGAGTTTGAATAATTAAATAAGTAATGTAAATAATTATTGTTTATGAAAATATTACAGGTGTTAAATGAAATTATGTGTAAATAAATAATTGTCTTTGTTTAAACATAAAATAAATAATCATTTTATTTATATATTTATAAAATGTAACATAACCATTTAAATACTTTTTAAATGAAAGGTTTAACAATAATTGTAAATTAAATTTTATAAACTTTAAACAAATAATTTTCCATTTATTAAATATTTGTTCTTTCTAAATAAGGTTAAATGCAATTTTATAAAAATCAACTATTTTTACTTTGTAATTTAATCAGAATATTTGGGGTTTGAAAAATATATAAAATTTATGATTCTGCCAAGACTTTAACTCACACACGACCGTGCCTGGGAAGGGCACGATCATGCTCGAACCACGGGCGCGACCATGCTAGTCAGGGCGCGACCGTGTTGATCAAACAGAGGGCTTAACTGACTAAATCATTAGGCACGATCGTGTCTATGGTTCTATGACACGACTGAGACTAGCCAAAGGGCATGATTGGGTCTGGACAGGAGGACACGACCGCGCTGTTAGTCGGCACGACCATGCCAAGCGATTAAATCAGGAACGAATTGACCGATTCTTATAATGATAGGGTTGGAAATCATAGGGCTTTCACCCATTAGATTATTTCGAGTCTTTTTTGCATATATTAATTGGATTTAAAACATGTCCAAGGTTCGATTCGATTAAATCATTTTTAACGAAAATGTGGATTCGGGTTCGTGGTGATTTCCATAATGAAAGCCCAAATTATCATGGGGCTTTTGATATATGAACTGAAACTTGTAGAACCAAAGACTGATTGCTACCAAATTATTCTAAGTACAAATGCTGCTGATAGGCTTATCAGCAGCATTCAACACATGTTGCTGCTGATAGGCTTATCAGCAGCATTCAACACAAGTTGCTGCTGATAGGCTTATCAGCAGCATTATTCTCATTCTTGCTGCTGATAGCTATGCTCCTTGAAGACAAATCGTTGCAGCTGACTATCCATGCCAAGCGTCACTGACAACTTTCTGCAAAAGCAACTGACACACTCAAAGCAGAAGGAACCTCAATGGTACAACCAATGACGGACGACAATGCTCTTCCCCGAGCATGCAAACAATGATGAATAAAGTAAACGCTTCAATAAAGTTAGCTAGTTTAGCTTTAACGTGTATTATTAGCTTTTGTACAAAAGATCAACGGTCTGTGTTCGATCTGATCCTTAGAATCAAGGGTCTGTCTTGATTCTAAGTTAGTATAAATACTGTGTAAACACTTCATTGTAAGTGTGCTTTTTCACTGAGTTTTTCATTTGTAATCGTTTATTCACAAAGCTTAATACAACAGTGTTCTTATCAGTATTCTTTCTGTTTACTCGATTGTAATTGTGAAGTTGATATTGTTTCCGCCAATCTCAACTAAGAACAGAACCATCTTGTAATTTCACGATCCTACAAGTGGTATCAGAGCTTTGGCTCAGATTAAACAAATTCACACTTGTTTAATCACTTCTGGTTCTATTCTAAACTCTCTCTCTGATCAAGTCACCGAAAATCTCAAAACAAAAATGGCACAAAGCAACGGTTTTGAAGACATCGGCAGCATCAACCGACCACCAAGGTTGGTATCTGGAGAAGACTACGACATGTGGAAAAATCGCATGGAAAGCTTCTTCTGTTATCAGGAGTACGAAATGTGGAAATCCATCAGGGATGGACCATACACTCCCATGGTGGCATCTGCTGACTCTGGAGGACCAACAGTTCCAAAGGATCCCTCCAAATATTCAGAAGATGGAGGTGGAGTTCAAGGCACTAGGAGCCATCCAAATGTGCCTTCCAAATGAAGTTTTTCATAACTTCAGAAGTTACAAAACTGCAAAGGAGCTGTGGGAGGCCCTCGAAAAGATGTTTGCTGGATCTGAGGAAATCAAGGAAAACAGAAGAGACATCCTCAAGCAGCAGTACGAAAACTTTGTCTGGAAGGAAGGTGAGTCTCTAACTGTTTTATATAACAGATATACTTATCTTGTAGGTGAGTTGCAGTGCTCAAAAGTGAAGCTGGAGAATGAAGACATTCTTAAAAAATTCATCAGATCTCTACCTAGTTGCTGGACACTCTACACAGTGTCCATCAGAAGAACTGAGAATCTGAAGACTCTTCAGATGAGTGAGCTATTTGGTATGCTCAAAACCTATGAATTAGAAATGATTCAGGCCAAAGAAAGGAGCTCAAGCTACCAAACAGCCTCCACATCCAACACTACCTCATCTGCTTTTCACTCTAAGCACTCAGGCCCCAGTACTAGCAACTACTATCCTCCCATAGTCACACATCCTCAAACACCTACCACTAAAACAAACACATCACCATTTCTTCTTGAAGCTCCTTCTCAAGCCTCAACCACTGCTGCTTTTGTTTCTGAAAACTCAAGCAACATGTACTTTATCAAGGAGGATCTTGAGTGCTTCAATCCAGATGATCTGGAAGAAATGGATATACAGCACTCGTTTGCAATGCTCTCCATAAGAGCAAAAAGGTTTTACTCCAGAACCGGAAGACCCTTTCCAAGCAACAGCTCAAACACGAGAGTTGGCTTGGATAAAAGCAAGTTGAAGTGTTACAACTGTAACCAACTGGGTCACTTTGCTAGAGAATGCAAGGCACTTAGAGCAAACCCAGCAGCTCACCAAGCCCAACCAAGACACCAACAGCAACAAGCTACTCCTCCAGCTCAAACTGCAGCTTGTGCAGCTGTTGGAACATCTGACTTTGACTGGAGCTTTCAGTATGAAGATCTGCCTACTAACAACCAAGCTCTTATGGCAGACACAACTAAGATACCGCCACAGGTATATGAACATCTATGTTCCCAAGCCTACATTGATAAGGTTTTAGGCTACAGAAAACATAATCAAAACCTAATAGATCAAAATGAAGAGTTTCATCAAATGAAATCTGAATTCAAAAGGGTCGAAGACAGTTACAAAGAAAAAATTAACTGTCTAAAGAAAGAGATTTCATCATTAAAACATGAACAAACCAATCTTGAAACTCAGATTGATGATCTACTGGCCAGATTAAAAGCTACCAGAGCAGAATTGGCAGAACAGAAGGTTTATGTCGACAAATATGAATTTGCATCCAAAAAGCTGCAAAGACTTTTGGATGCTCAAATTCATGATAAGGTAAAAACTGGTGTGGGGTATCATGCTGAACAATATCAAGCCGTTGCACCTCCTGCTGACTACGTGACCATTCATGAACCAAGCTTCAATCTGGCAAATCTTGATATGGCCAACAGAAATCTTGATCCCTCTAAGGATGAACCATTGGTACAAGAATGCACTACCTCATCAGAGTCTGATTCAACTTACTCAGACTCCACTAAAACAAGTGAAGCTTCATCTCCTCCTGTCCCTCAAGTCACTCTGACTAAAGATGAAGTCCATTCTGCACAAGTACCAGCCATTTCAGTACCAGTTCCTACACCAGTCAAACAAATCAAAATTAGCTATCCTCCAGAAGATAGGAAGCTAAATACTGAAAAGGGCCAGTCCTCATCTTCAGTCCAGCTAAGGAAGGTGTTTGACATATGTCATGCGCCTGGAGAAAGGGTTCCATATGTTCAAAAAACATTGGAAGAAGCTACTTTTGAGCACAACAAAGCTCACCCTTGGAATTTCAAAGATCTTTTCAAAAGAAAGGATTATGTGCATCTTTCAAGGGATAAACTGGCAAAATCATGTTTTGTCTGTGGGAAATATAACCACACTGCCAGCACCTGCTTCTACTACCTTCAGCAGCAAAGAAATCTCAAGCAACATGCCTTTGAGAAGACAAAGAAGAACAAACAGGTAAGAAGTTTTGAAGCTAAGACAACTCAATTCAGAAAATCTCTTTCTCCACCAAGGGAACAGTTGTCAAAACTTAAAAAATCTTGCATCATATGTGGAGAATCAGACCACTTTGCTGCAAATTGTAAGTTTAATCCTTTAAATCAGACTCTTCTTCCAACCCCGACTATACAAAAGCCTATCAGTAAGGTGAAGAAGGATAGGCATACGTATGCTACTAAGTCATCAGCAGCCAAAATAACTGCTGCTGATCAAGTAAAGCCCAAGGAACCAACAGGAAAGCCTTCAGCAGCAAAGGAACCAACAAAATCTGCAGCTGCTAAAGTAAAACGATCAGCAACAACAAAATCTGCTGCTGATAAGCCGAATACAAAGTCTGCTGCTGAAAAGGCAAAGAGAGCTGGAAAACCACCAACTCAACAATGGAAGGCAAAGAAACCACCAAGCATCATCATCGGTTCAGTTGAGTGCATCTATCCTTTGATGTAAATATGTCTGTCTTATGTTGTAAATAAAAGTTATAAGTCAGCAGCATTTTTGCCCTTCAGCTGCTGACAGGTTTAAATTTTCATCAGCAAAGGATTTGCCACTGACTGCCTTAAGTTATCAGCAGGAACAAGTTTCCTGCGGATAGGTTTAAGGCCATCAGAAGTAACATCCCTGCTGCAGATCATTGCATCTATCAGTAGCAATTAAGTTTGCTGCTGACAGACTTAACCTTCCGCAGCAACCAAAGTTGTTGCGGACAGGCTTTCTCATCCACAACAACCAAGTTTGCTGCTGATGGGTAAACTTAAGTCCAAAATTAACTTTTACCCGTTGTAAAAGAAAATATTTTCAGTCTTTACCATGACTGCCTCGGTGTATTACAGCTGTAACAATGAAAAGTAAATAAGGTTGTACTGTACAAGTCATTCTGCTTTTTCTCTCATCTGCCGCTATAAGAACAAATCAAATTTTCCTTACCACCTCTTCACATTCAATTCAACCCTAACCAACTATCACTTTCACCCTAAGTCCCCACCACATTCAAAGCTCTCCATATTCTTCATACTCTCAAGTCCCACCATATTCAAATCATCCCTCCAAAATCAAACGGCTATGGCAGATATCAACAACCCAGATGATAAGTTCTCCACATACCATAACCTAACAGCATACCTTACCAAAAGAAAGAAATCCGATGGTTTTGACGACATGATCGATTTCTTATGTCGATCAAAGATCTACTTTGCCCTCACCACCAACCCTACCATATATATCCCTCATATGGAGGATTTCTGGAGTACCGCCGTCTACTCAACTTTACAGGGGATTCCCAAAATCAAAGCCAAAGTAGACGGCAAGAATATCACCATCTCGGAAGCTACACTCAGAAAACACCTTCAGCTTCAAGATGAGGGAGCAGCCATCTCATACTCGAAGGACGAATACATGAGGACCTTTGTCTCCATTGGATACACTGGAAATCAAACCGAGTATACGATTGAGAAGGCGCTGATGGGCCCTCCATGGAAGTATCTCTGCCACACTCTTCTCCAATGCATATCTCAGAAGAGGAGTGGATGGCATCAGGTGATCTCTGCACTGGCCTCCGCCTTCCATGGTATGGTCACTAACCAAGGCTTCAACTTTGCACATCTCATTTTTGAGGGTTTGCGATATAACCTTCAAGAAGGTGCAAAACAGCAATTTTTCATGTACCCAAGATTCCTGCAGGAAGTTTTCAATCAAGAACTAAAAGATCTTTCAAAACCTGCAAGAATCTATATCATGTTGGGTCATAAAAATAACATTTTTCAAAGCATGAGGACTGTTTCCAAAAAGTTCTCAGGGGTCAACGTTCCATTGTTATCTACAATGTTGAACGTCCAAAGTACCCCGGGTGACAGTTCAGCAATCCCGGCTGATACTGATCCCAGACCCTCCACCTCACATCCTTAACAACAATCTGCATCCACCGTTCGAACCCCTGTGCATACTACTAAGGATGCACAGGCACAAATATTACTTACACCTCTTTTGGATGTTATTGTTCAACCGGAATACAGGGCCCCAATTGCAACAACATATACTAGAAAAAGGGGCAAGAGAACTCCTTCTTCTCTTGCCTCCAAGGCCCAAACCTAACCTAACAGCCCTCACTCAGAATCACAACATTCTGGTGAGAATATCATAAGGGAAAGCCACATTATTAGGGAGACTCTTTCGGATGTCTCTCTATTAGGATCAGGATCACTTCCCGAATCTGTAGAACAGCCCCCTGAGCACTTCCTTTCTCTTCTGAACTTAAGTGTTGAGGAACCTGATCAAGATGATGTACCTTCTCCAACTACCACTATCTCGGAGGTACTGATTGATCTTGCATCCAACACACCCAACCCAAGTTCATCTACCCTGAAGGTCCACTCTCGGAGTTATGAAAGAGTGGATGTGGAAGAGGCTGTCACTACTGTTGGTCCATCAAATGACCAGGAGGACAGTGACAACATTGTTAAGCCCTCAACCACGGCAACTCACATTGAGGATGTTTGTTAGGACATGTTTTGTAACTGTTGATAAAATTCTATGTAAGTTCTACTAGAGGCGAACTTAACAAGTTCGCCTAACCTATCAGAGGCGAACTTAATAAGTTCGCCTGGGCTATCAGAGGCGAACTTAATAAGTTCGCTTAAGTCTATCAGAGGCGAACTTATTAAGTTCGCTTAGCCTATTAGAGGCGAACTTAATAAGTTCACCTAAGCACAGTAAAGCGAACTTGTTAAGTTCGCCTAATGCTGATCAGTGGCTATAAATAGGAGATATCAGCAGAACACAGAAAAAGATTAGAACAGAGGTGAGACGATATCAGAGTAGACGAGAGACTGAATATTGTAACCTGATATTGGTGGAATACAAAGAGTTTATTTACACCGTTGTTGTTGATTGAGTCACACGAGCACGTTGATTCCGCACGTTATCACCGTGTCGTACCGCGAGTCTAGAGATCCGTCACGCACCGAATTAGGGACCTACAAGTGGTATCAAAGCTATTTCTCTTGATTAGCAGAAGATTCGTGGTGTTTTCGTGTCCAATCAACATCAAAATTCAGATAATTTGAAGGATTTTTCATCTTTTTCGTGTTCTTGATAAAAATGGAGAATTTTTGATCATTTTTGATTGATTTGGGATTCATTTGATGAAATTGATCCGATAGAAGTGTTCATAATCAGTTCCTACACATTCCTACGGTTCAATTTTATCAAATTCCATCAATTCAGTAAGAAATCATGATTTTCGGAATTTTTGGTTCGTGTTTGGGTTGAACAGCTGAACCAAGCGAACTTAACATTCTGTTGCAGGCGAACTTATAGGCGAACTTAATAAGTTCGCTTCATTCAGTATTAGGCGAACTTAATAAGTTCGCTTGGTGAAGATCAGGCGAACTTAACAAGTTCGCTTGGGTCAAATTCGCTCGGATCAAGTTCGCTTATACAGTATCAGGCGAACTTAGTATTCTTAAAAATAAAAATAAAAAAAAAGTATTTTGGCGAGAAAATTCTTCTTCAAATTTTTTGGGGAAAGTTTATATGGTTGTTTAGAATCATTTTTGAAATTTTGAATTTTTGAAATTTTATAAAAAGAGTATTTTGGCGGGAAAATTTTTTCCGGATATTTTCGCAAAAATTTCAAAATGTCAATTTCATGTGATGATAATGAGATTGAAACTATGCCACCGAGACTTTTGTGCATATCAGATTTTCGTAGCTGGAAAGTCCGGTTCGAACAGTTCGTATCAGAAACTGATGAAAACTTTTGGACATCCATATTTGAAGGATATGTGCATCCTACTTATGACTATATGGGATATTATGATGTTCCTAAACCAGTGACAGCTCTTACTAAAGTAGAAAAGCAGCAGTTTGATCGAGAGATGAAGACGCGTGAAACTTTAACGTTGTCTTTACCAAAATAAATCATTCATAGTCTCGGGAAGTGTCCTACTTCAAGAGATCTATGGGAAGCTTTGAAGAAAAAGGGTGAAGCTACTTCTCAAGCGTTTGTGGTCTTGATCAAAGAAGTATTAGAGAATAAGAGTGATTCTCAAAGTGATTCTTCTGCAGATTTAACTGATAGTGAGAGTATTCGTTCTGGTGAAAGTACTCAATCTACTGAGACTGATGTGATGAGTGAAGAAAGTTTTCAGACAGTTGAAGATGATCTTAGTGAATTAGAAACTGATGCAGAGCCTGTCATTGTTGAACAAAAGAGTGAAGTTGATGATGATGTTTTCATGGCTCATGGTGCATCTTCTTCAGAAGTAAAACCTAAGGTATTTTCTAACTCTGAGACGTTTTGTTCTAACTGTGTTTCAGTTAAGGATAAAATTATGAGGGTTATGGATGACAACGTAAACCTCATTTGTGATATGAAATCCATGCACACAGTAAATCAGAAATTAAAAGATAATGAGAATGTGTGTATTGAGAGAATAGAATCACTGAAGAGGGATATAAGTTCTCTGACTTTGAAGATTAAAGAGCAGGCATATCACCTGGATATGTCCTTTGCAGAAATTGAGAAAAGAAATGATGATCTTGTTGAGAAAGATAAAGAACTAGCTGAATCTAAAGCAGAGGTGCTCAGTTTGCATAGAAAGTTAGAAAGCTTTGGAAATTCATCATTCTTATTAGGATATTATCATGAGAATACTGAAGAGGGGAAGGGAACTGGTGGTATTAGCTATGTTCCTCCACAATTCAATGGAAATTATTCTGTTACACCTGAGCTTATAAAAGATGAGGATTTAGATCCTAAGACTGTGTTGAAGGTGAATCCAGTCACATGTGAAGATATGGTGTATTCTGATGAGAGTGATGATGAATATTTTGATGAAGCTAAGGTAGAGGGGATACCGAAAGCTGTTAAGAAAGAAGACTCAAAGGTTGATTCTAATTCATCTGGAAATTCTACATTTGGAAGTTCTTCAAACTCAAGGAGAGTTACATATGTCAGAGATTATAAAGACAGGCGTACATGTTTTCATTGTAATGAGATAGGTCACATTGTGGTGAACTGTCCTTACAAAAATAAAGGGAAGAAGCATGTAGTTCCTGAGAAGGTGAAGCCTGAATCAAAACCTGTTGCAAAATCTGGCGTTCCAGATAAAATAAAGCAAAAAGAAGTTCATGTAGGAGAATCTTCTTCAAGTGCATCTTATCGTCTGAAGATTCCTTATATGAGAGAATATTGTGAAAAGAGATCTTGCTTTTACTGTGGTCTTATTGGTCATATTCGGATTGCTTGTCCTCACAAAGACAAAGGTACCCGACAAGTTACTCCAGAAAAGGTAAGAACTCATGGTAAGCCTTATGTTAACCCAAATGTGGTTAAACCTCATGATACACCAAATGGTAATTCAAAATCTGAGGTTAGGCTTTCTAGACCTCAAAGACGGAGGAGAAACAGAAGATTGAGAAAACTTTTAGAACAACAAGAGTTTTCAAAATCAAATCAATTTTCAAATGAAAGAAAATGTTCAAACACTTCACATTTTAAGCAAAAAGAACTTAATGAAAAGAAGTATGTTTGGAAATCTAAAGTTTCTGTTTCTGACTCGTCGGAACAATCTCCGAAAATAGATGAGAGATTCGATTGTGAGTGGAGTGAGGTTTATTATTTTGATACAGACGGACGACCCATGACTACCATGGCTTGGGTCCCAATTTCAAATTAATGTCTCTTGTTAGTTGTGCAGGATTTACCAAGAGGGACTATTAATACCATTTTGGTTGTTGATAGTGGTGGTTCTTAGTACATAACAGGGAATGACATCTGCAAGAGTAACGAGTTGTTGATAACTGAGAAGATATTTGATTCAACGACTTGATGCTCAAGGGGGAGAATATGTCACACAAAGTGTTTTGGAAACAGTTTTACAAAGTCCAAATGATAACCTGAAACTTAGGATGACGATGGTGAGCATAAAGTTGTTGATTCAACCATTTGACTAGTTGAGGGGGAGTCTACAGGACAGGGGGAGTACAAAACTGTGTTGGTGACAAAAGGCAAAGACATTCAATTACATTACATTGGTTTGAGTTTTTAATTGATTGAATTGCTTAATCTTGAGTAACCAAGTAAAATGTTTTTCGTAAAATGTTTTTCATAAAATGTTTTCATGGAAGAGTTTATTTTCGTTTGTTTTATTTCCTTTCATAAAGATTTTGAAAAAGCCAAACAAATTGAAAAATATAAAATCGACATTACTTGAAGTTAAAGAAGAGATGATAGTACATCAGTAGATGTTCTTTCACATATGACCTTAGATTGACTGGTTGGTGCTTTATGTTAATATATCTGAATTATATGTTTTGATCTAAACTTCAGAGACTACACAAATAGGAAATGATAGTGTTGTGTATGCATATAATTTGAATTGTCAGTAGACTAAAAGCGTCACTGAACCATTAGTAGTGTGAAAAAATAATTTCATATGTTACAACTGTGATTTGAACCCACTTTATGCCTGGGTGTGTGCGTTGAAAGATCACTATCAGATAAAGAATATTAGCTTTTAATAAAGATTTTCCTATGAGATCAGTTTCGGGTTATGTCCTTAGCACTATTCATTCGATTTGCTTCAGTGCCCATGTCCCGAAAAGCATGCAATTTGAAGTATAATCAAGATATGTCCTTGACAACATCTATCAAACATATACTAGCCCTTGGATCATATTGATAAATCATCTTTACTGATTCCATTGAATTCATAATCCAGATAACAGTTGGATCCACGTACCTGAATCTTATGATTCCACATATATAAACCAAGACATTGAATCATTCGATTCTGAATCTTATTGATTCCTATACAATCCAATTTGGATTCTGCTATTCGTGTGCTAAGTGATGTCTCCTCATTCTGAAAATTCGGATAATCTTTAGTAAAATCTCATATGTCTTGAAGATAGTGCAATTAATTTCTGTTGGCATACTAGTGGGGTACACGTTGTATTTCATACTTAAATGGTATCTTAACTCACAAGAAAGTGGGAATGAGATGCTTTAGTTTCAAATATTATAATATTGACAATGTGAATTTGTGTGTCATAGCCTGATCCTATTTTCTTTGAATGTTTATCGAGTATCATAACATGCAATATGAAAGTCTTGAAAAGATAGAGTGTGATAATCTTGAAAGATATTGGTTTGATTGGTCAAGGCTTGAAAGAATGACATAGGATACCATTTGATATTATATGGATTTTATATCCAAGATGTGTGATTGATATCTCATATATACTGATATGATCTTCTTACTCGTGATGTTCGAACAAAAAGATGTGATTTTGTATTTTACATTTTAGTTTATTTAGAGAAAAACCAAAAAGATTTTGTGTTTCTTATGTTTGAAAAACCAAAAAGATTTTATTTTTCCAGCGTCCATGGAAATTTTAATTGTTGGTTATTTTTGGTTGTTCTCCTTTGCAAAAACTGAATATTGCAGACAGAAGTTGTCAAGGGGTCCTTCTCCCAAGTTTTCTTCTAGATAGAAAGAGAATGTGCAGATGAACAAGACGAAGACTACAATGTGTTTGATGATGTTTGAAGACGGATGACAATCTTCTAGAGCTGTTGTCAAGGGGGAGTCTATTGGAGCATAATCTGGTGACAACGAGCTTGAAGATATTATGTCTTAGTCTTAGATTCTTTGACTTGTAATTGATAGAATTGTTAGCAACAGTTAAAGGGGAGTCTGTTAGGACATGTTTTGTAACTGTTGATAAAATTCTATGTAAGTTCTACTAGAGGCGAACTTAACAAGTTCGCCTAACCTATCAGAGGCGAACTTAATAAGTTCGCCTGGGCTATCAGAGGCGAACTTAATAAGTTCGCCTAAGTCTATCAGAGGCGAACTTATTAAGTTCGCTTAGCCTATTAGAGGCGAACTTAATAAGTTCGCCTAAGCACAGTGAAGCGAACTTGTTAAGTTCGCCTAATGCTGATCAGTGGCTATAAATAGGAGATATCAGCAGAACACAGAAAAAGATTAGAACAGAGGTGAGACGATATCAGAGTAGACGAGAGACTGAATCTTGTAACCTGATATTGGTGGAATACAAAGAGTTTATTTACACCGTTGTTGTTGATTGAGTCACACGAGCACGTTGATCATGGATTCCGCACGTTATCACCGTGTCGTACCGCGAGTCTAGAGATCCGTCACGCACCGAATTAGGGACCTACAGTGTTTCCTTGGAAACTCCCCTCACTGAGAGGAATCCCAGGCGCCAAGAAACCATGGGTGATGGGGATGAAGAGGCTAGGCCTAAGGCCCCATCTGGGTCCAAGGATTCCACAACTGTAGATGAGGACAAACTGAAACTTCATAACTTGGAATTAACGACCAGGGTGGCTATGCTAGAGGCTGAAGTGTCCAAACTAAGACACCAAGTCTCTATGCATGAAGCCCATCAATGCCCAACTTTAGCCACTCCCTCTCTTGTATAAGTAGGCACCCAAACTGATGCTTCCCTGTCTACTGATGCAACCAAAAAGGGGGAGATAGTCTCTATGGAAGAAGACACAGACAGTCTTGACGAATGGATTCAAGAGCAGGTTGTAATTCAAAGCTCACTATTCAAACCAGCTTTTGTACAAGTTCATGACTTGCCAGTCTCAGATAACGAAGAAGAAGAGACATCTGAAGACTGGAAGTTGGTCGTCAGGGATGTTGATGAAATGCTGAATGATGCTGAAGACACAGAACAAACAAATACATCATTCAGCATCCTTCCTGAAGCAGCAGCCATCATAAGTCAATCCATTACCTCCCAACTCTTTCAAACTACACAGAAGCTAGAATTTGACTCCATTCTAGCTTGGGGGTATGATGGATCAGCTGAGAGATTTTGGATTGGATGGGAGTTTAGTGGTGCAGAAGAGCTAAACTGGAACTCTCTCAATGCCCTCCAAGTCCTACAACTGCATTTAACTAACTGCATCAACACTTCATCAGATCTCTCAGCAGAACTTGCCATTGGCAGGTTCCATGACTTGATGGAGGATAATCTACCCCACTTCGAAAGACTAATACAAACAGCAAATCGGGTAGCTTATCCTGAATCTTCGGCAGCAGCAGAAAGAAGACTGACTCTTAGAAGACTTGACATTATAAGGAGCAGTCTTCTCACTAACGAAGAAATTTGCTGCTTAAGAAGATTTCTGTACTCCTTCATTGTCAAAGACTTAGATGTGCTGGGATGGACAAGCACTAAGTCTCTTGACCACACCTTCTTACTAAGCAACGGCTCCTCTCTCACCATCAACACCAGGAACATCTTGTCACTTCCTACAGACTTTCTCTACAAGATCTTTCAACTCAGGGCAAATATCTGCAATGTCAACTCACTTGAAAGCCATGCAATGATAGCTACTGTCAGAGCCAAACTTGAACAAGTAGGAAGAATTACTGAGGCAGTATATGTGTCAAACTCTGACACTGATACTGACTCAGCTTCCCCTCAAGTAGACATTTGTACTGCAGCATATGAGTCAAGATCAACTATCAAAGAAATGCTGAAAGAAGTCACAAGTCCTGAGTGCAAATCGAATGAGGCCAATGACCTTCCCGTGTTCACATCCCAGATTGCCAATGAAGCTGAGGCAGAGATCCCAATAGCAGCACCATCATCTGCTGTTGTGGTCAGTGAAGTTGAAGCAGAGGCATCCAATGTAAACAAAGGAAAGGGAATCATGACAGATGAAGTTGAAGAGAGGTTGCTAAAAGAGAAAAGAGAGAGGGAAGAGAAAAGAAGAAGAAGAGAAGAAGAGGAGATGGCTGACATGAAAAAGGCTGAAGAAAGAAAAACAGCCATTCTCCTAAGAGAACAAACCATCCAGCTGTATGCTAAACAGCTGGATGAACTGAAAAGAAAGATTCCTGCAGTTGACTAGATTGAAGAAGATGCAGCTCTTGCTCTTCAACTGCAGGAACAATTCAACAGAGAAAAGGAAGAATTGGAGAAGAAGAAGAAAGAAGAAGCTAAGTTCAGAATAACCGATTCTGAACTAGCTAAAGAAATGAGGGAGGAGTGGGTAAAGACTCTAGTCTCTCAAGGTGAGGATGCAGACTACCTTGAGAAACTATCAAATAAATAAGTCTACAGAGCCTTCATGGGTCAGCAAGGTCAATTGGCAAAGAAGAAACAGGCTGAAGAAGAAGAAAAAGCCAAACAACAGTCCAAAAAGACCATTGCCTTTAATAAACGGACCCATGAAGAAAGGAAGGTCATGATTGACTTCCTTAAGGCTAGAGGAGAGAATGGAAAGAGGCTAGGTCCTATGAACTTCATGAACCTGCAAGCCCTCTACTTCAAAGTCAAGAAGGATGAGGAAGAAAGAGTGGGCAAGAAGGGCTCCAAGAAAAGGGTACCTATTCAGAAAGAAGGAGAAACAAAAGCAAAGAAATCCAAGCCTTCTCCCTCACCTACCTCTTCCTCAGTCCAACAACCTTCCACTCTCCTCCCCAAACCTTCCACTCCTCCACCCAAAAAGTCCAAACCATCTCACCCAGCCCCCACTCATCAACAGCCTCCCTTGAAGAAATCCAAACCCACAACTAAACCAGAAGACTCAAGAGACATAGTTGATTGGGTCTATAATCCACATGATCAAAGGTTTGAGATCTTCAGGGGGAGAACTGAAAGAAGAAGATCTAACTACAGATCTGTTGATGAAATTCTGCAATTGCCAGATTCAGATCTTGGCAGAATTCTGGAGCTAGGTGAAGCTCATGAGTCTACAAATGAGAGTGGAAAACTTCTTGTGCTAGCAATCAAACACTACTTCAACCCTAGCAAAGATGTGATCATTGACATCAAACCACTCAAGTCCCACTCTCCATTTGTAAGTTGGTCCTATAATGCTGATTTGGACGAGTTCACCTTAACTGATGTAAGGAAGCAGAAGATGAGATGTTCAAGCAAAACAATCTACAAAATGCCAAATAAAGACATCAAGACTCTGTCTGCACTTCCACTGAACAATCCCAGCAAGGATCCAAGAGGCTATGAGGTTGAAAGGATAGTCAGCCACATGCAAAAGCTTCAGCAGCAAAGTGATTAGAAGAATTTTGGTTGCATCAGTCTAGGGGGAGTTTGTAGAACCAAAGACTGATTGCTACCAAATTATTCTAAGTACAAATGCTGCTGATAGGCTTATCAGCAGCATTCAACACATGTTGCTGCTGATAGGCTTATCAGCAACATTCAACACAAGTTGCTGCTGATAGGCTTATCAGAAGCATTATTCTCATTCTTGCTGCTGATAGCTATGCTCCTTGAAGACAAATCGTTGCAGCTGACTATCCATGCCAAGCGTCACTGACAACTTTCTGCAAAAGCTACTGACACACTAAAAGCAGAAGGAACCTCAATGGTGCAACCAATGACGGACGACAATGCTCTTCCCCGAGCATGCAAACAATGAAGAATAAAGTAAACGCTTCAATAAAGTTAGCTAGTTTAGCTTTAACGTGTATTATTAGCTTTTGTACAAAAGATCAATGGTCTGTGTGATCTGATCCTTAGAATCAAGGGTCTGTCTTGATTCTAAGTTAGTATAAATACTGTGTAAACACTTCATTGTAAGTGTGCTTCTTCACTGAGTTTTTCATTTGTAATCGTTTATTCACAAAGCTTAATACAACAGTGTTCTTATCAGTATTCTTTCTGTTTACTCGATTGTAATTGTGAAGTAGATATTGTTTCCGCCAATCTCAACTAAGAACAGAACCATCTTGTAATTTCACGATCCTACAAAACTAGTTAGAAAAAGGTTACAATTACCCGTAAGAGCAGCGAATTGATAGAGAACGGTAGGGAGGAGTTCCGGCGTCGGCGAGTTCGGCTTCCGACGTCTTCTGCTACGATTTCGGCTGCTTCAAATGGTTCAGAAGCTTCTGGGAGAATCGTTTGTGCGTTTGTGATGCGTGTAAACTCTATATATATTTTAATAAAGAATTTTCACACAATATGAGTTTTAAAAAGGGTTTTCACCAAAAACTAATCACACACACATCGGGCAGTGTACCCGTCGGATAGCAATATAGTAAAGGTAAGAACCGGATATCAATCCGTGGACACGGTGGAATGCGATAATAAACCGGAACTAAAATCTAATCAAGTGAGGGTATAAAGATATTTTGAAGAGTTTTGTGTAATTAACTAACATGCAAATATATGAAAACTAAGCTAAGGTCACAATTCAAACGATTAGGGAGAAAATATCACTTCGGTGTCGAATCCATCTAGAATACATCCAATACACTCATAGGAACATGGCAATCACACGAAACATAAATTGACTAAACTCTTGTCAAAGATATCTAATCAAATGACTATTCGGAAAGCTAGCATGAATTATACAAACTAACCACCTAAAATCATACAATGAAGCTCACGTGTTTAACAATCATGTTAATGTTCATAAAGATTAAACTAGTTTCCGATTAAGGTACGCTAGTCCAACAACTAGTTGGAAAGATAATATGAACAACACACTACCCACCTCAAGTTGATTAAATTAGACAACAATATGCATTTCTTCAACATACAATGTTCATGTAAAGATTATATAAATTAGGAGAATGTGTCAACAATTCCTAGATAAATATAAAACTAAGCATGAAACATTCTAACAAACACTTTGTCTTTCCAAACATAAGCATAAGGATACACATACAAATATAATGATTCATAAACAAGACTTCATTCACCATTCCTAGTCAAAAGCCATAAACTAGTATAAATACATACACCAATTTATGAATATAAGCATAAACCATAAGTTTTCCACCATAATATGATATACACAAACACAAGTCTTGTAAACATCTCAAAACACTTGAATACATAATTTCATTGAAGAATAATCATACGGTTGTCATAACATTAACACAATAATTGCCAATAATCCATGAATGTTGTTAAATGTATCTAAACTTCATCTAAACCAAAGTGAACAGGAGTTTTAGCCCATCATGAGCACAAGAATTACAAATAAACAGGGAAAAGTAGTGAGAAACATGATATGAAAACAAGAATCAAACCACTCCTCCAAGCCTAGATGTTGTTGTTGATGTAAGATGATCCTCTTGATGTTGTATCCTCTCCAAGAATCTTGAAATATGGCTGGAACAAGAGAAATACGAGCTGGAACAGTAGACTTTCTCCCCTGGTTGCTTGCTTTCTGAATGAGAGTTTAAGTTCTGTTAAATAGAAAAGGGGAGGCACGACCGTGCCAAGAGAGAGGGTACGACCGTGCCACGTGCAAAGGCGCGGTCGCGCCTAGGTCTTTGCCGCGACCGTGTGACAGAGGGTTGACCGATCCGGAGCTTCCATTGGGTCTCTTGCTTCGAGGTGTCAGACTCACGGGTGTTCCCGCGACCGTGTGGAGGCAGAGCACGGTTGTGCCTTGCCTTTTGGCTTGGCGCGGTCGTGCCATGAACGGGGCGCGGCCGTGCTTAGGGTTTGCAAGTTAGGCACGACCGTGCCAATTAGGGGCACGACCGTGCCTTCATCACAGAAACCCTAAAAACTTCACTTTTTATCCTGGAATCTTCTTGTTTGTTCACAAGCTTCACAAAAACCTACAAAACAGGAAATGAAGCAAATAAGTGCCTAAACGTTGAATATAACCAAGAATTGATCGTTAAATGAGCGAAGTTTTGTGCCAAAAAGATGTGTAAATACTAACACATCAAAGAACCCCACACTTGAACATTGCTTGTCCTCAAGCAATAAATCAAAATAAAACAAAACTTCCAATGACACTATGGATCAATTCGGAAAACCGTAAGCATTAATAATTTATAAAGGTTTGACAAGAATTGCAAAATTAACTAAATGAAACCCAATGAACCCAATGAAGTGACAACCAAATGGGCGAATGGATATGCGTAGGAAATCATTAGCATGCAACTTTATGCTTCTCACAATGTTCACACACACTCGGGAATATATATGATCATACAAGTAATGGTGTATGTATAGAACACTCAAATGCCAAGACAATTAACATGCATAAATCATAATCTTGCTAAAAGATCAAATCTCTATCAACTAACATGAAACAAAGCACAAATCAAGAGGGCTTTAAACGGTTTGTAACTTGGCAATGGTTAAGGGTAAGGAAATGGAATTTAAAAGTGGCTAAATGGCTAAAAACCCGGCGGTTATGCTAATTCAAAAACTAAAACACTTCTAATATGAAAAATAAACTAACTAATACTTCCGTATATAGGTAAGAGCTCACAACCGAATTCTTTCCATCTTTGCTCACAAAATTGCTCTAATCGACTATATTTCACCTGATTTTTGTGATTGATTTTTTTTTTTTTTTTTTAACTATTTCTGTTCTTTTGAAGGGAACTAAGTAAATATGCATCTTTCCTTAGCTAAAAACTTCTCGAGAATTTGAAGATTACAACAAAATAAAAGCTACAAAATTAACATTAGCCGACCGGATTTCTAACACGGGTAAAAATTAGAATAAATAAATGAAAAGGCTAATGAAGGCTTAATGACGGTGTAATGTGGGTGATAAAAGAAGAACATGGGATAGGCTCAACGTGGTTAACTAGTGGATGTGTTCGGGTAAGGGAAAACAAAGATAAAAGGCTAACAGAGTGGTTTATCCTAATGCCTCAATCATTTTTGTGCAATATTTATGTTCATGATTTCGAAGTGTATACTAAAAGCAAGTTCTAACAAGCATGAAACATCCGGCACACTCAAATCCGCAAAAGCGAGAGCAAACAATGTCTAAAGCTATCAAGGCTCAAAAATAAACTCACGGAAACGGAAGGGAATGGGTGTAAGCAAAAGGTTACATGCAATTCATTCGTTTAGCACACTAAAACTCATGGTTATCACAAAAAATTGGGTTTGACTCAATGGAATTTCTATCTCAATTGCTTTCGAAAAATCAAACCTCTATTATTTACTAAAAATTGTGAATGTTAAACGGTTAACTTTTAATTTAGTGCGAATAAAAAATATGAAGGAATATTTTGCAAAAAATGAATTGATAAAATGCTAAGAGGACAAACAACGCGCGAATACATTCCCATCCTACACTTAGAATTGTACATTGCCCTCAATGTACAACAAAAAATAATGTAAAGCAAAGAATAAACACCCAACCCCACACTTAGAAACATACATTGCCCACAATGTATACAAAAACATGCAAAGCAAAATGGAGTGTGAAAGGATAACTGAAACTTCCCTCGTGTCGATCATGGCACACGCAAAAATCCAACCCACAACAATGACGTTCCACGTAGTTCCATGTAGTTCCACAATTCCAAGATCTAATCAAGACTAACATCAAACACAGATCAGTAACATCAAGCCAAAATATAAACACAAATATATACAACAGTACATGGAAACAAAAGTACAAGAAAACAAAAGTACAAGGAAACAAAAGTACAACATAAACGTTGTAGCGCGATACAAGAGTTTGTACAATACAACAAAAGTACAACTCACAAAAATGATACCAAAAGGCAGTGGGAGGTATTACTCCCACTGCATAACCTCAAGGTCGATATCGGCGGCCCCGCCTCCTACGCCTCCTGCCACTGGTGGTGATGGTGGTGGTGACTGATGATGTGGTGGTGATGGTGGTGGCTGAAGCTGTGGTGATGGTGGTGGCTGATGCGGTGGTGATGGTGGTGGCTGATCAGGCTGCTGCTCTGGCTGCATGAAGAATGGAAGGGGAACCACGTATGGTGCCCCGCCAGCAGCAGCAGCGGCGCACTGGACCTCATACTGCCAGGCCCAGTAACGCATAAACATGTCATGTGGAATGACAACCGGAGGCGGTGGTGGCGGCGGAGGCGGAGGAGGCGGCTGATCGGGCTGATGAAGCTCATGGACCTGTTCCTGCTCCTGCTCTTGCTGAGCGGCGGCCTCGGCCTGTACACGATTTGGATCGGGGCCCGGACGGTCTGGATCCCACGTCCGTCCCCATCGATCGACCAATCTCATCCCCCCTGCGCCGCGACGAGCGACGTGCATGTTGCGCAATGTCTGCACAGACATCACGACAGTCTCGGCCACAGGGGTCAGATCCCCTATCAAGTCATCTGTAAGCAGCTGGAAGTGTCGTGCCAGCTTGGTCACGAAGTGACCTCCACAAATCGCGCTGGTGACGTCGCGTCCTGAGCTGTTTACCAAGTACCCCGCTATAGAATGCGCAAGATTGCAAGTGCGCGGGCGAACAAGGCAAAACAAGTAAAATAACTCCCGTAGGTTCACCACCGTCTCCCCCTGACCTCTCCCAAAGATCGAATAAACGATGCAGCGGTGAAGAACACGATGTAATGGATCCCGAAGGCTCGAAGCCTTGGTCAAACTCGGATCGTATATCCTGAACCCAAAATCATGCCAAAACTGATCCTTCTCCTCCTCGGTCGGGAATTCGGTGATCCCCTCAGTGAACAACTCAGTCTGAAGCTCCTGGCGAGTGTACAGCCCCAGCAGTCTCCCAAATCTGGCGACGGACATCACGCGCCACTCCCCGCCGAGCCTAAATCTAACGGTCTCGGGCTGCTCCAAATCCGCGCAAGGATAATCGAACTCGTACGTAGAGAAAAACTCCATCACGAGCTCGACGTACTGAATGGCGTGAAGCCTAAACAACCGGCGCCAAGGGGCGGAGACAATGTCGTTCCACCGGTCCCGCTGACCGATGGCATCGATGGCGGCTGGCTCTAAACGACGAGCAGCTAGAATCCGGCCTCTGCGGGGCCACAAAACATCCAAACGAGCCTCGTACTCGTGCTCGTTCATGTCAAACTCGAGGTACGGGTGGTCCCTGCTGCCTGCCATCTGCACGACAACAAAAATGAAATCAGAACAGTTATGAAGACGCTATACTGAATTTATGAAGTTTCTGACCAAAATTGTGAAGGGGCACGGTCGCGCCTGGGAAGGGGCACGACCGCGCTTAGGCCAAAATCCAAGCCCACGGTCGCGCCTTGGGCGGCCACGGGCAGTCCAACCCGGGAGACACGGTCGCGCCTGAGAAGGGCACGACCGCGCCTAGGTCAAAAGAAGGCCACGGCCGCGCTAGAATGACACACGGGCGCGCCTTGGACAAACCCATGCTAGCACGACCGCGCTAGTGAGAGACACGGCCGTGCTCAATCCAAACCTTCATCCTGGAAACCATTTAAGCCAGGCACGACCGCGCCTAGATCAAGAGCGCGGTCGTGCTCCTCCCCAAATTGGGGTTTCAGATTCAAAATTGGACATTTTTAACATGGCTACGAAGGGGCTTGTAATGCAATACAATTCCAGGATGCTAAACTACCTATGGCTACATAATTACACCTAAAATGAAGTTCAAAAACAGAAGAAAAAAAAAAACAAAAACCTAGAATTTTATATAAAAAGGAAAATTACGGTCCTAATCACGAACATAGCAATGAAAAGATTAGAATATCGGGGGCGTACCTGACTTCGAAGGAACGGAGATCAATAATACGGAAAGGAAGAAAATCGCTCGTAGGGAGGGTCTCGTTTTGGGGTAAAAAAAATGGAGAACACTGCCGTTTGATTTAACTTAACCTGCCCCAAATTTCTGAGGCACGACCGCGCCACTTACATAGGCACGACCGCGCCAAGGTCTAGAGGCACGACCGTGTCTCATGCCCAGCAGACACAGAAACCTGATTTTTTATGAGGAGTGTTCCAAACCCGACTGCGATTCTTGCAAGTTAAAATTTCTAAAAATTCAGAAGACATACCTGTGACATTCCAAGCATTGCCCCAAATCCGCTCGATCCAAAATACGCTTCGAATACCTAAACTCAAAAATAAATGGTAAAATCCTAAAAATTAATAAAAATAAGAAAATAAACATAGAAACAAAATCTAAGAATTGTTACCAAAACAGGCTAAGTTTATTAACGAGTCGTTAGCTAGACTCAAGTCCCCGAATTCAATTGTCCTTGGGGTGGAGGTCAACTACCTCCAATTTCGGGTCAACCGGTCCGTCGATATATGGCTTAAGACGATGACCGTTGACCTTGAAGATCCTCCCATCTTCATGTTCAATCTCGACGGTCCCATAAGGAAACACCTCCTTAACCTTGTAAGGACCCGTCCATCGGGACTTCAACTTCCCGGGAAACAAACGCAACCTAGAGTTGTATAGCAACACACGACCACCCACTCGGAATTCCTTCTTGTCCTTCAAGCGTCGGTCATGTAAACTCTTAGTGCGCTCCTTGTAGATCATGGAGTTTGCATAGGCTTGATTCCTCAACTCATTAAGCTCATGAATCTGAGTGAACCGGTTCTCTCCCGCGCTCACCAAGTCAAGATTCACCGCCTTCAACGCCCAATAAGCCTTGTGCTCTAACTCCACCGGAAGATGGCACGCCTCCCATAGATCAACCAAAATGGTGTGGTACCAATAGGCGTCTTATACGCAGTCCGGAAGGCCCAAAGTGCATCATCTAACCTATCCGACCAATCCTTACGGTTTTGACCAACCGTCTTCTCAAGAATCCGCTTTATGCCCAGGCTTGTGACCTCTACCTGTCCACTGGTCTGTGGATGGTAGGCTGTGGAGAATCTATGGTTCTCACCATATCGTGATAATGCCTTCTCCAACTGGGAGTTGCAGAAGTGGGTCCCACGATCACTAATAAGGGCTTTGGGGGCACCAAAGCGAGAGAATAGCTTCTTCAGAAATTGAACAACCACCCTAGCATCATTAGTAGGCAAAGCTTGAGCCTCGGCCCACTTAGAAACGTAGTCAACAGCGACTAGGATATACCGGTTGCCACGAGAAGCTGGGAAAGGTCCCATAAAGTCAATACCCCAAACATAAAAAATCTCACAAATCTGGATGCTGTTCTGGGGCATCTCATTCCTAGATGAGATGTTGCTCGCCCTCTGGCAAGCGTCACAAGCTCGGATCATCTCATGAGCATCCCGGAAGATGGTAGGCCAGAAGAAAACGGCGTCAAAGACCTTCTTCGCGGTCAAGGTAGCTCCTTGGTGTCCGCCTGTCGGGCCCTCGTGGCAGTGTCTAAGCACCTGACGTGCCTCATCTCCGAACACACACCTGCGCACGATCTGATCAGCCCCGACTCGAAATAAATAGGGATCCTCCCAAAGATAGTGCTTCACATCCGCAAAGACCTTTCGCTTCTGCTGATGCGTTAAGCCCTTAATCAAGATCCCACTAGCAAGAAAGTTTGCAAAATCAGCAAACCAGGGACACTCCTCATCCTGTGTCTGTATGTGCATGAGAAACTCGTGGGGAAAATTGTCATTTATGGATGACCCCACAAGTTCAGATGAAGCTGGGCACTCAAGACGGGACAAGTGGTCCGCTGCGACATTCTCCGCGCCCTTCTTATCACGGATCTCAATGTCGAACTCCTGAAGCAGCAAAACCCACCGGATCAGTCGGGGTTTGGCATCCTGTTTGCTGAACAGGTGCCGAAGAGCTGCATGGTCAATGAATACAATGGTCTTTGATAGGACGAGATAAGACCGGAATTTATCGAAAGCGAAGACAACGGCTAGGAGCTCTTTCTCCGTCGTGGTGTAGTGCTCCTGTGCGTCATTGAGCGTCTTGCTCGCATAATAAATCGGGTGAAACTGCTTCTCTCTCCTCTGTCCTAAGACCGCCCCAACAGCGAAGTTGCTCGCGTCACACATGATCTCAAATGGCAACTTCCAATCAGGAGCTACCATGATAGGGGCATTCACCAACTTCTCCTTCAACAAGATGAAAGCACTAAGGCATTCGTCGGAGAACATGAACTGGGCTTCCTTCTCAAGAAGCTGGGTCATCGGTCGGGCAATCATAGAAAAATCTTTAATAAAGCGTCTGTAAAAGCCCGCGTGACCAAGGAAGCTGCGAATAGATTTCACGGAAGTCGGCGGGGGTAGCTTAGATATGGTATCAATCTTAGCTCTATCAACCACAATCCCCGCGCGTGAAACCTTGTGCCCAAGCACAATGCCCTCCTTCACCATGAAGTGGCATTTCTCCCAGTTCAACACTAGATTGGCCTCCTTGCACCTGGCCAACATCCTCTCCAGATTCCCGAGGCAATGATCAAAGGAACTCCCAAACACAGAAAAGTCATCCATGAAAACCTCCATGGAGTCCTTAATCATATCATGGAAAATGGCCACCATGCAACGCTGGAAAGTGGCCGGAGCATTACACAATCCAAAGGGCATCCGCCGATAAGCAAATGTGCCATAGGGACATGTGAATGTCGTCTTCTCCTGGTCCTCAGGAGCGATCGGGATCTGGAAGTAGCCAGAGAAGCCATCCAGGAAACAATAGAACATCTTCCCCGCTAATCTCTCCAACATCTGATCAATGAACGGGAGGGGGAAGTGATCCTTCCGAGTAGCATCATTGAGTTTGCGGTAATCGATGCAAACTCTCCAACCTGTGACTGTACGAGTAGGAATCAGCTCATTCCTCTCGTTGGTGATAACAGTCATGCCTCCCTTCTTAGAGACAACCTGAACCGGGCTAACCCAAGGTGAATCGGAGATGGGATAAATCAAACCTGCATCAAGTAACTTAATCACCTCCTTCTTCACTACCTCCTGCATGTTCGGGTTCAACCTCCTCTGGTGCTGCACAGCGGGCCTGTAGTCATCCTCCATAAGGATCTTATGGGTACAGAAAGAGGGATTAATTCCCTTAATGTCCATAATCCTCCATGCAATAGCCTGCTTGTGCTGCTTCAGCACCTCTAATAGCCTCTCCTTCTCATCACTCGTCAAATCAGAGGCGATAATGACAGGTAATCGAGACTCACCATCTAAAAAGGCATACTCCAAATGGCTCGGGAGCTCCTTAAGCTAAACAGGTGGTGGGTCCTCAACAGAAGGCCGCTCAATCGGCTCAGACTCTCTATCAACCATTGCGAAAACCGCTGAACACTGGGGAAACTCATAGCTCTCCTGGCTATGCCACTGCTCATCAAACTGATCCTCACCAATTGGATCAATCGTCTCCCCCCTACAATCTGGGTGTTCAGGGACTCCTCCTCAGCTGTATCCTGGAGATGATCACTCACGCAAGAATAAACAGTCTCAACAAAGTAGAGTGAATCATCCTGATTCTGGGTGTGCTGCATGGATCTCCCAACATCAAAGGTCACCTCCTCTTCATCCACCCTCAATGTAAGCCTCCCTGAATACACATCAATCAGGGCCTTGGCGGTGGCCAGGAACGGTCGACCTAGAATAATAGGGACATTCTTGTCCTCATCCATGTCCAGAATCACAAAGTCTACAGGAAACACGAAACGATCAACCTTAACCAACATATTCTCCACTATCCCTCGCGGATACTTGACCGAACGATCGGCCAGCTGGATACTCATGCGTGTTGGTGCAGGTTCTCCCAACTCAAGCTTAGCAAAGACCGCATATGGCATGAGGTTAATGCTAGCACCAAGGTCAGCTAAGGCGTTGCTAACCGACAAGCTACCTATCAAACAGGGGATGGTAAAACTCCCCGGATCTCGTCTCTTCTCCGGTAGCTTGTTCTGAATCACCGCCGAACATTCCTCATTCAGCGTCACCTGAGACAACTCCTCCAATTTCCTCTAATTCGTGAGGATATCCTTCAAAAATCTCGCATACTTAGGCATCTGAGCTAGAGCCTCCACAAATGGCAAGTTGATATGCAACTGCTTAAACAACCCTAGAAACTTACCATACTGCTCCTCCATCTTCTGTTTCTTCAATCTGCCTGGGTATGGAACGGCGGGAGTGTAATCTCTCACAGGCTCGCGAGGGCGTGATGTGCTCACCGGTTTACCCCTCGGCGGTGTCTCATCCGGAATCTCAATCACAACCTCCTCCTCGGATGACTCATGCACAGGGACCTGCGGATCCGGTCTTGTGCCTCTACCGCTCCTTGTAGTAATGGCCTTCACATGAGCCTTAGGATTGGGCTCAGTGTTGCTAGGCAGGCCACCTGGCGGTCTCTCAGAAAGAAGCTTCGCGATCTGCCCGACCTGGTTCTCTATGGTCTGGATCGAAGCTTTCTGATTCCTCAACTCAGTCTCATGCGTGTGAAAACGCTCCTCTATGTAATGGTTCTGCTTCTCTGCCAACTGATTCTGACTCTCCGAGTTGGCAAGTAGCAGTGCAACCATGTCCTCCAAACTGGATTTACCCTTAGGAGCGGGTGGTGGACCGCTGCTAGAACCTTGGCCTTGAAACTGGCCCTGCTGAGGTCAGAACTGGAAACTCTGTCCCTGAGACTGGTGAGACTGATGCTGGAATGGGGGGCGCTGAGTGAATCCGGGTGGTTGCCGGCTATTGTTGTCATACTTCCAACTGAAATTCGGGTGATTCCTCCACCCTGGATTATATGTGTTGCTGTAGGGATTATTCTGGGGGCGATTCTGGTTGGACATGAAATCAACCTGCTCGTGGGCCCCCTGATCCCCAACCTGACAAGCATTCGTGGGATGCGCCCCACCACAAAACTCACACAAGGACTGGGCCTTGTGGACATGCATCTGATCAATCTTGGTGGAAAGCGCTTCCACCTGGGCAGCTAAAGAGGTAATTCCATCCACTTGATGGACACCCTGCCTCTGAGTCCTCGCTCGGGAAGTATGCTGAGTGTAGCTCTTCGCTGCCACCTTTTCTAGCAGGTCATACGCCTCCTGGGGTATCTTTGTTCCAATATTTCCACCCGCGTATGCATCAATCAGCTGCTTCCCGGTCATCTCTAGACCATTGTAAAAGGTCTCACACTGCTTCCACTTCAACAATCCATGGTGGGGAACCTTCCTCATCAGTTCCTTGAATCTCTCCCACGCCTCATAGATCGTCTCCCCGTCGTCCTGCTGGAAAGAAAGAATCCTAGCCCTCAACTTTGATGTTTTCTCCGGAGGGAAGTACTTTTCTAGGAATTTAGCAGCCATCTGGTCCCAAGTACTAATGGACCTAGGGGGAAGTGACAGTAACCAAGCCTTGGCTCGATCCCGTAAGGAAAACGGGAATAACCGGAGCCGAATAGCATCATCGGTAGCGTCACGAATTTTGAAAGTGGCGCAAATCTCTAAGAAACTGGCCAAATGAGTATTAGGATCCTCGTGATCCTTTCCATCGAACTGACACATGTTCTGAACCATCTGAATAATGCTAGATTTGATCTCGAACTGATGTGCTCCAACCGTCGGTCTGTTGATGCTCGACTCCAAACCCTCAAGCGTTGGTTTACCAAAATCGGAAAGCGTCCGACCCGCATCCTCGTTCGCCATCTCCTCTACCTCGTCAACAACAACCTCGTCAAACTCGAGTAACCGGGCCACAAATCGGGAACGGGCTCGCAACATCCGATGAAGATCACGCTCCGGCTCAGAAGACGGCTCAGGACCCTCCTCGACGGGAGTTGAGAACATACACGATCTGTACGACAAGTTAGATTTAAATACGCGAACCTAGGACAAAGACAACACAAGTTAGATAAAACAAAAATAAAAATAAAAAATAAAAAATAATAAAAATAAAAATAAAAGAAAATAAAATAGGATAAAAACAAAAAATATATATATACAAATGAAGCTAAAGATAACAAGTAAAAATGCAAAAATATCTATACACACAAAATTTCAAAATAATAAACAAGAAAACACGATATTCACAAAGATATATATACTAAATGTTTAAAAATTAATTCCAATCGTTCTCGCAAATACCGGGTCCCCGGCAACGGCGCCAAAAACTTGATGCGTGTAAACTGTATATATATATTTTAATAAAGAATTTTCACACAATATGAGTTTTAAAAAGGGTTTTCACCAAAAACTAATCACACACACATCGGGCAGTGTACCCGTCGGATAGCAATATAGTAAAGGTAAGAACCGGATATCAATCCGTGGACACGGTGGAATGCGATAATAAACCGGAACTAAAATCTAATCAAGTGAGGGTATAAAGATATTTTGAAGAGTTTTGTTTAATTAACTAACATGCAAATATATGAAAACTAAGCTAAGGTCACAATTCAAACGATTAGGGAGAAAATATCACTTCGGTGTCGAATCCATCTAGAATACATCCAATACACTCATAGGAACATGGCAATCACACGAAACATAAATTGACTAAACTCTTGTCAAAGATATCTAATCAAATGTCTATTCGGAAAGCTAGCATGAATTATACAAACTAACCACCTAAAATCATACAATGAAGCTCACGTGTTTAACAATCATGTTAATGTTCATAAAGATTAAACTAGTTTCCGATTAAGGTACGCTAGTCCAACAACTAGTTGGAAAGATAATATGAACAACACACTATCCACCTCAAGTTGATTAAATTAGACAACAATATGCATTTCTTCAACATACAATGTTCATGTAAAGATTATATAAATTAGGAGAATGTGTCAACAATTCCTAGATAAACATAAAACTAAGCATGAAACATTCTAACAAACACTTTGTCTTTCCAAACATAAGCATAAGGATACACATACAAATATAATGATTCATAAACAAGACTTCATTCACCATTCCTAGTCAAAAGCCATAAACTAGTATAAATACATACACCAATTTATGAATATAAGCATAAACCATAAGTTTTCCAACATAATATGATATACACAAACACAAGTCTTGTAAACATCTCAAAACACTTGAATACATAATTTCATTGAAGAATAATCATACGGTTGTCATAACATTAACACAATAATTGCCAATAATCCATGAATGTTGTTAAATGTATCTAAACTTCATCTAAACCAAAGTGAACAGGAGTTTTAGCCCATCATGAGCACAAGAATTACAAATAAACAGGGAAAAGTAGTGAGAAACATGATATGGAAACAAGAATCAAACCACTCCTCCAAGCCTAGATGTTGTTGTTGATGTAAGATGATCCTCTTGATGTTGTATCCTCTCCAAGAATCTTGAAATATGGCTGGAACAAGAGAAATACGCTGGAACAGTAGACTTTCTCCCCTGGTTGCTTGCTTTCTGAATGAGAGTTTAAGTTCTATTAAATAGAAAAGGGGAGGCACGACCGTGCCAAGAGAGAGGGCACGACCGTGCCACGTGCAAAGGTGCCGTCGCGCCTAGGTCTTTACCGCGACCGTGTGACAGAGGGTTGACCGATCCAGAGCTTCCATTGGGTCTCTTGCTTCGAGGTCTCACGGGTGTTCCCGCGACCGTGTGGAGGCAGAGCACGGTTGTGCCTTGCCTTTTGGCTTGGCGCGGTCGTGCCATGTACGGGGCGCGGCCGTGCTTAGGGTTTGCAAGTTAGGCACGACCGTGCCAATTAGGGGCACGACCGTGCCTTCATCACAGAAACCTTAAAAACTTCACTTTTTATCCTGGAATCTTCTTGTTTGTTCACAAGCTTCACAAAAACCTACAAAACAGGAAATGAAGCAAATAAGTGCCTAAACGTTGAATATAACCAAGAATTGATCGTTAAATGAGCGATGTTTTGTGCCAAAAAGATGTGTAAATACTAACACATCAGTTTGCTTGGGAGAGTTGCAAGTAATTTGGAGAATTCGATGGTCTAGTGGACAATTTCGTTGATTATTGGATGGTTTTATGAATTTCCATTTATTTGTTGTAATTAGGACGATCAAGTGGCTTAACTCTGTTTGTTAATAGTTGGAACGTGCAAAACGGTTACGAACTCAAACGTCTCTATGATTAAAGGTTGTATTTCCGTTTCAACTAGTAAGAGGCGCGACCGTGCCCATATGTGGCGCGACCGTACTAATGCACCAGGCGCGATCGTTCCAAAGCAAGTCGCACGACCGTGCCAAAGCACTCGGCGCGACCGTGCCAGAACTAGGCGCGACCGTGCCTATTAGAGTTTCTTGCTACTTTTCAACATCAGACCTTGTAACTTTGGTCTTTGACATATTTGTATAAATATATACTTATGTAGTGTTTTTTGTAGGTTATAACCGTGTAAAATTTGCGGATTAACATTGAAATATAGTATTAAATTTATGGTACGAAAAGGAATAAAACAGTGCACTAGAATTGAGTTTGAAATGCATTACATTGAATTGAAAATACGGATACTAAAAATCAGAAATGTTACAGTCTCCCCATGTTGAGGGAATTTCGTCCTGAAATTTAGTTAGAGGAAGCGACGGCATCGGTAAAAAGGTGGGGGTACTTGAGCTTCATTTGGTCTTCTCGTTCCCAAGTGAATTCAGGACCACGCTTAGACTCCCAACGAACTTTGACAATAGGAATACGACTTCGCTTGAGTTGCTTGATTTCACGATCCATAATTTCTACCGGTTCAACGAAGTGCATCGTTTCATCAATGTGCACATGGAGATTCTCCTCGGCGAGACATTTCTTCAGATTTGATACATGAAATGTAGGATGCACATTGCCAAGAGATGGAGGTAACTCGAGTTTGTAAGCCACCTTCCCAATTCTTTCAAGGATTTTGAATGGACCAACATAGCGAGGGGCTAATTTGCCTTTCTTTCCAAAGCGGATCACACCCTTCCACGGGGACACCTTAAGAAGAACAAGGTCACCGACTTGGAATTCCAAAGGTTTTCGACGTTTATCGGCATAACTCTTTTTCCGACTTCTCGCAGTTCGAATGTTGTCACGGATTTGAATAATCTTGTCGGATGTTTCTTGAATTAGCTCGGGACCGGTGATTTGTGCTTCACCAATCTCATTCCAACAGATAGGAGAACGACACTTGCGCCCATAAAGAGCTTCGAATGGAGCCATGTTGATACTTGTGTGGTAGCTATTATTGTAAGAGAACTCAATGAGGGATAAATGTGAATCCCAATTGCCACCAAAATCGATTACGCAAGCTCTAAGCATGTCTTCAAGAGTTTGGATTGTTCGCTCGGTTTGACCATCAGTTTGGGGATGGTAAGCCGTGCTCAAATCCAATCGTGTGCCAAGAGCAGTTTGGAGAGATTGCCAAAATCGAGAAGTGAACCGGGCATCTCGATCAGATATTATGTTCAAAGGAACACCATGACGGCTCACAATTTCATCAATGTAAATTCGGGCTAGTTTCTCAACCCGATAGTCTTCACGGATAGGCAAGAAATGAGCAGATTTGGTGAGACGATCAATGATCACCCAAATACTATCATAACCACTCGAGGTGCGAGGGAGTTTGGTAATAAAATCAATGGCTAAGTTCTCCCATTTCCACACGGGAATTTCCGGTTGTTCAAGCAAACCAGAAGGACGTTGATGTTCGGCTTTGACTTTGGAGCAGGTTAAACATTTGGCAACATAAAGGGCAATGTCCTTTTTCATACCGGGCCACCAATATTGTTGGCGAAGATCTTGGTACATTTTATCCGCACCAGGATGAATAGAATAACGAGTCTTGTGAGCCTCGTTCATGAGAAATGTACGGAGATCATCGCGATCGGGAACCCAAATACGGTTCAAGTAATAAAGTAAGCCATTGGGTTTTGATTCAAGCAGAAGTTCAACACCACACGACATTTCCTCGTACATGTTACCCTCGGTGACTGAGACGTGTTGAGCTTCTAAGATGCGGGTTTGAATATCGGTTTGAATTCGGGCACAATGAATCATAACATGGTCCTTTCGACTCAAAGCGTCGGCTACAACATTCGCTTTGCCGGGATGGTAACGAATCTCGCAGTCATAGTCATTAAGGAGTTCAACCCAACGTCGTTGCCTCATATTGAGTTCTTTTTGGTTAAAGATATGTTGAAGACTTTTGTGGTCGGTGAACACCACACATTTTGTGCCATAGAGATAATGTCTCCAAATCTTCAATGCGAATACGACCGCACCCAACTCGAGATCGTGCGTCGTATAATTCTTCTCATGAATCTTAAGTTGCCTTGACGCATAAGCGATTACTTTGCCTCGTTGCATGAGGACACAACCGAGACCTTGGTTAGAAGCATCACAGTAGACAACTAAATCATCATTCCCATCAGGGAGAGTCAATATGGGAGCATTGCACAACTTTTGCTTAAGGGTTTGGAAAGCTTCTTCTTGCTTTGGTCCCCATTCATAAGTTTTACCCTTGTGGGTCAAAGCGGTAAGGGGAACAACAATTTTAGAGAAGTTTGAGATGAAACGACGGTAATATCCCGCAAGACCAAGAAATGAACGAACTTCAGTGGGGGTCCTCGGGGCATTCCAATTCTTAACCGTTTCGATCTTAGCAGGGTCAACATGAATACCCTTGTCGTTGACAATATGACCAAGAAATTGAACTTCTTTTAACCAAAATTCACATTTGGAGAATTTGGCATATAGTTGTTCTTTCTTCAAGAGATCCAAAACCAATCTAAGATGTTTCTCATGATCGGCTTTAGTCTTGGAATAGATTAAGATGTCATCGATGAAAACCACGAACTTATCAAGGTATGGTTTGCACACACGATTCATGAGGTCCATGAAAACTGCGGGTGCATTGGTTAGTCCAAAAGGCATAACCATGAACTCGTAATGACCATACCTTGTTCGGAAGGCAGTCTTGGAATATCGTATTCTTGCACACGGAGTTGGTGATAACCAGATCGAAGATCAATCTTTGAGAAGCAAGTAGAACCTTGAAGTTGATCAAAGAGGTCATCGATTCTAGGCAAAGGATAACGGTTTTTGATAGTAAGCTTGTTGAGTTCGCGATAGTCAATACACATGCGAAATGATCCATCCTTCTTTTTAACGAATAAGACGGGTGCACCCCACGGTGAATGACTTGGACGAATGAATCCTTTGTCGGAGAGCTCTTGAAGTTGACTTGCAAGTTCTTGCATTTCAGAAGGTGCAAGACGGTATGGAGCTCTAGCCACGGGGTTAGCTCCGGGCACAAGATCAATGCGAAATTCTACTTGACGAACGGGTGGAAGGCCGGATAAGTCTTCAGGGAATACTTCAGGAAAATCTCGGATAATGGGGATATCTTGAATACTCTTCTTTTTAACATCCTTTAGAACGATATGGGCCAAAAAGGCCACGTACTTCTTTCGTAAGTACTTTTGAGCAGTAGTGCATGACATTAATTTAAGCCCTTTGCAAGGCTTTTCACCAAAGACTCTCAACGTTTCTCCCGATGGTAGAGGTATTCGGATGCACTTATCGAAACAGACGACTTCGGCATGATGATTTAATAGCCAATCCATGCCTATGATGATATCAAAACTTCCTAGTGGCATTGGAACAAGGTTGATTGGGAATGTATGTTCATTAAGTTCTAGAGAACAGTCATAGATAATAGACTCGATTGTAAGTGAATCACCATTTTCTATTTCGACGGTAAAGGTTTTCTCTAATTGGGATCGTGTCTTTGCAAGTAAAGGTTCAAAGTTAAGTGACACGAAACTCTTATCGGCACCGGTATCGAATAAAATGGAAGCATATTGACTATTAACAAGAAACGTACCATTGACCACGTCATTGTTGGCTTGAGCTTCATTGGCGTTTATGTTGAAAGCACGCCCACGAGCTCCACCTTGTCTAGCATTGACTAACTTTGGGCATTGATCACGGAAATGGTTCGGGTTGCCACACTCATAACATGCTCGCCCATTTGCAATAATGGGTACTGTTGGTTTGGTTTGGTAGGTTGACTTGGCCTGTAAGAGCTTTGGCCCTACAAACATTAACTGTATGTCCATATTTTCCACAATAAGTACAAACGCGACATGGGATGCCTTGGGGATGATGGTAGTTGCAGGTGGCACAAAGTGGGTAGATTCCAACATATGGCTTTTTGGTCGGTGCTTGAACCATAGGTGCAGCTTGGTTAATAGGAATAGCAGGAGTGACCACAACATAGTCTAGTCTTCCTTTTCCTATTATTGCGGGAGGGTTCAGTTGTGGCTTCTTTGTTGTGGGTAGGAGGGGTTATAGTGTCAGAAACTTTCTTGGTGCCCTTTTTAGTAAGAGTCCCCGCCTTCACATGGTTATCAGTTAAGGTGGCGGATAAGCGGATAGCATCTTCAAGTGTTGCGGGATTCCTTCCTAGGACAGAATCTTGAATTTGCCTAGGTAGTCCCCCAATATACTTTTCAATGCAGCGGGACAAAGGAGTGACCATGTGGGGCACAAGAAGACTCAACTCATGGAACCGAGTCGTATACGCCAAGTTTTCACCACTATCTTGGGCAAGATCCCAAAACTCAGCTTCAAGTTTCTTCACTTCATTTCGAGGACAACATTCCTCGGTCATTAGCCTTTTAACCTCATCCCAAGGTAAGGCCATTGCTACATCCACACCCCTATTTCTTTTCTCCCCATTCCACCACGTGAGTGCCCATTTTGTAGGACACTTGTGGCATGACGAACACGAAGGTTGTCGGGGCAGTCACTATTGAGAAAGGTATTCTCAATGCTTTCAAACCATTGAATGAGTCTGGTAGCTCCTTCGGTACCATAGAACTTGAGGGGATTACACGAGTTGAAATGCTTGAAGGTGCATTGAGATGGGTTGTTACCACCATTTCCACCATTACCAGCATTACCACTATTACTACCATTTCCACCATTGTTGCCATTGGTGGCACTATTAGCTTGAGTGAGTTGTGTCACGAGTTGTGCAAGAATAGCAGCAATGTCGGTATTGGTGTTGGCCGTGGGAGCACGACGAGTAGGCATTCTACAGATTTTTCATAAAACAAGAAAAGATGTAAGAACTTATGAGAATTGTTTGGGTTTAATAGAATAAGATAACAAAATAAATAGATAATCATAGTTTGGATTGTACTCAAATAGCGATATAATCACCCGAATACTATGACACATTAAGGTTAATTAAACTTATATAATTTTCAAGGAGACATGCTTTAGCCTATAAGTAAACACTCATCTCGGGAATTCCCAGGAAAGCATACGGGTCCCTCGGTTGATTGGGATTTATGCGAAATGTTTTCCTAGACAGAAAACCCAAAATACAGGTGTCACTCTTCTAGATTGCACGTGTCCTCAAATAATTAACAAAGTTTAAGAACCTTAACGAGGAAATAAAGAATTTTTTTTTTATGAATTTAGCTTCATGAAGTTTCCACATGCTTAGGAATATAAAGATAGAGAAGAAGATAAGAATATTATGAGGTTTTAGGATATAGGAAAGGATATTGTTTATTTAATTTATCATTTAAGTATATACTAATAAGTCATGGATTTTTAACAATTAAATCATCAAATAAAATAATAACTACTCATAGTAAGCATGTAGCACATAGCATGTAACACATAACATGTAGCACATAACCCTATAAACATGAAGCATGGCATAAGTGGGTGTCCTAAAGTTATAGTCTAGGTCAAGGTGTCTAATAACCTACCAAGGCTCTGATACCAATCTGTCACACCCCGACCGATGGCGGAATCATCGGGGCGGGACATGTAGACTGTTCATAAGCACAAGGTTAACTAGATTGAATATATTAAACATCAAATTTCATAACAAGTAGTCCAAACACAACCAAATCCAAGATAGAACAAAATTGAAATACATAAAGTTCTTTCATTTAATTTAACTAAGTCCAAGCCTATGTGTAGCACATCTTGATCAATCTCACACATTAGAACCTGAAACATGAATAAAATAAAGTCAACTAAAAAGTTGGTGAGTATAACACAGGTTTATATAGATAGCATATAGTTTGTAAAACAAATCCTTACATAACATGATAAATAAGGCATTTATGGGGAGCAGCTATTGTGTAACCATGTACAATCAAACCTTTGTAACTAGCATGCAAAAATTGTGTTGTCGGTATCAATCACCCCAATCTGGGTGGGTTTGTCAGACTCAATAGATCTATTATTGAAAACCGTCGGCTTGTATAGTTAATGATTGCACATAATCGCATACAAAGGTTAGCACACCTAGCACTCGGGCATAAAGCTCAAATTGCACACATGAATGTAAATAGGATTTGTACTTGTGTTGTTTGTGTAGATGTAAATGTGTAATTTGAATAATGTTCATGTTTCACCCCAAAAGTGTAAAAGAGTAAAAGGGGCTATGAAATACTCACTTGTTTTGAAGGCGTTGCTAACAAAGATACTAGATAGAATAAGGATCCTTGAAATGCACAAATTAACCTAAAGTGTAATGTATATGGTATTAATAGTGTGCACCAAAGTTTGAGTCTAAAGTTGCATTTGGACTTGTGTAAGAAAGGTCATTGATTTGTAGTTGGTGGTATTGAATAAAATGTATCAAATTGAAAGAATATTTTTAGAACATTTTTTATTAAAGTTTGAGTTTGAATAATTAAATAAGTAATGTAGAACCAAAGACTGATTGCTACCAAATTATTCTAAGTACAAATGCTGCTGATAGGCTTATCAGCAGCATTCAACACATGTTGCTGCTGATAGGCTTATCAGCAGCATTCAACACTTGTTGCTGCTGATAGGCTTATCAGCAGCGTTCAACACAAGTTACTGCTGATAGGCTTATCAGCAGCATTATTCTCATTCTTGCTACTGATAGCTATGTTCCTTGAAGACAAATCGCTGCAGCTGACTATCCATGCCAAGCGTCACTGACAACTTTCTGCAAAAGCTACTGACACACTCAAAGCAGAAGGAACCTCAATGGTGCAACCAATGACGGACGACAATGCTCTTCCCCGAGCATGCAAACAATGATGAATAAAGTAAACGCTTCAATAAAGTTAGCTAGTTTAGCTTTAACGTGTATTATTAGCTTTTATACAAAAGATCAACGGTCTGTGTTCGATCTGATCCTTAGAATCAAGGGTCTGTCTTGATTCTAAGTTAGTATAAATACTGTGTAAACACTTCATTGTAAGTGTGCTTCTTCACTGAGTTTTCATTTGTAATCGTTTATTCACAAAGCTTAATACAACAGTGTTCTTATCAGTATTGTTTCTGTTTACTCGATTGTAATTGTGCAGTTGATATTGTTTCCGCCAATCTCAACTAAGAACAGAACCATCTTGTAATTTCACGATCCTTCAAGTGGTATCAGAGCTTTGGCTCAGATTAAACAAATTCACACTTGTTTAATCACTTCTGGTTCTATTCTAAACTTTCTCTCTGATCAAGTCACCCAAAATCTCAAACCAAAATGGCACAAAGCAACGGTTTTGAAGACATCGGCAGCATCAACCAACCACCAAGGTTGGTATCTGGAGAAGACTACGACATGTGGAAAAATCGCATGGAAAGCTTCTTTTGTTATCAGGAGTACGGAATGTGGAAATCCATCAGGGATGGACCATACACTCCCATGGTGGCATATGCTGACTCTGGAGGACCAACAGTTCCAAAGGATCCCTCCAAATATTCCGAAGAGGATATCAAGAAGATGGAGGTGGACTTCAAGGCACTAGGATCCATCCAAATGTGCCTTCCAAATGAAGTTTTTCATAACTTCAGAAGTTACAAAACTGCAAAGGAGCTGTGGGAGGCCCTCGAAAAGATGTTTGCTGGATCTGAGGAAATCAAGGAAAACAGAAGAGACATCCTCAAGCAGCAGTACGGAAACTTCGCCTGGAAGGAAGGTGAGTCTCTAACTGTTTTATATAACAGATATACTTATCTTGTAGGTGAGTTGCAGTGCTCAAAAGTGAGGCTGGAGAATGAAGACATTCTTAAAAAATTCATCAGATCTCTACCTAGTTGCTGGACACTCTACACAGTGTCCATCAGAAGAACTGAGAATCTGAAGACTCTTCAGATGACAGAGCTATTTGGTATGCTCAAAACCTATGAATTAGAAATGATTCAGGCCAAAGAAAGGAGCTCAAGCTACCAAACAGCCTCCACATCCAACACTACCTCATCTGCTTTTCACTCTGAGCACTCAGGCCTCAGTACTAGCAACTACTATCCTCCCATAGTCACACATCCTCAAACACCTACCACTAAAACAAACACATCACCATTTCTTCTTGAAGCTCCTTCTCAAGCCTCAACCACTGCTGCTTTTGTTTCTGAAAACTCAAGCAACATGTACTTTATCAAGGAGGATCTTGAGTGCTTCCATCCAGATGATCTGGAAGAAATGGATATACAGCACTCGTTTGCAATGCTCTCCATAAGAGCAAAAGGGTTTTACTCCAGAACCGGAAGACCCTTTCCAAGCAACAGCTCAAACACGAGAGTTGGCATGGATAAAAGCAAGTTGTAGTGTTACAACTGTAACCAACTGGGTCACTTTGCTAGAGAATGCAAGGCACCTAGAGCAAACCCAGCAGCTCACCAAGTCCAACCAAGACACCAACAGCAACAAGCTACTCCTCCAGCTCAAACTGCAGCTTGTGCAGCTGTTGGAACATCTGACTTTGACTGGAGCTTTCAGTATGAAGATCTGCCTACTAACAACCAAGCTCTTATGGCAGACACAACTGAGATACCACCACAGGTATATGAATATCTATGTTCCCAAGCCTGCATTGATAAGGTTTTAGGCTACAGAAAGCATAATCAAAACCTAATAGATCAAAATGAAGAGTTTCATCAAATGAAATCTGAATTCAAAAGGGTCAAAGACAGTTACAAAGAAAAAATTAACTGTCTAAAGAAAGAGATTTCATCATTAAAACATGAACAAACCAATCTTGAAACTCAGATTGATGATCTACTGCCAGATTAAAAGCTACTAGAGCAGAATTGGCAGAACAAAAGGTTCATGTCGACAAATATGAATTTGCATCCAAAAAGCTGCAAAGACTTTTGGATGCTCAAATTCATGATAAGGTATGTATCATGCTAAACATTATCAAGCCGTTGCACCTCCTGCTGACTACGTGACCATTCATGAACCAAGCTTCAATTTGGCAAATCTTGATATGGCCAACAGAAATCTTGATCCTTCTAAGGATGAACCATTGGTACAAGAATGCACTACCTCATAAGAGTCTGATTCAACTTACTCAGACTCCACTAAAACAAGTGAAGCTTCATCTCCTCCTGCCCCTCAAGTCACTCTGATTAAAGATGAAGTCCATTCAGCACAAGTACCAGCCATTTCAGTACCAGTTCCTACACCATTCAAACAAATCAAAATTAGCTATCCTCCAGAAGGTAGGAAGCTAAATACTGAAAAGGGCCAGTCCTCATCTTCAGTCCAGCCAAGGAAGGTGTTTGACATATGTCATGTGCCTGGAGAAAGGGTTCCATATGTTCAAAAAACATTGGAAGAAGCTACTTTTAAGCACAACAAAACTCACCCTTGGAATTTCAAAGACCTTTTCAAAAGAAAGGATTATGTGCATCTTTCAAGGGATAAACTGGAAAAGTCATGTTTTGTCTGTGGGAAATATAACCACACTGCCAGCACCTGCTTCTACTACCTTCAGCAGCAAAGAAATCTCAAGCAACATGCCTTTGAGAAGACAAAGAAGAACAAATAGGTAAGAAGTTTTGAAGCTAAGACAACTCAATTCAGAAAATCTCTTTCTCCACCAAGGGAACAGTTGTCAAAACCTAAACAATCTTGCATCATCTGTGGAGAATCAGACCACTTTGCTGCAAATTGTAAGTTTAATCCTTTAAATCAGATTCTTCTTCCAACCCCGACTATACAAATGCCTATCAGTAAGGTGAATAAGGATAGGCATACGTCTGCTACTAAGTCATCAGCAGCCAAAATAACTGCTGATGATCAAGTAAAGCCCAAGGAACCAACAGGAAAGCCTTCAGCAGCAAAGGAACCAACAAAATCTGCAGCTGCTAAAGTAAAACGATCAGCAGCAACAAAATCTGCTGCTGATAAGCCAAATACAAAGTCTGCTGCTGAAAAGGCAAAGAGAGCTGGAAAACCACCAACTCAACAATGGAAGGCAAAGAAACCACCAAGCATCATCATCGGTTCAGTTGAGTGCATCTATCCTTTGATGTAAATATGTCTGTCTTATGTTGTAAATAAAAGTTATAAGTCAGCAGCATTTTTGCCCTTCAGCTGCTGACAGGTTTAAATTTTCATCAGCAAAGGATTTGCCACTGACTGCCTTAAGTTATCAGCAGGAACAAGTTTCCTGCGGATAGCTTTAAGGCCATCAGCAGTAACATCCCTGCTGCAGATCATTGCATATATCAGTAGCAATTAAGTTTGCTGCTGACAGACTTAACCTTCCGCAGCAACCAAAGTTGCTGCGGACAGGCTTTCTCATCCACAGCAACCAAGTTTGCTGCTGATGGGTAAACTTAAGTCCAAAATTAACTTTTACCCGCTGTAAAATAAAATATCGTCAGTCTTTATCATGACTGCCTCGGTGTATTACAGCTGTAACAATGAAAAGTAAATAAGGTTGTACTGTACAAGTCATTCTGCTTTTTCTCTCATCTGCCGCTATAAGAACAAATCAAATTTTCCTTACCACCTCTTCACATTCAATTCAACCCTAACCAACTATCACTTTCACCCTAAGTCCCCACCATATTCAAAACGCTCCATATTCTTCATACTCTCAAGTCCCCACCATATTCAAATCATCCCTCCAAAATCAAACGGCTATGGCAGATATCAACAACTCAAAGATCTACTTTGCCCTCACCACCAACCCTACCATATATATCCCTCATATGGAGGATTTCTGGAGTACCGCCGTCTACTCAACCGAACTGGGGATTCCCAAAATCAAAGCCAAAGTAGACGGCAAGAATATCACCATCTCGGAATCTACACTCAGAAAACACCTTCAGCTTCAAGATGAGGGAGCAACCATCTCATACTCGAAGGACGAATATATGAGGACCTTTGTCTCCATTGGATACACTGGAAATCAAACCGAGTATACGACTGAGAAGGCACTGATGGGCCCTCCATGGAAGTATCTCTGCCACACTCTTCTGTAATGCATATCTCAGAAGAGGAGTGGATGGCATCAGGTGAGCTCTGCGCTAGCCTCCGCTTTCCATGGTATGGTCACTAACCAAGGCTTCAATTTTGCACATCTCATTTTTGAGGGTTTGCGATATAACCTTCAAGAGGGTGCAAAGCAGCAATTTTTCATGTACCCAAGATTTCTGCAGGAAGTTTTCAATCAAGAACTAAAAGAACTTTCAAAACCTGCAAGAATCTACATCATGTTGGGTCATAAAAATAACATTTTTCAAAGCATGAGGACTGTTTCCAAAAAGTTCTCAGGGGTCAACGTTCCATTGTTATCTACAATGCTGAATGTACAGAGTACCCCGGGTGACAGTTCAGCAATCCCAGCTGATACTGATCCCACACCCTCCACCTCACATCCTGAACAACAGTCTGCATCCACCGTTCGAACCCCAGTGTATACTACTAAGGATGCACAGGCACAAATATTACTTACACCTCTTTTGGATGATATTGTTCAACCGGAACACAGGGCCCCGGTTGCAACAACATATACTAGAAAAAGGGGCAAGAGAACTCCTTCTTCTCTTGCCTCCAAGGCCCAAACCCAACCTAACAGCCCTCACTCAGAATCACAACATTCTGGTGAGAATATCATAAGGGAAAGCCACATTATTAGGGAGACTCCTTCGGATGTCTCTCTATTAGGATCAGGATCACTTCCCAGATCCGTAGAACAGCCCCCTGAGCACTTCGTTTCTCTTCTGAACTTAAGTGTTGAGGAACCTGATCAAGATGATGTACCTTCTCCAACTACCACTATCTCGGAGGTACTGATTGATCTTGCTTCCAACACACCCAACCCAAGTTCATCTACCCTGAAGGTCCACTCTCGGAGTTATGAAAGAGTGGATGTGGAAGAGGTTGTCACTACTGCTGGTCCATCAAATGACCAGGAGGACAGTGACAACATTGTTAAGCCCTCAACCACGGCAACTCACATTGAGGATGTTTCCTTGGAAACTCCCCTCACTGAGAGGAATCCTAGGCACCAAGAAACCATGGGTGATGGGGATGAAGAGGCCAGGCCTAAGGCCCCATCTGGGTCTAAGGATTCCACAACTATGGATGAGGACAGACTGAAACTTCATAACTTGGAATTGACGGCCAGGGTGGCTATGCTAGAGGCTGAAGTGTCCAAACTAAGACACCAAGTCTCTATGCATGAAGCCCATCAATGCCCAACTTTAGCCACTCCCTCTCTTGTATCAGTAGGCACCCAAACTGATGCTTACCTGTCTACTGATGCAACCAAAAAGGGGGAGATGGACTAAATGGAGGAAGACATAGACAGTCTTGACGACTGGATTCAAGAGCAGGTTGTAATTAAAAGCTCACTATTCAAGTAGGCTTTTGTAAAAGTTCATGACTTGCCAGTCTCAGATAATGAAGCAGAAGAGACATATGAAGACTGGAAGTTGGTTTTCAGGGCTGTTGTTGAAATGCTGAATGATTCTGAAGACACAGAACAAACAAATACATCATTCAGCATCCTTCCTGAAGCAGCAGCCATCATAAGTCAATCCATAACCCCCCCCCCCCCCAACTCCTTCAAACTACACAGAAGCTAACTCCATTCTAGCTTGGGGGTATGATGGATCAACTGAGAGATTTTGGATTGGATGGGAGTTTAGTGGTGTAAAAGAGCTAAACTGGAACTCTCTCAATGCCCTCCAAGTCCTATAACTGCATTTAACTAACTGCATCAACACTTCATCATATCTCTCAGCAGAACTTGCCATTGGCAGGTTCCATGATTTGATGGAGGATAATATACCCCACTTCGAAAGACTAATACAAACAGCAAAACGGGTAGCTTATCCTGAATCTTCAGCAGCAGCAAAAAGAAGACTGACTCTTAGAAGACTTGACATTATAAGGAGCAGTCTTCTCTCTAACGAAGAAATTTGCTGCTTAAGAAGATTTCTGTACTCCTTCATTGTCAAAGACTTAGATGTGCTGGGATGGACAAGCACTAAGTCTCTTAACCACACCTTCTTACTAAGCAACGGCTCCTCTCTCACCATCAACACCAGGAACATCTTGTCACTTGCTACAGACTTTCTCTACAAGATCTTTCAACTCAGGGCAAATATCTGCAATGTCAACTCACTTGAAAGCCATGCAATGATAGCTACTGTCAGAGCCAAACTTGAACAAGTAGGAAGAATTACTGAGGCAGTATATGTGTCAAACTCTGACACTGATACTGACTCAGCTTCCCCTCGAGTAGACATTTGTACTGCAGCATATGAGTCAAGATCAACTATCAAAGAAATGCTAAAAGAAGTCACAAGTCCTGAGTGCAAATTGAATGAGGCCAATGACCTTCCCATGTTCACATCCCAAATTGCCAATGAAGCTGAGGCAGAGATCCCAATAGCAGCACCATCATCTGCTGTTGTGGTCAGTGAAGTTGAAGCAGAGGCATCCATTGTAAACAAAGGAAAGGGAATCATGACAGATGAAGATGAAGAGAGGTTGCTAAAAGAGAAAAGAGAGAGGGAAGAGAAAAGAAGAAGAAGAGAAGAAAAGGAGATGGCTGACATGAAAAAGGCTGAAGAAAGAAAAACAGCCATTCTCCTAAGAGAACAAACCATCCAGTTGTATGCTAGACAGCTGGATGAACTAAAAAGAAAGATTCCTGCAGTTGACCAGATTGAAGAAGATGCAGCTCTTGCTCTTCAACTGCAGGAACAATTCAATAGAGAAAAGGAAGAATTGGAGAAGAAGAAGAAGAAGAAAGAAGAAGCTAAGTTCAGAATAACCGATTCTGAACTAGCTAAAGAAATGAGGGAGGAGTGGGTAAAGACTCTAGTCTCTCAAGGTGAGGATGCAGACTACCTTGAGAAACTATCAAATAAAGAAGTCTACAGAGCCTTCATGGGTCAGCAAGGTCAATTGGCAAAGAAGAAACAGGCTGAAGAAGAAGAAAAAGCCAAAAAACAGTCCAAAAAGACCATTGCCTTTAATAAACGGACCCATGAAGAAAGGAAGGTCATGATTGACTTCCTTAAGGCTATAGGAGAGAATGGAAAGAGGCTAGGTCCTATGAACTTCATGAACCTGCAAGCCCTCTACTTCAAAGTCAAGAAGGATGAGGAAGAAAGAGTGGGCAAGAAGGGCTCCAAGAAAAGGGTACCTATTCAGGAAGAAGGAGAAACAAAAGCAAAGAAACCCAAGCCTTCTCCCTCACCTACCTCTTCCTCAGTCCAACAATCTTCCACTCTCCTCCCCAAACCTTCCACTCCTCCACCCAAAAAGTCCAAACCATCTCACCCAGCCCCCACTCGTCAACAGCCTCCCTTGAAGAAATCCAAACCCACACCTAAACCAGAAGACTCAAGAGACATAGTTGATTGGGTCTATAATCCATAGGATCAAAGGTTTGAGATCTTCAGGGGGAGAACTGAAAGAAGAAGATCTATCTACAGATCTGTTGATGAAATTCTGCAATTGCCAGATTCAGATCTTGGCAGAATTCTGGAGCTAGGTGAAGCTCATGAGCCTGCAAATGAGAGTGGGAAACTTCTTGTGCTAGAAATCAAACACTACTTCAACCCTAGCAAAGATGTGATCATTGACATCAAACCACTCAAGTCCCACTCTCCATTTGTAAGTTGGTCCTATAATGCTGATTTGGACGAGTTCACCTTAACTGATGTAAGGAAGTAGAAGATGAGATGTTCAAGAAAAACAATCGACAAAATGCCAAATAAAGACATCAAGACTCTGTCTGCACTTCCACTGAACAATCCCAGCAAGGATCCAAGAGGCTATGAGGTTGAAAGGATAGTCAGCCACATGCAAAAGCTTCAACAGCAAAGTGATTAGAAGAATTTTGGTTGCATCAGTCTAGGGGGAGTTTGTAGAACCAAAGACTGATTGCTACCAAATTATTCTAAGTACAAATGCTGCTGATAGGCTTATCAGCAGCATTCAACACATGTTGCTGCTGATAGGCTTATCAGCAGCATTCAACACTTGTTGCTGCTGATAGGCTTATCAGCAGCGTTCAACACAAGTTGTTGCTGATAGGCTTATCAGCAGCATTATTCTCATTCTTGCTGCTGATAGCTATGTTCCTTGAAGACAAATCGTTGCAGCTGACTATCCATGCCAAGGGTCACTGACAACTTTCTGCAAAAGCTACTGACACACTCAAAGCAGAAGGAACCTCAATGGTGCAACCAATGACGGACGACAATGCTCTTCCCCGAGCATGCAAACAATGATGAATAAAGTAAACGCTTCAATAAAGTTAGCTAGTTTAGCTTTAACGTGTATTATTAGCTTTTGTACAAAAGATCAACGGTCTGTGTTCGATCTGATCCTTAGAATCAAGGGTCTGTCTTGATTCTAAGTTAGTATAAATAATGTGTAAACACTTCATTGTAAGTGTGCTTCTTCACTGAGTTTTCATTTGTAATCGTTTATTCACAAAGCTTAATACAACAGTGTTCTTATCAGTATTGTTTCTGTTTACTCGATTGTAATTGTGCAGTTGATATTGTTTCCGCCAATCTCAACTAAGAACAGAACCATCTTGTAATTTCACGATCCTTCAAGTAATGTAAATAATTATTGTTTATGAAAATATTACAAGTGTTAAATGAAATTATGTGTAAATAAATAATTGTCTTTGTTTAAACATAAAATAAATAATCATTTTATTTATATATTTATAAAATGTAACATAACCATTTAAATACTTTTTAAATGAAAGGTTTAACAATAATTGTAAATTAAATTTTATAAACTTTAAACAAATAATTTTCCATTTATTAAATATTTGTTCTTTCTAAATAAGGTTAAATGCAATTTTATAAAAATCAACTATTTTTACTTTGTAATTTAATCAGAATATTTGGGGTTTGAAAAATATATAAAATTTATGATTCTGCCAAGTCTTTAACTCACACACGACCGTGCCTGGGAAGGGCACGATCATGCTCGAACCACGGGCGCGACCATGCTAGTCAGGGCGCGACCGTGTTGATCAAACAGAGGGCTTAACTGACTAAATCATTAGGCACGATCGTGTCTATGGTAATATGACACGACTGAGACTAGCCAAAGGGCATGATTGGGTCTGGACAGGAGGACACGACCGCGCTGTTAGTCGGCACGACCGCGTCTCATGAGGCACGACCGCGCTAGATGATTAGCGCGACCGTCTCTGTTCCAAATCAGGAACGAATTGACCGATTCTTATAATAATAGGGTCGGAAATCATAGGGCTTTCACCCATTAGATTATTTCGAGTCTTTTTTGCATAGATTAATTGGATTTAAAACATGTCCAAGGTTCGATTCGATTAAATCATTTTTAACGAAAATGTGGATTCGGGTTCGTGGTGATTTCCATAATGAAAGCCCAAATTATCATGGGGCTTTTGATCTATGAACTGAAACTAGTTAGAAAAAGGTTTCAATTACCCGTAAGAGCAGCGAATTGATAGAGAACGGTAGGGAGGAGTTCCGGCGTTGGCGAGTTCGGCTTCCGGCGTCTTCTGCTACGATTCCGGCTGCTTCAAATGGTTCAGAAGCTTCTGGGAGAATCGTTTGTGCGTTTGCTTGGGAGAATTGCAAGTAATTTGGAGAATTCGATGGTCTAGTGGACAATTTCGTTGATTATTGGATGGTTTTATGAATTTCCGTTTAGTTGTTGTAATTAGGACGATCAAGTGGCTTAACTCTGTTTGTTAATAGTTGGAACGTGCAAAATGGTTACGAACTCGAACGTCTCTGTGATTAAAGGCTGTATTTCTGTTTCAACTGGTACGAGGCGCGACTGTGCCCATATGTGGCGCGACCGTGCTAAGACACCAGGCGCGATCGTTCCAAAGCAAGTCGCGCGACCGTGCCATAGCACTCGGCGCGACCGTGCCAGAACTAGGCGCGACCGTGCCTATTAGGGTTTCTTGCTACTTTTCAACATCAGACATTGTAACTTTGGTCTTTGACATATTTGTATAAATAGATACTTATGTAGTGTTTTTTGTAGGTTATAACCGTGTAAAATTTGCGGATTAACATTGAAATATAGTATTAAATTGATGGTACGAAAAGGAATAAAACAGTGCACTAGAATTGAGTTTGAAATGCATTACATTGAATTGAAAATACGGATACTAAAAATCAGAAATGTTACAAATCCAATCATGGAACGGTAGTACTTTTGATTAACTTCAACTCCGGTTGGATCTGGAGAGAAAGGTTCATGTGGAGCAATAGGAGTAGAAGTAGCTTTACAGTCTTTCATATTAAACTTTGTCAAGATGTCGTTGATATACTTCGCCTGATGAATGAGTATACCCGAATCTGATTGCTCTACTTGTAGACCAAGGAAAAACTACATCCAACCCATAAAATTTCAGCTTCATGACACCTTTGAATTCTCTATTCAAATTTTCATTTGTCGAACCACATATAATGTCATCCACATAAACTTGAACCAGCAAAAGATCATCTCCAAACTTCTTCAAAAATAAGGTCTTGTCAATTGTTCCACGTGAAAAACCATTTGTAACCTGATGCGTGGATAGAGTTTCATACCAAGCACGAGGTGCCTGATGCAAACCATAAAGCGCTTTATCCAGCTTGTAAACTTGAAACGGGTGCTCGGGATCTTCAATTCCTGGTGGTTGATTTACATAAACTTCCTTTTTAACCACCCCATATAGAAATACGGTTTTCACATCCATTTGATACACCTTGAATTTCATATAAGAAGCATAAGCTAGAAAAATTTTGAAAGCTTCAAGTCTGGCCACTGGTGCAAAGACATCATCGTAATCCAAACTTTATTCTTGATAAAAACCTTGCACAACCAATCTAGCTTTGTTGCGCACAACGATCCCGCGGTCATCTCTTTTGTTCCTAAATACCCACTTAGTACTAATTGGATAATTTCCTTCTGGCAAATCCACCAGATGCCAGACATTAATTTTCTTGAATTGTAAAAGTTCATCCTGCATTGCTTCAATCCAATTAGCATCTTGAAGAGCAATAGTCACATTTTCAGGTTCCTCTTGAGATAAGAAGCATGAATACAAACACATGTTTATAACTCCTGACTAACTTCTTGTTCTTACTCCTTCTTCAATTGATCCAATTATATTCTCAAAAGGATGCACTGAATTAACTCGATGAGTTGGAACATCTTCTACTTGGGTCGTCTCAGGCAAATTTGTAATATTGACATCAGATGAGTTGTTGATAGATTCATCAACACTCGAAGAAGTTTGTGGATCAACTTGATTATCAGAAGAAACATAATCTTCTTGCTGAACATCTGGAGTGACTTGTTCATCATTAGCAGATTGAGCTGCTTCAGAATTTTCTTCACTCTCCAAAATATTAATCTGTACTTCTTGAGTCTGTGTTGATGATAAAATAACCTCTGAAGATTCAGTCTGAACTCGTACAGGTTGAGGACCAATCATGAAACCATGAATATTCTGATTACCACTTGTGGATAAATCATCTGATGTGCCTGAAGAACTTACAATACTTAAACCTTCTAAAAATTTCTAATCAAAAGTTTTGAAGATCACATTTGCATCAAAGAACCAATCCGGTCCATTTTGATCATGAGGAGTGTAGAAGCATGTTTTGTAACTATAGATTAAATTCTATGTATCGGTGTACGTGGCTAGTACGTAGGAGGGTGTTCCTGAGTACTTAGCCCGCACACCAGTTTGGTCCTGCGTACTTAGTAAGTACGCAAGGCTTTTGCCTTGCGTACTTGTCAAGTACGCATGACCAAACCATGCGTACTTAGTAAGTACGCAAGGCTTTTGCCTTGCGTACTTGTCAAGTACGCAGGAAGTGTTCCTGCCCCTATAAATAGAAGACTTGTCTTCATTTGTAGGTGGAACTCTGGAACAGGTTGTCCGGGTCGGGAAGAGCTCTCCCGACCCCTGGACCGTGAGCTTAGATGAGAGATGTGTGTTCCTTCGGTATGTAGTCTGTAATACGGGATGACTTCTTTGTTATGGATTACGTTTCGTTTCATCGTCTTTTATCTGTGTTCATGTTCTCTGTCTCGTTTCTTTGTTCCCACACAAATCACAGAACAGATCGTGTTATTATCCGCTGCGCGACGAGGCTCCCGGGACCTACAAGTGGTATCAGAGCCTCGGTGTTCGTTGATTTGTGTTCCAGTTTCGATTTTTTAGGGTTTTGAGCAAAACGAGTTCGTAACCTAAAATCCTTAAAATCGAGTTTGTTATCACTTCATTTGGTGTTTGGAAGGCTAAGGGTTTGTTAGATGATGTTTTCGAAGCTTTTGGAAGCATTAATTTCTCAGATCCGTCACTTTTCGAGCATTCTCCTCAAGATCCGTCAAGAACACTGCTGTACTGAACAAGTACGCAGAATCACCTTTTCTGCGTATTTGCTAAGTACGCATGGGTTAGCCCTGCGTACTTAGTAAGTACGCATGAGAAGTGACCTGCGTACTTAGCTAAGTACGCAAGAGCATTTCTCTGCGCACTTAGCAAGTACGCATGAGTACTTGGCTTTGCGAACTTACTAAATACGCAGCAACACCCTACATATGCGTATTTACTAAGTACGCATTGACTAGCCTCTGAGATTCAAAAAAAAAAAAAAAATGTTTTTTGGCGGGAAAACCTTCCTTGTCCAAAATTTTGTGTGATCATTTGTACGCGTGTTTCGGCCCATTCTTGAGAAGATAGAAATTTTGGTTTTTCCGGACCAGAATTTGTATACGATGTGGCTTGGCGAAACACGAACGAGATTTTTGTTGGATGATACCACTTGTCATACATTGTTTAAGGGTCCATACCTGAAAATGTAGGCTACGAGTATCCGGGATACTTATTTAATAGGGTATGAATGTTGAACTAATGGGAGCAATTGGGTCGTCATCGGCTAAAGTTCTCGTTCTATTTGTGAAGATGTGGCTGCTTTGGGTCTTTCGGAAAAAGAATCATCTTGTTTAGGTATTCAAACCTGAATATGTAGGCTACGAGTGTCCTCGGATACTTCTTTAATAGGGGATGAATACTGGAACAACTTGAACCCAAGGATTTGCTGTTTTGGATCTTTGCAAAGGAATAAAGAATAAAATCCTGGAGTTGGCTAGTTGTGCTTTTTGAGGATTTGAGTGGAGTAATGATGAAGCTGGTCATAGTTTACAGAGAAATGAGGGGGATAAAATCTGTATTCATGAGACATTAAAGAGGTGGTGGAAAAGCCGTTGGTACTTCCTATATATATACCTCTTTGACGTAACATGGATCTCAACCGTGATTTCTCGTGTAAACTATATTTATCGTGTTTGATTCTATCATGTGTCTTCAAGATGAAGCTGGATATTCGTTGGATTATTAGTTGAAGATGGAACCTTTTACCATTGGCCGATGGGATAGGAAACATACCCTTGTTTCTGGTCTAGTCAGATGGAGCTTAAACTGAAAGGGGATATTGGAAATGAACGTCTTCGGGAATTTGGTTGACTCGTGAAGATACAGGATAGAGTTGGACACATCTGGTTGAAGACTTAAGTTTATCTTACTGGAATTCCTATGGGAGCTGATTAGTTTGATGCATGTTATTGGAAACTCAAACTCTCTATCATATGCCAGCTGATTTGGAGTTGTCTTAGTCTACTATTGTCACCTGGTTAGGAAGACATTGTAAGACTCAGAAGTCTAAGTCAGGGTGGAGGTTGCTACTGCTGAGAGGATGAACTACAATGAGTTGTGTTGGGTTAGTTGGTTCTTATTGAAGCACTTGGTTTGGTCTACAATGAAAGCTGCAGGTATGAGGGAGTCGGGTATGTCATCACTCGGCAACTGAACACTGAAGTTTGAAGATTTGAAGATCTCAAGTGGAATGCCAGAAGAAAGATCAAGTCTCGCCAGAAGACACTTGATGTCATTAGTTTAGAGGGAGTCTGTTAGGACATTCTTTGCAAACTGATGTATATCAGTGTTAGTGATAGATAGAATTTGATGCTATAGTTAAGAGGGAGTTTGTAGAAGCATGTTTTGTAACTATAGATTAAATTCTATGTATCGGTGTACGTGGCTAGTACGTAGGAGGGTGTTCCTGAGTACTTAGCCCGCACACCAGTTTGGTCCTGCGTACTTAGTAAGTACGCAAGGCTTTTGCCTTGCGTACTTGTCAAGTACGCATGACCAAACCATGCGTACTTAGTAAGTACGCAAGGCTTTTGCCTTGCGTACTTGTCAAGTACGCAGGAAGTGTTCCTGCCCCTATAAATAGAAGACTTGTCTTCATTTGTAGGTGGAACTCTGGAACAGGTTGTCCGGGTCGGGAAGAGCTCTCCCGACCCCTGGATCGTGAGCTTAGATGAGAGATGTGTGTTCCTTCGGTATGTAGTCTGTAATACGGGATGACTTCTTTGTTATGGATTACGTTTCGTTTCATCGTCTTTTATCTGTGTTCATGTTCTCTGTCTCGTTTCTTTGTTCCCACACAAATCACAGAACAGATCGTGTTATTATCCGCTGCGCGACGAGGCTCCCGGGACCTACAAGGAGTAGTAGACTCTTGCCATTCAACATAGTACGATTCTTGAACTATCTTGGTTCTCTTGTTATAAACCCGAAACGCTTTCTGGTAAGATGAGCAGCCCAAGAAATAACATTCAACTCCAACTACTGCAAATTTAGGCAAAGAATCTGAAGTATTCAACAACGTACACGTACACCCAAAAGTTCTGAAAAACTTTACATAAGGCTTCCTTTTGAATAACAGCTCATACAGAGTCTTTGAGTGTTGTTTGATCATCAAGACTCTGTTCAGAACACAGCAAGCTGTATTAACCGCTTCTGCCCAGAAAATAATGGGTAACCGAGAATCAACCAACATCGTTCTTGCTGCTTCAATAAGAGTACGATTCTTCCTTTCAGCGACTCCATTCCGCTGAGGAGTTCTAGCAGCACTGAATTGTTGAGTAATTCCTTTTTCTGCACAGAAAGAAATTATTAGACCATTTTTGAATTCCGTGTCGTTATCACTACGAATAATCGAAATCTTAGTATCACAGATGTTTTCAATTCTTTTGATAAATTCAATAACAGTTTCAAATGTTTCATCCTTAGAAGCAAGGAAAAACACCCATGAAAATCATGAGAAATCATCTGTAATTACCAAGCAATACGACTTTTTCGCAATGCTACGAACACGAACTGGACCGAACAAGTCCATGTGAATTAAGAATAAAGGTCGAGTAAAAGAATTTATTGTTTTTTTGTAGAATGAGACTTCTTGTGCTGTTTTCCTTTAGCACATGATAAAAAATTGTCTTGAAGTGAAAACTCTTTCTTCGGTAAACCTCTCACAAGATCTTTATACACCATGGTGTTGATATTCTTTAAGTTCACATGCCCCAAACGTCTATGCCACAGGTAAGACTTAGAATCAGTGGCTCTTGAAAATAAACATGACACATTCACGGGTGATGAATGATCATTCATATCCACTATGTATGTGTTAAACCTTCGAGGGGCTCTCATTAGAATCATATCTTCAGGAATTTCAATTCTAGGTTTCAGAAATAAGCATTGTTTGGCAGTAAAGTAAACTTGAATGTCTTTATCACAAACTTGTAACACACTCAACAAGTTGTATTTCAACTGGGATATGAAATTCACTTTCTCAAGAGTAATAAGGTCATTTGACACAATTCCTTGACCATATATTTTACCACCCTCCTTGTCTCCAACAAATGCAACAAATCCCCCATCAAAAGATTTGAAATCACTCAAAATTTCTCTTTGGCCTGTCATATGCCTTGAGTAACCGCTATCAATATGCCAAGCATTGTTGATAGTCCTCCCCGGTTTACTCTGCACATTAAGACGTTCTAATGAGAAACAGGTACCCATATCATTTTAGATCCGCGCTGCCTTTGACTTTTTACAGTCTTAGTCACAACAACTTGTTTCTTAACATTCATATTCAGAACATCATTTAATCCAGAAGTATGTGAAGATAAATTTTTAGTTTTAACTTTTCAAAAATTTCCATTTTTTCTTTCATATGTCTTAATGAATTTTTGTTTTAGAAAAATTATTTTAGTGATTAATTTTTTCACATATTTCGGTTCATTCTGGACTCTCTTGTCCATGAATTTTGATGATATATCAACATAACAATCATTCAAACGACAATCAACAAACTTTCTAGAAAGCATATAATCACGATCGTATCTATGTCTCGCTCCTGACTCGAACACTCTTGCTTTTTCGGTCGATTGTTGATTTGGATTTTTCTTTGTTCTCTTACTGAATTCTCTTTGGTTTGACACCACTGCTTTGTGTTTGCAGTTCCTAGCAAAGTGACCTACTTGACCACAGGTATAGCAATTATAGCTTTTGATTTTTGACTTTGACTTGAACTTTGACTGTACATTTGACTTTGACTTATCATTTAACTTTGACTTTGAGCATTCTCCAGCTTCAAACACAGACTTTACACAATCACCTTTCCCTTGACCACATACTTTAGCAACTTTGTTGTTTGATTGTTTAGACTCATCCTTGACATCAATGAACTTGACTTTGATATCATTAGATTTGCCTTTGACATCAGATTCCCTAGACTTTATGACTTTACTTTGACTTGGTGACTTTATAACAACTTTGACTCTGCTCTCTTATTCACTTGTCAAGATATGGTTTTCTGGAGCGATACTCTCATTTTTCTTTGGCTGCTCACTAGAAAGATCGTACTCTTTTATCAAAGGATTTCCAAATTCATCAAGCATAACATCTTCTGTTACAAACTTTGCTTTGCACATTGGCACATAGTCCTTTGAAGTATGGACCACATTATCAAAAAATGAAGATGTAGATGACATCTCAGAAACACAGTCAGAATCATCACAATCGGTATTATTAGTACATGAAAAATTATTCAAAGTACCAACATCAGAAAAAGTATCACTAGCATGGTTATCACATGCTCTTACAAACTTCTTTAAAACACAATCATAGTCAAAATACTACTTAAAATCTCTAAGAAATTCTCTAGAACATTGTTTTTCAAAGGCAGAAAAACTTTTTCCACCTTCAAGACCAACCTCTTCTTCTACAGTACCTATCTTAGATTCTGCACTAATGTATATATCATGAAAATTAGTATCATTCTCATTAATCAACTCATTTGACTCATGAGGCCCTGGAAAAGGCACAAAATTATCAAGATGAGGTACATTGTTATAACCTAAACCATCTTTGATGTATGCCAGTCTTTGTTTTCTTACAATTCATCAAGAATATTTCTTTGCATTTTCCACTTTGAAATCAAAACACGTTCTTTAATAAGATCGGTTTGGGAAGCAATTAATTTTTCAGAAAGGTCTTTTATTAAAATATCCTTTTTATCCAAATATTCTTTAAAAGTAACATTGTCTTTCAATAATGCTTTCAATTTTCTTGTATAGTTGACCTCATTCTGCTTAATTTCCTTATTTATCCTCTTTAGCTTATTATTCTCAGCAATCAAGAACTCATTTGCTGCATGATAATTTTGCATACGCTCTAAACAATCAGAAGAACAAGTACATGAAGTAGTTTCAGAATTTACCTCACTATCAGTCTTTTGATTCTCTCCAGAATCTGATGCTGAAGCTTTTCCCTTGTTGTTATCTTTCAATGCTTCCACTGACTTTGCACTTTCACTTTTACTAACTGCTTCTTTCACTAAGCTTTCGACTTCAGCCATCAAAGCTTCATCAAACTCTTCCACTGCATTGTCAATATCAGTCTCCCACTCACAGTTGCTTAATTGCTTTTACATTAGTGTTGTTGGAGCTTTCTTTGATTTATCCTCTTCATCAATAAGCTAAATCAGTTTGACCCCATTTCCATCAGCTTTTTTCTTCTTTTCTTTTGGACATTCTCTTGCAAAGTGCCCAAGCTGTTGGCAGTTATAACATCTCAACTTTGCTTTTTCAAAACCAACTTTCTTTCCAAACTGTAGCTTATCTCTTCCAGTTTTCTGTAAGTACTTTTTGGCTCGAACCGGAATCATGGCCATCTTCCACTGTAGGTGCATGTACTCTAAGTCATCTGGATTGATTTACACAAGATCTTCAGCATCCAGAACTGCTGGTTGGAGTTTGCTAGTCACAAAAGCATTTTAACTATTCATGAATGCTCCAAATAAGGCAATCTGATCATCAGGAATCTGTCCAGCAACTTTAACCTTTTCTCCATTTAAACTTTTAGAACTACAACATTTTTTACCCTTGTCAACCTTTGAACCACCTGCACTGCTTTCACCAGATCCTGAGAATAGAGTTGCATTATCTGAACTTGTGTTATGTGACTTATCTGGGTTGTTCAGCTCTCTTTTCTTTGCATCAAGTTCATAAGATTCCAAAAGACATATGATATCATCAAGAGTTTTACTCTTCAGATCTGGGGTGGTGTTCTTGATTAACATACACGAAATACTCCAAGTATCAGGTAATGAATCCAGTAGTTTCTTGCATATATCATACTCTTCCAGCTAAACCCCCATTTTTCTCAGCCTATTAATCATAGTTGTGAATCGGTTAACTTGTTCACTAAGTGATTCACCCTTCTTATAACTGAACATGTTGGATTGCTTAAGTAGAAGATCTGTACGACTCTCTTGCAACGCTTCATTCCCTTCGAACCTCAGACATAAAGCATTCCACAGTCCACAAGCAGTATCATGCTGTTCAAAATTCAAGTAGAGTTAAGTTGGCAAAGCGAGAATAATTGCTCCTAAGGCACGGTTATCCCTTTCAATCATCTTCTTGTCTTCTTCAGTATAATGATCTGGGTCTGCTATTGGAACTAGCCCATCTGCAGTAGCCATCTTTGGTACATATGGGACTTTAACAATCGAATCCCACAATGTATGCTTGGTAAATCTAAACTATGCTTTCATCATAATTTTCCAATTTGGAAAGTCAACATTGGTGGTGATTTACCCACAAACTTTTCAGTCTCGTACACTTTTCCAGCCATCTTTAGCACAAACAAACTAAATCACAAAATCTGAAAATTTTCACAACTCTGAAGATTTCGGACGAAATCTTTATCGATCGAAAACTTTTTCGAACAACTTTTCGATCGAAAACTCTGAGATTTCGAACAAGAGATTTCTGACATAGAGATTTCGGACAAAACCAACTTCTCGGATGAGATTTCGGACGAAACAGATTTTGGCTCCTTCAACAGAGATTTCAGACGCTTCAAACTCAGCACCTCTAATCCACACCTTCAACTGGTCCAAAAGTGAAATCCAGGCCCAAACTCAATTCCATTATCCATCTCCATGAAAATCTGATCAGAAAACTCAACAATGGCAGGAAAATACTCTCTAAGTCGATCTCAATCAAGGAAAAACGCTTGAAATAACTAAAGCTTCAACCAACAGCTCTGATACCACTTGTTAGTCCACCAAATCTGCTATACTTCAAGCAATCCAATAACCGAATAACTCCTGGAAAGGCGAAAACAATCCAAGAGAATCAAAGATCGAAACCGACGGATCAAACACCGAAACTAGAATAATATGCCATAGACACGTGATAATCACAAATCTTCATTTGTATTAACAAAAGATGCTGATTACAGAAATCAGACTAATCACATTTAGCACAAAATACAGAAGACCACTAATCTGATCAAAGTTCTAACTCTAAACAACAAATGAAAACAAGACATATTTATAATGTAAAGTTCTCGTCCAAAAACTCTGTCGTCCGAAAACTATTTTGATCGAAAAGTTTTCATCCAAAAACTTTACACTTGTACAATTTTCAAACTAAAAACTTGAATTCGTTGGACTACTAGGTTCCAACACAAGGCACTTGCGTAAGTGCGATACGTGGAAAGTGGGGTGAATTCCACTGAGTTCATCGGGTAGGTCAAGTCGGTAAGCAACTTGTCCAACTCTTGCTAAGATTCTAAGAGGTCCGACAAACCTTAGACTTAGTTTGCCATGTTTTCTGAATAGGATAATTCCTTTCCAGGGCGACACTTTCAATAGTACCATGTCCCCCACTCGAAACTCTAAATCTCTTCTTCTCTTATCCGCATATGATTTTTGTTTGACTTTAGTGGCTTTCATGCGTGCTTTGATCTGGTCGAATTTCTCGGAAGTAGCTTTGACCACTTCGAGACTTGCAAAGTCTTTCTGTCCAATTTCCCCCCAACAGACTGGGGTTCTACATCTTCCTCCATACAGCATCTCAAATGGCGGCATGCCAATGGTTGAGTGATAGTTGTTGTTATACGAAAACTCTGTCAATGGCAGGTGGCTATCCCAGCCCCCACCAAAATCAATGATACAGGCCCGGAGCATGTCTTCCAAGGTTTGAATGGTCCTTTCCGACTGACCATCGGTTTGAGGGTGGTAAGCGGTGCTAATATTCAGTCTAGTACCCATTGCTTCATTGAATTTCTTCCAAAACCTCGATGTGAATCGAGTGTCCCTATCGGACACGATCTACACTGGCATACCATGTATGCTTACAATTTCATTGATGAACAACCCTGCCAGCTTCTCAGACGAAAAGTCACGTATTGGTAAAAAGTGAGCACTTTTCGTCAAGCGGTCGACGATCACCCAAATGGTATCATTACATTTTGGTAGTAAGCACTGTTCGTGGTAGCTTGGTAATGAAGTCCAATGTGATCTCCTCCCACTTCCATTTTTGTATTGGCAAGGGTTGCATTTTACCGCATAGTTTCTGGTGCTCGGCTTTAACTAGTGAACAAGTTAGACACTTGCTCACATATTTGGTTACATCGTTCATCATGCCAGGCCACCAATATTCTTTCTTCAAGTCTTGATACATTTTGTTCGTCCCGGGGTGGATAGAGTAGCGAGACTTATGGGCCTCATCAAGTATTTTGGCCATAAGTTCACCAATATTAGGTATCCACATTCGGCACGAGTTCGTACACCGTACGCATTGGTCTCTAGATTACCGTGTTGTCCTACTATTCTTTCCCGTTTCACATTCCTTTCTAACAGTGCTTCATCTTGTGCCTTCGCTATTTCCTTCATAAGATATCGTGTTATAATCAACTGACACGCTTTGATCCGGATAGGTGTTGATTCTTCCTTTCTGCTTAAGGCGTCAGCCACTACATTTGCCTTGCCTGGATGGTACACTATTTTGAAATTATAATCCTTTAGCAGTTCCAACCACCTCCTTTCTCTAATGTTTAATTCCTTTTATTCGAAGAAGTACTTCAGGCTCTTGTGATCGGAGTAAATGGTGCACTTAACCCCGTACAGATAGTGTCTCCAAATCTTTAATGTGAATACTACCGCCGCCACCTCTAGGTCGTAAGTCGGGTAGTTAACCACAAGAATCTTCAACAGCCGTGATGTATAAGCAATTACTTTTCCTCGTTGCATCAGTACACAACCCAATCCATGACCCGAAGCGTCAGAGTAAACTACCAAGTCTTCGTTTCCCTCAGGTAAGGTCAAGACTGGAGCCTAGGTTAATCGTGTCTTTAGTTCTTCAAACGCATTGTTCTGGGTTGGACCCCATTCATACTTTACTTCCTTACGTGTTAACTTTGTCAGTGGCGAGGCTATCCTCGATAATTCCTGAATGAATCTTCGATAGTAGCCTGCCAACCCCAGAAAACTTCGTATCTCTGTTGGTGTTTTCGGAACGTTCCATCCTTTTACTGTTTCGATCTTTGCAGAGTCTACCATAATGTCGTTTGGGTTAAGGATGTGTACGTGATTAAGTTATATAAATATATATAAATATATATATATATATATTTGTTTTAGAAATGGTTTCACGAGATCAGGTTTTAAATTTATAAAATGATAAATACTCAAACTTAAAACACACACAATAGGCAAGTGTACCTATCGCAGCGTAATATAGTTTAGGTAAGAACCAAGTATCGAACCAACGGACACGGTCGAATTCCAATACTCAACTTTTGTTATCGTTTAGCAGGTTTAATTAATGAGTAAGTTTTGTGTGCTTGTGTAGCAGAAAAGTAAATGACAGAAAAGTAAATGACGGTAAAGTAAATAGCAGAAAAGTAAAAATGTGCGTGAAGTGTGTAACAGAAATGTAACGAACAGAATAGTAAATAACAGGAAAGTAAATATGTCGGAAATGATCAGGCTACGAATAGTATTGCTTTGGGTTTCGAATCCGCTTGTTACGTGATAATGTTAAGTTGACTAATCCAGTGATATGACTACTACAAATGTGTGACCCAGGTCACCGCTAGAGTCTCGTCCTCACGACATTTGATTTGCGAATTTAAAAGCTTTAACAAATGGCAGTGCCTCCCTTTAAGGACAACAAATACCCTCAACCCATCGAATGGTCATATCCGGGTTGGTTTAAGACATCGAACGTAAAATGCTTTATATTAGACTTAAATAGGTGATTATATTTTGCTCATCGGGAGGCAGTGTAACAATAGGATCAAGTATAAAGACGTATCGTTCCCAACATGAGTTCACGAATTCTTGGTCGCATAATAAGTTCGTATAAAGACGTACGACCTTACTAGTGTTAACCAAGCTTTGGCTTATCAATCTCTGCTTGTATAAAGTCGTACAAGTTTTGAAAGAAGTTTGATTAAAAAGGTTTTACGATCTTACACTTTAAAACCAAGAACACTCACAAATATAAAGACGGATTTAGACAATAATAAAAGCCGACCAAAATGGTGGTTTAAAGGACGAATAGTTAAAGACATAAACACATCACTTGGATTAATACGTTAAACATTAACATGTACCAAACTTCATCTTCACCCTAGCAATACAAAGAGTTTAGCCACGAATGGCCACACTAACTAGCATAACGCTGAGTTCCGTAGGCTCCCCTATTGCGGAACAAGGAGGAAGAGCCCCTGCACTCACTACTCTCTACTCTTACTCTGAAATACGCTCTCAAATGAGGTCTGGATGGTTGTTGTAAGGTGTGTATGGGTGTGTGGAATGGAGAACTCAACCCCTCTATTTATAGGCCTCAAAATGAGCAATGCACGGCCGAGCATTGGATTGCACGGGCGTGCAAACACCTCAGGAATCAAACAGGGTACAAGTGACAGTGTACTAGAGCATTGGGGAGCAAGTTGGCCATTGCACGGCCGTGCAATGGGATGCACGGCCGTGCATTGCCTCCTTGCTTCCTAGTTTCATCTTTTAGCTGCTGTTTTGAATTTTGCTGACCTAGTTTGACTTCTTGGGGGTCAATGCTCGGGTTTGGTCCTCCAATAGCTTGATTTCTTCATGTTTTAAGCTGGTTTTTGCTTTGTTTATCTTGGAGCACCGAATAACCTGTAATTGTGAAATATTAATACATTAAGTATCATTTGTAACTCTATTAATCAATTAGTACCATAATATGGGGATTATTATGCATGCAAAACATGTATAATTTAGGACATATCATAATACCCCATACTTAAACTTTGTTTGTCCTCAAGGAAACTCATACATGATCATATACATAACTACAAACTTTACAAGGAAAATGGAACTCCAAGTATTTGGGAACTCTGGGATAACTCTTGAGTTGCTTATTCTATTTTTGTATTTTTCTATTATGGAATCCATGACAAGCCTACTAGAACTTCAATTATGCATAAACTTTCACTCCTCACAATGTTCACTCAACTCTAGGGTTATATATGTTTGGATAATGTAAGTTAAGTGGAACACTCAAGTTCGAATCGAATTATGCAATGGTCATAAGTTTGTATGCAAATCAAGTCTCCACCAACTAACTAAGTGGTATACATGAATCAAGAGGACTTTAAAAGGGTTGTAATGTGGCTAAAATAAAAATAGAGGGTGAAAATGAAAATCTTTTTTGGATTTTTAGTGATTTAAAATGTTTCAAGGGCTACAGCTATCATGAAACACATAGCTACGGCTTCATGGCTTAAAATGAAAAATACTACCATGTCTCTTTACATTACTCAGATCATGAGGGTATAACTAATCCAAGGGCTCGTTTATGGTCAGATTTCCAAGACCAAGATCTTTCATCAGTGCCAACTCTTTCCTTACTGCATAGTATACATTACTGCCTCTTTGTATGGATCCTTCGGCTTGTAGCCTAACAGATCCTACTCTGATTAATTACGTATACTCATTTTGGGAATAGGTTTGGTTCTTGCTACATTTCCCATCGTGGCTCCAGTTGCCACACTTCACACATTTCTCTTATCTTTTGGCTCTTCTTTTGGCGACACTTTTTGACAAGCCGCAGAATGGTGACAGTTGTTCTTGTTTGCGCCACCGTTTTCTTACATCACTAGTTGCTTTGAAAATCTTCTCTCGGAGTTCGGATGGTAATTCAGGCTTTGCGAAATGAATACAGGAAATCAAATTGAAATCAAAAGAATGCATATCCAGCTCTTTAAGGTCTTCTCTCTTTCTTTTTCTTTTCTCCTTTTTCCATTTTTTTTTATATCAAGACAAATTCTTCAATAATTCTTTTTCCTCAATTTTCTTGAAATAATTTTTCCATAAGTTCCTTGCAGATAGTTCGGCTGTTTCTTCCTAATACATCCACCTTCTTGTATATTTCAATTCATTTGACTAAAACAGATTCGTTCCGATGTTGCCTCAATGGTAATAAACTTGAAATAACGACATAGGATTTTTTTTTCCATTTTGAAGACAGTTAGCCAATAACCGGTGTTTACGAATAGTTGGTTGGGTGATAATTGTGGGTAGTAGAAAAGAAAAGGCTAAGGCTCAAAGGGCTATCTAGGCGGATTATATTTTTGGGTTTAAGGATAAGGGTATCAAAGTCCTAGGTGCCTCAATCACTTTCATACTTCTACTAGTTCATGGTCTTGATATGTATAAGATACACAAGTTCTAATTATGCATAAAATTCAATCGAAACACACTCAATAATGCCAAATGAAAGAGCATGCGAATAATTATATACTGCACCAAAAACTTGATGTTGTGTAATAGGCTTGCTTTTCCTCACATGAAAACGGATGGGATAGGGTTTAGCGAATCGTTATGCATAATATTCATTTGCTTCTACTTGCCATGTATTCATTTTATTTAACTAGGTGCGAACACAAAGAGGTTTTAGGGTTTAAAATTTTTCGGGTTTTACAAAAGGTAGGTTTTTGTAACGTTTTAGTCAAATGGGTAGAAAATCGCAAGTTGAAATTTTTACTGCTTTAAGGTTACATGTAGTCCTGAATCTCTAATTCCCCACCCTATACTTAAAACTGTGCATTGCCCTCAATGTACAATTGCATGTAATGAAATGCTATGCAGGAATTTAAATGCATGAAGTTTTAAGGGAAAAGAAACTGGTACTCCCCCGGTCAATTCAATGTATAACCTAAGGCCAAAACTTATTGCTGTTGTCAGGTTGTGCCTATCAGCTGCTTGTCAACACGTTGCTTCAAAGACTTCATCGAATTTCAAAGAAATTTGATGTGGTGATTGATTCCTTAGGTTGTAGAGATGGAATATGATTCCTCAAAGAAGTGGCGGAGCTATCTAGTGATGTTATTCTACCTGACACACAAAGGAAAACATAAAAGCAGACAAAGAAAATAAAGGGTAGTAGTTAAGCTACTAAGGTCCTAGTATCAAGAAGGCATACCTGGGGCTAAAGTAAAAGAAACTTTAAATTTGGAAAAACCAAACCTGAGATCCATGCTTTTTGCCGTATGCACCAACTTCTCAATTTATTCATGATCATCGGGTTGCCTCCCGGAAGCGCCACGTTTATTTAAAGGTCGCTGGCCAGACCCGTACGTGTTTCATCAGTCTTTCTTTGGGTGGGATCCATCGACTTCCACTGTATCTCCTGTTCCATCATTCAAGTCCTTCAGTTTTGGTAGCTTGTCAAAGTATTCATCGGTCCAGTCAGTTTTCTCAAAGTCCTTCCCAAGATTCAGTTTCTTTCCTTTGTTAAATTCCTTAGCTTTCTTCAGTTGGTAGTCCAGATTAGTATCGATGAATTGGGCAATTTCAAATGGATCATTAGACAGGCATTCAGTTCCCCCTATGTTGTAGGTCACTGATTGTTTTCCGACACGAAGTGTCAAGATTCCTTCATTCATATCAATAACGGCTCGAGCAATGGCTAAAAATGGACAACCTAAAATCAGAGGTACAGAATTGTCGGGTCCCATTTCTAAAACCATGAAGTCGGCAGGGAAGACAAACTTGCCGACTTTTACTAGTAAGTTCTCAATGACTCCTACGGGTGATTTGACTGATCCATCTATGAGTTCGATAGTTGCATTGACAGGTCATGGATTCCCAATTTTTAATCTTTTAAACATGACATAAGGCATTACATTCATACTTGCTCCTAGGTCAGCGAGTGCAAAGGTTATCGGCAATGGTCCGATAGAACATGGTAGAGAGAACTTTCCAGGATCTTAAAGTTTCTTTGGAAGGCATCTTTCAATAAGAGCGACACAATGATTAGTCCTCTTTACTGCTTCTTCCATATTTCTCTTGTTTGTGAGGAAATCTTTCAAGAAACGTCCATACTTAGGCATTTGTTGTATGATATCCAGGAAAGGAAGATTGACATGGATCTGGCCTAATAGTTCGATAAATTTCTCATATTGTTCGTCAGTCTTCTACTTTACTAACCTTCCTGGGTAGGGTATGTGAGAATGGAACGTTCTCTTTGTCGAAACTTTTGGAGGAGTATCCACTGGAGCAGGAGGTGGAGTTACCTTTGATCGTGATTCTTGGGTAGTTGTTTCTGCGATATGTGGACGAAACGGTACTCCGGTGAATATTTTTCTTCTTGTTGATTGAATTTTTTCTTCTTGTATTGGTGGTTCTGGATAAACCTTGCTATTCCTCAGAGTGATAGCACTTACATTTGCTTTTGGATTGGTTTCAGTATTACTCGGGATACATCCTGGTTGTCTTTCGGATAGAAGTTTTGCAATTTGTCCTAATTGCGTCTCAATAGACTGAAGAGTTGCTTTTTGTGTCCTAAATTCAGCTTCGTGAAGACTAAACTTTTCCTCATATTGTTTGTGACGGGAATCCGCTAGAAGGGCTTGACTTTCAGTTGTAGAGATTAACTTAGTTACCGCGTCCTCCAAGCTTAACCCGTTGCTTGGTTTGCTAGTTCCTTGAAATTGTTGACGAGGCTGAAAGTTTTGAGGTGGTCTTTGTTGAAACTGTTGTTGTTGTTGTCCGAAGCCAGATTGTCCCTGATTGTTGTTATCCTTCCGGCTGAACTTTGGATGGTTCCTCCATCCAGAATTGTAGGTGTTACTATAGGGGTTATTTTGTAGGTGATTTGTTCCGATAAAGTCGACCTTCTCGGTATTAGTGGTGATACTCTTTACTTCTTCAGTAGTCTCAGCGGCGGTCTTCCCTTACTAAGTTGATTGAGTCGAGTGGTGAGGGCGTTTACTTGAGTAGAAAGTGATGTGACAATATCGACATAATGAACTCCTTTCCTGGCTCCCCTGGTGTTTCTTGTATTGTACCAATGATAGTTGTTCATAGCTATCTCCACAATTAGGTTGTAAGCTTCTTGTGGCCTCTTGTTTCCAAAAATACCACCTGCAGTAGCATCGAGTGTCTGACGAGCTTGATTATGCAACCCATTGTAGAATGATTATACTTGTAACCAAACTTCTATCCCATGGTGAGAACATTTCCTTAACATATCCTTAAAATGTTCCCATGCCTCATATAGTGATTCACTATCTTCCTAGGTGAAAGTGGTAATATCATTTCTCAGTTTTGCAGTTTTTGCTGGCGGGAAGTATTTTGACAGAAATTTCTCGGTTAGATCATCCCATGTAGTGATCGACCTGGTAGGAAGAGAATTTAGTCATGCCTTAGCTCGTTCCCTTAAGGAAAAGGGAAACATTCAGAGGCGAATTGTGTCATTCAACACTCCGTTCAGTTTGAAAGTGTCACAAATTTCAAGGAAATTTGCAATGTGGGCATGTGGATCTTTATCGGGTAATCCATGAAAAGTGCATGATGACTGGATCATGTGGATCACATGAGATTTTATCTCAAAGTTGTTAGCGTCAACCATTGGCCTTGTGATACTAGACCCCAAAGCCTCTAGTGACGGACTTACGAAATCAGAAATAGTGAGGTTTTCAACGGCCATTCTTCTCGTACGGTTTTCTCGTATTCGGCGGTGAAAGAATTCGGGCTCTTCTAAAGGTTGATATAAACCAGTAGTGGAGCTATGGATCATACACTACCTGCAACAAACGTAACAGAAAAACAGATGGAAATTGATAGGTTAATCCGTTAACTTGATTTTTTCTTGAAATCACCATGTCCCCGGCAACGTCGCCAAAAACTTGATGTGTACGTGATTAATTTATATAAATATATTTTTTTTTAGAAATGGTTTCACGAGATCAGATTTTAAATTTATAAAATGATAAATACTCAAACTTAAAACACACACAATAGGCAAGTGTACCTATCGCATCGTAATATAGTTTAGGTAAGAACCAAGTATCGAATCAACGGACATGGTCGAATTCCAATACTCAACTTTTGTTATCGTTTAGCCGGTTTAATTAATGAGTGAGTTTTGTGTGCTTGTGGAGCAGTAAAGTAAATGAAAGAAAAGTAAATGGCGGTAAAGTAAATAGCAGAAAAGTAAAAACGTGCGTGAAGTGTGTAATAGAAATGTAACGAACAGAATAGTAAATAACAGGAAAGTAAATATGTCGGAAATGATCCGGTTACGAATTGTATTGCTTTGGGTTTCGAATCCGCTTGGTACGTGATAATGTTAAGTTGACTAATCCAGTGATATGACTACTACAAATGTGTGACCCGGGTCACCGCTAAAGCCTCATCCTCATGACATTTGATTTGCAAATTTAAAAGCTTTAACAAATGGTAGTGCCTCCCATTAAGGACAACAATTACCCTCAACCCATCGAATGGTCATCTCCGGGTTGGTTTAAGACATCGAACGTAAAATTCTTTATATTAGAGTTAAATAGGTGATGATATTTTGCTCACCAAGAGGCGGTGTAACAATGGGACCAAGTATAAAGACGTACCATTCCCAACATGAGTTCACCAATTCTTGGTCGCATAATAAGTTCATATAAATACGTACGACCTTACTAGTGTTGACCAAGCCTTGACTTATCAATCTCTGCTTGTATAAAGACGTACAAGTTTCGAAAGAAGTTTGATTAAAAAGGCTTTACGATCTTACACTTTAAAACCAAGAATACTCACAAATATAAAGATGGATTTAGACAATAATAAAATCCCACCAAAATGGTGGTTTTAAGGACGAATGGTTAAAGATATAAACACATCATTTGGATTAATACGTTAAACAGTAACATGCACCAAACTTCATCTTCACCCTAGCAATACAAAGAGTTTAGCCACGAATGGACATACTAACTAGCATAACGCTGAGTTTCGTAGGCTCCCCTATTGCGGAACAAGGAGGAAGAGCCCCTCCACTCACTACTCTCTACTCTAACTATGAAATACACTCTCAAATTACGTCTGGATGGTTGTTGTAAGGTGTGGATGGGTGTGTGGAATGAAGAACTCAACCCCTCTATTTATAGGCCTCAAAATGAGCAATGCACGGTCGTGCATTGGATTGCACGGGCGTGCAAACACCTCGGGAATCAAACAGGGAACAAGTGACAGTGTACTAGAGCCTAGGGGAGCAAGTTGGCCATTGCACGGCCGTGCAATGGGATGCACGACCGCGCATTGCCTCCTTGCTTCCCAGTTTTGTCTTTTAGTTGCTTGTTTGACTTCTGTTGACCTGGTTTGACTTCTTGGGGGTCAATGCTCGGGTTTGGTCCTCCAAAAGCTTGATTTCTTCATGTTTTAAGCTGGTTTTTGCTTTGTTTATCTGGGAGCACCGAATAACTTACAGTTGTGAAATATTAATGCATTAAGTATTATTTGCAAGGCTATTAATCAATTAGTACCATAATATGGGTATTGTTATGCATGCAAAACATGTATAATTTAGGACATATCAGCTAATAACTTGACCTAGGAATTGGACTTCCCTAAGCCAAAACACGCATTTGGAGAATTTTGCATACAACTTTTCCTGCTTCAGAACTTCTAATACCTCCCTTAGGTGACAGTGGTGATCACCCTTGTTCTTTGAGTAGATGAGAATGTCATCTATGAAAACTATTACTGACCGGTCCAACACTGGTCGGCATACTCTATTCATTAAATCAATAAATGTGACACCCGACAATTTCTAGTTAACCTCGTTAACTTAAACTCACAAACTCAGTTAACTCAGTTACAAACCACAAGGACTAAATATGTCATAGTCTCAAACATATACACATAAACTACAGGGACTAATTCTGTCAATACCCAAAACTCAGTTCTTTGACTTTTGAAAGTCAAAATCGAGTATTCATGATCCAAATTCAATCCGTAACTCCCAAGTCCATTCGAATTCGTGACTGTAATGCGTAGCATTGATGATATCAATCATCATTGAATAGTTTCTAAGCGTTTAACATCGATAATGATTGCGAATTAATCACATTAACCTCATGCAATTCGTAACCATCGACCCCTTAACTAAAACCTTCGAATTATGCCAATTTTGATTACAATTGTGAAATCAAACACTTTGCACACCTCAATCGAACCTCTCTGAACCTTTTGCACATTCCATTTTGGCCGGAGAAACAGCCGGAGACGCCGGAGACGCCGGAGAGCAACCCATCGAAGTCGGAAGTGTAGTCTAGTCGAACCCCATCAATTCGACATCAATTCAGGTAACTGAACACACCTATAGTTTCGTTTTCATCTCTAGAATAAAATCCCTAACTCAATTTGGGCTTACAACATTGAATTGAACACGAACAGATTCTAGGGTTCATCACTTAAATGGGGTAATCGAACTCTAACCTAGACTTTGTTTCAATCAAATTAAACTACACAGGTAGCTTCGCAATCCCCCACTCATCGAAAGCCCTATGAATCCAACTCCTAATTTTATCGAGTTAATCCAATTTGATTACGTGTATAAAACCTAGGGTTTAGGATGTTTTGAACAAGAATTAATCGACTTAAACTTGATGTTTTTTTGTAATTAACCTTACCAGTAGACTCGCAATCCACTGATTAACAAAACCCCCAAGCTCTCGTATTCAATCGCGATCGAAATTGATGGATATGGGAGTGGTTTGGATCGGGTTCGTGAAGGGGGGAAAACTCAGAGGTTTTAGATGTTAAAAACAATTAGGACGGGTCATTAACGCGATACCCTAGCGGGCGGGAGTGGTTAGTGTGTTGTGCTATTGTGGGTGACACCCGGGTTCGAAACCCACAACCTGTTTTATTTTTTTTGAGTAGTTTTTAAGCAATAATTTTGTACAAAATTCATCCCCATATTACTTCAATATTATATTAGTTCAATTTATTACCGGAAAACAATTGTATGCTCGGGATTAATTTTATAATTAATATAACCATCACTTTATTTATAAAAATAAAATATATATCTATATTATAGTTTAACAATTATTTCTCTCACAAAAACGCCTGAGTTATTATTTAATATTGTCTGGCTTGTATGTAGTGATGTTTCACGCGTACCACGTTCTTGCTAGATACCAAATTAGGGATTTCCTATTCCCGGTAATAAAATTCTTTTTCGTTAATCATAAGTGTATTTAAGGACGTCCGATCTTCCCGTATTGTCGTCACATATCCTTACGTGTGCCTAACTATCACAATCATATTTTAGGGCATCCATAGGCAGTTCACTTGCAATCTATTTGTGGTTTTGTTGCATTCTTTGTTGTGGTGCTATTTACTACACTCTACACATCTCAAGTGAGTTTCACGGCCCCTTTACTGTTTTAAACTAGGGGAACATGACGCAAACATTAGATTCTTGTAATTCTTATATATCACCTGTAAAACTAAGCGTAACATTCTATCATGAAAGTCCTTACACATCGAACCGTTTAATATGGAATTAGCGAGTTAATCTTGAGTAGTACTACTGTGTTTGACAAACCCCACCGGCGTTAGTCGCGCTAACTCGACTGGAGGTCGAACGGGTGAAAAATTGACCTAACACATCACCACTGTTGATAGACATGGTGGAAGGCATCAAACACAAAACAGTCAGCTTCGGTTGTGAGCGCTTTAGTAACTTGAACATAGGTTAGCTACCTATTGATATATTTTGAATGTACATTATCTGGCCAACATTATTTATAACTGAAACCTGTGAATTCACCAACCTAGCGTTGACACATTTTCTTAACATGTTTTCTCAGGTCGCTAAGGCACAAGTACACGATTAGGACATGCATGGGAGTCCATTATTAGTAACATTTAAAATATTTACTTGCTTTTAAACAACTTGGTTTTTGGGCGCGTTTGTATTCCCATGTCATCCTTATTAAAGCATTTGGCGACTTAGACCTTTGGATGTTTCTTCACTAACTCAGTGCCTCGTTGGTGAAGGAGTGAGCGACGAACTTAATGGCTTGGTCGGGTCGACACTCACTTATGTTGACTACGCCGTTCATCCTCTCAATCCATTCAAATGTAGCCACTGAATCTTTGTTCCCATCAAACTTGGGCGGGTCACCATCCTTGAATCCCTTGTAGGTACACCCTCGGGTGTTCATGTAACGACCCAACTTTCGGGTTTGCCCTATAATATATTAATTATATTGTAGGGGGTGTTTTGAAATAAAACAAAATTGAGGGTTTGTTATTATGATAGAAATACCTAGTTTTTGATACAAGGAGTCATTTAGATATATGGAGGGGCTATTTAGTATTTAACACAAACTTAATTTGTGTTAAATGTCTTGATCAGGCAAAAACACACACTTGTGTGTGTGTGTCACGAAATTGAGAAGAGGAGAAAGGGGAGGATGAGCCAAGAAGCTTAAAATCTGGAAGATTGAGATGAAAGATCATGGATTTGATGATGATTGAAGCTCAAGCAACCATCAAGTAAGTTCATCTTCTTCACCTATACCTCCATCAATGGATTTTTGGGTTTAATGTCATTTATAAACCTTAATCTAGTATCACTAATGTTGGAGAATCATGTTTTAAATGATTTTAACACCTAATTTGATGTTTGAAAAATTAGGGTTCTTGAGGTGAAACTGGGGGTTTTTGAAATTGAGGTTGTTTGAATGTTAATTAAGGGTTGGTAAATGTTTATGGTGTGATTAAACATATAACCAAGTAATAACCCTCGATCAATTTGGTGATTTAAGAATTTGAGGTTTTGGGTGAAAACCTAAATGGGTCAAAATAGGTGAATGTTGTGTAGGGAGGTTAAAACTTGTTTAAGGTGTAATTAATCAAGTTTAAAATGGGTGTAATCCATAGGGTCTAAGGTGGATGTTAGACCTCAATTGGAAATGGTGAATTGGTGGATTGGAAGTTTGACTATAATGGGTCAAACGGGCTATTTGGGTTGAAAGGTGGTATTTGGGTGTTGGGGGTTTGATTAAGGTCATGTTAATCAAACTAAGTTAGGCTCTTGATCTTTAGATCATAAAGGTGAGTTGGGTGTCAATTAGTGATCAATAGATTACTAATTGTAAATGGGTTGTATAGGTGATCAAGTAGTAAGGAAGCTAGCTTGGAGGATCAAGCGGGATCATCTTTGGCAAAGGTAAGTGCTTTGCACTTACTTAGAAGTAGATAAGTATTGGTTACATGTAAATAGATGTGTTGTTATTTCTATTTATGTGTTGTATGTTGATTTTGACTTATGTGGTAAATAGTCAAAGTAAACTGTGAATATGGTAGGATTGTTGTAGTTGACATAATGTGGAAATTAGTCAAACTAATGAATGTCACTTGGTAAAAGTGGTATAGTTAAACTATGTGGAATATAGTTAAAACAAAACGTGGTAAATTGGTGTAATTGACTAGTATGGTATATAGTCAAACTAAACTATAGAATGTGGTGATTTGTTGTAAATTGACTTAGCGTGGTATAAGTCAAACCATTTGTGGATAAATGGTGGAATTGATATGAAATTGATTTAATGTGGTATAAGTCAAACCATTGTGGATAATGGTGAAATTAATATAAAATTGACTTAATATAGTATAAGTCAAACCATTAGGGATAGTGGTGAAATTGGTGTAAGTTGACCTTAGTGGTATAGGGTCAAACTATTATGTTAAAGTATGTGTAATTAGACTATGTGGTTAATAGTCAAACTTGAATGAGCAAATTTGGTAAATATGTGTAATTAGACTATGTGTTTATAGTTAAACTTGAATGTGCAAATGTGGTAAATAGTTGTAAATTGACTCATGTGGTTAATGGTCAAACTAATGGGTGATATGTGGTTAAATGGTGTAAATTTCTCAATGTGGTCAAGAGTCAACTAAAATGTAGAATGTGGTAACATTAGACTAAAATTGACTTATTGTGGTGAAAGTCAACGGTTAGTAGTAAAACAGTAAAGTGGTTGATTACATGAAGTGTGGATACTTCATGGAGGTGTAACGTGAAGTGTGGATACTTCACGGGTGGTAGTGAGGTCAAGTACTTCACGGGTGAAAGTGAAGTCAAGTACTTCACGGGTGACATGAAGTGTGGATACTTCATGGGTCGGCATGGAGTCAAATACTTCATGTGAGAAAGCGAGAGGTGGATCTCTCGTTAGACACGTGGATATGTCAAATTGATGAAGGGTGAAACGTTAGTACTTGTATGGGACAAAACGTGTCTAAGTTGTAAGATGTTGTATGCCTAAACAACTAATTGATTGAACTTGGAGTTAAACACTTCATGGGTGCAAAACGAGTTGTGGTTCTCGTGTCGGGTGTGTCTAGTAATAAATATTATGACCTTTGGTGATTAAAACATTTACAAAATGTTGTTGGTGGTTTAAAACGACTGGGGATCGAGCCGGGAGGGTCGAAAGGGCCAAAAACTGCAAAAATGGGTTTGCTGAACTGGGCTGGGGTCTAGGACGCCAAAAGTGGCGTCTTGGACGCTGGTTAGACGCCAATCTGGGCTGTTGGACGCCAACTGGCTGATTTTGGGGTTTTAGCCTATTGTTGTTGTAGGGACTTGTGGGAGGTCCCTAAGAATTCTTATCTCTACTAACCATGTTCAAATTAATGTTTTGAATGTAGGGAAAGCGCCGGAGTGATCTCGGGTCTCGCATCAAGTGGATTGGATTCTCGTGGTCGTGATTTGTAATTGTTGTTGTTAATATTCTCGTGTGGAGTCGTCAAAAAATAATTGGAGTTATTACAAGTTGTGGATAACTTGTTGGTGTTTTTGTTTAAACTAATTAAGGTAAATATGTTAGTTTAATTCCTGTTTGTAAAACTTAACGTGTGGATACGTTAAATGTCGTTTTGGAACCTAATTTCTGCGTTGTTTTAAAAGCTTAAATCGGGTTGAATTTTTGGATGTTACAACTTGGTATCAGAGCAGTGGTTTGAGGGATTTGGTGTGAGACACCAAACTCAAACCTATAATGCTCTTGATATGGTCGAGAAATGAGAATCCAATGATGGCGTGACCGAGACTCGGAGCTTAAGGGCGAAAGGTTAGTATTGGTTAATGTTGTTGGTCGTTATATTTGTTGTCCAGTTTGAACTAATTGTGCTGAAAGTTGTTAAGGGATTCGTTATATGGAGATAGTGACTGTAATTGGGCATAATACATTATCGATCATGCCTGGCCGGTGTGATTCTTAATGTAACATGTCCGAATACGTTCATGATAACCATATGATGATGAACACCGACAATGAGTAAGTGAAGGTGGTTATATGTGTATATGTATATATTATGTGTTTGAGCATAGATGATTATGCAGGAGTAATTAATATACACATAGGAAGAAGTAGAGCCTTATAGAGTAAGACTAGAGGCCTATAAGTAGGTAGAACACCTACAAACTTATTACTTCACGGTCGGGGATGACTGGGGGAAACATAATTTAGTGGACGGAATATGTATATAGAAGTTAATTTGAAGGCTCGTGTATGAAGGAGTTTGTGGATATCACCTCGAGGATGGGGATGAGCTTGGGATTAGTCGGGAGAAATGGAAAGCAACATTCTAGTGGGGGATGGCTAAAGCTTTCCGTGATGTCGTGTCAATCTTCCTTCAAGGAAGATAGGAGCTCCTTGAGGCGGTACTCTGAAGAACCGCATGAAGCCTTAAGGGCGGGAGGATCAAACGTAGTCGAATACGTGGAGAAAGAAAACCTTGTCTTCACAAGGGGTTCGTAGTGGGTGAGCCAAAGGAGTAAATTGGTGGGAGTTTAATTCGTTGATTAATCAACGATACATCACTATCATGGTATTGGCTTGAAGCAATCCATTGTGATGGGTGGATGAAGTACTACTCGTGGAGAGTCGACTCCGGAAATGGCGGATAATAGGTTGGGAGTTCTCTGTAGGGGGAAAGGCCTAAAAGCATGAAGGTAATGCAACATGGTGAACTCAAGAGACGTTCTTGAACTAGCTTGTCCACAAGCCATTGTGGATCTTGCAAAGGGGAGTTTTCTTCACGTACGTTAGACCGATGGATTAATCAAAGATTGTGGGCATGTCGTATGACTAAGTGTGGTCTTCCCAAATCATGGAATATCGGAGGGAATGAATATAGATCGGCTTTCTCGATGCTATCGGTTGACTTCTAGAGTAGTTTCTCCTTCATGGTGTACAACTCGGATGGAGTTGATTATTATGTGATGCAAGGAGATCAAACTCGAGAAACTAGTAGGGTGAGAGGAGGAATTAGTGATGGCTTCAAGAAAGCCAAACATTCTAGCTGAGCTAGAAATCCCTTTAGGGAGGCAATACTTGTTGTTGCCATATGTGTGGGAAGATGTACAGGTGAAATGATGAGACACACTACGCCATAATGTTCTAGTCCTAATCATGTGTTCTTCGGTGTTTACAAGTCGGGACACATTCGAAGTGAATGTCCCGAGTTTAAAGCACACGAATGTAAGGGGGAGAAAATAGAAATTTTAAGGCTGTCGAGCCGAACATTTCTAACTACCAAAGACGGGACTGAAGTCTTTTGGTACTTTGGTCGGATGAGTTTTTATGTGAATTGGTGCTTTCGGAGGCGATCAACATTGAGGGATTCATAATGTTAACAATTGTATGAATTATTTAATTGAAGGATGTGGGCGAAACAATCACATGGATTGGAGTGCTACGATTGTAGTGGAAATTATGTGGTTACTTAGTAACCGTATCAATGTTGTGTATGACTAAAGGGTGATGTGTCGACTCGTTCTCACCTAGATACGGTGAAACACGTGGCGCATGAATTGGTGTATGCTTGGCTCATGCCATTGACACCAACCGGGGCAATGGAATACTTGATTTTACAGTTGTGAAGAAGTTTATAAGGGTTCTATGCCCGAATGTCACTTCTTGGGGTGTAACCATTCTCTTAAGGAAAAGAAGAATGGAAGAATGTATACGTACATTTGTCGAGTTTGAACAGGTGTCTAAGTCCTAGTTCATCAACAAAGGTAGAGGAGGACGTTATCCCATGAATGGTATCATTTCTGTTATGAATACCTTGGGATTGCGGATGTAACTTTCTTGCTTATTAGAAGTTATGCGGTTTATGTGGATAAATGTGAAAGGTGTGTAGAACCGTGTATGCTAATACGGTGGTCGTTTATTCGATGATAGTCGTTTTTTATCTTCAAAGAAAAGTCGTTCAAACTCATTATCTTCGTGAGTTTCCTGAAATTCCTTGAAAGGAGAGGCCTTTGTGTGGAATGGTTCGGTGTGCCATTTTGGTTTGGGTGGAAATCCATTATTGGATGAGGTGGTAAATTCTGATCTCATATATGTTGACCCGACACGATTGAAGTAATCAAGGGGTAAATTGGTGTTTGGAGTCTTTGAACTTCACGACTGGTGATCGAAAATAAAGTCTTCGAACTTCAAAGGGGGATTGCAAGATTATGATCCTTGAATCTCAAAGAATGACTTACGCTAAAGTCGTTGGGATAAACAAGGTGATGAATTATGAATGAGGTTTTGACTATGGCATTTGACGCGTCTTTCCGTAGGAAGACTATATGCCTTGTCGGTTGTCTTGGTGCCTCGTGCATTAGACTTGGTGATGTCTTTATACAACTAGGCAGGAGTACCGCATATTCTCCTAGTCAGCTGTGAGCTTGATTGCAACAACTAAGGAGAGAATTTGGAGAGGAAATTGATGAATCTATTTGCGGGCGAGCGTTAGAAGGTTGAGTTGAAGTCCCCGAACTTCAACAGTTTTCTTGAAGTCTTTGAACTTCATGGGTGATGATGAGACTTAAAAGTCTCGTGGGTTCTTGTATGTTGTTTTGGAGTTTAACTTTTGGTAGCTAAGGATGAAAGGAGGCACAATCAAGTGGGTGGTTATAAGTGTCTCACTTTCCTACGGGTTAAGGCCGAATACCAAAAGTGAACCTACACTTCCAAGTGGTTGGAGAACTTTGGTTCAATAAAGGTGTGATACGACATGGTGCATTTGTACATGTTGAGTCGGTTTGAAGTGTTAGTTTTTTATTTGATTTGGAGGAAACTAGGTGACTAATTACCATTGGTTGACGAATGGTGTCATCTTAACTACCATTTGAGTATTCATATCCTATTGGTTGAATTACTAAATGGTGAACGGTTTCGAACACCATTTGGTTGGGTGCTACTGATTGTCATGAACTAATACTTGTGGTGTGTTTCAAGACTTAAGGGGGTGTATCGGGTTCGAAAACGTGGGAGGCCAAGTTCCCGTTTAGTGAGACCGTTCGGACTTCACTTTAGTTTGTAAAGTGGTATGTCATTAGGAGTTACTCGGGGGATCGTGTAGTCTCCATGGTACATTCCTCATGGTTCATCCACGGGAATGTATGACAAGAGAAGTGGACGTTGCTTCTCATAGCGGTATTGAGGCAATGGATGATGGATGTTTCATCTAGAGGAACCGATAGCTATCTTAGATAGAAAGGTGAAACGCTTGTGATATAAGCGGATTAACCAAGTGTTGGTTCTACGGGTTCATTAGATAAGGGGCGGAAACTACTCGGGAACCTATGGATAGATACTCGAGTGTTACCCTATTCTTTTGGTGGATCGGGTTTCGGGACGAAACCCAAAATTAAGGGGAGTGATTTGTAACGAACCAACTTTCGGGTTTGCACTATAATATATTAATTATATTGTAAGGGGTGTTTTGAAATAAAACAAAGTTGAGGGTTTGTTTTATGATGGAAATACCTAGTTTTGGGTACAAGGAGTCATTTTGATATATGGAGGGGCTGTTTAGTATTTAACAAAAACTTAATTTGTGTTAAATGTCTTGATCGGGAAAAAACACACACTTGTGTGTGTGTGTGTCATGAAATTGAGAAGAGGAGAAAGGGGAGGATGAGCCAAGAAGCTTAAAATATGGAAGATTGAGGTGAAAGATCATGGATTTGATGATGATTGAAGCTCAAGCAACCATCAAGTAAGTTCATCTTCTTCACCTATACCTCCATCAATGGAGTTTTGGTGGGTTTTGGGTAGAAAACCCAATTGGTGTGGTGATTTAGGTTTAATGTCGTTTATAAACCATAATCTAGTATCACTAATGTTGGAGAATCATGTTTTACATGATTTTAACACTTAATTTGATGTTGAAAAATTAGGGTTCTTGAGCTGAAATTGGGGGTTTTTGAAATTGTGGTTGTTTGGATGTTAATTAAGGGTTGGTAAGTGTTTATGGTGCGATTAAACATATAACCAAGTAATAACCCTCGATCAATCTGGTGATTTAAGAATTTGAGGTTTTGGGTGAAAACCCAAATGGGTCAAAATGGGTGAATGTTGTGTAGAGAGGTTAAAACTTGTTTAAGGTGCAATTAATCAAGTTTAAAATGGGTGTAATCCATAGGGTCTAGGGTGGATGTTAGACCTCAATTGGAAATGGTGAATTGGTGGATTGAAAGTTTGACTATAATGGATCAAACGGGCTATTTGGGTTGAAAGGTGGTATTTGGGTGATGGGGGTTTGATTAAGGTCATGTTAATCAAACTAAGTTAGGGTCTTGATCTTTAGATCATAAAGGTGAGTTGGGTGTCAATTAGTGACCAATGGATTACTAATTGTAAATGGGTTGTATAGGTGATCAAGTAGTAAGGAAGCTAGCTTGGAGGATCAAGCGGGATCATCTTTGGCAAATGTAAGTGATTTGCACTTACTTAGTAGTAGATAAGTAGTGGTTACATGTAAATAGATGTGTTTTTATTTCTATTTTTGTGTTGTATGTTGATTTTGACTTATGTGGTAAATAGTCAAAGTAAGCTGTGAATATGGTAGGAGTGTTGTAGTTGACATAATGTGGAAATTAGTCAAACTAATGAATGTCACTTGGTAAAAGTGGTATAGTTAAACTATGTGTAATATAGTTAAACTAAACGTGGTAAATTGGTGTAATTGACTAGTGTGGTATATAGTCAAACTAAACTATAGAATGTGGTGATTTGTTGTAAATTGACTTAGCGTGGTATAAGTCAAACCATTTGTGGATAAATGGTGGAATTGATATGAAATTGACTTAATGTGGTATAAGTCAAACCATTGTGGATAATGGTGAAATTGATATAAAATTGACTTAATATAGTATAAGTCAAACCATTGGGGATAGTGGTGAAATTGGTGTAAGTTGACCTTAGTGGTATAGGCTCAAACTATTATGTTGAAATAGGTGTAATTAGACTATGTGGTTAATAGTCAAACTTGAATGAGCAAATTTGGTAAATATGTGTAATTAGACTTTGTGTTTATAGATAAACTTGAATGTGCAAATGTGGTAAATAGTTGTAAATTGACTCATGTGGTTAATGGTCAAACTAATGGGTGATATGTGGTTAAATGGTGTAAATTTCTCAATGTGGTCAAGAGTCAACTAAAATGTAGAATGTGGTAACATTAGACTAAAATTGACTTATTGTGGTGAAAGTCAACAGTTAGTAGTAAAACGGTAAAGTGGTTGATTACATGAAGTGTGGATACTTCATGGAGGTGTAACGTGAAGTGTGGATACTTCACGGGTGGTAGTGAGGTCAAGTACTTCACGGGTGAAAGTGAAGTCAAGTACTTCACGGGTGACATGAAGTGTGGATACTTCATGGGTCGGCATGGAGTCAAATACTTCATGTGAGAAAGCGAGAGGTGGATCTCTCGTTAGACATGTGGATATGTCAAATTGATGAAGGGTGAAACATTAGTACTTGTATGGGTCAAAACGTGTATAAGTTGTAGGTCGTTGTATGCCTAAACAACTAATTGATTGAACTTGGAGTTAAACACTTCATGGGTGCAAAACGAGTTGTGGTTCTCGTGTCGGGTGTGTCTAATAATAAATATTATGACCTTTGGTGATTAAAACATTTACAAAATATTGTTGGTGGTTTAAAACGACTGGGGGTCGAGTCGGGAGGGTCGAAAGGGTCAAAAACTGCAAAATTGGGTTTGCTGAACTGGGCTGGAGTCTAGGACGCCAAAAGTAGCGTCTTGGACGCTGGTCAGACGCCAATCTAGGTTATTGGACGCCAACTGGCTGATTTTCGGTTTTGGCCTATTGTTGTTGTAGGGACTTGTGAGAGGTCCCTAAGACTTCTTATCTCTACAAACCATGTTCAAATTAATGTTTTGAATGTAGGGAAAGCTCCGGAGTGATCTCGGGTCTCGCATCAAGTGGATTGGATTCTCTTGGTCGTGATTTGTAATTGTTTTTGTTAATATTCTCGTGTGGAGTCGTTAAAAACTAATTGGAGTTATTACAAGTTGTGGATAACTTGTTGGTGTTTTTTGTTTAAACTAATTAAGGTAAATATGTTAGTTTAATTCCTACTTGTAAAACTTAACGTGTGGATACGTAAAATGTCGTTTTGGGACCTAATTTCCGCGTTGTTTAAAAGTTTAAATCGGGTTGAATTTTTGTGTGTTACAGTTCAGTCCCACAGTCACCTCATCTCCTTGCGCGTAAATCAAAATATATGATGCACCTAGGAAGTGATCATGGGAATCATCTCAGAACAATACTTGAACTTCTAAAAAAAGAGAAATTGTATGCTAAATTTTCTAGATGTGAATTTTGGCTACGAGAAGTACAATTTATGGGTCATATATTGAATGCAGAATGTTTTCAAGTAGACCCATCCAAAATTGATGTTATATCTAAATGGGAAATACTAAAATCTCCAACAGAAGTCCGTAGTTTCTTGGGTCTTGCAAGATACTACAGACGATTCATTCAGGATCACTCAAGGATTGCAGTTCCTCTGACTACTTTAACTTGCAAGAATATAAAGTATGAATGGGGAACGAAGCAAAAGGAAGCTTTCCAAACTTTAAAAGAGAAACTGACTCATGCACCTATATTAGCCTTGCCAGATGGCAATGAAGACTTTGTAGTCTATTGTGATGCTTCACACAACGGTCTAGGTTGTGTGTTAATGCAAAGTAACAAAGTAATTGCTTATACATCTCGTCAGTTAAAGACTCATGAAAAGAACTATACAACTCATGATTTAAAGTTAGGTGCCATATTTTTCGCCCTGAAATTATGGAGACACTATCTCTATTTAGTTAAATTTACAGTTTATACTGATCATAAGAGTTTGAAGTATATCTTTGGTCAGAAGGAATTGAACATGAGACAAAGAAGACGGTTAGAGATCTTGATTGACTATGATTGCGAAATCTGTTACCACGAAGGTAAGGCAAATGTTGTTGCAGATGCCTTAAGTATAAAAGAAAGAGAGAAACCTAAACGGGTTCGTGCTCTCAGACTTGAACTTCTTATAGATCTCTTGTCTCGAATAAAAGATTCTCAACATTCTATTCAAACAGAAGAAGAGTTAGAACAAGAAGGAATGAAGAGTATGATTGAACAGTTAGTAAAAGGAGATGATGAACTACTTCGAATAAATAAAAGAATTTGGGTTTCGATCATCGAAAATCTTCAGGAAAGAATACTTGAAGAACCACCTAAATCAAAATATATGATGCACCCAAGAAGTGATAAAATGTATAAAAATCTGAAGGATAACTACTGGTGGATTGGCATGAAGAAAGATATTGCCATATATGTTGCAAAATGTTTTACTTGCGCTCAAGTAAAGGCAGAACATCAGAAACCTTCTTGTTTATTGCAACAATTAGAAATAACAGTAAGAAAATGGGAAATGAAAATAATACATTTTATTACTAAACTTCCTCGAACCAGTCAGGGAAATAATACTATCTAGGTTATCATTGACAGATTGACTAGATTTGCTCATTTTCTCCCAATGAAAGAAACCTTCAGTATGGATAGATTGGCTCGTCTATATGTAAATGAAATTGTATCTTTACATGGAGTGTCATTATCCATAGTGTCAGATAGAGATAGCTGTTTTACATCTCGTCTATATGTAAATGAAAACGGCTATATCTATCTGACACTATGGATAATGACACTCCATGTAAAGATACAATTTCATTTACATATAGACGAGCCAATCTATCCATACTAAAGGTTTCTTTAATTGGGAGAAAATGAGCAGATCTAGTCAATCTGTCAATGATAACCTAGATAGTATTATTTCCCCGACCGGTTCGAGGAAGTTTAGTAATAAAATCTATTATTTTCATTTCCCATTTTCGTACTGTTATTTCTAATTGTTGCAATAAACCAGAAGGTTTCTAATGTTCTGCCTTTACTTGAGCGCAAGTAAAACATTTTGCAACATATATGGCAATATCTTTCTTCATGCCAATCCACCAGTAGTTATCCTTCAGATTTTTATACATTTTATCACTTCCTGGGTGCATCATATATTTTGATTTAGGTGGTTCTTCAAGTATTCTTTCCCGAAGATTTCGATGATCGAAACCCAAATTCTTTTATTTATTCGAAGTAGTTCATCATCTCCTTTTACTAACTGTTCAATCATACTCTTCATTCCTTCTTGTTCTAACTCTTCTTCTGTTTGAATAGAATGTTGAGAATCTTTTATTCGAGACAAGAGATCTATAAGAAGTTCAAGTCTGAGAGCACGAACCCGTTTAGGTTTCTCTCTTTCTTTTATACTTAAGGCATCTGCAACAACATTTGTCTTACCTTCGTGGTAACAGATTTCGCAATCATAGTCAATCAAGATCTCTAACCGTCTTCTTTGTCTCATGTTCAATTCCTTCTGACCAAAGATATACTTCAAACTCTTATGATCAGTATAAACTGTAAATTTAACTAAATAGAGATAGTGTCTCCATAATTTCAGGGCGAAAATTATGGCACCTAACTCTAAATCATGAGTTGTATAGTTCTTTTCATGAGTCTTTAACTGACGAGATGCATAAGCAATTACTTTGTTACTTTGCATTAACACACAACCTAGACCGTTGTGTGAAGCATCACAATAGACTACAAAGTCTTCATTGCCATCTGGCAAGGCCAATATAGGTGCATGAGTCAGTTTCTCTTTTAAAGTTTGGAAAGCTTCCTTTTGCTTCGTTACCCATTCATACTTTATATTCTTGCAAGTTAAAGTAGTCAGGGGAACTGCAATCCTTGAGAGATCCTGAATGAATCGTCTGTAGTATCCTGCAAGACCCAAGAAACTACGGACTTCTGTTGGAGATTTTAGTATTTCCCATTTAGCTATAGCATCAATTTTGGATGGGTCTACTTGAATACCTTCTGCATTCACTATATGACCCAGAAATTGTACTTCTCGTAGCCAAAATTCACATTTAGAAAATTTTGCATACAATTTCTCTTTTTTTAGAAGTTCAAGTATTGTTCTGAGATGATTCTCATGATCTTCCACATTTCTAGAATAAATAAGTATATCGTCGATGAAAACGATAACAAATTTATCTAGGTAAGGTTTACAGATACGATTCATCATATCCATAAATGCGGCAGGAGCATTAGTAAGTCCAAACGGCATAACCGTGAACTCATAATGTCCATATCTTGTTCGAAAAGCTGTTTTAGGAATATCTTCCTATTGAACTTTCAGTTGGTGATATCCCGATCGAAGATCTGGTTTAGAAAAATGGCACGCGCTTTGTAACTGATCAAATAGATCATCGATTTTAGGAAGAGGATAACGATTCTTAATCGTTACATTGTTTAGCTCCCGGCAATCAATGCACATCCGCATTGTACCGTATTTCTTTTTAACGAAAAGAATGGAGCACCCCAAGGAGATGAACTTGGGCGAACGAATTCCTTCTCCAGTAATTCATCCTTGATTCTTTAATTCTTGAGTAAACTTCAGTTTTCGTCCCTAAGGTTTGAACAAAACATCAGGTTTCATCCCCTTGTAACACATTTGATCCCCGATGTTTAATGTTTTAACACTTTGCATCCCTGGTCCTTAACTCCGTTAAGTTTTCTGTTAGTTTTTGTGCAAATTCACATCTGATCGGAAACAACTTACAGACCGTTGTTAGCATTAAACTCTTCATTACCATCGTTAAACCCGCCGTAAAACGAACCTGACAAACCGTCACCGTTCACCATCGCGGCATACGAAGCCTGCCGGTGGTGGTGCTGATCGGAGAACGACGACGATGACCACGGCGAACCAGGTGACGGAGGATTCATGTGGTGAAAACCGTTTTCGTCGTCGGAACACCATCCTCGTTTCGTTTTCGCTGCCATCAGGTCTCACCTCAGCCTCCGCCACCGTTGCTACAACAGAACCCTAGATAGGGTGTCGCCGGAAAACTCATCCCGTCACCATCTCCGTCGTTTAACATCGTCAGCGTCGCTATCTAGGCCACCCGACACCGCCCGCTACCTTGTCTCCACCTCTGTCTCTGCTTCCTGGAATCCCTAGCCACCGCCGCCACCAAGACCCGTCGTCGGTCAGGGGGAAGGTGGTGCCGGAAAGCCGGTGGCCGGAGGGGGGTCGCGCTAGAGGAAAGTGTCATTCATGTTATTGAGTCTCATATACATTTTATTGAGTCTGATGAAGAAGAAGAAGAAGAAGAAGAAAAAGAAGGGTAAGGGGTATATTAGTAAATTTGCACAAAAACTAACAGAAAACTTAACGGAGTTAAGGACCAGGGACGCAAAGTGTTAAAACATTAAACGTCGGGGATCAAATGTCTTACAGGGGGACGAAACCTGATGTTTTGTTCAAACCTCAGGGACGAAAACTGAAGTTTACTCTTAATTCTTTCATTTCAGTTAGGGCTAAACGGTATGGAGTTTTGGCAATAGGAGTCGTTCCTGGTATAATATTGATTTTGAATTCTACTTCTCTTTTTGGTGGTATACCAGGTAATTCATCTGGGAATACATCCGCATATTCAGTTACTACCGGTACATCTTCAATCTTCTTTTCCTTTGTACGGGTAGAAATCTAAACTAGGTATGCAATGCATCCCTTCTGAAGGCATTTGGTTGATTTCAGCATTGAGATGATTCCCAGAGGTCGGTTTTATTTGTCGCCATAAATTGATAAAGATTTTCTAGAAGGAATTTGGATTTCTATGGCCTTTTTTTTATCACAAAGGATATGAGCTTGATTACTGGCTAACCAATTCATTCCTAAGACAACATCAAATCCTGCTAATGTCATAGGCATTAATCGTACAGGTATGATGTGTCCCGATATTGTGATAGTACAATCATCCAGGGATTCGGAGATTTTGACGAGATTTTCTTCGGCCGTTTCTACTTCATAAATCTTATCTAGTGGAACTAAGGGCTTGTTTAATAGATTACAAAATTTATAATCTATAAAACTTAAATTTACACCAGAGTCAAATAATACTGTAACATAAATATTATCAATGAGGAATGTACCAGTGACTGCCTCTAGAACAGCTGCAGCATCACGAGTATTTGGTACGAAAGCTCATACATTCTTTTTATTTCCTTCATTGGCCTTTGCCCCACTAGATCCTGCTTGATTAAGCTTTGGGCAGGTCGGTTTAAAATGGTCAGTCTCTCCACAATTAAAACAGGAAATATTTTTCTTCTTTGGGCAGTTTTCAAATACATGCCCAATCTACCTACAAAAATGACAGTAAGCTTTCTTGAAGAAGCATTCTCCAGTATACCTTTTTTTGCAGACTTTGTATCAAGTGATGGAAGAATTAAATCCTCCTTTAACAGGCTGATTTCTTTTCTTCCAAGAAGAATTATTTTTCTAGTTCTCTGTAGCCCTCTTGGCCAAGTCCCTTGCTTTCCCTTCCTCTTTTTTCTCTATCATACCGTCAGTTAGGATTCCTCCTAGCTGCACGGCGGATGCTATGGTTTGAGGCATAGTAGCCTTGATCATATCCCCGATTTCCTCCGCAAGACCCCAGATATATCTTTTGATTAGATTAGATTCAGGGGTGGATAGGTGAGGAACTAAACGAGCATATTCAAACATCTTGGATACATACTCCTGATGTTTAGTTCCTTCCATACGGAGATTTAAGAATTTAGTTTCAATTCTATCTCTCTCATTGATGGGACAGAATCTTTGGATCACCATCTCTTTAAATTCTTCCCATTCCATGGCATAGGCTTTATGCCGGCCCATGGCTTGTATGATAGAGTTCCACCATTCCAACGCTTCATCTTTAAATAAATTTGATGTATAAAGCACCATATCTTCATTAGCACATTTGCTGATGGAGATAATATACTCAGCTTTTTCTAGCCACCTCAGGGCTGCTACTGCTCCTTCACTTCCTGCATATTCAAGAGGTTGACATGCTCGGAATGCACGAAATGTACATCTTTTCTTTCTTTTCCTCTTCTTACTAGTTTCTTCTTCATCATTTGATGAATTATCTCCATTCGAGCTATGGTTTTCTTCATGATTGTTTTTAGATTCAGCAAGTTTATTTTTCGCTTTACCTTCCTTCATAGCTTTTAAAATTTTAGGAAGAGCTTCTTCAATTCCTTCTGCAACCATTTTCTTTATTTCTGCTTTCTGTTGCAGTTGCTCAGAATTTTCATTTTGGATTTTTTTTGCTTTTGCCCCTTATATTATGAGAATGTCCTTGTTTCGACATTCTATTGAAAAGAAGGAATTTATTATTATTCGGAATACATATTACAAAGATCGGAAAGAAAATTTACATATAACCCTGGTTACGAGCATTTTCTAGCATTTGTCTTAACACTCTATTATGGGCGTATACAGATGCTAATCTATGATTTTCTCTTTCCAATTATGATTCTCGTTCCTGTAAGGCTCTTATATGATTGTTATCATAATTTTCCTCATTTTCTTGAGAATTTTGTACATTCGTAGGCTCATAATACTCATATGACCTATTAGAATCTTCTCTTTCTTCTCTTTCAGGAACAGGATTATTTTCCTAAGGGATTTCAGGTAATCCCTGATAATAGTATGGATTATAATATGGATTTTCTTCATAATCCGGATTTCGGCTTGCAGCCGTTGGGGCAGAATGAAAACTGAAAGAAGGTATATAAGGATTTGTTGGAGGTGTTAATTCTCCTAAGCTCCGATAAGTTCTTCCTGTATGTTTTGAACGTGTTACAGTTTCTAAATCTGTTTCATTTGTTGGTTGGAACTCATATCCAGGTGGAACATATTTTTTAACATAAAAGGGACCTTTTCCTTTTCCAGTCATTTGAACAGAATAAAATACTTTTATTCATATTTTTATTTTACATACTGAAAATAGTAAATTATACTTTTTATTACATTTTGTAGACTAGGGTGGTTATCGTTCCAGAGTAGTACCTCCAACTAAAATGTTCTCAGGAAAGAATGACATGTCTAAGAGAGATTTATACACCACTCTTTCCTTAGACAGAACATTTAGTTTTCCAGATAACTACATACCGGTCGGATGATTACCCTTGGTCTATAGTGACGTTCATTCTTTCTTTTTATATTTTCTTTTATTTTTCTTTCTCTAGTTGACGAACCCTTTCCTTGAGTTGCCTTGATTCTTTCTTCACTTCATCAGTGTCTTTTAAGGCACGATCAAGGAATTCTATGGGTGTTCCAAGATGAGCTGAAGAATAATTATACTGAGGAGGTAGTTCATGAATACCAAATAATATGCCGTTAAACACATTATGGTACAGATCATCTGAACCATTGGTTGGTTCATTGATATACTCCTCTAACATTGTTGGAAGAGTATAAGGATTTTCTTCACCAATTGGATAGAGGTATGGGTCTTGAGTTTCCATTTCAAGTTATGTTTCCTCAGGTATTTCTTGATATACCTCTACAGATACGTGTACATGCTCTGTTGACATTCTAACACGCATATTTGGTTTAGTAGACTGACTTGGTCCAGCTTCATTTATTTCTACCTGTTTTATTGGAGGTGAGCTAGATTGATTTTGATGATAGGATTCATTGTCAGAGACAATGATATGATCAGAAAGGGAATCACCGGTATCAGAAATGATTACAGGATTTTCCATGGATCCAGTAGGATGTTAACGTTCTTCTTCAGATCGTCCGAAGATATAAGCATAGTCACTTAATTATTATAGAGATCTACCTACTTTTCTTAGCAGGCAGTCTATACTAGTTTAAGCTTAGATACCTTACCTGAGTATCTTATTTGCTAAAACCAAATAATATCATAATCAAGTTACAGCTTAGATACTAATCTCTAGTATCTAATATGTTGAAACAAATGGCTCTGATACCAACCTGTCACACCCCGGATTTAACCTACCCGTGCGTTCAACTAACGATTGGTACCCATTTCTTATTTTATCTCATCAAAGATTTATAAACACAGCGGAATATTTTCATAACTCAGGATCTTTTCAAAAGACGGGGAATCTCCCATTTCATTTCATTATAACAAGGATAAACCCTGATATTTTACACAAACGTTTATTTTACAAAACCAAGGTTTACTTGAGCCATTTCTTTCAAACAGATGTCTAGGGTGGACGTTCCTTTTTTCATGACATCTTTCATTTCTTGTAATCCATGGCTAAATCAATATCAGTTCATCCTTGGTTACCTGTAAAACATTTGAAAATATTTTATCAGTATAAACTGGTGAATACAAGTATATTTGAAATCATAATATAACAAGCGTGAATAAATAGAACAATTTGTCCATAGTTTTCGATCAATTTACACAGTTAACGGACTAACCACCAGCCACACCATAGACCTTGGATATATTTTTACGTTTATAATATTCCGCCTTACACCTCAAGCTATGGGCTTTTCATAACAACGAAGGGTTCAACCCCTAGCCCTGTTCAGCGTCTCATCTGTAACACGTGTATATATATGTAACTCTATGGGCTGCCTGATATATAGTAAATCACCTTAAGCAACGAATGGTTGTATTAGTTCATTCAAATCAGATCACAATCAAAACCATTTTCAGTTTTGAAATCATTTTATAAAAATACAAGTATTCACCTTGACAAAGGTTGGACTTAGGATTCTTCTAGAAGAAGCTTCTAAGAGGGCAGCGTCTTTGCTTAGCAACCTAGCTTGGTTTCTCGGAATGAGCGTTTCCTAGCTTCTTGACTTTTTCTACAGCGAACCGGCACTTCCGAAACTTAAACGTACGAGCGGGAATGGTTTTGTGAGGGTGGGATATCAGCTAAATACTCAAGATTTCGTGTTTGCTGTGAGCAAGTGACTAAACCCAACCTTTCTATTTATAGGTGAGTTTTGCGGCTGTGACGGACCGTTATAAGTGATGACGGTCCGTCACCGCTTGGCCGTAACGGACCGTTACCGATGGTGACGGTCCGTCACCGAATTTCGGATTGGCGAGTCACTAGACACGTGTCAGTGTCTGGTTAAATTGCGGCGTGACGGACCGTTACGGAGCAGTGAAGGTCCGTCATAGGCTTTCCACGCGTCAGAATCAACCCATTAGTCATCGGACACGTGGCACATCATCATTGTCTGCGTGCTCAGCCCGTAACGGACCGCTGCCGTCCAATTTTCATTTTTTTTTACTTTTGGTCCTTGTTCTTTCATATATTTACACTTATAGTCTCTGTACTTTATATTTTTATTATTTTAGGAACAAAATTTTAAGAAATGTTACAATATGAATATGATAAGTAGCTGAAATTCTCTCCTCAGCAGATTGGTACCAACATTCCACCATCTATAATTATAGCACATGATGATAAAATATTTAAGTAGATTAGTCATATTAAATATATAGAAAACACACCCACCTTGAAACCAAATACTGCAGCTACAGACCAGTTTGTGCATAGTCCAAAACTGCATAAGTACACGTTAGCAATGCTCCGTGTACTGCTTGAAACACATAAAAATTCAGAATAAATTTGACTAAAACATTTGTGATACAAACATCATATATGACATCACATACTGTTGATTTTACAATTCTTTTCTTACCGTCATAACATACACCACAAAATCACACCAGAGACCAATAGTAGATGTCACTGCAAGGATAAAGACATTTAAGTAGATTCAAATGATGATACAAACTTGTTAATACTTTATAATGCAAATTGGATTCTAATCATGATACAATACACCCTAAGGAAACATACATTTCAAGTAATTTTGTCGGTGTCTTACTGTCTTTTACTGTTGATTTTGCAGCTAGCAAAGCAAATAATATGTACCAGGGTTGTAAAAATCGCTAGGCGGCTCGTTAAGGCCTAATTTTGGCCTAGTCGGTCAATTAGTCGCTAGGCGGGCCTAGGCGGCCAGATTCCGGCGACACATTCCGGCGAAAAGCTGAAATTTCCGGCCAAATTCCGGCGAAAACCTGAAATATCCGGCCAAATTCTGGCGAAACCTTTGGTGTGGTTTAAAAATGAACATTTTTATAAAAATTACATATAAAAATGTGTGTATATATATAAAAAACTGAAAATTACATATAAAAATTCCAATCCGATTAATCCCGCCTAGGCCTAGGCCCTACCCCACCGCCCGACCAGCGCCTAGCGATTTTTACAACACTGATATGTACATTATGGTGAATGCATATTTCATGGGGGGCTTTGTGATCTAATAATGGGAAAAACCAGATTTGATTATAGCTAACCAAACGTGGAAAAATTCACATGGTCTTTTAAAATCACCTTTAGAATCAAAAGGCATATGCACCAAAATAACATGGAAATCAAAACAATCAAAACGACCTAACATCAATTTGGGGATTCCTCGAAACTGTAAGCTTTTGAGGAATCTTCACATTAACGGATGGAAAACGAACGGGATAAATGATGAAGGGTTGATTGTTATGTCCAAACACTGCCCTACTTCAAGTTCAATTTCAACAAAAATTAAAGATCCATAAGCAAGAACAACAAAAACTAAAAATCAATAGTAAACCCTAGATGAATTTCACCGAAGGATGCACTTCCGATCTTACGGCCGAGCTTGACACGGTTATGGAGTGAAAATTTCTTCATTTCCAAGAAAAGCATTACAGACAAAGTTTTGATAGATGTATTAACCTCGATTTTGTGTATTACCACTGTATCCTCCACCACCAGTTCCACCTCCACTACCATAACCTCCGCCTCCACTACCTCCGTAACCTCCTCCACCACCACCACCGTAGCCACCACCAGCGGATCCATCTCTCTCTCTCTCTTCGACGGCTGCTTTCTCTCTCTCTCTCTCTCTTCGATGCCTGGTTGTTTTGAAATCTGAATGTGTGTGGGTGGGTGAATGTAAACCCTACATTCAAACCCGCGCCCCATATGAAATCTCTCTTTCGATGCCTGGCTTCTTTTGTTCTGTTTTTGTGCTTTAGGACTTATAATATATGCATAATGCATTTTACAAGTCTTAATTTTAAGACTTCTAAGTAAAATGACAGTTTTGCCTCTCTAATTAATATATATATATATATAATAGCTTAAAACCCGTGTTTTCATACGGGGTGAAAAATATTAATATATAAAATTTTTAAATCTTTATGTATATATTTTACAGGTGTAAAAATGTATTAAATATACTAAGTATAGAAAAACAAAATTCAAAACATGTAAAATTTATATATAATTGTGTTTCGAAAATACGTTAATTACTATTTAATTTAATTTGACTTTCATTTATTATTTGATTAAAAATAAAAGTTCATGATTATATTTCAAAGTTTCTTATAATAAAGGATAATTTAAAATAAATATGTTTTATTACTATAATTAGTTTTTTTTTAAATATTTTTATTAAAAGATAGAGGTGGATTTAATAAGAGAGAGAGGCGAGAAAAAAATGATAAGAATGAATATGGAGATGACACGTGGCATGAAAAAACATTTATTTATTATATAGTATAGATATATAATTTGTATCCAAAAATGTTATTTTATTATTAATTTATATGTGACTTTTTTATAAATCAAATCTTATGTTATAATTATTAAAGTTTGAGTATCATTTATTACATAAGCAACAAAAAAAAATATTTGAGCTTGAATAATTTCTTTTGAAAATATATTTAAGATTAAAGGTATACATGGTTCAGTTTTAAACCGTCGTCTAATTTTGTGATCTATCTTAGTGTATTTATCACATGATTGTCGTTGGGAATGAAGGGTTTCCTTGAGTTCCATTTGCTTGTTTGTCTGGTTTTGTTATTTATATTGGCAATCGATTTGTTTTTCGTGTTTTAAAAGCTTAAAATTTTGTTGTAACTTTTTAGTCAATAAAATGATAGAATAACATGAAAGAAAAATCATAAACAAACATAGCAAGGTACCGAATTTATATATTGAAAATCAATTGTAGATGTATTTGGAAAATATTTCATGTATTTGGATTATTTTATTAGCTATTTAGATAGCTCGTTATTTTCGACAACTTGTTTTATGCATTTCGATCAACTTTTTTTATTTTTTATTTTATGCATTTTTATAGAGGCCCAATAAAAGCCCAAATCGTGAAACCAAACCGTTATCAACGGTTTGGTTCGATTTTAGTTTTCAACGGTTCGGTTTCGGTTTTCGATTATAAAAAACGTTTACTCACGGTTTAAGCTAAAAACGTGAAAACCGAATCTTGAACACCCCTATCTAAGATACAAAGGATAATGAAATAACTAATTATTTAAAACGAGGGAAGAGGAAGCATCCAAGGTGGGAAGACAAAGAGTCAACGAGAGCTTTTCCAACAAGGAGGAAGACATCAGTTGGACAACAGTGTTTGGGAGTGCGATGTTATATTGTTGGAGAAGTTATTGCTATCCAGTTTCTTTTTTATATTTCAATCTTCAGGGTTATTGGATGTGCTATCAAAGGAGATTTAAAGAACATCATGTCTAAAATTTAGAACACCATGTACTTTATACACTTTTTAGATAAAATCTCATTTTTAGTATAACCTAAGAAATGATTTCTTTTTTAACCGAAACCGGGCCAAACGAACTCCGATTGAGCTCATTCCAGCGGCGTTAAAACCGGCTCGTCGAGGTTTTGGGGGATGGGGAATTTAGGTTTTTTAGGGGTGGGGGGTTTAGGTTTTTTTTAGGGGGGTTGGGGGTGTAAGGCCCCAAACCAGGCACCCTACAGTTGGTTCTCATCACTAGGTAAACTCATTAAAAACACTTAACTTTCATTTACATAAACAACGAAAGACTTTCTCAAAATAGTATTATCTTTAAACTCATTAGTTTTCATAACGTTACCTGACGAATGCATGCTCACCAACCTGAGTAGCCCGCTCCCAATCCAAGATACCTCATCTAGCACTTCAAAACAATCTAACGTACATACAAAGTCAGCTACGCTGCGTGAGTTCTAATAGTTTAAATTATCAAAAGCCAACCACGTCTCATTTATTGTTTATCTTCACTCAAGACCCTCTGGTCAATAGAAAATAGTTGTATAGATTTTCATTATATAAATAACCCCCGTTATTTTATAATATCCCAAAGGATTTACCATCCCAGACTCTACCCACCATTTTAACTCAGTAAGTTTCTCTGACATAGAATGAACTTACTATTCTGATAACTTAAAATTTACCATACATATTAACCATACACTGGTTAACTCATCCAACCTCTAGACACCGACTTACCAGTCCTAACCAGGACTCCCATAAAACCAATTGACTCAACAGTTGTACACAATGTACTCAGCCCGACACAACGGTCAATCTAACTCGACACACCACATTGATTCCATCTATTTATCACATCAATATCATCTCATATACAATTAATATAACTTATCACTTGCATGCAATTTAACACATATATATAAGCACACAATATACATACCTCAGCACTGCATCTTCGTCAGGGTTATCCCCATCGGGATACTCATCATAAGCTCAGCTCCACCCTTGTTACAGGGCCCGCCGCTAAACATAGCAACACACTCGTCATCTATGATGACTACCTAGCCACCACACGGTGACTATAACATCTACCATACGGTGACTGACACATCACCAACATGATGACTGCCAGATCACTCGTACAATGAAGACCCCGAGGGACTCCGTCCTCCACATCACTATTAGTCGTATACACGGACAATAATGCAAGCACACAAAGCAACACATATATACACATGACACTACCTGGACATGTACTATGACTTACCACCATTTACGGATCACTTACATGTGTAATCCAACGCTTACTTAGACGTCTCCTCATAACGTCTAGACATATTACCCAACTCTTTCCGAATAGGAAATTATACGACACACAAACACCACACCGGCTTATAGCCCGTACATACTAAGACACCACATAGACCCATGCAATGCCATACCCGTCGTGTCACAGGGACAACGAAACAATACCCACAACATCAAGCACATGACGCACAACGGCATACTAGCACCTACATGACTCTTTAATGAACCACGTACAGGTTCCCATCCTACCTCTCCTTATATAACCATCACAGGTTTGAACTAAATTCCCGACTCACCTCGACTGACTCATAAGATGACACACACAGATCATCACAACTCTTGTACACCCACCCTAAGGACCCCATAACGACCCTTAGCTTAATTATTACATAACGATCTCATGAAACACTCAAAGATTAAATCATAACTCGTAATACGTTCGTTTAATAAAACATGCGAGTATTTACGATAGCCCTAAAACAGTAAAACGTTTAAAAGAGGGGATTAGAAACTCACCAGTTATTCTGTATCCAAATCCTAGCTCTGCACCACGCGTGCTTGATCAAACCCCGAACCTGTCAAACGTATGATCACACGATCAGGATACGTTTAAAACATACGTCGGATAACGGGTAACAATATAATAAACCCTGAGCCCCATCTGTTGTCAACCCAACTTCATGAAACCCTAATCTCATGCAATCTTCGAACCGGATCGTCCTCGACCCGTTAGAAGTCCTAAACTTAAACCGGGTTCTCATGCATGCATGTGCATGCACATGCAACACATGTAACAACCCTAATTGGGTGTTTCCCCTCCCCATTCTCTTCCCCGTCCATTGCCGTGAACCATCACCACCGAGTGACACCAACTCGTGTCCTCCATCGTGCACCCTTGTCGTGCTCCGTCACCTCAAGTCAACCTCATCCGTTCGTCGTTCCTTTATCCGTGAGAAACCTTAGCGGGCCAACACCACCCTCCACCACTACGCGTCACCAAGCAGTCCATCAAGCCACTGCCGTGAGGCCACGGGCATCTCCAGTCTTCGTCGGCCTACGCATTGCCTCTACAGCCGCCTCACGGCCACTAGAGCCACCATCATCTTCACTTGTCACCTCGCCATGCACGAACCAAGGCTGCCCACGCAACCTGTCACTCCCGCCGCCTGAGCCGTTGGCTTCTCCGCTGCCGGATCACTAGTCCCCTGTCACACCCCCAAATTTATTTACTTAATAAATAAGTAAAGGTTGCAACGATTGGTAACATTACACAACAGTGGAAGCTAACTAAAGACCTCTAAATACGTCGAACACCTTGCATCTTCATCTTTCTAGTGGCTTAATCCAAAAAGTTTAACCTATTCCAACCGTGTCGTATGAATTACCTGAAAAACATGCTCAAAAATGTCAACGCAATGTTGGTGAGTTCACAGGTTTTAAATGAATACAATTGGCAAAACCATATTTACGAAATCGTTTGTAAAAAACTATTTATACGAAATCCTTCGGCAAAAGCCATTTGCACGAAATTGATTGACAAACTGTTTGTACGGGTACTATTGGCAAAATCCTTTGCTCGAAATTCACTGTCAAGATCATTGATACGTATACCAATGGCAAAACCCGTTTCTTGAAATTGACTGACAAAACCATTGGTACGTATACCATTGGCGAAATCATTTGCTCGAAATTTACTTTATGCATATGATAAACAAAACAAGTTAGCGGTTGATTCATCGAAGTCTAGCTAGCACTTACGAATTATGTGATGCACAAGCCTATAACCAAACCTTTAACGAATTCTCGAAATTTGCCCCAGCCCATTGTACCTTTAAACAATGAGAAACAACAAGACCTAATATGCAATCATTTGACCCTGCTGGTCAGGTTAGCGCGACTAACCATGATTGGGGGTGTCAACCCGAATAGTACTATTCATATCGATCTACGGCTAAGTCCATAGCTAATGGTTATAGTTCGAAATACCGATGACCTTTTAGTGTTAACTCATGCTCACAAGAGAATCAGATGCTTGTTTCTCGTTTTCTAGTTATCATACCATTTGAAATTAACATGTTTTTCCCCCAAAACAGAAAAAGTAAAAAAAAGGGCCCGTGAAACTCACCTGATGACGTGTCAGAAACACTAATGTCCTTTTGATAGCAGTGAAAACCAATGTCCACGTGATAGTCACGGGTTTACGTCGTCCTATTCGAGTCCTACGATACCTGTAGGTACTTTATGAGTTTTATAGACTAACCCTAATAATGTAAAGCGAGTCTAAACTCGTATTGAGTTATCACGCGTGCGGTTGAGCCATGCTGATTTTCAACGGTATTACTGACGTGGTATATGGCTTCAGTTTAACATTCGGTGATATTAGTTGCTTAATTCAAATCGGGTCTTTTGACTTGAATATGTTTCAATAGCTATATACATAAATGTTAGTTTGTCGAGGACACGACCGTATATAGCTAGGTGTGCGTATAATAAATATTAATCCATGTTCGTGCGCCTTTTATCAGAATGTGTGTAACCCTATGATTTAGTAAAACCATTTCAGGACTAATGGTGTATTCATACTAGCACTTATGAATATGTACGTATTCATATACTTATATAGTCTCAAAACTTTGAAAATATATATATGTATATATATATATGTAACGTAACATATTTCGCGAATAAACGTTCCTTAATAAGGATTTGTTCTTCTTTATGTAAACATATACGCGCAATACACATTCTTTAGTGTATTTAGTTATCATATTTTATTTATTCAAGTCAAAATCGAATATATATATATATATATATATATATATATATATACATATCACTTTATCCTTAATGTAATTGCCTTAAGTAATCATATGTTCATTTGTTTTCCAAAACATACGTTTATATACTGTGTGTGTGTATATAAGTGAAGTACCGTTTAAGACGAGGTACGAAACTATATAGTTAAATATACGTTTACAATCCTCGAATATAATAATTTAACGTCCTAGGTTTTGAAATTGTTCGTACAATATGTATCCAAAACTTTGAAATCGTATGTTTATTTAAATCCATAACTGAATATTGTATTTAACAAATAAATGTCCGATTCTTGTATATTGAGATTTCATATCGGTATATATATGTATATACGTTTATCTTTACATACGTGTGTAGGTGTGTGCACTCATACATACATATCCGGGCCTAAATATTGTTTTATATAATAATCGTTTGATTTTGAATAAGCCCTCGTTTAGTCGATAACGTTATAAATTGATTCGTATAAGTTCCAAAAATGTTAAAACGTAATATCTCGGATACGAGTTGAACTTAATATAGTCGTTAACCAACATATCTAAATAATAAATATCAACGGCTTTTATATAACGAACATTTTGTAAATCTTTAAACGACTCAAGTAATATTTATTATTCGTGTATATATATGCAACGATCGTTAGTCATATAAACGTCTCTTTGTTACTTATTATGTGTTCATGATTAAATTTCTAGTTTAATAATTATATATATTTTGATTGAACGGATCTCTGTTGACTAAACATACGTTTTTGCGGTCCGATGATGGCAATTATTAAGTTAATATTTATTTTCACCGTTAATATGTCGTTTATGACTCAACGAAATTTCCCGTGCACGCGTGTAACTTTTAGGTAAATGAATATAGTCTTTTTAGTGCGCGTTTTATACCTTTCGAACATCTCTTTTATGAACCGACACGTCCTAAACCTCACGGTTTTCGTATTGGCCACGTTTGACCACCGTTGACCCGAGTTTGACCACGTTTGACCGTGTTTGACCATGTTTGACCGAGGCTCGTGACGTCGTTTCCTGTACAAAATACGCATTTTATACACGGGAATGAAACCCGGCCACCAAATAACTAGATCTAAACGGATAATAACCGGTCGTCTAAAGTTATGCTCAAAATACAAAACTAACCTCAAGACTTTGTAGATCGGGATCTTAGAACTACAACAACACGGATCCGGTCGAGTGGGGCCTACCGGTGTTGCCGGAAAACGCTTCTGTTCGCCGGAATCATTCCAAAGAAACATTTAACACCAAAATTGTGTAGATTTAAGCTTGAATGGCAATAAAAATGAAATAGGGACTCGCCTGAAAAGCGAAACTCGCCGGAAAACTAATTATGTCGTCGGAAATCCCGCCGGAAAACCGTTTTCAGCCGGATCTTGGACAGAAACACGCAAGAAGCTGTGGATCTAGACCGAGATAGGCTTAAAACATGATCGGGTAGCCTGAGGTGGCGTCGAAACTCTAGCTCCGTCACCGAAGCTTACCGAAACACCCTGTGGAGGCGGAACCCTAGCCGACGTCGTCGTTACTGCGGGTCGGAACGGCGGATCGCTGCTGCCGTCGTCTCCAACAACATCACATCATCATCGTCTTCTCTGCTTTGCTCGAACACCGCCTGATGCGGCTGATTAGGGTTTTCGGAAAGACGATTTTTGCCAGAAAAAGGGGAACGGGAAAGAGGTTGTCGGGCACCACCAGATCAGCCACCGATGCCGCTGTCGTCTTCTTCGTTCACCTGCATCCGTCACCACCATTCGGGGCACGAGGTCATACACACCACCACTGTCGCCGCCGGGAGAAGCCGCCGGGGGTGTGGCCGGCCTCCTCCCTCATGCCTCCGATCTCTCTCTCTGGTACACGCACATGTGCGTGTATGTGTGTGTGCTGGTGTGTTTTGAAGAAATGAGGGAATAAAAGGGGATAATATCCTTATATATATCCAGGGTTTAGGTTAGTCTCCTAATCAATGTAGTTTGGACTGTATGCGGGTAAAACGCGTCTACTCTCGATCTTCTGACACGACTAAAATTTCCGCATTATTATATTAAAATTTTTAGGATCGTGTAGTGCTATTATAGATTTATTTCGTTATTTATTTTATGAAGTTTCTGCTCCGACTGCTGTCCAGTCTTGTACGCACCAGTACCATGTGTCCAACGCGTACGTCGTTTTAACGTTTCACGCGCTATTAAAATTATTATTTTCTCAAATAATAATAATAGGAATTAAACAACGATGATATCGATATTCGCTTATATTATTTAATCACATAAGGTAATAAATAGTATAATTTAAGTTTATGCTGGTATTAGTCATATTAGCGTGTTCTATGTCGTATGACTCTCATGTTAATTTCTAAATAATCGTTTGAAGTAATTACGAATAATTATCATGATTATTTAATATTAGAAGTTAAATATCACGTCGTGTGTCGGTTACTAACTACGGATGCGTTAATTTGTTTAACCGTACATCGTAAGGCTATGTGATTACTATATATTAACATGTTATCTCGAATCATCCCATGATCCGTCAAGTAAGGTTACTTACTCAAGTTCATATATTGAGCCTATAACTGGGCCGTTAATGGGCCAAGGCCTTTTATGGTGAATCGACCGCCAGGGATTATGGACCCAAATTCAGGGTTGTCACATCCCCCCCGTCTCATGACGCCGTACGCCTCCTAGAGGCCGACGCGACCCATAGCCACAAACCCTAGCCGGGTTTTTCTACCATACACAAACACAAACATACGCATAAAATAAACAAATGTTACCTCGGCCTTCGTAGGGAGTTCCTCCGCTCAAGACCTCCGCCAAACCAACGCCGTCGGCGTCCCTTCCCTTCGTCGCTGCCATTCGTCGTGAGCCTAGGTCGATAGACCTAGGGTTTGCGCAAAGAGGATACTTAAACCCCTTGATGTTTCACCTTGAGTCCTTCCTAATTCGTTTGACGCGTTTCTAAGTCCACCTTTTGCCATAATAACTAACCGGGTCCCTCAAGACTCGTCGATGAACATCTTACATGCCAACTACGTTAATATACCCGATTAATAAAGATTCGGGTCACCTCCCACCCGAACCATTAGTTTCTTCAAAAATTCGGGATGTTACAAGTGTACCCCCCTTAAAATTATATTTACTAAGAGCATTTGCAGCCAGTTTCATATCTTAATCCTTATAATTACACTAAAATCACTACATTTTCTCTCTCCTTTTCAATTAAATAATAATTTTTTATACCTTTATCATTAACTTTTCTCTCTCCTCCACTCACAACCACTTTAAAAAAATATTAAAAAATTTATACATGTGAACATTGTTTTCATAAATATACAAAAAATTTATACATTTTCTCTCTCCTTTACTCACAACCACTTAAAACCACAACTTAAAATATACCAAGCCCACTCACAAACATATACCAAACCGGTTGTGAATGCTCTAAGAACTTAGGGGTGGAGGGGGCATCCAAACCCTGAAGCCACACACCCACCAACGACATAGTGACACGTCATTTAAAGCCAAAAGAAGCCACAGAGGTGGGGTTACCTAAGCTATGAAGCCCATTGAGCCGTTAAGACTCAACGGTCACGTAACGTTCCAATTTCTCACCAAACCACACGTCGCTGGGAAGTCGTGAATTAAAACGAGCGTCGGCGTAGTGGTGGTGGCGGTGTTACTGTGGGAGCTGCATGACGTCGTTGTGACAAACCGTGGATGCCCTACCCCTGTGGCCCTGTGTTAGGAGGTATAACAAGTAAAATTAAGATAAAAGACGTGTATGATAAAACATCAATACTACTACTTCCCTGATTTTCATGTATCAGGGCCGGCCCTGGGGTAGGCCAAGCCGGGCCGTCGGCCAGGACCCTTTTTTTGGGGGGCCTAAAATTTTTACGGGGCATGTATATGTATGTCTTTTTATAAAGTTTTAAATACCGGTTTTATATATTGGGTCATTTTTATGAAAACTTAAAAATATATTGGGCCATTTTTATAATGGTTAGGCCCTTTTAGTTTTTATAATGGTTGGACCCTTTTAATCTTTATAATGCTTGGGCCTATTTAAACTTAAAAGTTAAAACCCATTAACCCTTTAAAAAAGGACGAATTGTTGCAGCCTGCAGCCCTGAATAGGATCGTTCACGCTGCCTGTCTGTTTGCCTCCCTCCACGTCTCCACAAAATTTGCTATCTTGCTGAGTAAGTGAGTCGCAAACCAATAAACCATCCCTGACGAATTGCTTCAGGACTTCAGGTTTTCAGGCGTTTAATCATCCATTTATCCACATGTCAGTGGCTAAAAACATAAAATAAGTTATTGCCTACCTTATGAGTTATGCCATGAGTCATTGGGTATTTGGGATTTAGTTTTATTGTTTTCACATGTCAGTGGATAATAATCGATATAAATATTTAATAGGTTTTTATTGTTTTTGTTTATTTCATGATTCATTGACCTATAATTGTTAATTGATTGACTTTAAATTTTTATTATTAATTAAATTTGTTAACTTAGAAAGTTAGAAATGTTAATTATTGAATTTTGATTTGATTTTTCTATTTTTATTGATATAACGTTAATCATTATTTAAAAAAATTTTAGTTTATATATTTTGTTAACTTTTTTTCTGGCTTTGACCGAATACTCTGGACCGGCACTGTCAGGTATAAATAGTTATTTTTGTTTTGCTTTTTAAATTTTCTGCATACAATCGCGATGCCCGGTTCATGCTAGCTCTTCCATTGCCATTACAAATTCATCGTCTTCTTCATTCTTCAACCACAATTACACTATCAAATCCTTCATGATTTGGGAAACTTTCTGCAACAAAAAATGATAGGTAAAGCAGTCGCATCACTCGTCATCTTTCTCGTAACCGTCTTCATCACATACTCAATCACCACTGGAGACTTAGGATCTGGAGATCTCAAATCGCAGTTATCGTTCTTATCCTTACCCAAAAATGATACTCCGTTACCTTGTCGCACCGGATCTCCGCTTAGAGTTTTCATGTATGATTTGCCAAAGAGGTTTAATGTTGATATGCTCGCCGGATATGATGGCTCGCCGTTGAATGCCGGAAATCTGCCATTGTGGCCGCAACATCCGCGGTTGCAACAACAACATAGCGTGGAGTATTGGATTATGGCGTCACTTTTGTATGAAAATGGTACGGTTGATGAGGCGGTTAGGGTATTGAATCCCGAAGCGGCGGATGTGTTTTTTGTGCCCTTTTTTTCTTCATTGAGCTTTAATACGCATGGGAAGAACATGACGGACCCGGATACTGAATTTGATCGGCAATTGCAGGTGAGAATCATTGAATAGCCTGATTGTATGAGGTGAATTCTTGGAATTTTTTGCTAAAATGGGCTATGGTATAAAGTGTAATCACTTTTGGGCTTTTCTCTCCAGGTTGATGCTTATGGTGTTGTCATCCTTCGGATTGGCGACAGCTTCATACAAATTCATCCCAATCATTGGCTTGAATCAGACATGTCAGTTAACCAAAAGCTGTCGCCCATTGGAATGGCGACAGCCTCCAGTCACCCCTCCACATCACATCCTAGTCAGTCACCAAACCTCTCGCCCTTTGGAATGTCGATAACTTTCTTAATTATCTCCCAAAGCTATCGCCATTTGGATAGGCGATAACCTTTTATATTTTCTTAAGAAAGTTATCGCCATTCCAAAGGGCGAGGCTTGGTGACTGACTAGGATCTGATGTGAAGGGGTGACCGGAGGCTGTCGCCATTCCAATGGGCGACAACTTTTGGTTAACTGACATGTCTGATTCAAGCCAATGATTGGGATGAATTTGTATGAAGCTGTCGCCAATCCGAAGGTTGACAACCCCATATACATAAACCTGGAGAGAAAAGCCCAAAAGTGATTACACTTTATACCATAGCCCATTTTAGCAAAAAATTCGAATTCTTGACTTGCTTTTGTGATAATGTTGAAGGATGATTAGATTGCTCATAATGGTGTACTTTACCTTAAAGTTCGTAGGAGTATGATTAGATTTCTAGCTCATAATCTTAAGTTTAGTGAGAAGAAATTGCTCATGCGGTTGAATTATGAAGAAAGCCATATAGATTGAATGATTCGGTGTAAGGCATTTGAATCCCATTCAGTTTTAACCCTGCAATTCACGGGGTGTTTGGATGCGAGTCTTGAATGTGACTTTGTGATATTGAATAATCAACTATAACAAAATGCAATGTAGGAGATAGTGTTTGGACGTGCTTCTAATGCTTGAAGTTCATAACTGAATGTATTTTTGATTGTAATAATCACTTTTAACTGTCTTGAATGTTTTGCAAATTCTTGTATTTTTAAGGACCAACTGAATGTATTTTTGGTTAATTAGGGTGCATGAGTAATTTTACTTTACATTGTGCTGTTGGTTTTGTTGCACGTAAAATGAAAACGAACTATTAAAAATTGCTTATTTGACCCCTAAGCACAAACAGGTTAGCTGGACACTAGAACCAATTATTTATAATTAAGTCAAATGCACATCCAAACATCCTTAAATGAGGGAATAGTTGCTAAGAGCATGTGGTATGGTCTTGGTGAGGGGATTTCGTGATCCTATGTGGCACCCTCACCAAGTGAGAACACCACCCCCTCTTCTAGTGAGAAATCTGGTGAGAGGATTTGTGTGAGAAATCTCACAGGATTGAGAGAGCAATGAGGGGGAGAAAGTGAGGAAGTGAGGCATTGTGATTGGGTGTGAGGGGCCTCACTCACTAGGAACACCACCCCTTCCCCAAGTGAGTGGCGTGAGAAGCCTCACTCAAGCCTCACTCACGGGGAGGTATACGACATGCTCTAAAGAATCGTTGGGTTTGTATAAGATGTTGAAACCTCATATGTTTGTTTTTTAGTTTACTTGAGTACATTTATTGTTGATAGATATTGCAATATTCAGATTAGCCAAACACTTAAACTGATCAACAAACCCTTGTTTGATGATGTTTGAATGTGTCAATGTGACATGTGTCTAAGAGTATGGGGTATACTCTTACTTGAGAGTGTCAAGTGAGAGTAACTTTTGTGCCACCTACGCGCCACGTCAGATTGGTTGCTTCTTCACTTAGGTCTTACTTGGCAAGGGAAATACCCAAGTGAGGATATCCAAGTGAGCATTAAATGCATATTTTATAAAATATTCATTTTTAAATAAAATTATATTAATAAAATTCCATGAAATTAAAATAAACATTAATAAAAGTTACATAAAAAACTAATGTTGAAGATGAAGATGATGACGACATTATTTTTTATAAAATATAAAATATGTGTGTGAATGGGTTTGTTTTTGTAAAGATTTGGTGGATTAGGTGTTGTAATTGTGATATATTTATATGGAAATAGAAAATATTGTTTTTTTTTAAACGGTCAACACCCCCAACGGTCAAATCCCAACGGCTAAATGGGTTTCTCTTACGCGTGAAGCGCTTCACGGGAATGTGCTCACCCCCCCTCACGCCATAGGGGGGCGGTGTTTCCATGGGAATTACGGCGTGAAATCCCTCACCGGGGGGGGGGGGGTACCCGTGAGGGTATACCACATACCCTAAGGACAAAAGAACAATGTACAGATGTACTTTTCTTCGAATAAACAAGAGCCAATTGCAAGTTCTTGAATTAATAAAGAACAAAAGGCCTTCCTCAATTATGGGTAGACGTATTTAACTTCTTGGTTTGCTTTTCATAATAAAATTCTCTCTTTGGAATAGAAAAGAAGTGACATGTTTGATGGTAACTTTGATTGCTGTCACGTGTTTACTCAAAATGACTACTTTTATCCTTGTAACATTTCCAGTTGTTACTAAACTGAAGTATAATGGATGTATTCATTAAGAAGTTTATGAGGGAAGTCCTGTTACACATACAGCTTAGATGTTAGATGTATCTTACTCATGCAATGTAATCACCCTGTATGAAAACCTTGCAACCAGTAGTAACAAAAATTATGACGGGGAGATACAGTTTACAAGTTGATTATTATATTGTTTTTTCTCTTGGGAAGAAGAGAGAGGGGGGGGGGGGATGTTTAAACTATAATTCTATACTTCAATATTTAAAATTGCAGGTGGACATCCTTAAATTCTTGAGAAAATCTAACTATTGGCAAAGGACTTCTGGAAGAGATCATGTCATTCCTATGCACCATCCTAATGCTTTCAGATTTCTTCGGGAAGAAGTGAATGCATCTATTCTAATTGTTGCAGATTTTGGGCGTTTCTCCAAAAGCATGTCAAGTTTACAAAAAGACGTTGTTGCCCCTTATAAGCATGTTGTGGAATCATTTATGGATGATGATTCTTCAAATCCTTTCAAGTTGCGGAGCATGCTTCTTTTCTTCCGAGGAAGAACAGTGAGAAAATCTGTAGGTGACAAAGCAAAAATAATAATAAACACATAATCAATGGTGCTCTATCTGTCCCATGAAAGTTGCAACATTTTCTTTTTCAGCGAGTTTTTAAGGTTTAATTATAAATGAGTAGATTTAGGTTATGTTTTATCTCTAACGGGTAAAGTAAGTATCAAGCTTTCTAAGTTATGCTGGCATGGATGAATATTCCATGGTACTCTGCAACACTTCCTTTTTTTTAACAAGTTTTCAAGGTTTAATTATGCATTTATTAGTCGCTGGAGGTAGCAATCTCAACCCCTTTACTTATGAATATTCAGATGCGGGTTATGTTTTATCTCTAATTGGTCAAACGGGAAAAAAAATAAGTTTAAAAGGAAATGAGTCAAATGGGTTGAAAGTGCCAAATTGTATTTTTAATGCATAAAACCTCCGAAATCTTTTGACGTTAATAAAATGTAAACTACTGACATAACATAACTTTTGTAATCATGCCTGAGACACTAGTTTTTTATAAAGAATTGTACAAAAAGCTCTTCATGTCAGCCCAAATTGTTTTGACACGAACAAAATTACGGGTTCGGACTGTTACCTGTCCTGACTCTTTTGCCTTTTGGTACTATTGACTGTGGTTCACCAGATTCTATTTATTAGAGGACATTTCAGATATTGATAAACAGTCCAACAATTATAGTAAACTAAGTATGAGGTCAAACAATGTTACAATTTTCATGGACTGATATGAAAATTTTCTTTTTTGGGGGCAATTGAGTAAACTAATGAGAACATAATTTGTTGTGCAGGAAGGCAAAGTTCGACGCAAGCTGGAGAAATTACTAAAAGGTTATGAAGATGTTCACTTTGAAGCAAGTTACGCTACAGGAAAAGGCATAAATGCTGTAAGTCTTTAAGGATAAAATTTGACTTTTCAAGTCAACCCCTACTCTTATTCAAAATTCAATTGAAATTTGCTATAAACCAAACCCTAAGTCCCATGATAACTACATGCTTTGACTTGACTAAAATGTTTCAACGCCACCTAACTTTTTTTGGGTTAATGTCATAGAATAGCAACGTAACCTGGTATTTTTGGTTGGTGGTCTGATTGGTATTTATACTCAATCATGTCCTGACCTGGTAAGGATGCTCTTTTGAAATGAGCTAGTTTCTTAATTTAGTGGGCAAAAAGATGACTTGGCAAGCCACCTCTTCATAAAATGTGATAGATTGGTAATTATAATTCTTTTCAAAGTGTGCTAGTTTGGTAATTACTTTTTTGAATTGGACTAGTTTAGTGATAAGTTACCTCATTAGAAAAAGTGTAACATAAGCAAAGAAACTGGTCATTGTGTGATCAAATTACCAAATTAGTCCGTCTTAGAAAAGTATAATTAGCAAAATGACCACCAACCTAAGTAAGTTGTTCAATGACATAAGCCATCTTTTTTCTATCACAATAATGTGCAAAGAGGCAAATTTACATGAAAAAAGTGTTGCAGTTTTCTATTTGGAGTATTAGACCAACTTCTTAAGATCATGATAGTTTTATCATACTAAATGAATTAACACGTGTTAGGAGCTTTTATATGAACTTTTTTATTTATCCCAAATAAATGTAAGTTTCTTTTACAATGTTTTTATCCCAGAAGTTCTTGCCCTACACATCAGTGATCATTAAGAAATGTTAATATTATTATTAATCTGTGCCCCAAGGCTCCTCTATTTCGTCATTTCTTAGGGGTATCTAACTATTTATGTTCAAACCTTCCATAATACTATTTCTCTAGTCAAAGTGAACATCACATTTATTGTGGGACAAAGGGAGTGGTTTATAAGCCGTAAAATCCAAATCTGTGGTGTTTTTTGGTAGAGTAACTTTTTTTAATAGGGATGGCAAGATGGGCAGGTTGGGTAATTGCTCAAAATGGGCTGGGTCGAGCTAACCCTCAAACACCTTTTGTCCCTCTTTAAACCTTTTTATGGATAACTACGGTGTTAATTACGATTACCAAAACAACATTGTTAAATAATAATATAAGTTCCTGAATAAGACTATTTATGAGGTTGCATGCATTAAAAATTACACATTAAACACGTTTCCTTTTTACATAAATAGTTTGATTTGAACTATTCGAGATAAAACACAACCCAAATTGACCCCTTAACAAGTAAACGGGTCGAAATTGGCATCTTTACTTTTTTAGGCTACATTCTCAATATGTATGAGACACTTGAACTTAATGTATTGTATCTAAAGTCAAACCTATGGTGTAACCAGTCAACACAGGGTATGAGGTCGTCAAAATTCTGTTTACATCCAGCTGGTGACACTCCTTCCTCTAACCGACTGTTTGATGCTATAGTGAGCCACTGTGTACCTGTGATCATTAGCGACCATATTGAGCTCCCTTTTGAGTCTGAACTAGACTACACCAAGTTCTCGCTTTTCTTTTCTGTAAAAGAAGCATTGGTTCCAGGGTACATGGTTGAACACCTAAGAAAAATACCTGAAAACGAGTGGCTTAAAATGTGGGCCCGGCTCAAAGATATAACGCACCATTTTGAATATCAGTTCCCCCCAAAAAAAGAGGATGCGGTTAATATGTTATGGAGGCAGGTTAGGAGTAAAGTTCCTGCTGAAAGACTTACTGTAAATAGAAAGCAAAGATTGAAAATCCCAGACTGGTGGTGACTAATTCATAACATCAATGTTGTGAATGTTTAAGGTTTAGGAAAAAGAAAGTGAGTGATTGATGTTCACGTGGTATCATCAATGAATTTTGACCAGATGAGTTGACTTTTAGTTACCGTATTGACCCCTGGGAATATATAGTCTGGGTATTTTCTTTGTTTTTTAAAATGAAAAGGAATAAAATGATTATTTTAGCACTCATGTTTATGACTATTAGTGTTAAATGTCGAAATTGATGCAAGATACTAAACAGTTGAGACTGAAGGTATAATTTCACGAAATTTAAAATATGAACATATGTAATTTTGCCTCCTTGGTTTCTTCTAAAAGTATGTTCTTGGATCATGTTATTTTACAAACCTTGCCTTTGTGTATATATATATATATATATATATATATATATATATATATATATATATATATATATATATATATATATATATATATCTAACTAGGTTAGAAACTCCGTGTATTACACGGTTTGAATAAATGCAATGTTATATATAGTTAGTAATAAAGTTTTACATATTACATATTTATGACATATTACAAAGTTTTTTAATACAAATTCTAGAAACGTTATATAGTTAATTTTTAAAAACGTTTTATAAAAAGAATGAAAGAAATGTTCAATTTATAAAAATGTTCTACGAACAAACCTATATTTTTTTTTTAATAAAAAACGTTTTACAAAAAGAATTATAGAAATCATTATTATTTAATAGGAGAGAGGCGGGAAACAAAAAATTATAAAAACAATTAAAGAAATTTGTATAATTAATAGGAGAGGTGGGAAAAAAAGGTTGAAAATGCATAAGAGAATGACAAGTGTCTCATCAAATCCTTTATTTATTAAAGAGTATAAATTATCTCCAGTGGCGGACCCAGAATTTTTTTTCATGGGGTCGATTGACTTGCGCTATAGAATAATATTTTTCGGTCAATTTCGGGTTGAATCGGGTCGGGTCATATAAAAAAAGATAATGAAACTAAATTTCATAGAATCAACAAGTACGTCAAACGTCATTAAAAATGCATAATGAAAATACAATATATCTAAAGTTGTTCTCTACGAGTTTTCATTTTTTGAAATCTAGCCCTAACATGAGAGACATTCTTAAGCAGGTCTTGGTTGACATGGTCTTCTAAGTAAGTATGTCCTAATTTCATCTCGTTGATTAAGGTGAAAGGATGAACTTGGTTTCCGATCAGCATGATTCGAAGGAAGAGTATCCACGTTAACATATTCCGGAGTTTTAGAAGGTGATTCTTCAACTTTTCTTTTGAGCAATCGTTCCATTATGTGACTCATATTTCCTGTAAATCAAATGAAATCACTAAATCTCATTCAAATATCCGATCATAAACTTGTAATCTTTTGTAAACCACTAAACCATCAAAATCAGTTAAACTAAAAAAAACCAATAAACCATCAAAAATTTCTTTTGGGGACTGTTGCAGACTAGTCCCTAATCAATTAAACTAAAACAAACCAATAAACTATGAAATAGGAACGAATGACATACCTGCAAAGGCGGAATTCGACCGGAATTCGTCACACCCTCACACTTGTTCGGAATTCCAACTTGCCTTGTTCGCCTGTTCCTGTGTTCTAGTCGGATTTCCCTTCCCGATTGTCGGCCTCCTTATTTCTTTTTTTTTGAACCGCCGTTTCAGTTTTTATGTTTTCATGTTTGATTATTAGAATTACGGATTGGGTGTGGGCTAATGGGCTTAAAAGTTAAGACTTGGATTTGAAATTTGGGATTGGGATTATGTTTAAGACTTAAATCATAAACTTGTAATTTAATTAGTTAGTTATTGTTTTATATAAACTATATTAGTGAGATTAATTATTTATATTTGAAAACTTATAAATTTATAATTTGGTTTTCTTACGGGTCGATTTCAAAATTCATGGGGGTCGGTTTCGAAAGTTCATGGGGAGCGATTGCAAAATTTTACGGGGTACGATCAAGATTTTATTGCGTATATAACACTAATTTTTTTATGGACGACGGCTGACCCCCCATTCCCCCTAGTCGGTCTGCCATTGATTATCTCATGATTAAATCTTTCTACATTGTTAAACTGAAGCAGTTAGGCTTCAGAATCCTGGTTTCGAATCTCCACCCGCAGATTCCAACTCTCAATTCATGCTCCTTGGTACCAAAACCAACGTTTCCTTGCCAGGAAACGATCACGGCTTGCAGTGGCGGAACCAGAACTTTTTAACTGGGGGGTCATTATAGAAGCTTTTGCGCGTGTCTTAACTACGTCATTAATCATTTTTATTAATCAATGTACACGTTTAAGAACAATTACTCTCAAATGGTAATTCTAACATTTGATTTTTCATATATATTGAAATCGTTGTTTTGTGAAAAAAAAATTATCAATCTTATTCTTGAACTTATCAGAAAAATATATTTGATAAAAGGTAATTTTAAAGTTGGAAAGTATGATTAAAAAATATAGAGTCTTAAAAATATATCTCGGTTATATGTAGTTTAAAAAAAGAAATAAAAATAAAAGAGAGTAATGGAGTGAAAATTGACCACATGATATTACTACATTGTCAGACTATTGATTGGTTGCTTTTAAAAAGGCATCAATTAAAAAGTACATTTTTGTTTTTCTTTATTTCCTTCTTCGTCTTCCTTCACAAGAACCCCCATGTTGCCGCCTCTGCAACAAGCACCAGCCGGAAAAATAAAATACAACAATACACACTTCACTCTCTTAACCTTGTTGTTCCTATCATCCACGATCTTGGAAGGTCAAACCAAAATAAGTCGATGAAGTTATACGACCTGTTAGTAAAAGATTTAGTCGGCCGGAGGGTCACCGGACCCCCCGGACCCTCCCTGGTTCCGCCGATGACGGCTTGCAATTGGGTCCAAACGGCATGATTAACCAAACATTTAAAACTGATGGAAGTTACGATTATGTCCTCACATTCACGCTTGCTCCAAGCAGCGTCAGTTGTGCCAACATCATAACAGCTGTCAGTGTTTCGGTGCCCCCCCCCCCCCCCCCATCAGAAGGAAGCAACTGTGGCAAACTTATGCTTATTCAATAAGGAGAAACGAGTTCCGAAGGGGTATTATGGGAATATAAATTCAAAGTGTCTGTAAAAAATAAAATGAATTGTTGGCCTATTGTCCACACTTTTTTGGTTAACAGGATTCAGACTCCAAGGTCGTATCAAGGTATGTCATTATCTATCACTATTTTTACTTGCTCCGGGGACAAGACTCTTTTAGTTTTTACGTTTATTAATTAACTAGGTTAGAATCACGAATATCATACGTGTTAAATAAATGTAATTTATATATAGTAAAAAAAATTATGTATTTAAAAAATCGTGTATTACACGGGTTGAATAAACCCATGGATCACACGAGTTGAATAAAATATAATGTCATATGTTAACAAATACACTCGTCAAAATATGTCTTTAAAAAATATACTTTGACGTTACAGTAATAAATTATGTTAAGTTAATTTTTAAAACATTTTTTTCAACTGTGTATTACTTTTTTATGTAATTGATAAATGATAATTCACATTTAATTTAGAGTAAATTTCGCTTTTAGCCCCTGTGGTTTGCACTGTTTAACCCTTTCAGTTCAAAAAGAAATCTTTTAACATATCAGCCCCTGATGTTCTATTTTTGTAACCATTTCAAGCCCAGAAATCTTTTAACATATCAGCCCCTGATGTTCTATTTTTGTAACCATTTCAAGCCCTGGTACTAACCCTGTTAACTTTTTCTGTTAAGTATATAAACAGTTTAGTCGTTTTATTTCTAAAGGACCAGTTTAACCATTTCATTCTAATAAAAACTCTTTTTAGTTTTTTGATAATTTTTTTACTTATTTAAAAACTTTTTTTTAGTTTTTTTTTTCTTCAGAAAAACGTCTTTTTTTGAACTTTTTAAAAACGTTTTAAACTTTTCTAAAAATACTTTTTTTTTAATTTTTTCATAAAAACGTTTTTAAAAACATTTTTTTTAGTTTTTCATAAAAACGTTTTTAAAAACATTTTTTTTTAGTTTTTTATAAAAACGTTTTTTAGCTTTTTCATACAAAGGCCGGTTAAAGAGAACGCTTTGAAAACTAAATTTCAAAAGAATTAAAAACCAATTTCTCTAAAAAATATAAGAGAAACCTTTCTAAAGTAAATTTTAAAAAAATGTACATTCTTACAAAAGTAAAAAAAAAGCATTTTATGAAAAGCAAAAAAAGTTTTTTATAAAAAAACTAACAAAAATGTTTTTAAAAACGTTTTTACGAAAAAATAAAAAGCAATTTAGAAAAGTTAAAAAACGTTTTTAAAAAAGACGTTTTTATGAAAAAAAAACTAAAAAATGATTTTAAAAAGTAAAAAAAAACGTTTTTAAATAAGTAAAGAAAAATATCAAAAAATTAAAAAAAAATTATTGGACTAAAATGGTTAACAAGATTTATTTTTGGACTGAAAATGCAAAAATGCAAAGGGCTGAAATGGTTACAAAAATGCAACCTTAAGAGTTGATATGTTAAAAGATTTATTTTTGGACTGAAAATGTTAAACATGTCAAACCACAAGGGCCAAAAGCAAAATTTACTCTTTAATTTATTTGGTTGATATAATAATTACTCATAATTAAATAATAAGTATCCATAAATAGATTTATATCAAATATTTAAAAATATATTATTTTAATATCACTATGTAATAAGAGAGAGACGGAAAAAACATGACAATGATACATCAGAAAGTGACACGTGTCTCCTTATGATTTTTATTTATTAGTATTAACTAGGTTAGAAACCAATGTTTTGTACGGGTTGAATAAAAGAAATTTTAAATAACTAGTAATGAAAATTTATACTTTGAAGAAAATACTTAGGCGTAGGCCTACGCCGATATGGCGTAGCCTTACGCTGACCCTCTGATGCTTCTGTTTGCAATTTGTCTTCGGCGTAGGCTTACGCTGTAGCAGCGTAGCCTTACGCTGACCCTGCATTTTGCCCCGTTTTCTCCGAGTCTCTTCCGACTCTTGCATCTCTCGCCTAATATCTTCCAAAATCATACTTTAAGCTTCCAACACCTGCACATGCATGGCTACACAAAACCTTTGTATTCCACATATCAAAATGCATAAATATAACACATTGCACCTCTTAATACATGAAACTTTGGTCACTCATCATATCCCCACACTTACTCTTTTGCGTCCCGAAAAAGAATTATGCAATGGAATCATAATTGAAACCTGCTCTCATAATCTCATACAATTAAAACATAATCACGCATTGACTGTAACAATTGGTATTTCTATCCGACTAAACCCAACCACCGAACCTCGAGCACCTGATTATGTGATCTATTATTCTATCTATTACCAAGCCAACGGTCTATCTATGGGTCTCATACTCAGAAAGCTACGACTTAGCCTAATTCAATCTCAAGGTCATGTTTAGGCCCGAGTTAAACCATATAGATTTCCCACCATTATAAACACCAATTTATATGTTTTTGAAAATTATGGAATTATGGATCGATGGGTGCATGTTTTTAGCTTTTATTCTTATTTTATGAACGAACCTAACCCAATGGTGTTTCAATCACGCTGGAACACGATATATGACACGTAGGCTGCAGTTCTTAAGCAATGAAATTCATAAGCTTCGGAATATGGGTGTATCCTTCAAGTCGCCATCCCGAAGGGAAACACATAAACCTAACTTAGTCATCCAAACTTATTGATCACCTAAGTCCCGCCCATGGGTGTATCCTCCAAGTCACCATCCCGAAGGGAAACACGTAGGCGAAACTCAAGCTTTCAATTGATTTAATTAATCTCATGCAAGATGGATTATGGAATGCAGGCGCCACTAACTTTTGAATTTATTTTCATAAAAATAAAGCGGTGTGCCAAATAATTTTAAAAACTTATAAATTTTTGTTTATAAAGGTACCTATCACCCTATGTTGACAGTTTCGACCTTACCGACACCCCTAAGATGAGAACCACAAGATATTCTGAATTAATTATTCATTTAAACCTAGATACATTATCAGGATGTTTAAGCTCTTAAGTCAGTTGGGCCTACCAAAACATTACAAATCAAACGCGTTTTCTATTTATTATTGTTTTTAATCACAAAAGCATAGTTTCCAATTATATCTATCATTTTCCATTTAGTTACAAAAATTCTGATCCAAGGACATTTTTGAAAATCAAAAAATTTGTATGGTTTCCAAGATTCCAAGATTTTCCACATCCTCACACTTGAACCTTACATTGTCCCAATGTAAAAAGTTATGAAATGTAAAAGTTCGGTTAGTGGGTGCAAAAAATAACCAATACACAATAACTCTCAATATCCAACTCAAAGATTCCCATAACCATAAGCACCAACCCAATCACAATCAACCAAGTTTCAAACATAAACACACCAAAACAAACAAAAACAAATTCGTTCAATCAAAGCAACATAAATATGAGAAAGAGTACGTGGACCTGATTAGAGGTGATCATAGAATGCTTGAACCATCACCAAAAATGGACTCGTAAGTCTTCCATGAGTCTTCCCCACACTTGAGTGTTGCTATGGTGACGAAAACTAAAACACACAAAACAAAACAAATCAAAGACAAAATACAAGCAATCACAAGCCGGGTTGCCTCCCGGTTAGCGCTAAGTTTATTGTCCTCAGCCCGACATTACCTCTTTATGGAGGTTGAAACACAAAATTGCTTCCACTAGCTCCCTCACCACTTCGGTTCTTATCACTCCAACTCCAAGATTCATCTCTCGTAAATTTCACATCACACAAATCTACTTTCTCGTTCGGATGTTGGACATGGTCGAGTGGTTTCTTTTCATCTTTCAGCCTCTCAGTTTTCTTCTCGATTGCCTTCGGCTCGTCTTTCACATTAAACCTGTCAAACATGATACCTTTGTTTTTGGTGTCACCCTCATTTGCCTTGGCACGAGGATGACCCACGTTAGTAGTGACTGCTTTTGAACACTTATTTTCAACCGAATATGTAAATGAATTTGAAAAAAATATTAATGTTCAACTTACGCTTCCCAAAGGTCATGTCAACAGTGCCGGTTCGGCAATTGATTTGTGCATTTGCGGTTGCCAAAAACGGTCTTCCCAAAATCACTCGTGGCTCCTCCTTAGCAAGTGGTGCATAATCAAGCACTAAGAAATCTCCAGGATAGTAGAATTCTCCAATCTGCACAGCCACTCCCACTAATTTCCCCCGAGGACGTGTGGATGTAGCATTTGCTAACACCAACGTGGTGTTGTATTCTTCTAATGGACCAAAATTGTATTGGTCATACACGCTCCCTGGTAGAATGCTCACCTCCGCTCCATAATCTAGCAGTGCCAACTTAGTTTTGAATTCCCCAATTTGAATAGGAACTAAGGGTTCTCCACACTCAATTTCCTCCTCTTCTCCTTCTTCACCTTCTTCATTACCATGAGCCACATCAATTGCACTAACATGATGTTGTGGCTTCAATGTGTTGTCAATTGGCAGTTTACCTTCATTTTGTTTTAGCAAAGATATTTCTTCGGCCATTTGCCCCACTTGTCTTTCCAACGCCACAAAAGACTTGTCTCTCATTTCATTCTCCCTTTTTGACTCTTTCATCATCTCCAACAGTGCATCCAGTTTTGAATTAACCGTGTCATCACCCCCCGATGATCCACCTTGTTGTTGATGATCTTGATTGTAATTCCTTGGGGGGTAATTTGTGTTCCGGTTATTGTTATATGAACTCCTTTGGTAACCGCCCGAATTGTAGTTCCCTTGTTGACGAGGTTGGTATGACGATGTACCTTGATTTGAACCTTGGAAATTTGGGTTCAATTGGTTTGATGCATCCCCGTATTTGAAGTTGGGATGATTCCTCGAGCTCGGGTGATAGGAGTTTGAGTTTGTATCATATGGTTTCCTATCACCAAAAACTTGGTTCACTTCTTCCTGTCTACCATCTTGCAATGGGCAACTTATGGCCTTATGTCCCAAATCTCCACAACTCTCACAGACATCAAAACGGGTTTTCACTCCCGCTACTTCCTTTTTCTCTCCTTTTCTCAATAAGGCCAACTCTTTCTCCATAGAGGCTAACCTCTCTTTCGTCTCATAATCCGGGGTAGATTTTGATATTGGGTGTTTGGCTCTTCGGCTAGCCGATGCTTCGGATTTTGAACTTTGGCTCATTTTTTCTAAGAAATCCCAATCATCTTCTTCGGGATTAGACAACAATGTCCCATTACTGGTGGACTTCAAGTACTTCCTATCCTCTTGAGTCAAACCATCAACAAAACACTTTACTAGTTCCCACAACTCAATTTGATGGTGGGGGCATTTCCTCAACAACTCCTTGAAACGGGTAAAAGCTTCATGTAAAGGTTCACCTGTTTGTTGTTGAAAAGTCCGAATCTCAATTCGGGAGTCATCTGTCTTCGCAACCGAGTAATATTCGTCCAAGAAAACTTGTTGCATTTCATCCCATGTGTATATGCTATTAGCCGGCAATGTGATGAACCATTGCTTTGCTCGATCTTTGAGGAAAAACTGAAAAAGTCGGAGTTTGTCCTCATTTTGGTCAAAGTTTTCATCCCCAATTGTGCTACAGATGGCAGCAAACTCGGCTAAATGGGTGTATGGTTCTTCGGTGACCATACCATGAAAATGGGGAAGGACGTTGATGTAATTCGGTCTTGACTTGAACCTCCTCATTCCCGGAATTGGTGGAACAATTGGAGAAGCATTCTCCGAAATAGCCGGTCGAAAACGACCATTAACTCCACCCATAGGGGCTACCGGTTGTCTTCGTTTTCATTATTGTAGCCCCTAGTAAATCTCCTCTCTTCTTGTCTAGGGGGATAAACAGGTCTAGCGGGTCTACCCGTTCGCCCCATTGGTTGTCTCGGTCTTTGGTGAACATAATTCACCTCTTCTTCCTCTTCAAATCCTTACCCCTCATTGTACTCTCCATAGATGCTTCTTTCACCATCCTCATACTCGTAATCGCCAAACCCTTCACCATTCCCAACATCTTCATTATCAGCATACCCAAAATATTCACCATCTTCATCCTCCCAACCCTCGTTCTCATTGTTTCCGGGAGGGGTTTGATTTTGTTGTGGTCCCCTTCTTCCTTGGTACGTGGGATTGGTACGGATGTTAACGGGTCGGTTTTGTTGAACTGGACCCGACCCACGGGGTTGGTTGTTATTGATAGGTATAGGTGGGGTTTGGGTTGAGGTTCGGTGAGGTGGAGTTGGTGGGCGGTTAGGGATAGGGCCTCTGTTTGGAGTTGGGCCACGGTTTCTTATGCTAGTCCCAGAATGACTGCTTCGACCATCCATGGATGATGGTTCCGATAAAATGGGTTGTAAATTTTGTTGTTGTTGGGTTCGGTTTTACCTTGCTATCTTCTCAATTTCCGGTTCAAACACAAGCGGTGAAGTTCTCCCCGATGAACGGGTACGCATGCACTAATCTGTCACCTGCACACACAAACAAACACCACGCGTAACACAAAAATAGAAGAAGATTAACTAAACAAAACAAGTAACAAATAGTCACACGAGTCAATTAAAATAAAACACCAAGCGCACACACTCCCCGGCAGCGGCGCCAAAATTTGATCGGTGTCGAAGGGACCGGTCAAAGATAAAGAAATAGAGTGTCCTAATCACCTTAAACTAGTTAGGGTAAGAAGAGTGTCGAACCACGAAGAGTTTGTGGTCGGTGCTCAACTTCAATTAACAATGCAAATTATGAAGTTACGACGGGTCTTTCTGACCAAACACAATCAATGATTTAAGTGAAAACTTTATAAACTCAACAAACAAATCAAGTACCAAACAAAACGGTTTAAGTTGTAAACAATAATTAAAAAGGGTATCACACCCGGGTTTCAAGTTCACAAGTAATTAGGGATTATCACACCAACATATGAGTTCAAACAATCGAATGGTTATCCAAATCTAATTAACCAAATCTAACCAAGAACATCAACATTCATACATCATCGGCAAATAGTGTAAAACAATATTCATGAATGAAATCGAGACAAATGTATGCAATATAGAATTAGATTAATCAATAGATTTAACATAAATCAAAGTTCATAGCAATTATCATCTAACGGGGTCAATGGTGCAAGAATTTATCGACTCCCGTGAGTCCATAACCATACTAAACACAAAGATTCAAGTATTTCAAACCAAACGATTACAAGAATTGTTTCTCAAAGCTAGCACATGATAAAACCCTAAAAACTTACAAACAATCCACCCGGGAATGATTACCGGTGGATTAGCCGCTCATGGTGGTGGAAATCATCTTCAATCTTTCAATCGGATGTTAGAATCGTGTTCTTTAGCCTCCAAGAACTCCAAAATCACCCAAGAACTATGGTGTAAAAGTTGGATTCGAATTTGGGGAAGAAAAACCTAATTAAACATTGAAAATCGGCTGTTTCGCTCAAAACCCGCGTCTGAAACGCACCCAGCGTAGGCTTACGCTGGGATGGCGTAGGCCTACGCCGGTCCACTGGAAGCCGCTGTGAAGAAAATACTTAGGCGTAGGCCTACGCCGATATGGCGTAGCCTTACGCTGACCCTCTGATGCTTCTGTTTGCAATTTGCCTTCGGTGTAGGCTTACGCTGTAGCAGCGTAGCCTTACGCTGACCCTGCATTTTGCCCCGTTTTCTCCGAGTCTCTTCCGACTCTTGCATCTCTCGCCTAATATCTTCCAAAATTATACTTTAAGCTTCCAACACCTGCACATGCATGGCTACACAAAACCTTTGTATTCCACATATCAAAATGCATAAATATAACACATTGCACCTCTTAATACATGAAACTTTGGTCACTCATCATCTACCTCACTTAGCACTGTAACTTCAAGCTAGGTGGGATGCTAATAAATCTGTTTCATGAGTCACGAATGGAACAAGGTTATAACCTACATATCTCATCCGAAAACTTCTATGTCCGAAATATTTTTCGGTCGAAATCTATTTCGACCGAAAACTTTGGTGTTAACTATTTTGTATTAATGGCTTTTCGTTCGAAAACTTTTGTCCGAGAACTGTTTTGTTCGAAAATATCTGTCCGAAATCTCTTTCTGTCCAAAAATACTTTTCGACCGAAATGTCTTGTCCGAGATACTTTTCGATCGAAAAGTTCTGTTCGAAATCTATGTCGTCCGAAATACTTCTCGGACGTATCCTAGTTTTCGGACCATTCATAGAGATTTCGGACGATTCATTTGTTCTTGATCAGATACTCCGTTTTTGATCCAAGTTCAAATCTTTTTCCCCCAAAACTTATATTTAGCTTCCATGAAGCTAAATACATGCTTTTTAGTGCAAATCCAACGTAAAAATCTCGACTTTATTTGAAAAACCCACATAAACCCTAAACCCACTTTCAAATCCAAAAACCGATTCTGAGATATGGTTAGTACCTGTTATTGCTTGATTCCTTCTTCTTCGATCCTCAGTAAGGCGTAGCAACGATCTCGGGCTCAAATGAGAAGGTCTCGGGTGAGCTATGAAGCTTTCTCTCTCTACTTTCTTTCTCTAGTAATTGAATAATGAAGGTGAAGTGAGGAAGGTGGAGAAGGTGGCCGAGGTTTAACCCTTCCCCTTCCCCTTCCCCTTGCGCCTCTCTTCTGCCCGACCCAAGGCCCTCTCCCGTTAGCTTGTTACGTGTTCGTTATTCCCCGAATATCGTTCGCATATTTATTTCTATTATTATTATTATTATTATTATTATTTTCGGGATGTTACATCACCAATTCGGTTCCTATTAGTTTTTATAGCCTTCACGAGACTCGAACCAGTAACCACCAACTGTTATGTGGACCTGTAATTGATAGCAAAGTCCTTCGGTTTTCTAGCTTACGTCCAGCAAAAGCAAAACTATATAAAGGATTTGTGATTTTTAGCTTCGTTTTCTTAATGATATTTTACTAACTTTTAGCTTAATGAATTTTATCTTCTTTTGTTTTTATTTGTGTTTTCAGACCCATCTTTAATTAATTGTTCTTTTGTAGAAAATGTATTTGAGATTGAATTGTTATAAAATAAGTTTATTATAGCCGGATGATTTTTGTTATGTTATTTATGCGTATGCGACGTTAACTGATATATCCATTTTGAAAGGTTTAATCTTTATTTGAGTTTTTAAGATTTTGTGATGTTTAGTCTTTCCAACTTTTGGTTGGTATTGTCCTTTCATTTTCTTGAGTCTTTTTGTTTCACATTCTAATTTAAGCTAGATTAGTTGTAGAACTCTTTGTATTCAAGTTTGTTGCTATAAATATAATCCCTAGAAAGAGTAGTGATAAGAGTTTATCATAAATTTCATTGTGTTGTGTAGTTTGAGTATGAATTGACAATTGTCTCCCAACAATTGGTATCAGAGCTATGTTTGATAATCCGAACGTTTGAAAGAAACGTGGTGTGCAAACCACGGTCACAAGGTCGCTAGGGTATCGACTTGAATGTGATGAATCGAAAACGAGATCCAAAATTTTTTATCGATCGTGAAGTATGGCCGATGGGGGTGGTGGCGGCGCTCCACCTCATAACCAGATCGTTGTACAACATCAAAGGGAACCGAGTACGTCATCCTTGACGGTCCCAAAGCTATCCGGTTCCAACTACAATACATGGATGATTATGATGGAGGCAATACTTGATGCACAAGATATATGGGAAGTGGTTGATCCCGACAATAAAGATGAAGTGGATAACAAGAAAAACAAGATCGCTCGCGCTATGATTTATCAGTCCATTCCATAAAATATTTTGGCTCAAGTAGCCAATGCTCGTAGTGCTCGAGAGATATGGGAGGCTCTTCGGGTGAGGTATTTGGGTGCTGAACTTGTACAGCAAGCCAAGTTGGATGTCACACCCCAACCGACGGTGAAATACATCGGGGCGGGACATGGAGACTGTTCAATAGCACATTATCAAATTAAATTTCATATGATTAAATAACCAAGTTTCATGACATGAGTTCATACAAATAATTCAAACAAAATACACCATATATTCAATTCTTTATTTAGAACTAAGTCCATTCCTAAGGGAAGCTTCTTGCGTCTAATCTCAAACATTTGCACCTGAAACATGATTAAAACAAGGTCATCTAAAAATAGTTGGTGAGCATACATAGGTTTTGTCTCAGCAATTAGTTTCAAATTGTTGTGTACAATTCACATGTAACATAGTACATTAACGCAATTATGGAGAATCACTATAGTAAACCGGTGCACAATCAAACCTTGTGACAGATGAGGCATAACACTCAATGTTATCCTAGTGTATTGTCGGCAACAATCACCCTACCTGAGTGGATTTGTCAAATGCAATAGATCTACCATTGTTACCGTTGGCTTGTACAGAGTTAATGATTGTACTTGTCATGTATGTAGTTTAGCTCATAGTATTCAAGCATAAGGCACAAGAGTATACAAATGTACATGATGAATGAATTGTATAAATTGCAAATAGTTCAATGTAATTATATTTCACCTCAAAAATGTAAAAATGTAAAATGGGGCTATGTAAACTCACCTTGTAATGAGTGGTTGGATATCACACAAAATGTTGTTGCTACACAATTGATCTATCTACCTACAAGTTTAACCTATAGTTGATGGTATACGGGTATTAATGATTTGGCACAAATGAAATAGGGAATCCTAATGCGCATTGGATTAATGTGAGTATCCTTAATAGTGGAATATTTATTTATGTTTTAAATAATGCTTATGAAATTTTTTGATAAACAAATGGTTATATGGTAATAAAATAAAGAGTTTTATTTGTTTGTAAATAATTGTATAAATGTGTAGACAAATAGTTAGGGTTCCTGCATAAATAAATAGTCTTTCATTTGTTGAATAGATTAAATAATAGGTGAATAAATAAATAATTAGATTGAGTAATAAATAATTTAACCGTATAAATAAATAAACCTTTTATTTATATGGCTTGATCTTTATAAAAAAATTAAGGGTTAATTTGTTAGTAATTAAACCAATATTTAAAGTATAAAAATATAGTTAAGTCTACATTAATTATTAATTAGGAGTATATGAAAATGTGTTTTTAAATATTTAGAATAAATTAAATAGGAGGTGTATAAATCCTTACAAAATAATTGGGTTTATAAAATGGTCATAATTATATAATAATTAATGTTTATAAACCAAAGGTTAAAAATAATTTAATTAAATTAGATTTTTAACCTAATAATGGAATAAATAGTTTTTCTTTGAAAATATAACAATTAAATTTATTAAGATAGTTCTGAGTTTTATAGGTTTTATAAGATAATTTTTATAAAAGTATTCGGATCAAAAAAATCAATTTTTAAAATAAAAAACAAAAAAGGACAGCCCATGGGACTCGAACCCGGGTCTGTCCGGAGGGAGTCCAAGGTGCAAACCACTGGACCGGTGGTCCATTAGTGTAATTAACCCGGTTCGTTTGAATGTTATACACTGGTTACGAGGGGGCCGGGTTTTAGGGCGAATACATGAGCATAAAGGATGGGTGCGGGTGGGTTCGAACCTGCAACCTTGTGTGTACGAGTCATGAGCCTTACCGGTGGAACTGGGCAAATGCCTTGTTAGGAAATGGAACCGTTAATTATATAACAAACAGCCCCAGTTCGTCCCCTTCTTCCCTAAATTGTCCGACCCAAACCCTAGCCCAATCAGACCCGATTAAACGTAGAATTGAAACAGGGATGTTGGGGCTTTCATTCAGGAGGTTAAGATGAGTGTAATGGTATGATAATTTTTCACACCCCCAAATTTATTTACTTAATAAATAAATAAAGGTTGCAACGATTGGTTCATTACCCGATATCGGAAGCTGTAATAGTGATTTCTAAGACTTGAGTACATATACAATTACTAAGACTAAGTAATACAATGATCTAAGTTCTTCTAGATCAACGATAGTCTTGAGACTTGATAATCTATGTCATTCCAGCTACTAGGAATTGATCCAACATAGCTTGCCTATTCCAACCGCGCAATGGGTAAAGGGTTACCTGAGAAACATACTTGAAAGTGTCAACACAAAGGTTGGTGAGTTCACACAGTTAGTTATTTCAGTGCTAGTAGTTTTTCCCGAAAACATGTACATGACTTTACCGTCATAAAAAAAGTAGTTTTTCCCGAAAAACTATACATGACTTAACCGTAATAAATAATAAGTAGTTTTCACCGAAAGCGTATACATGACTTAACCGTCATAAAAATAAGTAATTTTCTCCGAAAACGTATGCATGACTTAACCGTCATAAAATAAGTAGTTTTCACCGAAAGCGTATACATGACTTAACCGTCATAAAAATAAGTAGTTTTCCTCGAAAACGTATCCATGACTTAACCGTTATAAAATAAATAGTTTTCCTCGAAAACGTATCCATGACTTAACCGTCATAAAATAAGTAGTCTTCCCCGAAAACGTATCCTTGACTTAACCGTCATAAAATAAGTAGTTTTCCTTGTAAACAAATTATTCTAAGCGCATATGATAAACAAAACAAGTATTTATGTTCCATTTGTATGCTAGCTAGGCTTAATAATAATATGTTCGTACATGAAACCGTAACCAAACCATGACAAATGAATGCCCCTCCCTCGCTATACCACGAGAATAAAACAATATGCGGCCATTGACCCTTCAAGTCCCGGTTAGCACGACTAACCACGACCGGGGGCGTCACCCTCTATAGTACTATTCATAGAATACCAGGCTAGCCAATGGTTACAAAATGTTAATGTTATTCCGGGGACTTTTAAGTGTTTCCTTATATATTTTCCTTGATCTAATTTCAAGACATGAATATATTTCATTTTTTATGTATATATACCTTTGATCATGCAACTACACTAATATGTATACAAACGCATTTATCCCGGTTTCCATATGCATATATATACACATACAACTTAACTTTATGATTATGCATATTTTTCTACCAATGTCACCAAATCATGCTTTAAACTACCAACTATACATCATCATATATATCTTGCAATTTTTGGCCTAGTATGCATATACATAAACAAATCTTAGACTTTATGTCACTAATGTTTACTTTGTAAAAACACTAATCATGCCTTTTATTTAAAATCCACATCTTATCTTCAAATGATCAAATAACAATATATATACACATATATACATACAATTTACGATTTATTTTATGTATACATCTATACACTTCATTTTTCATCAAATATTACCCACACTTTTAGATTATAAATCACACTTTTAGTTCAACAATTTATAATTTATCATTAAATAATCAAAACAAAACATGCATATAAACTCACCATTTTCGGCCCTTATATATATATTTATACAAAACAATAGTTTTTAACTAAATAATGTTAAACCTTATAAAACTCATTAGTTCTTTAAATTTATTTGATTTTTATGGTGAACAACATGCCTTAGTCAAGAAATAAAGATGAAAACAAGTGTGGTGTCGGTTTCATACCGCTAGACAAAGCTAGGTGAAGAAATACACGTGGGAGACGGTGAGTGCTCGAGTTGTAAGCAAAACCGACTCCTTAAACCTTCAATACTTCCTTGAATCTCTAAACCTCTACCTAACTCTCTCTAGACTTGTTCTTGGATTTAAAAGAGTAAAGTGTGCAAGTGTGGATCGATATATATGTAGAGAAAAGTGGATTGAGTGTCAAACTTAACTAGCATCATTGCTAATCATGATATGAGGTGATGGATTTGATGTTAGCTAGATTTTTGGTTAATGTAGCATGGGTTCTATATGACACCAAAGATGGAAGGATAAAGGATTTGGTGGTGATTTGTGGATGGGTCCCACTTTTTGGCCTTATGGGGTGTTTAAAGGGGAGGGGGGGGGGGGTTGGGTGTTGTCACTTCAAGTGTTATCATTCCAATGTTTAGGTAGATAATGTTTAGGTAGTGTAAGCCCGGTAGGTGATCCCGTGATTTAATACCCGGTGTTGAAACTTTTATGATTTAAACTTTATATATATATATATATAAATATTAGACGAAACGGTGGTTGAGTGTAGATCTCAACAAGTCATTATTATTATGACGTGATGTTGGAGTGGAGTATAAGCAAATATATAATGATGGTGATGTGATCTTTGAGATTGCCCGCACTCTTGGTCATAATCATGAAGATTATGACACTTGAGTGAAGCGTAAGCAAAGTCATCATGATGATGTGATTGATTTAGACGCGGTATATCACCCGAAATTAATACACACTTTAATGTCTTTAATTATTAAGAAGTCCTACATTTTGTAGTTTAATTAGCTTTAATAATTTGGTAGTGAATCCCGACATAGTTAATATCTTTAACTATTCGTACATGTTCACATATAGGAAATAAATTAATGCCACGTGAACAAACATTTTTGTGTCAATCTTTATAGATTAACATCACCAATATATATTTTGTATAAAATAAATATACTTCTAGACTTTACTTATATAAAATTTTGTTGATGCACTTTTTTGTGACAACACTCTGGATAAAGTCTTAGTTTGTATTTCTAATGTCTGTAATTTGTCTTTGTATGTAAGAGTCGTTATGTAATAGTTTATCGAGTTGTACTTACTTTTACATAGTGTATGTTGCATTTCTTCTAAGTGTTTTGCGCACTTACTTGTGCGCAGGAGAAAGCTCCTGCGTACTTAGCAAGTACGCACGAAGACCCATGCGTACTTGCTAAGTACGCAAGAGCATTTGGTAGTGCGCAGGCATCAGGTCTGTATAAATAGGTTTGGTTCACAGAGGATAAGTACGCATAACTCAGACCTTAGACGAACTCAGTTTGTTAAGTACGCAATTTGTAATCTCTCTGTAACCGTCGAGTGTTTATAATAGAAAGAGCTTTTATTGTGAAAGGGGGAGAAAGAAAAACAACAAGAAAAAGAGAAAGAAAAAGAGAAAGAGAAAGAGAAAGAACATAAATCCACTGGTGCTGAGCCTTGTCATCCAGTCGACTTGACTAAGGATGATGATAAAGACAAGGATCCTGAAGCCGGTCCTAGTGGAGGTGAGCACCAAGCTTTGGCGATTGTGCCCATCTCCTCTGTTCCAATGGCTGAGGGGGATTCTACTCAGCAAGAGGGTGGTGATACGTCTGGTGGTGGTGGTGAGAAAGGGAAGTCAGTGGCTGAAGTACTTAAGGACTTATCTGATGATGAGATCCTATATCTAGAGCCTGACTACTCTAAAGAAGCACAGATCGATGCTCTCTTCATTCTAGAAGAAGGAGAGATCGACTCTGGTGATGACTGGAATGATGAAGATGAGGATGTGGTGATAGAGATTCCCAAGGGCGACGGGGAAGGAGAGTACGAGTTAGAGGATGGTGAGATCTTTGAAGTACCATCGCTCGAATCTCTGCTCGACACAGGCTCAGTTGACATGGCAAGTAATGTTGAAGCTACAACTGAAGCCTCCCCAGTCGACCCTACACCCATGGACCCCAAGGCACCAAAAGATAAAGACATGCCTTCTGCATCATCTAAGGGTCCAGCTCCCGTGTGGCAAAAGACGTCCATCACAGACAAGCACGGAGCTACAGGTATGATCTTGGCTGTTAGGTTCGAGGAGGACAAGCAGTTGTTCGCCATCAAAATATCTGGGGGGGTTCAATACTTGAAACCAACTAGTGAGGCGTTCAACTCTTTGCCCAAGTACGACCTTGTGAACCTCGCAAACCGCGACCTGCTGAGTCACTCGAGTCATGCAGTAACAATGGGTTTGTGGGTAACACTACAGCGGGAAGCAAGATCAGGGAAATTTGAATACTTCAAGCCTCAAGTGCCCAGAAGAGTCAAGGATAAGCACGATGTACATCCTGTGACTAAGAAGCACATAAAAAGATTGGTATACAAGCCAGTGCAATGTGAAACTAAGATTCCCTTGAGCAAGTTATCTCAAGATATTCTTGGTGACATGTGGTACTGGTATGTAGATCCAAAAACGGGCGAGGCTGTGATCATGGGAAAGGTTCGTTCCGAGAGTGGGAACACAGTACCAAAAGAACTGATCAGAATCTTTGATGAAGTCTGCTTCATCAACTTTTCTGTGAAAGATCTGGAGGTACTAGCGGAACGCTACTGTGTCCACACGGACGAATGGACCAAGCTCCTTGCTTCTAAATATGACAAGGTGATTAAGTTCTGCCTTGATTACAAGAAGAAGATGGAAGCTAAGGGACCAGTGCTGTGAAGACTGAAGATTGAAGACTGAAGACGATGAAGATCCCGAGCTGTTGTCAAGGGGGAGTTTGTTGATGCACTTTCCTGTGACAACACTCTGGATAGAGTCTTAGTTTGTATTTCTAATGTCTGTAATTTGTCTTTGTATGTAAGAGTCGTTATGTAATAGTTTATCAAGTTGTACTTACTTTTACATAGTGTATGTTGCATTTCTTCTAAGTGTTTTGCGCACTTACATGTGCGCAGGAGAAAGCTCCTGCGTACTTAACAAGTACGCAGGAAGACCCATGCGTACTTGCTAAGTACGCAAGAGCATTTGGTCCTGCGCACTTGTTAAGTGCGCAGACATCAGGTCTGTATAAATAGGTTTGGTTCACAGAGGATAAGTACGCAGAACTCAGACCTTAGACGAACTCAGTTTGTTAAGTACGCAATTTGTAATCTCTCTGTAACCGTCGAGTGTTTATAATAGAAAGAGATTTTATTGTGACTCTCGTGTTTGGTTTACTTTGTTTTAGTTAGACTCTCCGCCTAGTCACGGGTATTCCGCACCTGGTCCAACTAGTAGACCACTTGCATGCAACGATCCGACACACACGAAGGGACCTACAAATTTGTTAATCACCAATGACCGTACACTGCGAGTAATAAATGTTCATGACCTATTAATTCTTATAATTACTAAAATGTGACATGTGTTCCTTTGCTAGACTTCTAACAATACATTGTCAAAATAATGGTTAAGGAATTATGAACTATGGACGTGCTAAAATAAATATAGATTTCAGCCTGAAATACTGGGTGTCATATTCTCCACTTGTTAAAGAGAATTTCGTCCCGAAATTTAGTTAATGTTATCTTAAATTGGTGTATTAGTGAACAAGGACTGGTACTTGGTTTTCATTTGATCTCTGTGTTCCCATGTATTCTCAGGGTCACGCTTCGAGTTCTAATGTACCTTAACTAATTCAATATAGTTAGCCCTGTTCCCTGACAACACTCTGGATAGAGTCTTAGTTTGTATTTCTAATGTCTGTAATTTGTCTTTGTATGTAAGAGTCGTTATGTAATAGTTTATCGAGTTGTATTTACTTTTACATAGTGTATGTTGCATTTCTTCTAAGTGTTTTGCGCACTTACATGTGCGCAGGAGAAAGCTCCTGCGTACTTAGCAAGTACGCAGGAAGACCCATGCGTACTTGTTAAGTACGCAAGAGCATTTGGTCCTGCGCACTTGCTAAGTGCGCAGGTATCAGATCTGTATAAATAGGTTTGGTTCACAGAGGATAAGTACGCATAACTCATATCTTAGACGAACTCAGTTTGTTAAGTACGCAATTTGTAATCTCTCTGTAACCGTCGAGTGTTTATAATAGAAAGAGCTTTTATTGTGACTCTCGTGTTTGGTTTACTTTGTTTTAGTTACTCTCCGCCTAGTCACGGGTATTCCGCACCCGGTCCGACTAGTACACCACTTGCATGCAACGATCCGACACACACGAAGGGACCTACAAGTGGTATCAGAGCCTCGGTGTTCGTTGATTTGTGTTCCAGTTTCGGGTTTTTAGGGTTTTCAAGCAGATCTGAAAAATAAAAGTTCGCAACTTTTTCTTCCAAAAATCTTCAAATCCGAGTTTGTTATCACTTCATTTGGTGTTTGGAAGGCTAAGGGTTTGTTAGATGATGTTTTCGAAGCTTTTGGAAGCATTAATTTGTAGGTCCAGGTAACTCAGCTACTGATCAAACTCGTGATATGACGTTGATATAACACGAAGTGCGGAATCCTTCGCGTTACAGATTTGTATACTAACCGACAATCCTAAACAACACGTGTAAATAAACTTCTCGATTATATTCAGAATAACAAAGGTTACAGACTCAATCAGACAATTGTTCACTTCTGTTCAACTCACTTGTCTAATGACTCTGTAACAGATATATATATAGAACCAAAACTGATGTAAGCGAACTTAGTTAAGTTCGCCTGAAACAGACTAAGCGAACTTAACAAGTTCGCCTCAGCTATGCCTAAGCGAACTTATTAAGTTCGCCTCTGATAGGTCAGGCGAACTTAAGTTCGCCTCTAGGCTTACTACTAAAAACACTTAGCAACTTTACAATTTCATGACAAAACATAAAGACATAAAATCTAACTATTACAAGCTTTTGTCATTACAAATCTATGTCCTAACAGACTCCCCCTTGACAATAGCTTGATCTTCTGTCTTCAGTCTTTATCTTGAAGTCTTCCAGTTATCCGGTAGTCTGCTGCCAGCATCCACACCGTATCTTCTGCATATCTCCAAAACTCTTTTATACTGTAGACCTTGTTCTATCCATTCATCAGTATACATTATCTCATTCTTTCTCAGTGTCCTCTGATCTTTCTTTGAAAAATTAATAAGATTCATTGCGTCATAGAAACACACAATGACCTTATTATCTTTATCTTCAACCCTTGCTTCACCAGTATTGACATCAACATACCACCATTTCATATTCCCAAGAAAGTCTTGAGGAATATTCTTTAATGGTATCTTGTGTATAGCACGCACTGGTCTATACTTGTATCTCCAGGTTACTTTCCCAGTCTTAGGATCTGTAATCTTCACTCTCTTTCCCTTCTGTGGTTTTAGCCATTCATATTTACCCGAACTACCTTCTTTCTTTATCAGGTTTGCTATCACATCAGCCAAACCATTCTTCGATCTATTTATGAGTGGTCTTGAAGCTAGACCATTTATTTCACACCTCGGCAAGGTATTGAAATATTTGATCCTTGGCTTTAAGTATTGAACGCCATCAGATCGTTTGATTACAAATAATTTTGATTCACCATCATAAAACCAACTAATGATCCTTCCTATACACTGCTCTTTATTCACATATTTCTCTTTCTGAGCAAGTTGTACCGGAGACTTGGGTTGTACCTTCATCCAACTATTTACTACTTCTCTCCACTGTTCTCGTGTCATTCCTGTATCTCTGAACATCACAGGTTCTTCATTAATCTTCGGAGACTCAGTGTGAGTAGTTTCAGTTTCATCACCCTTATTGAATTGAAGATTCTCATCATCAGTATCCATCTTTGACTCAGCTGTATCATCAGGCAATGTGATGTCTTCAATAGAGTCCATAGAGTTAGTTATTCCGTCATAAGAGAATTTAGGAACAACATCCTCTTGGATGAAGTTATATGGTACCTTAAGACCGTCACAGCCTTCATATGTAACACTGTCTTTATCTTTCTCTATTTCAATCTCCACTATTTCTCCTTCTTCTATCTCAGTGTCTGACATATCATCTTCCATGTCATTGAATAAATCGTCAATGTCATCAAGACATTCAATCTTTTCAGCCTCTTCTTCTGAATCTTGAAAGAATTCTAATAACAGAATTTCTTCTTCATTATTACCCGAAGTATCTTTATCTTTGTTTCCTTCAAGAGATTGTGATGTCGACTCCCCCTGAACTCTAGAGATAGGATTAACGTCAGTGTATTGACGATCACCCTCAATATTTCCAGCAGGATCATTGTCTTCATCATCACGTCTTTGTATTGACTCAGTGTGACAAGTATCAGGTATCCTCAACTCCCCCTGAGCGTCAAGACGCTGAACGAGTTTGGACACTAACGCTTGCATATCAGCAATCTGTTGAGCTTGAGTCTGAATCACCAGCTGTCGTTGAGAATCAATAGACACAAGAGAGTTAACTTGTGTTTGTAAAGTAAGCACTTGAGATTCAAGGAAAGTAATCCTGTCAGAATCCGAAGGCTTTGATGGACCAGCTGTGGATTGAGGAATAGAAGGACTCGAAGTAGTAGGAATCTCTGTAGGAATTGGAGATGGAACTGGAGATGGATCTTTAGAACTTGGAGGAGTAACTATCAGAGAAGCAACAAAATTTGCATCCTCAACTCATTGAGAAGATTGTGCAGCCGCAATTGAAGCAGACATTAACTTTTGTCGTGTAGGATCTGGATTAAAGTCACTGTCAGTGTCAGAACTTTCATCTACCAACGATCTTTTTCCAAGTACTGATCCGGAAGGAGGATCCCGAACAGACTTGCGTCGTGGTCTTCTGGCTTGAGATTTAATGCGTTTTCCAGCATTAGCCAATGGAATAGCAGCCAACCGTTCATAATGACCTGGAGAAAAATCTCTAGATTCATCAGAATCAGTGCTATCATCATCAGATAATGTTGTATCACTTGAACTGGAACTAGATTCAGCATCTGTCACCACATTCCCTTCTTGTGCATGAATGGGCGAGTTCACAGCTTCATCAACAAAATCATCCATGTTCATACCCAGATCTTGATTAGGATCATGAACGACCTCTTCTAGAACAGGTTCCTGAATCGGAATATTAACTGCAGCTTGTGGAATAGGAACTTGTTCAGGAATAGGAATTTGAGGTTGTACAGGAACTTGTATTTGTGGAACTGGTATCTGTTGTTGTTGGGCAGGTTGTTGTGGTTGTTGCAGTTGTTGTTGTACTGGAACGTTAACTCCTTGAACTTGAGCAAGTTCATTTGGATGAAACCAATTATCATTTGGTGGTGCAACATAATCAGGATTGATTAAGTGCCCAAACAGTGGAGTATTTACTGGAATCAACGCAACATTTTGCTGTTTCACCTTTGTACAATCAGTAAAGATACGTTTTGACATTGGTGTCAAAGTCAATCTGATAGCATGGTGTGGCAGATCCGGAATAAGATGATTGAGTATCATTTGAATAAATCTTGGATACATCAAGAAACCTTGACCTTCAGCTGGATTAATCTGCATGACCATCTCCCGATAAAAATACAGTGGAAAATTGAATCGTTTATTCAATGTTAAAGCCACCATTGCTGTTTGAAGTGCCATCTTCAAGCCATTCGTACCAGCTTTTCGTGGAGAAATACATTGTATAATCACATGCATAAAGTACCTCCATTCACCCACTAAACCACCTTTCCGAGCTTGAGTATCATTTTGTCGTCCACGATAACCCATCCTTTGAAAACAACCCATAATAAGAGTATTAGGATAAGAAATTGGATCTTCAGCATTTCCACCCAAAGCAAGAGCAGCACGAATTGTCGCTTCTGAAATTGCAATCTCGGTATTATTGACTGTTGCACGAAGGACATGCGGTTCCACGTCAATATCTTGATGTACGGTATCCCAGAATTGTTGTATATACACCACACTGATATAAGGATCCGCAGATAATGCAACATGTAATCTTGATCGATTTAGAAAATTGATTATGCCTTGAAAATGAACAGCTTTCGGCAAATTAGGATCTAATAAAGCCACTTGATTATGCTTGTATTCGACACGTCGAGCCATCTGTGAAAAAATTAGACAACTTAACAAACATTAGAACATGTACACATATATGAAACACACTTTTAATAAGACACACAAACAATAACAACAACAAAAAAAATAAAAAAAATTACAAACAAAAAAAATTTTAAAAAAAATTTCAAACAGAAAAAAATCACAACTCTTTTTCACTTCTGACCCCTAGGCGAACTTAATAAGTTCGCTTAGTAGTGCAAGAGGCGAACTTATTAAGTTCGCCTGACAAGTTCGCTTGGAACAAGTTCGCTTGAACCTGAGACGGTTCAAATTCAAACACAGAGAATTCAAAATTTGGCAAAACAAGATCAAAGCAAGAAATAATCCTATACAATCAATCGAATATCACAATCTAACCAACAATAAGGTTCAATTTTATATGACGGTAAAAAATTAGGTCAAAAGCAGGCTTGAAACAGTCCGACGAAAACCAAAATCAAAAACCATCGAATACGCATAATTTATCGGATGAAATCCAACTAAAATACCTTTGTTAGATTCGCAATGAGATTTCGATCAAGAAACAACCAAAAAATAGCACTCACAACACAGAATTAAAATTTTGAGAAATTTGGGATAAGTTCGCTTGTTCTGATGAAGACGATGAACATGACAAGTTCGCCTGAATCAAATCTTAAACAGAATAAGTTCGCTTGACTAAGCGAACTTGTTAAGTTCGCTTAACAATCCTTCGGAGAACAAGATAAGTTCGCTTGAACCTTAAGTTCGCTTCACCCGAGACTGAAAAATTAAGTTCACTTCACCAATTTAAGCGAACATATTAAGTTCGCTTCACTGTACACAGGCGAACTTAATTGCTTTTTCAACCTTTTTGCCTTGAACAAAATTTACCAACTTCAAACTTTCAAATCCCGAACTTCCATCAGCAAAATTCGATCCAATCCCGAACAATTTTAATAAAAGTTTAGAATTTTCATGAAAAATTAAAATCAAAATCTTTTTGAATTTTTATCTATACAGACGGAAACACATATTTTTGGTTTTTCTCTATACAAACAGAATCACATATTTTTGAATTTTCTCTGAATAAACTGAAATGACATATTTTTGGTTTTTCTCTGAATAAACTGAAATGACATATTTTTGGTTTGATCATCATGAGCAAGAAGATCATATCAGTATTCAATTAATTCATCACACATATTTTTAATAACAAAGGGTAACCTGTAGTAAGAGACCATTCAACTCAATTTTATGCATATTGCATCTTTTTCATTTTGAAACTCATTCAATTTGAATAATATTTGAAATGATATGCGATAAATTTCAAAGTAAATAAGATCAGGTTATAAAATGTTCTTTTATTTATACCGAATTTGAAATATAAAGCCTGAATTCTTAAAATTGTCAATATTATATTATTTGAAACTATAAGCGTTTATTATCCAAATTCATGTGATTTAGTACCATTTAGATGATAAACATCGTGTACCCCACATATATGCCAAATAGAAAATAAATGCACTATCTTCAAGACACATATAAGATTTTACTAAAAATTTTCCGAATATTCAGAATGAGGAGACATCACTTAGCACATGAATAGTAGAATCCAAATTGGATTGAATAGGAATCAATGAGATTCAGAATCGAATGATTCAATGTTTTGGCTTATATTTGTGGAATCATAAGATTCAGGTACGAGGATCCAACTGTTATCTGGATTATGAATTCAATGGAATCAGTAAAGATAATGTATCAATATGATCCAAGGGCTAGTATATGAGTGACAGATGTTGTCAAGTACATATCTTGATTATACTTCAACTTGCATGCTTTTCGGGACATGGGCACTGAAGCAAATCGAATGAATAGTGCTAAGGACATAATCCGAAACTGATCTCATAGGAAAATCCTTATTAAAAGCTAATATTCTTTATCTGATAGTGATCTTTTAACACACACACCCAGGCATAAAATGGGTTTAAATCACAGATGTAATCATATTATATTTAATTTTCACACTACTATTAGTTTCAAAACGCTTTTAGCCTATTGACAATTCAAGTTTCAAATTTTATACACAAATTTTAAAACAAATTATCAAGAATAGAACATTCATAACACTATCATTTCTTATTTATGCAGACTTTGAAATTTAAATCAGATCAACTTATTTTAATCATTCAAATATCAAGGTCTACTAAGATCGTGTGAAATGAACTAATCACTGATGTACTATCATTTCTTCTCTAACCTCAAATGATGTCAAATTTTATATTTTTCAATTTGTTTTGACTTTTTATAATTTTGACTTTTTGACTGAAATGTAAATGCAGAAATGTAATAAAGCAATAAAAGAAATTAAAGAACAAAATTTTCCATGAAATTCTGATTTTGAAAAGCTTTTATTCGGGATTGATCATACCAATCATTTTAATTAGGAACTCAAACCTGGTACGATCAAATGCCTTATTGAACAAATCAGCAAAATTATCGTCTGTGTGTACCTTGACCAGCTCAATCAACCTTTTCTCTGCACAATCACGGATAAAATGATATCGAATTTCGATGTGCTTAGTTTTACTATGTTTAACAGGATTATTCGTTATGGACATAGTAGCATTATTATCAATAAACATAGGGGTTCGTGTAAAATTCAAACCGTAATCTCTCAATTGTTGTTGTATCCACAGGATCTGTGAACAGCAACTTGCAGCAGCGATGTATTCTGCTTCGCATGTTGAAATAGAGACTGTGGTTTGCTTTTTGCATTGCCAGGATACAAGTCGATTACCTAAGAACTTGCAACCACCTGTTGTAGATTTCTTGTCCAGACAACAACCACCAAAATCAGAATCAGTATAAGCATTGAAATCAAAGTTAGAACCATGAGGATACCATAGCCCTAAACGTTGTTTTCCTTTTAAATACCGAAAGATTCTTTTCACAGCAATTAAGTGAGATTCTTTTGGCTTTGCCTGAAATCTGGAACAGATACACACGGCGACCATTATATCCGGCCTTGAAGCGGTTAAGTACATGAGAGATCCAATCATAGCTCTATAAAGTCGACAGTCCACATCTTTTCCTTCCGGGTCAGAATTTAACTTATGATTGACCGGAATTGGAGTATCGTATGAAGTACAGTCCTCCATCTTGAACCGGCTCAAGATGTCTTTGACATACTTGGACTGATGAATAAAGAAACCATCTTCCTTTTGATTTACTTGTAAACCTAAGAAAAACGATAACTCTCCCATCGCAGACATTTCAAATTTCGACTTCATAACACCCTCAAATTCTTTGCACAACCCTTCATTTGTCGAGCCAAATATAATATCATCCACATAAATCTGTACCAGTAGGTAATCTCCCCCTGATTTCTTTATGAATAAGGTCGAGTCTATCTTTCCACGAACAAAGTCATTCGCCAAAAGATGTGTTGATAAAGTCTCATACCACGCACGAGGAGCCTGATGAAGACCATAGAGGGCCTTATCTAGCTTGAAAACTATGTTCGGATTCAGTGGATCTTCAAACCCCGGCGGCTGACACACATAGACTTCCTCCTTGACCTTTCCATATAAAAATGCACTTTTGACATCTAATTGAAACACCTTAAAACCTTTAAAGGAAGCAAAAGCTAGAAACAGCCTTATAGCTTCAAGCCTCGCAACCGGCGCATAAACTTCGGTGTAATCAATTCCTTCTTGTTGATTGAAACCCTGGACAACTAATCTTGCCTTATTGCGTACCACGACACCTCGATCGTCCTTTTTACATTTAAACACCCATTTTGTTCCTATCGGATACGCACCTTTCGGTAAATCAACCAGATTCCAAACCTTCAGTTTGTCAAATTGAGCTAGTTCTTCCTGCATAGCTTCTATCCAGTTATTGTCATTTAAAGCCATCTCTACATTCTTGGGTTCAACCTGTGAAATAAAGCAAGAATGTGAGCAATCATCAAGAACACCAGAATATTTAATGCAAGTATACAAACAAGTATTGTCAACAAGAGAACGTGTTTTCACTCCATCCTGTAAATTTCCAATTATATTTGTCATCGGGTGATTTTTGAGTTCCTTGATGGATGCAACCTCAGGAACAGGCAACACTTCAACTTGAGTAGATTCAGATTGATAAGAATAATCTTGAGGAATTGGAATTTCCGAGTCTAAATTTGTTGGAATCTCCCCCTGATCCTGTGTCGAAGGTAATGGATCATCACTCAACAGCGGATCAGCAGAAGAATCTTGAAAAATAGCATTATCCTCCTCACTCTCTGAATCTTGTGGACCGGAACAAGAAGCAACATTAGGATCGGGAGCAGAAATAGATGGAATCGATGAATTGAGAACTGCATTTGGTAGAAATCCATTATGCTGTGCATCTTGACAAGAATCATAAAGAACAGCAGCATCTTCATCAGAAATGTCAGAAGGTAAATGAAAAGACTTGAATAAGTTGTCATAATCAAATGCCCAATCCGGACCAATCGCCATTTGTGGTAAAGACCGATTTGAACAGTCAATATGGAACCATTCTTCAACTTGGCGTGTCTCTTTGTTATAAACCCTCTTGGTTGTCGAATTAGCCACATACCCCAGAAAAATCCCTTCAATAGCCTTTGCACTGAATTTTGTTGGGACATCTCTAACTTTGAGTAGGGTACACGGATTACCAAAAGGTAGTAAGTATTCCAGATTCGGCTTTCTATTGTTTAACAATTCATAGCAAGTCTTGTTATGTCGCTTGACGGTCAAGACCCGGTTCAAAACATGACACGCAGTATTGACAGCTTCAGCCCAAAAGGCGACTGGAAGCTTAGAATCTGCAAGCATCGTGCGAGCTGTTTCAACCAACGTCCTGTTCTTTCGTTCAGCAACACCGTTTTGTTGAGGAACATATGGCGCACTGAATTCATGATGAATTCCTTTTTGTAAACAGAATAAGCCCATTTTGCTATTCTTAAATTCGCTGCCATTGTCACTCCTGATTCTTCTGACTTTCAGATTTAACAAATTCTCCAAACCCAGGATTAAGTATTGAACCAACTCAGTGGTTTCAGCTTTAGATGAAAGAAACTTAACCCATGAAAATTTGGAGTAATCATCAGTTACTACCAAGCAGTACGATTTCCCACCAATGCTCCTAATACTTATTGGACCGAACAAATTCATATGCAGCAATTCCAAAGGAGTTACGATAGAATTTGTTGATTTTGATTTATGAGATTTCTTTCTTTGCTTCCACTTCTTGCACGGAATACAATCATCAGGAACTGAGAATTTCATTTTCGGAATACCAAGCACAAGATCATTCCTAACAATGTAGTTCATCTTCCTGTAGTTTATGTGAGCTAGCTTCCTGTGCCACAATATTGAATCAGATTCCGACGCCTTGGAGAGTAAACATGTTGGAATTGAATCCGTTGTAGTGGCGACACTCATGTCAAGGACATATGTGTCATTTCTCCTTGGAGCCTTCATAAGAATCCATTCATCAGGAATTACAAAACCCGGTTTCAGAATATAACATTCATGATCGTTGAAATGGAACGAAAACTTCTTGTCACAGACTTGTGATACGCTTAAAAGATTGTGTTCCAACTGCTCAACATAATTCACCTTTTCAAATTTTACTTTGTCATTCTTTAACGTTCCCTGGCCTGTTATGTACCCGCCTTTATTACCCGCAAAAGCGATATAACCACCATCAATTTTAATCAGATCCTCAAGCAATTTCACATTCCCTGTCATATGTCAAGAGCAACCACTATCCACATACCATGTATTGTTGATAGTCCTCCTTGGTTGTCCCTACATAAACAACGAGAATCAGTTAGAAAGTGAAACCCAAGCCATCGTGGTCTTGGGTCGTCCCGATTGATCAAAATAAAATACTTCTTGTAATTTACAATCAAGTTTATCATTCACTGTTGGAACAGAAGTTTGATAATCAGACCTTTTCAAAGAAGAACCATTTTTATTATTTTTAGAAACATTATTTGAAAAATTATTTTCAGATTCAGATGTTTCCAAAATTTTCTTTAATTTTCTGTTTCGCCGTCTTCTTTGAGGTCTTGACAATTTAACCTCCTGAAAAGTATCTTTTGAAATCCCAACTTTTGGAATATCAAGATTTTCTCTGCATACAAAATATTTAACATGCAATGTATTCTGTTGTTTAATTCCAGGAGAATTAACAAAAGATCGTCCTGTCATATCTTTTCCCAAACTAGAAGACGATTTTCCCTCATCTTTCCTTTTCAGAATCTTCACAACTTTCGGTTGTGAAGGAACAATCTTCAGTTTGCCCTTGTTCTTGTATGGACAATTAATCAAAATATGACCAGGCTCATTGCAATGAAAGCACACACGTCTTTCTTGATAAGTTCTGAAATAATGTGTTTTCTTTGAATTTGAAGAACCATCAGAAGAAGAAGCTTCGGATGAATGCCCAGAACAATTTACCGGCTTCTTAGGAACATAAGTCTGTTTTGGCACCTTTGAAGAATTCACTTTTTGAAAACCAGCCGCAACAAACCCACTTGACTTTAATATTGGAGAAAGTTTAGCTTGAACCACCTTCACCTCTTCAGGTTCTGTCAAGATGCACCTATCCCGAGTAACATTCTTCACAATCTTTGGTTCCTCAATTTTCACCTCTCTCGGAATGCCTTCAACCTTTGAATCATCAAATACTTCATCCTCTGTATCAGAATCATACACCATGTCTTCACCCGTCACTGGATTCACTTTTAATACTGTCTTGGGATCAATCTCCTCTTCATGAATTATTTCAGGCTCAACTACATAATTCCCATTGAATGGAGGAGGAACAAACCTAATACCAGCAACCCTTTTTGTGGGATCAGCATTAGTATTAAAATAATCCAACACTACAGATGAATTCTCAAACTGTTCCAGCTTTCTATGTAACTTTATCACCTCAGATTCTTTTTCCGAAATTTCCTTGTTCTTTTGGGCAACTACTTCATTTTGTTTTTCAATTTCAGCATAAGCCATATCAAGATGATAACCCTGCTCTTTGTATTTTAACCCAAGAGAATTTAAGTCTCTTTTCAAAGACTCAATTCTATCAATGCACAGTTTATCATTATCTTTCAGTTTCTGATTTACTGAATGCATTGATTTCATGTCACAAATCAAATTGGTGTTATCATCCATGACTTTTTGTAGTTTATCTTTAACAGAAATGCAATTAGTACAAAATATATGACAAACAGAGTCTTTTACCTTAGTCGGGTCAGACATGTCTGCCATGAATACTTTGGTAATCGGAATGTTTTCTGAATCTTCACCAACAGACGCATTTTCTGTAAGAACAATTTCTTCCTCATCAACCCCTGACACAGCATCAGAATCAGTATTTTCCCCTTTTTCTTCCTCATCATCAACACTTGGAACACTATCACCATCACACGAATCATCACTAGAACTTTCATCATCAGTAGACTCTTTTGGTTTTTCTGAATGAATTTCTGCAACAAAAGCCTGACTCACATTACCCACCAAATCTTCCAGATGAATGCCCCAATCATAGTTTTCATCGTTTTGAGCAACTAGAGCCGATGATGCAGATGCATGATTTGTATTACCAGAAGGACCATGATTTTGATTACCAGATGAACCATGAGGCTGATTCCTATTATGCTGAAAGTTAGATTGCTTCTTTTGAGAATCAAATTCTACCTTTGGTTTCACACACTCCTTAGCAAAATGACCATACTCTTGGCAGTTGTAACACCTAACTTTGCTTTTATCAAAACCCATACGCGATCGACTATTTGAACCAATATATTTTCTCCCAGTTCTCTTCAAGAAATCTTTAGCTTGTCTCATTAACATGGCCATATTCCATTGGATATTCATTTCTTCCAGATCAACAGGGTCAATCTGTCTGAAATCATCTTCTATTACCTCAGGATCATGAATTTTTCCTCCAATGAAATTCTCATATGATGCCATAAATGAAGAAAACATAGCCAAATAATCATCAGCAACTTTCTGATTCACATGAGATCCAGATGATGTTGAAGCGGTAGTAGCAGAAAATCCAGAATGGCTTGTATGACCAGAATAAGTTGGAACTCCAGAACACTGATCATTTGTAGACTCTTGAGCATCACCAGAAAAGAATGCTACACCAGTACCAGATTTACCAACAGATTTGGCAAAATACATCGAGGGATCCTGGATATGCTCCAAATTAGTCTCTTTCTTTTTCAAATTCATGTCATGTGACTGGATCTTCCCTAGAACTTCTTCAAGAGACATGGTTTTGTACTTAACATTTTCCTTGATCAAAACCGTATATACATCAAACTTTGATGGTAAAGCCTCCAAGAATTTATCATTTATTTCCTCAGTCTCATATACCACAGATGCACTATCCAGTTCACTAAGAAGATGATAGAATCTTGTAGCAAGATCATCCAAAGATTCATTCTGAAAATGTTTAAAAACTAAGAACTGCTTCTTTAGTAATTCTTTTCTACTTTTCTTCACATCTAAACTCCCTTCACACCTTTTCTGTAGAGCTTCCCACAGCTGTTGAGAAGACTTGAACTGTTTAAAACTGTGATAAATTTCCTTTGGTAGAGACATAGAAATGCTAGCAATTGCTTTCTTTTCTCGATCAAATAACAGCTTCTCTTCAGTAGATAAAGCTGACACTGGTTTTGGAACATCATCTTTTCCCATCCATGAATAAGTAGGGTGTGTATATCCTTCCAAAATTGGAATCCACAAACTAGTATCGGTAAAAGATACGAATTGGTCAAACCGATCTTTCCAATTTGAATAATCAGCTAGATTCAGCAACTTCGGAGGTTTTTGAGATGTACCTATCTCATTGTCATAATTGAACATGTTTGTGACTTGAACCATATTTGCCATGTTAAAAAAAATTGTGAAAAATTTCTAAGTACTGAACTGATTTTACCCTCAGGCGAACTTAATAAGTTCGCTTTAGGGAGTACTAAGCGAACTTAATATCAGGCGAACAAGACAAGTTCGCTTAAGGAGGAAATCCGGTAAGTTCGCTTAACAGCTAAGTTTGCTTGAAATGTGAGAAGCGAACTTAATAAGTTCGCTTGCTAAGTTCGCTTGAACAGGAACTCAGCAAGTTCGCTTAAACTGCTGTAACAGAATCAATCAGTCTTCATCCAAACACGAACCGAAACCTTCAAAATTCATGATTTCTCAGCGAATTGATGAAATTTAAGGAAATTGATCCGTAGGATTATGAATTTTAACAAATGTAACAGTTTTATCGGTCTAATTTCGTCAATTTCACTTCCAAAATCACGAATTCAGTCAAGAAACAGTCTTCAAGAACTTGAAAAACGCCATTGTTGTAGAAACTTCAAGAATGTTGAAAATCTTGTCGAATTGTACACAAAAACCGTCAATTATCACCAAGAATCGTACTAAATTCACGAGCACTTTGCTCTGATACCACTTGTAGGTCCAGGTAACTCAGCTACTGATCAAACTCGTGATATGACGTTGATATAACACGAAGTGCGGAATCCTTCGCGTTACAGATTTGTATACTAACCGACAATCCTAAACAACACGTGTAAATAAACTTCTCAATTATATTCAGAATAACAAAGGTTACAGACTCAATCAGACAATTGTTCACTTCTGTTCAACTCACTTGTCTAATGACTCTGTAACAGATATATATAGAACCAAAACTGATGTAAGCGAACTTAGTTAAGTTCGCCTGAAACAGACTAAGCGAACTTAACAAGTTCGCCTCAGCTATGCCTAAGCGAACTTATTAAGTTCGCCTCTGATAGGTCAGGCGAACTTAACTAAGTTCGCCTCTAGGCTTACTACTAAAAACACTTAGCAACTTTACAATTTCATAACAAAACATAAAGACATAAAATCTAACTATTACAAGCTTTTGTCATTACAAATCTATGTCCTAACATAATTTCTCAGATCCATCACTTTTCGAGCATTTTCCTCAAAATCCGTCAAGAACGCTTTTACTTTTTGATAAGTACGCAAATTCAAATTTTCTGCGTACTTACTAAGTACGCATGGGTTTTGCCCTGCGTACTTACTAAGTACGCAAGAGAAGTTGTCCTGCGTACTTGTTAAGTACGCATGAGTATTTCCTCTGCGTACTTAGCATGTAGTTATGGGCATTTTGGTTTTGCGAACTTATCAAATACGCAAGAGCACTTGGCTTTGTGTATTTACTAAATACGCAGCAACACCCTTTATGTGCGTATTTACTAAGTACGCATGAACTAGCCTCTGAGATTAAAAAAAAAAAGGTTTTTTGGCGGGAAAACTTTTTTTGGCCAAAATTTTTAGTGATCATTTGTACGCGTGTTTCGGGCCATTTTTGAGAAGATAGTAATTTTGGTTTTTCCGGACCAGAATTTGTATACGATGTGCCTTGGTGAAACACGGACGAGATTTTGGTTGGATGATACCACTTGTCATACATTGCTTAAGGGTCCATACCTGAAAATGTAGGCTACGAGTATCCGGGATACTTATTTAATAGGGTATGAATGCTGAACTAAGGGTCCATACCTGAAAATGTAGACGTGTTTTATTACATTAACTGTGTATTGAGCTTCGGGGTCTAACCCGACGAGTTTACGAAGTTAATTATTTAAATATGGGCTAAGGGACTAGATGTTACCCTTAATACGTGTAGGTTAAAGGTGGGTGTATGGTCACGGGTCGTATAGTGACCTAACAGGGGTGAGTCGGGATGGTAGTTACGGGTCGTACGGGTACGACTAGGAGGTGTCACAGGGTGTGCATGTACGTGGTATGTGCTTAAATAATGAGATATAGCATACGTATGTGTGTTGCTATATTAGCCGTGTACTGTGTTATGAGTTAGTTGGGGTGAGTCAGAATATAAGCTAACTGCTTATGAATGTGTGTAAGATACCTTGTCCTAGTGCTATGTGTGAAGTGCAGGTGTAGTTAACGAGTAATATGCATAGATTATGATCTTATGCGATTATCCATGTGTTGTGTGCATTGTGTCGTCGTCCTTGTGACACGACGGGTATTGTGTTTGCATTACTTTCATTATAACACGGCAAACAGGATTGTGGAGGACGAAGTCCTTCGGGAGGTCACCAAAGGTGACGATGTCCAAAAGGACAGTGATGAGCTCGGGGTGTGTCGAACGCCCTGACGAGGGTAACCCTGACGAGGGTAAGCCTGACGAGGGTGCAGTAATGAGGTATGTGTTTGTGTGCTTATATATTTGTGTTAAATTACATACAAGCGTTAAGTTATATTTATTGTGCACGAGATAGTATTAATGCGGTGAGTAGAGTTAGATTGACTGTTGCGTCAGGATTGTGATGTAGTGTTTATAACTGTTATGTCAGTTGATTTGTAAGAGCCTTGGTCAAGGCTGAGTCAGTTGATGTTTATGGAATTGTTGTGTTAACCAAGTGTCGAGTTAGTACGTGTACTTGAGCATGAGATATTAGGGTAGTAAGTTCTACTTATATCGATGGGACTGCGAGATTATTATTATTATTATTATTATGGGATGAGTCTTGGGTAATGAGATATTATGGGATATCGGGTGATAACATGGGTTAACTATTTGTTAATGAATTGTGGACCTATTTTATAAAGACCGTGGGTCCTGAGTAAAGTTAAAATAACTTTTGAGACGAGTTGGCTTTTAATTAAACTAAACTATTAGAACTCACTTAGCGTAGTTGACTTTGTGTGTGCGATAGATTGTTTTGCAGGTAAGCGTTGCATTGATGTATCTTGTCTTGGGAGCGGTGCTACTTGGGTTGGTGTGCAAGCATTCGTGAGGTAACTTAATGACATTAAATAGTAATTAATGTTTTTAGAAATACTTCCGCTGTAGTTTAATATATCTAAGATGAGTATTTTCAAGGGAATAACCCGTTATGAGAACCAACTGTAGGGTGCCCGGTTTAGGGTCTTACAAGTTGGTATCAGAGCCGAGGTTTAAGAGAAAACTGGTGTTTTTAAACAAATAAAATGCAACTTAAACTGAAAATGTCACGCCCGTAATACAGGACAATTATCTAACCAGAGTAGTACCTCCAACGGAGATGTTCCCAGGAAAGAACGACGGGTCTAGGAGAGATTTATACACCGTCCTTTCCTACACAGAACATTCCGTTCATCAGATAACTACATACCGGTCAGAAGGTCGCCTTCTAGTTACTGTGACGTTGATATCAAGAACACACAGCGGAAGACTAAATCGTAACCTCTATTAATATCAAAACATTGTTTACATCATGTTTAACAAAAGTTACATCATCCGTTCCTAACAAGGAACAAGTCATTCGGGACTTATAGTTTCAGGCATGCCCATCATCTGGATCGTTCATCTTTTCATTCTAGTCCTGGGAATGCCTCATATATTGTCTACCTGTGATGCGTTCAAAACATTTGATAAAACATGGGTCAGCACAAAGCTGGTGAATTCATAAACTAAAATAGTTTATTAAAATGACCCGCCAAAGTATCTTGAACACATTCATGGGCTTCAACACCCAATGGGCTTCAACACCCAATTTCATAGATAACTATGAACAATCATTCAGTCTATATATAACCGAAGACCGTTCCACGGGTCCTGACCAACATGCCGTTCCACGGGCAAGTGAAATAAAATAAGCGCTTAGAATACGTTATATATAACCAATCAGTACAATCATTTCAAGATACTCAAAATGTTTCATAATTCAATCATGCCAGACAATGTCATGAAAAGGTTCATGCATCACAGTTTAAGAACTCACCTCGGCAGTATTTCGGCTTATTTAATCAGAGATATGGCAAACACCTCGGGCAGAGATAATCATAATATTACCTAATCATATAATCCTAGCTTAATGATTTATAACTAAAGCTTAATGGGAGGTCGGAACCTTTCCTCAGTACTATCTACGACAGTTTGAAGTCGAATGGTCAGAAACCAGACTTTCGATAGCGGACCAGAACCTTGGGAATCGGGCTACCTAGAGTGTGTGGGTGAAGGTGAAAATGTGTGTGAGTTGTGTCAAGTGATCTAGCTCAACCCATCTATTTATAGGGTGAATTTGGTCCCACGTCGGACGACATGTAGGGGGATGAGGGTCCGACTTCCCCATAGATGAGTCAGCCCTACACGCGTCGCCCTCCTATTGGGCCGCCTTCCTTTTTGCGGCTGTTGAACCGCAATGGTTTGGCATGTTGGTCCGACATGGTGGCACGCATCGGATTTCCCTCGGTGAGTCATAGGACACGTGTCAACACCTCATTCGTACCTTCCTCAACACATATCAGACCGATATGTATTGGATGTCGGTCCGACGTCCGTCCCATTTTCAGAATTTTTTACTTTTAGTCCTCCATCTTTGGAGAACATGCGGTTTAACCCCTGAACTTTATCTTTTGATACTATTGGCCTTCATTTTACTTGGGAATTATCTAGGTGTTACAGAAAATGGGACAAGGGTGAAACGAATGCCACAACGAATAACCGTGAGCCAGGAGGTACGTCTTTTGAGTTGAGCAGTAATTAATTTCCATTTGTGTAGTGTTACACTAGGTAAAGCGATCAGTGTGAGTAAGTGATTTATGGTTCCATGTGGGATCATGATGTGTGCTATGTGTTGTAATAGTATGTAAAACTACGTGAAGTTGTGTGGTGTGATTAAATGAGACCATGATGTGAGTTGAGTAATGTGGAGTAGCATTAATTGTAACTATGTGAGATAGTTTGGTGTGTCGATATGATTTAGTAATTTTGTGTGTAGCCTTGGATGGTGTGAAATTGTGATAAAGATGATGACTTTCTAGATTGTTATGTGGTGCTATGTGAGTTATGTAGGATGCATGTGCATCCGGGGTGTATGAAAGATAGAAAGCTAGTGTGAATATGATGGAGAAGGTTTCGAATCCGAGCAGTAATATGGACCACCAAATTGCATTTGATCACCGTAAGTTGCAGTCTATGATTACTCTCATGTTCTGAATTTGACACCCAAAGTAATCACTCCAACGTTCTATCTTGTGCATGTACTGTGGCTAAGACAAAGCGTACCAGATCTGTCAGACGGGGAGCTCCGGCTGGGGGAGGATCAGATCGTCAGGACAAACAGGCGGCTGCTGTAGACAAGAAGGACAGTGACATAGAAGTGGTGTTGGCGCTTCCCGCGTCAAGTGTGACTAGAGATGAGGATAGCAGCATCCCGCGTGGTGCTGATACCACAGTGACAGGATGGAAAAGGAGGGCGGCAGTACGCGATTTCCCTCCGGGATGTGGACCTGTATGGCTGAAAGATCGACCATGCGCGTCGGCTAAGAGAGCTTTATTTCAAGAGGACCCGGTGATTGACACGGAGTCCGATGAGGGGAACCAGAGGAGGACACAACAGATACACCTAATGTGGTCCCGTAGTAATCTTGCGAGCGTTGTTTGAGACGTTGAACTTCTAGATGACTTTTGGATGTGACGGTTGTCATGAGATATTGTGGGGCGATTTAACATCTTGAGTGATTAGACGTCTACGTGGTGTGATGATTATTTCAAATATTGACTATTTGATTTTGACATTGGGTGCGAGTTATACCGCGAGACAATTTGGGTAGGACAAATTATAGTTGCATGTGTGATATCTTGCTATTGGTGATGCAGTGTTAATTATGTGATTACCTTTTGAACAACATGAGTTCATACTAGACGTAATCGTTGATGTGATGCTATGACTTGGTTGATTAGACTATAAGAATAGACCAGTGTAGACCTGAGTTTGATTAGTTGTGTGTGTCTACGGTCTTAAGATAGTGTCACCTATGTGTTATGTTTAGGTGATGTGTGAAGTGTAAGGGGTGTGTTTAGCCTTACTATGATATTGAATGTCTTTATATCTTATGGCATAGACCTTCGAGAGGTAAATGTTTTGGTGCTTAAGGACATGAGAGAGTTTTGTGAATAAACTTGTATGTCGCTAATTGAGTTGCTTATGAGTATGAGTATTTGTGTCACGCACTTAATAGTCGTGGCGGGAGATCAAGTGTAAGCTTGATATTGTGTCTGGCGTTAGTCAGACGGGAGATCAAGTGTAAGCTTGATATGGTGTTGACTTTTGTCAATAGGTTATTGTGTCTGACGACAGTCAGGTGGGAGATCATGTTTCCTGGTGCCTTTGGGCCAAACAACATGATATACTTGTGTGTTTATAAATGACGAGGTCATATTGTATGCGCATAGATTTACTCAGATCTAGCTAGTTGTGTGTGTGCACTTTGTGCGAGTTAGAAGGTTGAGTTACTAGTACATGTGTAGAACATTGTGTGTTCTGTAGTTATGTGTGTCGGTGTGTGTCCTTGTAGTACACGCTTAGTCGTGCATAGGACGGATGGTCAGTGTGAACAAATATTGCATTTCTATCTTGATAATTTTCTCGAAGCTGATACGTCAAAGCGATGCGAGGAGTTTTGAGGTCTTTCTAGACGACCAGTGAGGTGCTCTTAAGAGATGCCTCGGTTCATATCTCAGGAATTCAGAGCACGAAGCCAATGGGCGGAGCTGTGAGAGTAGACGATGACAGCGTTTACGTGGAAGCTTGACCAGAATGCTTATGATGAGATCAAGGTGATGACCCTGAGAATTTCAGCATGAAGATAACCAGATGACGAAGGACCTTCATGGAATACGTTCTATATGAAGAATTCAGTCGAGATGAGACACCAGAAGATTAGGGATGTTTTTCCCGGAGCGAGACGACGAATAGCTGAGGCTTGTGAGCAGACGGACTTCATGTTCGTACATGATAAATGAGATGCGGTCGGGGATCGCATGGTTATGGTAGAGCAACATAGAGAAAGGTGAAACTCAGGAAGGACAAGTGCAAGATTGCACGTAAGTGACTAAGAAGGATGTGGCTACGCTGGTAAGTCCAAGACCAACTTAATATGAGCTCCTATGGAGCATTCAAGGAAAGCAAGAACTTAGATGTTGAAACAGACAAGACAAAGGCATATGAGCCTTGAGAAACATCGAGAGCTAATGAAGATGACCCTGACGTTGGGTGTGTACGTACTTACGGGACGTATTGGATGCGTGATAATGAAGTAAAGAGATAATACAATAAATAAATTTAGTGGAGACCAATGTAGCTTTGCACAAGCTCCTGGAAATCATCAGAGAGGAGCAGAAGTAATACCCTTATGGGTAGGGTAGTGGGCTTGAGTTTGAGAAATCATCGCAGGGTGGCAATCAAGGTATGAGGCGAGAAGTATGATGACTTTACTTTGGAAGGGCGACGAATGAATCCATTCGTGAAAGGTGTGGAGCCTACTTGGAGAGGTGACCGTCAGAATGACGAGATCATTTAGATTATACAAGAGACAAAGGCAATGGTGCCCGTGAACCAGAATGAAATGTGGCAAGCGAGCGGATAATCGGCAATGTTGTGCTATGTAGTACTAGAGATGATACGTACGACGTTCATAAGAACAATAAGAGCAAAAAGGTATTGTCAAGGGCAATGACAATGAAACCTTCGTGAAAGAATTAGTAATTAAGGCAATCATCGAAGGCAACTTCTAGCAAGTGTCGGAATAGCGAGAATTGAAATGCAACCGTTTGATTAATGACTGGAAAGACGAGAGATGAGGTAATGTGTAGGTGAAACCTACAAGTTCCAAAGCTGAAAGCGGGCAATGGAGAAGACGTCTTTGAACACCAAGGGGGTGGTCGTATTGCAAAGAAAAGTAATGAAAACGAATAGTGTGAAGGTGAATGCTTGACACCGAATGGATTTAGTGCACGAGTAAGAATGGTAGGACATGTTGGGTTGGTTTGTGCCGACACAGGATTCGAGGACGAATCCCCCTTTAAGGGGGGTAGACTTGTAACATCCCGGAAACCCGAAAACTGTTAGTGCGAGTTAGTGGGTAACCTGAACCTTTATTAAAGGTAATGAGAGGCAAGAACAAGGGTTTGTTTTGAGTGTATGGTGACCGAAGAAGGAATCAAGAACAAGGGGACGACCAGTGGTGGCCGTAGGCGCTGAAGGCAGCGGCTACAGGTAGTAGCAGGCGGCGACGAGCACCAGGAGGTAGTGCGGGACGGTGATGAGCAGCAAAGAGGAACCGATGGTGGGGCCAACTTGAACGGTTTACGACAAAGACAAGGAGGATGATGGAGACCGGCGAAGATGACGGCGCCGGTGGCGGCAGCTGGGTGGCACGCTACGGAGGCAGGAAGCGAAGGCGACGGCATAGCTGAGTAGGGCTTTGCCTGACTAGGTGTTGCATGGCATCGTTTGCTTGCATGCAAGGGTAACCCGACTCGAGTCCATGCGAGTTATGGAGTTAGGGTTTGCATGAGGTGACGAGGGTTGCATGGCACGGATACGTGCATGTGTGAAGCCGGTTCGGGTGAACACGCGAAGTCTAGGGTTCTGCGGAGGAGAAATGACGTGCGGATGGGAATGAGTTTAGAGATGTAGTTTATTTTTATGAGTATCCAACGTATGTTTAGGACGTACTTTGATCATGTGATCATATGTGTGACAGGTCTGGATTTCGAGCACGAACCGACGAGTTGCATAGCAGGGACTGGAGCTTGGTATAACCGGTGAGTTTCTAATCCCCCTCTTTTAAATGTTCTAAACGTTTTGGGGCTATCGTACATACATTCAAGACGTGTTTTATTACATTAACTGTGTATCGAGTTTCGAGGTCTAACCCGACGAGTTTACGAAGTTAATTATTTAAATATGGGCTAAGGGACTAGATGTTACCCTTAATACGTGTAGTTTAAGGTGGGTGTATGGTCACGGGTCGTAGAGTGACCTAACATGGGTGAGTCAGGATGGTAGTTACGGGTCGTACGGGTACGACTAGGAGGTGTCACAGGGTGTGCATGTACGTGGTATGTGCTTAAATAATGAGATATAGTATATGTATGTATGTTGCTATATTAGCAGTGTACTGTTATATGAGTTAGTCGGGGTGAGTCGGGATATAAGCTAACCACTTATGAATATGTGTAGGATACCTTGTCCTAGTGCTATGTGTGAATTGCAGGTGCAGTTAATGAGTCATGTGCATAGATTATGATCTTATGTGATTATCCATGTGTTGTGTGCATTGTGTCATCGTCCTTGTGACATGACGGGTATTGTGTTTGCGTTACTGTCATTATGACACGGCAAACGGGATTGTAGAGGACAAAGTCTTTCGGGAGGTCACCAAAGGTGACGATGTCCAACATGACAGTGATGAGCTCGGGGTGTGTCGAACGCCTGACGAGGGTGCAGTAATGAGGTATGTGTTTGTGTGCTTATATATTTGTGTTAAATTGCATACAAGTGTTGAGTTATATTTATTGTGCATGAGGTAGTATTAATGCGGTGAGTAGAGTTAGATTGACCGTTGCGTCAGGATTGTTATGTAGTGTTTATAATTGTTACGTCAGTTGATTTGTAAGAGCCTTGGTCAAGGCTGAGTAAGTTGATGTTTATGGATTTGCTGTGTTAACCTAGTGTCGAGTTAGTACGTGTACTTGAGCATGAGATATTAGGGTAGTAAGTTCGACCTATATCGATGGGACTGCGGGATTATTATCTCCGCGAGTCGAACCGGAAGGAGCCGTGAACCGGTCATTGAGACTACGTGTGTTCGTGAAACGAGTTCGTGTATAGTCATCTAGCGTGACGTTCTTTGTACCCAAGTGTTACAATCCGGTTTTTCGTCAAAGGTATAAAACCCTTACACCCTATGGTTGTGTAGTGTTTTATATAATTTTATTGTCTAAACGCTATGTAATCGGATCACTGTCGGATAAAGTTCTGAACTTTATTATCATGTGTTATTGTTTACGCTTCCTGAGGTATTCCCTGAAGATCTATCCGGTCTGCCGCCCGTAACTAAAGCTCCATACTGACTTCCACCTTCGGAAATGCAAGAACTTGCAAGCCAACTACAAGAACTTGCTGATAAAGGTTTCATTTGTGACACCTAGTAATCCAGGTCAATGCCCATAGTTATATTTGCACATTCCTATTTTATATTTCTTGGAATATTATCTTTGATATAGTATTGTCAGGAGTCTAACAAAGGGACAAGTGTCATATTTAGTAATTTTTAAGAATTACTAGGAAATAAACGATAATAACCCGCATTGAACGTTCGTTGGTGATTAACGAGATTTTATTCCGGTAAAGGTCTAGGGACACGTTTTAATATAAAACGTATATATTGGTGACTAAAACTTAAAACATGGACATAAAAATGTTGGTTGCATGACCTTGAGTTATTTTATGTGTATACATGTATACTATAGTTAAAGTAATAACTATGTCGGGAATTAACTAGTAGATTATTAAAGCTAGTCAAACGACACAAAATGTAGAACGTCTTAATAATCAAAGATATTAAAGCGGATATTAATTTCGGGTAATATACCGCGTCTAAATCAATCACATCATCATCATCATGATTGCTTTGCTTACACAACAATCAAGCGTCATAATCATCATGATTATGACCAAAAATGCAAGCAACATAAAGATCACATCACCATCATTATATCTTTGCTTATACTCCAGTCCAACATCAAGTCGTAATGATGATGACTTGTGAGATCTACACTCAACCCCCCCGTTTCATCTAATAATTGTATATATATGTATACATATACATATAAAAATATCTAGGTATATAGATATAAAGTCTAAATCACTAAAAATTCTTGAACCGGGTATTATATTACGGGAGCACCTACCGGGTTTACACTACCTTAAACCGAACTAACTAGCAATTGAGAGGTAGCTAGTGATTGGACAACACCCAACCCCCCACCCCTAACCCAATTCGGCCGAAACTAGGTGGGGCCACCCACCTAGTTTGCTTCACCAAATTTCCTTCATATGTGTTGTCATGAAACCATACCCTTTCATCCAAGAAATCAAGCAAGGATCAAATCAAGTCTCATCTAATATGATTTGCAATGACGATGGAAGGAATTACACTCCAACTATGTAGTATAAAAGGGAGTGTCCAACTCAAAGCAAGAACTCTTGCTCCTTTCTCCCCTTCTCGGCTCAAATAACACACACACACATACCCACAAATTCAAGTGCCAAGCCCTAGTACTTCAAGAATAAATCACCCTCTATCCCTCTCTTTCTCTCGGTTTTAACCAGCCCCAAAACCAAAAGAATACCCAAAAATCCCGTAACTCAGTTTCTGCCAGATTTTTGGCCAACTTTGCAAGACCATATCTCCTTCGTTACTTGGCCAAATCGGTCCATTCTTCTTCTAGAATGAAGCTCCATGTTAAGAAGGAAGAACCCAAGTAGAATCACTCGAATCCATGGAGTATTCGACCTCCAAACAGCCGGCGCAAGAAGGCCGCTTAGTGCAAGTCTAATATGGACACCTCTTTTCATTTTCCTGTTTTGAGGTACCTACAGAACTCCAAATCTAGTAATTCTTTTTCACATCTCCTCTAGTTTCAATAAAATTGATTTTAGAAGAAAACCCCAAGTCATTTGGTTTTCTAAAACCATCTAAAAGTCTACTCGGAGTACGCCTAAAATCTGAGTTTTCAAGAACAAAATAAAACATAAAAGTCTTGATGAGTTTTGGCTTTATTTCTTCATGAGTCATGTTTGAATACATATATTTATACACGTACATGTTCATACCTAAAATACCAAACTAGAAGGACCATGGACAAGACAAGGACACATCAAATATAAACTACATATATATATATATACTATCACATAAAATAACACTTGGATGATGGTGTTCTTCATAAACCCTTCATTCCATTCATGTGTTATGTTGAAGGATACATGTTCGTGAAGTTATATGATCATGTGTGACTTACCTGGCAAGACCCGAGGTAGTGTCCTATGATTCAAGAAGACATACGAACGATTATCATCAACATATGAACGTGAAAGGTGTTACTAAAAATATATGTTTATGGATAAAATTTGTGATATATATGTGTTGGTGTACGGTTTTGGTTAAATCACGGAAATGTTCTAGGAATTAAAGATTAGTATCCTAATATGAACATTTGATATATGTACATGGATCATATGAAGAGATTCGGTTAAAAATAAATAATCACATGACATCGTGGAACGTAAGTGAATATATTTTAAGTTGTTACAAAATAATATTTATTTTTGGTACACTTAATAAGTCACCAATAGGGAAACATATTATTTTCTCGGAAAATAGGTAAGCGTCTAGACTGGAATAATAATCACCAACGAGTCGTAAATAAAAACACTATTTTTACTAAACAAAGGCGTAATTAACGGGATTCGTTAAGTCGGATGAACAACTTACGTATAAGACGGGTAGTCTTAACACATTAGTACCCTTGTGTGATTAGGGTACGGATAGACAGGAACTATTAGCACAAGGTTATTTGCTAGGATTTCATCGGACACAAGGTGAGTTCACGGCCCCCTTTCGCTTTTTAAAGTTTTGTAAACTGCGGGGGAGAAACATACTTACAATAAGTATTACAATATTGTTTAATATTTGTCGAAACATTGTTGTTTTATACAATTGGGAAAGCATTGCAAACATTTTTATATGATAACAAGGAAACAAGACACTAACACTATGTCATATATGGTGAACAATATAGCACTTAAAGTCCCCGGAATAAAAACTTATTAACCATTAGCTATGGACTTAGCCCGGGATTCTATTGATAGCACTATTGGGGTGACGCCCCCGGTCATGGTTAGTCGCGCTAACCAGGGGTCCAAATGGCCGAATGACCGCATATTATCTTACTCGCAGAAAGGGGATGAGGGGCATTAAATTGTTGGGGTTTGGTTACGGTTTCATGTATGGACATAGATATTTGTAAGACTAGCTAGCTTACGAATGGAACAATAGCATTTATTATCATATGGGTTTTGAATTAATTCAACTTATTTTATGACAGTAAAGTCATTATGTTTTCAAAGAAAAACTGCTTATTTGATGACGGTTAAGTCATGTATATGTTTTCAAAAGAAAACTACTTATTTGATGACGGTTAAGTCATGTATATGTTTTCAAAGGAAAACTACATATTTTATGACGGTTAAGTCATTGGCATGTTTTCAATGGAAAACTACATATTTTATGACAGTTAAGTCATGGGCATGTTTTTAATGGAAAACTACTTATTTTATGACGGTAATGTCATGGGCATGTTTTCAAAGGAAAACTACTTATTTGATGACGGTTAAGTCATGTATATGTTTTCAAAGGAAAACTACTTATTTTATGACGGTTAAGTCATGTATATGTTTTCAAAGGAAAACTACATATTTTATTACGGTTAAGTCATGGGCATGTTTTCAAAGGAAAACTATTTATTTTATGACGGTAAAGTCATGGGCATGTTTTCAAAGGAAAACTACTTATTTGATGACGGTTAAGTCATGTATATGTTTTCAAAGGAAAACTACTTATTTTATGACGGTTAAGTCATGTCTAGTTTTTCGAGGAAAACTAACTGTACTAAATTAACAAACTCTGTAAACTCACCAACCTTTGTGTTGACACTTTCAAGTATGTTTCTCAGGTAACCTTTAGCCATGGAGCGGTTGGAATAGGCTAGCTATGTTGGAACAATTCCTAGTAACCGGACAGGCATAGATTATCAAGTCTCAAGTCGACCATTGAACTAGAGCGACTTAGATCATTGTATTTATTTAGTTTTAGTAATCGTATATGTAATCAGGTCTTAGAAATCACTATTACAGCTTCCGCTATCGTGTAATGAACCAAGCGTTGCAACCTGTATTTATTTATTAAGTAAACAAAAATTTGGGGGTGTGACAGATTGGCATCAGAGCAATGGTTTTAGCAAATTAGGTTTCCTTAGTGACACCTAGGCTCTAACCAGAATCATTTAGGGACCAAGATTTCTAAGACTTGCATCACACTAAAAACACCCAAGACTTGAGTATAGGAATTCCAACCGTTGCCGAACAATTTGTGTAGAGTATTAGTGTATGGAGTTACACTAGGGTATCATTAGCTACACTAATACAGTTACATGGCACATGTAATGATTGTGCGCATACATAGCTTTTGACACCACAAGTAATATCAAGACTTTGTGTACAATTCATATGATGCATGGATTAATAAGGCGATTATGGAGAACCACTATAGTTTAAACTAGGGCGCATAAACAAACCTTGTGACTGATAGGCATAACACGCAGGTTATCCTTAAGTGTTTTTGGCAACAATCACCCTAACTGGGTGGGTTGGTCAGACACAATAGATCTATCATTGTATACCGTCGGCTTTTACAGAGTTAATGATTACACTTGCACTATGCACAAAAAGCATGTAAAAGTTGTTTGCACAAATAATGTTCACGCATAAGGCACATATTGCATACATGATCATAATGTTTGAATTGTAATAATTGCAAATAGTTTAAATGTAATCATGTTTCACACTAAAGAATGTAAAAGTGAAAAAGGGTCAATATAAACTCACATTGAATTTGTAGCTTGATTGCACAAGTACGGGTAGTTGCACAAGTTTTTCAGCTAACCACAAGGTTAACCTATGTTTGGAGTGGTATACATATCAATGACATGCTAAAAAGGACTAAAGTATAAAAGGAATGAGCTAGGTTGAATGAGTGTTTATCTATTCATTGTAAATAATATGTTTGTCTAATGATGAGTTGAATACTTGTTTTTATATATAAAAAAGGACCCATGGGACTCGAACCCGGGTCGCCAGGGAGAAACCACAACGCGCAAACCACTAGACCAGGGGGGGTCTAGTGTTTAAATGGCCGGACCACAAATTGTTAAACCGTATGCGCGTGAGGGCCGGGTTTCAGGGTCAGATCATGCGCAAAAACAAGGTGCGGGGCAAGGATCGAACCCGCGACCTTGCCTGTGTGGGACGAAAGACTTAACCCATTGCTCTGGGCGTATGCCTTGGATTATAACCGGCGCGCAAAATTATTCAACATTCAACCCCCCATTCATCTTCTTCCCTAACACGTAACCCCAAACCCTAGCCACCAAATCACTCAAATTTGGAAACGATTGATCCACAGACCATAGGGCTTTTAATCAGTGGGTTGAGACGAGTCTAAAGACGCAAGAATTACCTCGAATGGTTTTGTGTGGAGGACGTATGGTGGGATCGTCCTAATCGGAGATCTACGAACTTGGCAGGGTTCAGAAGGTGGATAGCGAGGCTATCAAGTGTTTAGAAAGTTTATGGAGAGTGTTATGAAGGTGTGGGTTCGATTTTATAGTCCAATTCCACGTTAAATGTTCGAATTGAAGTTGGGTTTAATGGAGGACGGTTACAAGCCGTTAGAACTCAAATACAATGATTCCTAAAGTAATTTGGCACGTTATAAGTGATTAGAACCGTCGTATGATGGGTTATGCACGATTAATTACAATTAAACACACGAATTAGTGGGGTTTGGGATCGAATTGATGATGGATTCGGTTCTGTTGACTTCCCAAAGTCAAACCCACGGGTTTGAGGGTTCAAGCTCACAAGGGTTCAATGTTGTGGGTCAAATGCCTTTCAAAGGGTTCAATGGTTTAATGGGGGTTCAAACTAAACTTATTTGCTTTACTCCCTTTAATTTATAAAATCTATGAGACTAAACTACCAATTTTGAAATGTTTTGTATAATTTTGTTAAACACATAATTTAAGACTATATAATCATTTATATAAGTTATTAATAATATATACATTTATTAATTTGAAAATGTAGAATATATATATATATATATATATATATATATTCGGAAATTAAATATATAACTCATATACTGTTGTGTTTATAAAGGAGTGGAAATTTAAACACATAGTTTAGGTGATTAATAATGTGTTGCCATGTATTTACATCTAATTATATTTATGCATCATGATGTAATTTAAATCTCTAATTAAATGAAATAAATATATGTATATGTATATATACTTAATCTTAATAATGTTGAAATATGAATGCACCATTTGTAATTAGTGTAACACCATGAAATGACATTGGAGTTATATTATTGCACCATCCAAAGTATGAGAAAAACCCTAGATGTTACAGTATCCCCTAGTTGAGGGAATTTCGTCCCGAAATTCAACTAGTTGAAGCTATTGAATCAGGAAAAAGGTGTGGGTATTTGAGCTTCACCTGATCCTCACGGTCCCAAGTGAACTCGGGGTCACGTTTAGATTCCCAACGAGCTTTGACTGTTGGTTTGGGGAGTATGATTGATAACAAGATTTAGGTCTGATACTCAAAGTCAGGCATGAATAATGATAGTGGATTTAGTTTGAAGAGAATTGAGGAGAAAACTGTCAAAGAACATTTTAGACTTCAGAGATGGAATGATTCACTTGAAATAAGAATGATGAGAATCTGATGATCAAAACTTGTTTAGGATGTAGTCTAATATGCTCAAGAAATGTTACTTGATAAGAGGTTTCACAAACATTGGTTAAGGTCACAATAACATAGAACGTCACGTGACACGAATAACGCTACTTCTGACGATATGACAGGAACACTTATATATAGGAAGTACCAGCGGCGTATCCACCATGCCCTTATCATATCACATCAGTTTCGCTATTATATATTACGATAGGTTTTATGTCATAACGCACGACATAATTCACTATGCTTTCCATGCGCTGACTTTTATAATTACGTGTGCACCCGTAATTACTCAATTCATCGCATGGTCCGTATAGATCATCACGTTGTGTGTGGGTCAAGAGAGGACACAAAAATACTTAGTTAACATCTATTTTTTTCACGTATGAGTTGCTAATAAATAATTGTGCCCTTAGATAGTAAGGTCAATCAGAAAACTAAAGAGTAATAATGTGGCATAACTTAGAGTTCCATAGCTTCCTCGTGTTTGAACAAGAATACGTCAACCCCCGAGTAGCTTAAAAGTTTATAGCTCCGTCGTGTTTGAACAAGAATACGTCAAACCCCGAGTAGCTTAAAAGTTTTACAGTTTTCAACCTTCATGGATGAAGTGAATTATCATGCTTTGTGATCCATCAATTGCAACAATTGTACCCAATCTAGTTTCCGTGTATAATGTAAACATCCAAGTTTCATGTTTAATCTAGTATCATGTACATTGTAAACAAATAAGTTTCACGTATAATGCGAACAACTTAGCATCATGTATATTGTAAACAAATAGGTTTCATGTATAATGTGATCAATTTAGTATCATGTATATTGCATACAACCATGTATCAGGTATCATGTGACCAATCTAGTATTATGTATATTGTATTCAACCAAGTATCATGTATCATGTGAACAATCTAGTATTGTGTATCGTGTGCTAAGTCTAGTATTATGTATATTGCAAACAAACAGGTTTCATGTATCATGTGATAAATCCAGTGTTATGTATCATGTGAATGCTCATATATAAGTTACTGAATCTCATGAGTAACATAAACTATCGAATTTTGTGGGTGGTCAAGTGTTGTGGACAAGCGTGTTGTTTGACGTTCATGTATAATGTGGGTAGTTGGGTTTTAAATTATCAATCTTCTTGATGTTTATATGGGTGGTTAACGCCTACGCGAAAAGATTTATCTCATTAAAGTGCCTAGTATGTTCGTATATTTCCGAAGGTGCAAGATGATGAGAAAGTTTTGTAGGCGTTTAGGGTGATGTGCTTACGAGTAATTGATTTGTGCTTTTTGTTTGTAAATAGACGAGTAATTGTGACTTATTATTGTTTGTAATTTAATAAAACAGTGAAAATAATAAGTTGGATAACTAGATAAACAGATGAATAAATAAAACCTTTTAATTTTTTTTATTTTCATACAGAGGATGCTTCAAAGGAAAGTAATGGCTAAATAATTTAATAATCGAGCCAAGATTTAATAATAAATTAATTATTAATTAAGATAATGTTTTTATAAAACAAGTTGTATCAAGTTTCCTTACAAGGTGAAAAAGGTTTATAGAAAATTCATATTCCAGATAATATTTATAAACTAAGGGTTTGATAAAGGTTTTGCTTTGTTTGAACAAATTAACGTTGTTGCTTAAATTAGATAGTTGAATGATTTATTTACAAAGAAAGGCTTAGGTACGTGTACTAAATTGAAATGAATGAAAAGATGATGTTTGGGTGATCTTTGATGAAAATATGACGGATGTATTTTATACTCGTAGTATTAAATCAACGAATAATGGCATTTAAGTTGTAAGATAAAACTTATCATTGAATGACGAAATGTTGAATACTTATTCCAAACATAAAGAAGTGGTTCTCAAACTGAAATTTTAAAGACAGGAAGTAGAAAAATTCAGTTAACGCCTCAGGTAGATTTCCACTAGGAAGCAGATGAGCACCAAGACGAACATCGCTATGGTTACTCGGATAGCAAACCGGGCCTCAGCTCTAGCTGCTTCTGTGCGTGCGTCAAATATCTCCCGGTCTCCTTCCATCATGTCAATGTGGGTACCTAGATTTGAAATCAGGTATTCCTGGTACCGTACATGACCCAAAAGGCTGTCTATTCGCTGCCTTAGCTGGTCGTGCCTTATTCCGTGCTCCATCCCTTGTCTCATGAATTCTGCAGTCCTCACATACTGGTGGGTGGCATCAACTGGAACTCTTATAGCACTGGTGGGTGCCATGGTTTGTCTTGCTCTTGGGTACGGGTGGTATGGGTCAGGTGATAAGTAGGGGTCTTTCAGAGGGGATGGCAGTTGATTGTGTCGGTGAGGTGCCTGATAAAGATCTGTTGATGGGGGTGGTTCAGATGCTCGGAGTCTCAGGTGCTCCTAAACCAATCTGCTCTCATGTTGAACATGGATCTAGCAGCTGGGGGTGTCGATGTCTGAAGGTCTGGTGATGGTGATCCGACGTCTTCTTCCAGTTTAGACTCTGTCTCAGGATAGTACACCGGGGAGGGAGGAGGGTAGGAGTCCATGTCTAGAAGTAAAGAAAGATATTGTAAGTGATAAAACATACTATATGTTAGGTACAAAAGTTTTCATGAGTTCAGAATTTGACTAGTCATAACACCGAGTTTTCACATTAGTACGTTAGAAGTAACATTTGACCTATAAGTAGTGTACCCACGAAGAGAATTCGCAGGAAAGAGGGGTGGGTCACAAGGGACACACTTAAGTATTAGTCTTTCCTTAGTCAGAATCTCTTATGGGTCTACACCCACTCTTCTAGTCATTATGTACTAATAACACTATTGTTTGGACTCATGGTTATGATGAGAACCATTTCGGACTGGGCGTTGAGGCCCAAGGGTTTAAGTCTTGTTCACAATTGATGATGGTGACATGATTTCTAGTGTGTAAGAATGAGGGTGTAGGAAGTCTTTGAATAGAATAAGTGTATAGTAAAGCTTAGAATGAAATTTAATGAAGTCAAATAGATGGCATGAAATCAAATAGTGTGACAAATAAGGTATTACATGAATAGCAATTCCTTTGTAAACATGTAAGTTATCAAGTAATGTAGCACATAAAATAACATGTATTGTATCATGCATTGTAATACCTAAGATAATATGTAGGGTAATCACACAAGGGTGCCCTAAGGTTATAGACTAGGTCATTGGTTTCTAATAACCTAATTTCCTATAACCATGGCTCTGATACCAATATGTCACACCCCAACCGACGGCGGAATACGTCGGTGCGGACGTGTAGACTGTTCATTAGCACATGATCAAGCTACAGTTCCATATATTAATTTCATCAAGATTTCGTTACATAAGTTCATTCAACAACAAAAATCAAATATATTGTCACACCCCGCCAAGGCGGAATCGCGAGGCGTAACTTTCATGATTTCCAAAGCATATGATTATTGCAAACACATACATGCAAACTGGATACATAAATTAAGTTTAAGGTTTTACAGCCCAAAATATTAGTTGAAGTTACAAATTTTTTTTTAAGATTTTGCAAATATGACCCGAACATTATGGGTTATACAAGAAAAATCTTCAAAAGTTATATCCACCATGTATGCATGAACCCTACGTAGTATTACCCTTGCTATCACGTTCAGTTTCCTGAAAAACATACTTGAAAATGTCAACACTAGGTTGGTGAGTTCACAGGTTTTATATATGAATACAATGAGCAAACCAATTGCATGAAAATGATTTTACGTATATGATAAACAAAACAAGTAATGTTTGACCCATTTGTAAACTAGCTAGGAATACAAATAATATGTACATACATGAGGCATAACCAAACCAAGACCAGGTGTTTTGCCCCTCACTCGTACCTCACGAGCAATTATTGAACACTATGCGGTCATTTGGCCTGAGGAACCCATGGTTAGCGCGACTAACCATGACCGGGGGTGTCAAACCCAATAGTACTATCCATAGAATCCTAGGCTAATCCATAGCTAATGGTTATAAATATGATGGCCAGGGGACTTTATGAGCTCCAAATGTATTAACTCATGCAAATATAAAAGTCGGGTCTTGTTTTCTTGTTATCATATAAAAGTAGTTATAAGTATGTTCTTCCCCCAAGGTATGCAAAACAGTAAAAAGGGGCCGTGAAACTCACCTCAAGATCCGTGTATGCTAGCAAATAATACTTTGTTCTAGAAAGACTTGACTACACATACCCTAAATACAAAAGGGAATTTTAGTGTTAAGACCGGACGTCTCATATGCAAATTGTTCACCGACTTAGCAAATCCGGTTAGGGATGTTTCGTTTAGGTGAAAGATATTTTGTGTTACGACTCGTTGGTGATTAATAATTACTACTCATTATAGTTATTTATACATATAATATATCTATACAAATAAACATAGAGATACAAGTCATGGTAATCAAACAATTATATATTTACAAAACTCTATAAGTATTTTAAAGAAATATTCCATTTCGGTTTAATAGTGTAGATAATATAATTTATACTATATCACTATATATTTCTTAATAATGCTATATGTTGTGTTAACACGTGCTCGAACATGAAGTTACATCTAGACTTGTACATATATATAATTATCTATACATAAATACACGTCATTCCATGTTACGTCACCGAAGTCCATAATTTACCCTGTAACACGAAATTATTCAAATAATCATTCTAACATTTTTTTACCGGTTATTTTTACTTAAAATATATTCTTAGTTTTTCAACATTTGTTTCATCATAAAAATAATTCCAAGACGCCGTTTTTTCCAAAATACCATTGTTACATATAACTCACTAAGTTTTGCTAACAAATATATTTAAACCATAAAAGTCGGTATGTTTATAAAATTCACTTTTTCGAAACAACAATTAAGTCCTATCTTTATATGAAATAGTGCAAACATAATTACCATAATAATCGATTAACCATTTTTTTTATCAAGTTACAGGTCAACAAGGATTATACCCTTTTATTCATAAAAATTATACTACTTATTATACCAAATTTCGTGTAATATATCATGCTCATGTTTTTTTTTAACATCTAACATATAGATCTACTCAATAGTAACAACTTAACATATCAAGAGTACATATTTTTCCATACATGCTTAGATCTAGGGTTTTTTTTATAGTTCTCTAGTTAATCATACACATATACACACACACACACACATATATATATATTTATATACTCAATGTTTTGTATATTTTTAGACCCATATATTTTAACATGAGCTAGGTCATCAAAACTCCTTAATCAACAAGGTTTATGTATTTATCTACTCATACAAACACTTATTCTTTAGAAAACTTTTATGAACAAGCACTATATATATGCATGAATTCATATGTACGGCTCATATATACACATAACCAACAAGATCAATCTACTTAGCCAACTACTCCCTCTAGTAATCTTTTATGAAAACTACAAACCATATACCTACATATATATACACTCATACGGCGCACATACATACATGTATATATCCATATTTTAAATCTTGAACCCGACACACTTTTCTTGTTATTTTACTTGTGTTCGAACATTTTATGAAGACATCCCATTTTTAAGGTGAACAAAATGCATGTTAGACCATAGTTTTTAAAGAAAATAACATGATTACAAGGATTAAATAGGTGAAATATTTACCACTGGACAAGCTAGGGAAGATACTAAATGGATGGATGGATGAGGTTTGAATGGCTTGGAGGTACTCCAAAATCACTTGCAACTCTTGAAACCTTGACAACCTCACTTGGTCTTCACTAAATTTGGCTTGAAACTTGAAAAGGCATGAGAATGATGTTGTTAGGTTTTATTGCCGTGAGAAAATGGAAGGAAAAACAAGGAATAGTTTTTATTGTTGTTGAGTCGTAGAAAAAAAAAGATAAGGTGGAGTGTGCTCTTGGAGGTAGCATGTGATGGAAGGATTGATAGATGGGAATTTATCAATATGAAGAAGTAAGGTGGTATGGCATGAGAATTAAATAAGTTGGTTTGAAGACTTTGGAGGGTGATGGGGTCCAGGGGGAGATCTTTTCCGAGAAAGACAAATGGGCTGGGGGGGTTGGTTAGATATTTAGTGAGTGGATAATTAGATTATTAGAAGGTATTAATTGAGTTTAGGGTCCTAATGGTAAATAAATTTGATTTAGGTTCTTAACGGTACTAGAATTATAATTTAACTAGTTAAAGGCTAGTTTGATGGAAAAAAAAAATAATTAAATCACGGGTTGTATAATTTGTTGAGGTGATTATTTGTAGGTACAAGTGCCTAAAGGTGACACTACACGATAACGTCTTCGAAAGGGTTCATTATTTAACTTTACGTATATTATAAGTTTTAGTCTAAAAAAAGAATTTATTGACCAACGTAAAGTTTGTGTATTATATATGTCTAGATATTTTTCTGGTTATTTAATTTAATCACCAACGTTCGTATTAGACGAGTTATACGGTTACGTGAACCGGTAACTCCTAGAATTACCAAAATATGAAATGAGACAATGTACGGCTTTTGCTAGACTTTAATGTCCTTATTTATGCAATTAGGTAAATCACGAAAACAAATATAATGTAAACTCGTTTATAATAAGCACGGATATTGACCTTAAATGTCGGGTGTCACATATATCCACATGTTCTAGTTCTTTGTTCACTAAGTCCAAATCCTATATGTTGTATCTTGCATGTGATCACATACACTGGTACCCGAAACATGATGAAAACAGGGTCAACTAAAAATAGTTGGTGATCATACATAGGTTTTAACACCACAAGTAATATCAAGAGTTTGTGTACAATTCATATGATGCATGGATTAATAAGGCGATTATGGAGAACCACTATAGTTTAAACTGGGGCGCACAATCAAACCTTGTGACTGATAGGCATAACACGCAGGTTATCCTTAAGTGTTTTCGGCAACAATAACCCTAACCGGGTGGGTTGGTCAGACACAATAGATCTATCATTGTATACCGTCGGCTTGTACAAAGTTAATGATTGCACTTGCACTATGCACAAAAAATATGTAAAAGTTGTTTGCACAAATAGTGTTCAAGCATAAGGCAGAAATTGCATACATGATCATAATGTTTGAATTGTAATAATTGCAAATAGTTTGAATGTAATCATGTTTCACCCCAAAGAATGTAAAAGTGAAAAATGGGCTATGTAAACTCAAATTGGATTTGTAGCTTGATTGCACAAGTACGGGTAGTTGCACAAGTTGTTTAGCTAACCACAAGGTTAACCTATGTTCGGAGTGGTATACATATCAATGACATGCTAAAAAGGACTAAAGTATAAAAGGAATGAGCTAGGTTGAATGAGTGTGTATCTATTCTTTGTAAATAATATGTTTGTCTAATGATGCGTTGAATACTTGTTTTTATATATATATATAGGAATAATTAGTTTGTTTACAAATAAATGTATAAGTGTTTAAATAATATTTAAGGGAGTATAAAGATAACTAGGTTAATAAATTTTAATGTTTCAATTAATTAAATGGCTAAATTGATTCTTTATTAAATTAAATAAATAATAAAGTGGGTATAAGTCGTACTAAATAATTGGGTAACTAAAATAACTCGTAGAGGTTTTAGTAAATAGTTATATAAGTTTTTAATTAGAAATTATTAGTTTCTAGTTCTCTAAAACGCTAAAATAATTGATATTATATTTGAAACTTTAATACTTTTGCTCAAAGAGTATTCCCGAGCCTTGGGTGGTTTATAAAATAACTTTTATAAAAAGATTGGTTTGGAAAAATAGGTTTTAAAAATGTTTTAAAAATAAAAGGACCCATGGGACTCGAACTCGGGTCGCCAGGGAGAAACCACAACGCGCAAACCACTAGACGAGGAGGGTCTAGTGTTTAAATGGCCGGACCACAAAATGTTAACCCGTATGCGCGTGAGGGCCGAGTTTCAGGGTCAGATGCGGGGCAGGGATCGAACCCGCGACCTTGCCTGTGTGGGATGAAAGACTTAACAATTGCTCTGGGCGTATGCCTTGGATTATAACCGGCGCGCAAAATTATTTAACATTCAACCCCCCACTCATCTTCTTCCCCAACCCGTAACCCCAAACCCTAGCCACCAAATCGCTCAAAGTTGGAAACGATTGATCCACAGGCGATAGGGCTTTTGATCAGTGGGTTGAGACGAGTTTAATGACGCAAGAATTACCTCGAATGGTTTTGTGTGGTGGACGTACGATGGGATCATCCTAATCGGAGATCTACGAACTCGGCAGGGTTCAGAAGGTGGATTGCGAGGCTATAAAGTGTTTAGAAAGTTTCTTGCGAGTGTTATGGAGGTGTGGGTTCGATTTTATAGTCCAATTCCATGTTAAATGTTAGAATTGAAGTCGGGTTTAATGGAGGACGGTTACAAGCCGTTAGAACTCAAATCCAATGATTCCTGGAGTAATTTGGCACGTTATAAGTGATTAGAACCATCTTATGATGGGTTATACATGATTGATTACAATTAAACATAGTGGGGTTTGGGATCGAATTGATGTTGGATTCGGTTCTGTTGACTTCCCAAAGTCAACCCCACGGGTTTGAGGGTTCAAGCTCACAAGGGTTCAATGTTGAGGATCAAATGCCTTTCAAAGGGTTCAATGGTTTAATGGGGGTTGAAACTAAACTTATTTGCTTTAATCCCTTTAATTTATAAAATCTATGAGACTAAACTACCAATTTTGAAATGTTTTGTATAATTTTGTTAAACACAAAATTTAAGACTATATAATCATTTATATAAGTTATTAATAATATATACATTTATTGTTTTGAAAATGTAGAATATATATATATATTCGAAAATTAAATATATAACTCATATACTGTTGTGTTTATAAAGGAGTGGAAATTTAAACACATAGTTTAGGTGATTAATAATGTGTTGCCATGTATTTACATCTAATTATATTTATGCATCATGATGTAATTTAAATCTCTAATTAAATGAAATAAATATATGTATATGTATATATACTTAATCTTAATAATGTTGAAATATGAATGCACCATTTGTAATTAGTGTAACACCATGAAATGACATTGGAGTTATATTATTGCACCATCCAAAGTATGAGAAAAACCCTAGATGTTACAGAACTTGATATCAAGTTCGCTAGATCAGATATAGAGTAAACCGACTACTGACGTATAGACCTGATATTTATCCGTTTATCCAGATTGTACATGACATAGTTTGGACGGTAGATAACGTAATGAGGATAGCTTACCAGGAGAGTTCTAGAGCGCTGCTTTTAATGTTTTGAACTATGTTTTGTGCTGGTGTGTATACTTACACAATAATGTTTTATGAAAGTTGAAATGTGTTTATTAAATGTTTTGCCAAATGAAGTTTACAAAATGCTTACGAATGAAATGTTATTTAATAAAACGTGCGAATACTTTAACTGAAAATAAGTAAAGGTTTTTATGAAAGTCACAAAATGAACGAATCTGCCATGGATTCCTTTGGGAATCAAGGTATCTATGTATGTATGGGCCTTACCTTTATAGGGGCCTTTGTGGCTGGCCAACGGTTGTACAACTGGATGGGAAAGGGGTGATGACGGTCACTAATGGGGGATTACCGGGATCCCTAATGAGGTACTATTCTCTACGAGGGAAAAGTACATAAGGTGTTGTACGTGCTATCCTTTGTGTAACATCCCGAATAAATAGAAAGAAATAAAAGTAAAACAAGGCGGGCTTGGACAAGAGTCGGCCCATGGGCCTTAGATAAGAAGGGGAAAACCCTTACTAATCAGCATCCATCAACCTTTCCCCCCTCATTTCCTTCATTTTCGCAAACCTAGAGAGAGAAAGGAGAGCACGGGTTTAGAAAGAAAAAGCTCGGGTTTCAGCTCAAAAGCTCTGAATTTGACCGTCATCATCATAGCAACACAAAGCAACGAAAACCAGACTCTGAGAGGTAAGCTTCATCGCTAGATCTGAATTTGACCGTTATACATTTATGAGTTTCGAATAAAATGGCTAAAAGTGCGGGTTTTTACGTATGAAACTTGAAACAAACCACATATTTGGGTTCATGGAGGAAAATGAAACATTCCGAACGTAAAAAGTTGAGAGCTTGATCAACTTGAAATCGGAGACCAGATCAAGGGTTTCTGGTTGGGGAAGAAGACTGATGCATCGAAACTACTAGTTTTGATATAGACCCCTTACCCGAAACTACTAAGATTTTACATAAGTCACTTATCGAAACTACCTACTTTCGATACAAGCAGACCCATCGAAACTACCTAGTTTCGATAGAAACCCATGACCCGAAACTACTTTAGTTTCGATATGATTCACCCCCGAAACTACCAGGTTCAAGCATAGTAATGTCTAGTGTCATTTAGGAGCTCCACCTTATGTGTATGGCTTTATTATACAGATTGTGAGTGACGTTAGTGACGCTCAGTGACCAGCTAAGAGTATTTCAGAAACCACTAACCAGGTGAGTTCTATGTGCCCCCTTTATGTTACGTGCAAACCATTTTAAATGTTTTGGGGCTGAAGTGTATACATGATATGATAGGAACGTTATGCGTGTTACATGATGATATATGATGATTATAAGTATGACAAGTATGTAATGAATAATGAAATAAAAGTATGATATGACAAATAAGAATGAAATCTCGCTTTATATATTATATATTGCATGTTATGAATGTATGTGAATGTTATGGACGCTTCGATGCTAACGGCTACTACGGTGGACGAACGACCACTTGACTATTATACAGTCAGAAATGAAAGTCTAGAAAGTAGACTAAACAATGGCCACTACGGTGGAGTAAGTCCCTAAATCGATGCACGGCTGTATAATTAGTTCAAGTGGGAAACGGATGCCTTAGGACAGACGGGCGAATATGACGGACTACGACGGTAGGACGGTTTAGACGGACGGTCGAAGGTTTGCTGGACGGTTTTATGTTATGAAAGACGGTTTCAAGAACTGACGAGTAAAAGGGCTACGATGGTAGCTTAATGGCGTATGTCTGTGTGATATATGTAGTAAAAGATGGGTTGATCACCCTTATGTGTATGACCAATGAATGTTCAATGAATGTAAAGGTGAATACTTATTAATGTACTCACACATGAACGATAAAAGAAAGCAAAGGACGTATTATTGTGTATTTATATATTTATATATATACAGATACTTATAAATTAAATGATGCTTATACCTAACTGATTTAAACTAGAACTCACCAGCGTTAGCTGACTTTTAGTATACATTTCAGGTGCAGAAAGAAGAGTCGTGCGAAGGCATGATGGTTACCCGGCGTGAGAATGACAACCCATTTTAATTTATGTTAAGACAATGTTTATGTTTTAAATGTTAAGACTTCCAATGTTATGTACTTGAATGATGAATGCTTCCGCTGGGTTTTTAATGTCTTAAATTTATAATTTAGTATCGATGACTATGTTTATGAGTAAATCCAACATGTGAGGTTACCTGGGATTGGGGCCTTACACTTTGGGACGTCGTGCTTGAAGGAATTGACGGTTACGAATGGTAATCTTGGTACATGTGCTCTATGAAGCGCCGTGCTTGAGGCCGGTGCGTGTACTCTACGAGGTACCATGCTGTAATAAGGAATTGACGGTTACGAAAAGGCGCAGATTCGGTTTATTGTTGACTTATGTTTAATGTTATGTTATTGCATGATTTTACGTACGCTTTTATTAATAATGAATGAATGTTTTGTTTTGGCAAATGTTTAAGTTAAAGTTTTATGTAAAGCTAGAACTCACCAGCATGGCTGACTTTTAGTATGCACATTCAGGTTAAGGATAGGTATGGACGATGGACGGTGATGCTTGGCAAGCGATGAAGAGTTACCCGGTCGATCTATGAAGTCTGGCATCCCGTTATGTTTTGATTACGTTATGTTATGTTTTAGACAATGTTTACGCTTCCGCATGTTGAACGATGTTATGTTATGTTTGAAATGAAATTTTCCGCTGCGTTATTTGATATTCAAGTTTAAGACTATTTGTGAATGAGTAAATCCAACAAGTGAGGCCTCTCGGGTTTGGGGCCTTACAAAGAAATAATCCGATACTGGTCTCATGAAATTGTTAAAGTCTTAAATTCTTTATTTGATAACGATATTTTAACACACACACCCAGCATATTATGGGTTCAAATCACAGTTGTAACATAGTAAATTAAGTTTTCACACTACTAATGGTCCAAAAACGCTTCTAGCCTATTGACAATCTAAACTACATACACATATCTGTAACATCCCAAATAATGACAAGACAAATAGAAAAGGGAAATAAAGTGGGCTTGGCCAAAATTTTGGCCCATGGGCCGAAAAGAAAAGGGGGAAACCCCATTACAAAACAGCAGCTTCAACCCAAACCCCTCTCATTTCATCTTCCTGCGCAAGAATACTAGAGAGAGAGAGAGAGCGATCGGCTTGTGAAGAAAACCGCAAGGAGAAGACTCAAGGGCTCGGGAATCATCCGTCTCCACCATTTCAACGCATAGCAACAGAAATCGGGCCTGTTGAGGTAAGCATCGCCTCTGATTCTGAGTCTTTGCATGTCTCGGGTTTAAATCAAATAAAGATACGATTTTTGCATATGAAACTTGAAACAAATCACGTATTTGAACTCAAGAACGATAAAGGAAGGTGTTTAACGTAAAATGTTCAAGGTTTAATCGATTGGAAATAAGTTGGCTGGAGCAAGGTTCTGGTCAGGGAAGATGCAGACCCATGACTCGAAACTATAGTTTCGATACATGCAGACCCATCGAAACTACTCTAGTTTCGATAGTCATGTTTGACTCGAAACTATCTAGTTTCGATAGCAGCCAATGACTCGAAACTACCATAGTTTCGATAGGAACTCAGGACTCGAAACTACCTAGTTTCGAGTGTCACCTTGAACCTAAACTACTAAGATTTTTCATAAGTTAATGACTCGAAACTACCATAGTTTCGATAGGATCTCATGACTCGAAACTACCTAGTTTCGAGTGTAAGACCATAGCTCGAAACTACCATAGTTTCGATGCGACCCACCTCCCGAAACTACTGAGTTCAAGAACAGTAATGTCTAGTGTCATTTAGGAGCCCTACCTTATATGTATGACTTTATTATACAGATTGTGGGTGACCTTAGTGACGTTTCGAAACCAGCTATTATACTTCAGGGACCCGCCTATCAGGTGAGTTCTATGTGCCCCCCTTTCTATGTTATGTGCAATGATTTATAAATGTTTTGGGGCTGAAGTGTATACACTAAATGAATAAATAATATGAAGGTCAATGTGATCATACGTGATATAGTAAGGTATATGTGTAGATACATATGAAAATGAATTATGAACGACGAATAAAGAACGACACGTATGTTTACAAGGAATGAATGAAAGAATAGTATAACGTAAATAATGAAATCTTGCTTTATAAACATATATTGCATGTTAAGAATGTATGTATACGTTATGAACGGAAACGAAGCTAACGACTACTACGGTAGCCGGACGACCACTTGACTACTATGCAGCTAGGAAAGAAAGTCTAGAAGGGTAGACTAAATAAAGGCCACTACGGTGGAGTAAGACGCTAAATCAATATTCGGCTGTATAGTTAGTTCAAGTGGGAAACGGATGCCTTAGGGCAGACGGGCGAATATGACGGACTACGACGGTAGGACGGTAAAGAAGGACGGCCGAAGGTTGGCCGGACCAAAGTTAAGGCGGACGGTTTCTAGGACCGGACGAGTAAAAGGGCTACGACGGTAGTTCGAGGGCGTATGTCTTTGTGATATACGTACCGTAAGATGGGTTGATCACCCTTATGTGTATGACCAATGAATGTTAAGGAAAAGAAAAGGTGAATACATATCTATGTAATCACATAAGAATGAAGAAAGAAAAGTAAAAGCTATGAATACGTATTTGTAGAAATGTATGTATATAATTATGTATACTTATAAAGAAAAGAATGGTCATACTTAATAGTTTTAAACTAGAACTCACCAGCGTTAGCTGACTTTTAGTATACATTTCAGGTAAAGGAAGAAAAGGTCGTGTGATGGCGTGAAGGTTACCCGACACAAGACTGACATCCCACTTTAATATATGTGTTAAGACTTCCGCTGTCAAGTTATGTTATGTTATGTAATTGAATGATGAATGTTTTTAATCTAAGTTCAGTATTTATGACTATGTTTATGAGTAAATCCAACGAGTGAGGTTACCCGGGAAAGGGGCCTTACAATATCCAAATAAATATAAATTATACAATCAAGCAGATTTAAGCATTCATGAAACTATCATTTCCTATTTATGAAGTCTTAGAAGCTTAGATCAAAACATATATTGTTCAGATAAATTGAATAAACATAAAACACCAACAGTCAATCTAAGGTTATGTGCGACTGAAAATATACTGATGTACTATCATTTCTTCTCATTCCTCTAATGATGTCAATTTTATATTTTTCAATTTGTTTGATCTTTTATAAATAATTTTTTAACTAAAATGTAAAGCATGAAAGCAGTAAACATTAAGCTAAAACAGTAAATGAAAGAAATAAAAAAATGAAAATAAAACTTTCATGAAAATGTTTTGAAAGATATTTTACTCTGGGTTAATCATGCCGATCATTTTAATTAGGTATTCAAAACGAGTTCTATCAAAGGCTTTTGTTAATATATCAGTAAGGTTATGTTCAGAATAAATTTTGGTCAATTCTATCAACTTTTTCTAAGCACAATCCCGTATAAAATGATGTCTAATCTCAATGTGCTTAGTTTGTTGTGCTTTACGGGATTGTTAGTAATAGACATAGTGGCATTATTGCCAATAAACATGGGGGTGCAAGTAAAATTTAAACCGTAGTCTCTTAATTGATGTTGTATCTATAGAATCTACGAACAGTAATCGGAAGCAGCGACGTACTCCACTTCACATGTATAGATTAAGACTGTAGTATGCTTCTTACATTGCCACGAAACAAGTCGTTTACCAAGGAACTGACAACCTCCTGTTGTAGATTTTCTATCCAAGCAGCAGCCTCCAAAATCTGAATCAGTGTACGCTATGAAGTCAAGATCAGATCTGTGCGGGAACCACAATCCAAGTCTTTGTTTCCCCTTAAGATACCGAAAGACCCGTTTGACTGCAATCATATGTGATTCTTTCGGCTTAGATTGGAATCTTGAGCATAGACAGACTGCAAACATAATATCAGGTCTTGATGCTGTCACGTACATGAGTGAACCGATCATCGCTCTGTATAATCGACAATCGACGTCCTTTCCTTCCGGATTCAAACTCAACTTATGATTCACTGGAATCGGGGTGTCATATGGGGTACTATCCTCCATCTTGAAATGGCTCAAGATGTCCTTCACATATTTGGACCGGTGGATAAAGAATCCGTCCTCCTTTTGGTTTACTTGCAAACCCATGAAAAATGAAAGCTCGCCCATAGCACTCATTTCAAATTTCGACCGCATGACCACTTCGAACTCCTTACAAAGTTCATGTAATCCCCAGGAAATTTCGGCCTTCGTTTTAACTATTCCGACACTTGTATTTTCGTTATTCCATGATTTGTACTTTCCTATTTAAATGAGAACTATCATATTTGCCTATTTCATTACATGAACATATACATACATTAGGTACAATTGTTTCATTTCAAATATAACAAATATTTATATATGGGTTATATAAATAATTGTTTAAAGTTCAAAGAAATAAACACATATATTAAGTTATTGCTAAGTCTATATATATGTACAACCTCATCAAAATTAAATTATAAAGTCTATAAATAAAATTGGATTTATATAAGTTATTTAATTACAAAGAAAATAATTTTTAATAGAAATAATATTGTTTCTATTTTATAAATTACATGTTTAGGTTTATAACATTTAATTATAGCATAAAGATTTATTAGATTTTATAAAAATTTATAAGATTTAATGATTTTATGTTTTATAAAAGTTCAGGGTTTGTTGTGTAATTTTTGAAACCATATTTTCAATTAAAACCAAAGTTTGTACATAAAATATTAAACCCATGAAACCCTAGTGACTAGACTGCAATATCCGAAACTCTTCCCCCTTCCAAACCATTCGCAAGTTCGAGTCCCGTACAAGCCGATTTCGAGACCATTTTCCACGAATTCGTCCTTGAGATATTTTTGTGCCAAAATGAAACCGGCTATACGTTCAGGACACTCAATCAATTCATCATTCACGTTTAATTGAACTTTTATAAACATATCAATGATTAAACTCGTAACCGAAACTCCATTGAAACCCATTTAATCGATCGACCCATTCATGTGCGAATTGCATATAAATTGGCACTCACAACCCTTGGCGACACTCATTGCAAGCTTCCTGTACCCTCAATTCCATCGCACATCACCTCTGGAACTCGAAATTCAGCCGATGAACCCGAATTTGTTCATCAAGTCGTTCTCCTTCCTTACATATTCATTTCAGGTAATTCTGGTGCCCAAAGTTTTGTCTTTATACGACGAACAAAAGCCCCATGAATCGGGCTTCAATTGTTTGCTCGATCGAGTCAATTGACGAGCTAGAGTTACGGGTTTCAATTGGGGAAGAAGATGGTTTGGGGTTGCTTGTTAAAACTTAAACGATCCGGGTTCTGGACAAGGCGTCATGCCAAGTCCAGTCGTTAAGCGCGCGTGTGTGTAACCCGAGCTCGACGCGGGTTCGAGTCCGAGTAGCCGGGTTTTTGGGATTAAACTCTTTTTTGTCATTTTTAATACATAAAATAATAGTTATAATTTATGCTTAAATTTTTATAAACTTAATAAATATATTCTGTAATTGTTATAAAAACAGAATATATAAAATAATGCTTTATCTATTTTATTTTATTAAAAACACATTATAAACTATTAAATAAACAATATTAATGAGTTAATTAAACAAATCTAATTATGTGATTTTATTTATAAAATAATAATGTTAATTAAACCAATTTTAATTATTTGTTTAAGCATTATTAAATAAACATTATTAATGAAAATCTTCCCCCTTCCAAACCATTAGTGAGTTCGAGTCCCGCACAAGCCAATTTCGAGACCATTTTCCATGAATTCATCCTTGAGATATTTTTGTGCCAAAATGAAACCGGCTATACGTTCAACACACTCAATCAATTCATCCTTCACGTTTAATAGAACTTTTATAAACATATCACTGATTAAACTCATAACCGAAACCCCATTGAAACCCATTTAATCGATTGTCCCATTCATGTGTGAATTTCATATAAATTGGCACTCACAACCCTTGGCGACACTCATTGCAAGTTTCCTGTACCCTCAATTCCATCGCACATCACCTCTAGAACTCGAAATTCAGCCGACGAACCCGAACATGTTCATTGAGTCGTTCTCCTTCCTTACATATTCATTTAAGGTAATTCTAGTGCCCAAAGTTTCGTCTTGATACGAAGAACAAAAGCCCCATGAATCGGGCTTCAATTATTTTCTCGATCGGGTCAATTGACGAGCTAGAGTTACGGGTTTCAATTAGGGAAGAAGATGGTTTGGGGTTGCTTGTTAAAACTTAAAGATCCGGGTTCTGGACAAGGCGTGATGCCCAGTCCAGTGGTTAAGCGCGTGTGTGTAACCCGGGCTTGACGCGGGTTCGAGTCAGGGTAGCCAGGTTTTTGGGATTAAACTACTTTTTGTCATTTTTAATACATAAAATATTACTTTTAAATTCTGATTAAATTTTTATAAACTTAATAAATATTCTGTGATTGTTATAAAAACTGTAGGATTGGTAAATACAAGATGGTTCTATTCCACTTGTAGGATCGGTAAATACAAGATGGTTCTATTCCAGTGGAGATTGGCGGAAACAATCACAACTTAATCAAAGTAAACAAGTAGACGAGAAGAATACTGATAAATGCAATTTGTATTAAGCTTCAAGTGTTACAAGATTACAGAGAAAAATCTTAAGCCAAAAAGTACTTTTACAATGAATCTAAGTACTACTTATATAGTAACTTAGAATTAAGACAGACCCTTGATTCTTAGGATCAGATCTAACACAGACCGTTGATCTTGTATTGAAGCTATTCTACATATACAGACAATAATAATAATAACTACAAAGGTTAACTTTATTCAAACGTCTTCTTTGCATCATTGCTTGAATACTCAAAAGGAGAGCGTCGTTGTCTTTTATTGTCTTATGCCAATGACATTCTTTCTGCGTGGAGTGTGTCAGTGTAACAACAGAAAGTTGTCAGTGGTATTGGTTGCTTTATCAAAAACAGTCAGCTACAACGTTTGATCTTTAGTGAGAAGGCTATCAGCTGCAACTTTGATCTTCAGTGGATAAGGCCTATCAGCTGCAACTTTGGTCAGCAGCAGATAAGGCCTATCAGCTGCAACTTTGGTCAACAGCGGATAAGGCCTATCAGCTGCAACTTGGTCAGTAGCAGATAAGGCATATCAGCTGTAGTTTTGGTCAGCATCGGATAAAGCCTATCAGCTGCAACTTTTTCGATCCGCAGCAATCTTTGAGATCAGCAGCATTTGTACTTAGAGAATTTTGTAGCCATTATTCTTTATTTCTACAAACTCCCCCTAGACTGATGCTACCAAAACTCTCTTACTGCTTTTGTTGCTAAAGCTTTTGCATGTGGCTGACAATTCTTTCAACCTAATATCCTCTCTGGTCCTTGCTGGGATTGTTAAGAGGAAGCTCAGATAGAGTCTTGATGTCTTTGCTGGCCATTTTGAAGATAGCTTTGCTTGAACATCTCATCTTCCGTCCTTTAAAATCTGTCAATGTGAACTCATCTTTTTCAGTATTGTAAGACCAGTTGATGAATGGAGAGTGGGATTGGAGAGGTTTGACATCAAGGATTTCATCTCTGCTGGGGTTGAAGTGATGTTTGATTGCCAGCAGCAGATGTCTCCCACCTTCATTCATGGGCTCATTAACTTCACCCAGCTCCATCATTGTTCTTAGATCAGAATCTGGAAGCTGTAGTACCTCATCAACATATGTATAAATTGATCTTTTAACTTCTGTCCTCCCCCTGAAAATTTCAAACCATTGTTCTTGAGAGTTGTATGACCATCTGATTATTTCTCTTGAGTCTTCTGGTTTGGAAGTAGGTTTGTTTTTCTTTTTGGGAGGTTGTTGATGAGTAGGAGCTGGGTGTGAGGATTTGGACTTTGAGGGTGGAGAGGAGGGAGGTCTAGGATGGAGAGTGGAAGATTGTTGGATTGAGGAAGTGTTGGGTGAGGGAGAAGGATTGGGTTTCTTTGTTTTCCTTTCTTCTTCTTGAATGATTACCCTCTTCTTGGAGCCTCTCTTTCCCAGTCTTTCTTCCTCATCCTTCTTAACTGTAAGGTAGAGGGCTTGCAGGTTCATGAAGTTCATGGGACCCAACCTCTTTCCACTCTCCCCTCTAGCCTTAAGGAAGTCAATCATGATCTTCCTTTCTTCATGGGATCTTCGGTTAAAGGCAATGGTCTTCTTGGATTTTTGTTTGGCTTTTTCTTCTTCTTCAGCCTTTTTCTTGTTTGCCAATTGACCCTGCTGACCCATGATGGCTCTGTAGATTTCTTTATTTGATAGTTTCTCAAGGTATTCTACATCCTCACCTTGAGAAACCAGAGTCTTTACCCATTCCTCTCTCATTTCTTTGGCTAGTTCAGAATCAGTTATTCTGAACTTAGCCTCTTTCTTCTTCTTCTTCTTCTTCTTCTTTTTCTTCTTCTGTATCTCTTCTTCTTCTTTATTGAATTGTTCCTGCAGTTGAAGAGCAAGAGCTTCATCTTCTTCAATTTGATGAACTGCAGGAATTTTTCCTTTCTGATCATCCAGCTGTTTTGCATACAGCTGGATCTGTTGTTCTCTGAGGAGAATGGCTGTGATTCTGTCTTGAGCTTTCTTTAGTTCAACCATCTCCTCTTCTTCTCTTCTTCTTCTTCTTCTTCTATCCTCCATTTCTTTCTTCTCCTTCTCAATTCTTTCTTCATCTTCTTTGGTCATTAGTCCCTTTCCCTTATCTTTGTTGGATGCCTCTGGTTCAGCTTCATGGACCACAACTGTAGGTGTAGTAGATATTGTTGGGATCTCAACTTCAACTTCATTGGCAATTTGGGGAATGGACAAGGGAAGGACACTTTCTTCATTTTCCTCCCATTCCAAACCTGTCACTTCTTTCCAACAATCCCTCACCTTTTCCTTTTCTCTTCTCTTGGATTCTTCTTCTGTGGTCATTTTGAATGTTGGTGAAGAAAGGAAGGATAGATCTGAGTCAGAGTCAGTCATTGCAGGTGATTCCTCCTTATTAATAGAAGCCTTGATGAGTTTGATCATTTCTTGACTTTCTAAGGAGTTGATGTTGCAGATGAGTGTTCTGAGCTCAAAGACCTTGTGCAGGAAGTCTGAAGGTAGGAGTAGGATCTCTTTGATGTTGATTGAGAGAGAAGATCCACTGTTTAGGAAGAAAGTGAAATCAGAGGTAGGAGTGCTTACCCATCCTAGCACTTCCAAGTCCCTGACCATTATGCTGTACAAGAATCTTCGCTAACAGGTAACTTCTTCTTCAGTTAAAGCACTACTCCTGATTAGGTCAAGTCTTCCTGGAGCCAGTCTTTGTTTTGCTGTTGATGAAGATTCAGGATAAGCCACCCTTTTTGCTTCTGTTAGTAGTCTTTCAAACCAGGGCATATTATCCTCCATTAAGTCATAGAACCTGCTGGTTGCAGGTTCTACTGAGAGATCTGATGAAGTGTTCTGTCAGATACAGATTGAGAACTTGGAGGGCATTAAGAGAGTTCTAGTTTAGCTCTTCTACTCCACTAAACTCCCATCCAATCCAGAATCTCTCAGCTATTCCATCATACCCCCAAGCTAGAATGGAGTCAAATTCTAGCTTCTTTGAAATTAAGAAGAGTTGGGGGGTAGATGAATGACTTATTATGGCTGCAGCTTCAGGAAGAATGCTGAATGATGGAGGTGAGTCTTCATGGAGAGTTTCTTCTTGTAGCACCTCATCAACAGCTCGGACGACTAACTTCCAATCCTCAGTGACATCTTCCTCTTCATCTACTGAGTCTGGCAAGTCATGGATTTGAACAAAAGCAGGTTTGTATAGGGAACTTTGAAACACAGTCTGCTCTTGTATCCATTCTTTGAGGCTGTCAGCATCATCTTCCTTAGTAACCACCTCCCCCTTTTTGGTTGCATCAGTGAAAAGGGATATATTTACTTGAGTTCCCACTGATACAAGAGAGGGAGTAGGCATAGTTGGGCATTGATGGGCTTCATGCACAGTGACTTGGTGTCTTAGTTTGGACACTTCAGCCTCTAGCATTTCCACCATGACCATCAATTACAAGTTATGAAGTTTCAGTCTGTCCTTATCCACAGTTGTGGAATCCTTGAAGCTAGATGGGGCCTTAGGCCTAGCCTCTGCATCCCCATCACCCTGGTTTTCTTGGCGCCTGGGATTCCTCTCAGTGAAGAGTGTTTCACAGGAAACATCCTCACTGTGAGTTGCCATGGTTAGGGTCTTAGTTATGTTATCACTGTCCTCCTGGGCAGTTGATGTACCAGGAGTAGTGATAGCCCTTTCCACATTCACTCTATCAATACTACCAGAGTGGACCTTCTTGGGTTATGAACCTGGGTTGGGTGCACCAGCAGCCAAGTCAATCAATACCTCCGATATAGTGGTTGTTGGAGAAGGTATATCATCTTGACCAGGTGCCTCTGCACTTAGGTTCAGAGAAGAGAAATAATGGAATGGCTCAGGGGGTTGCTCTATGGATCTGGGATGTGATCCTGATCCTAATAGAGAGGCTTCCAAGGAAGTCTCTCTAGTGTTGTGGCTATCCATTTTGGTATTCTCATCAGAATGTTGGGATTCTGAATGAGGGATTAGAGATTGGGTTTGGGCATTTGAGACAAGAAGAGAAGGAGTCTTCTTGCTCCTTTTTCCGGTGTATGTCGTTGCAACTGGGGCCCTTTGTTCCAGTTGAATGATAACATCCAAAACAGATGTAAGTGATTGTTGTACATGTGCATCCTTAGTAGTATGCACAGGGGTTCGAATGGTGGAAGCAGATTGTTGTTCATGATGTGATGTGGAGGGTGTGGGATCAGTATCAGTTGGGATTGCTGAACTGTCACCCGGGGTACTTTGTATGTTCAGCATTGTAGATAACAATGGAACATTGACCCATGAGAACTTTTTGGAAACAGTTCTCATACTTTGAAAAATATTATTTTTGTGTCCCACCATGATGTAGATTCTTGCAGGTTTTGAAAGTTCTTTTTAGTTCCTGGTTGAAAACCTCCTGCAAGAATCTTGGGTACATAAAGAATTGTTGCTTTGCACCCTCTTGAAGGTTATATCTCAAACCCTCAAAGATGAGGTGTGCAAAGTTGAAACCTAGGCCAGTAATCATACCATGGAAAGCAGAGGCAAGTGCGGAGCTCACTTGATGCCATCCACTTCTCTTATGAGATATGCATTGGAGAAGAGTGTGGCAGAGATACTTCCATGGAGGGCCCATCAGCGCCTTCTCTATTGTATACTCATTTTGATTTCCAGTGTACCCTATGGATACAAAGGTCCTCATGTACTTGTCCTTTGAGTATGAGATGGCTGCTCCCTCATCTTGAAGCTTAAGATGTTTTCGGAGGGTAGCTTCAGAGATGATGATGTCCTTGCCGTCTACCTTGGCTTTTATTTGGGGAATCCCCTGTTCGGTAGAGTAGACGGCAGTATTCTAGAAATCCTCCATATGAGGGATATATATAGTAGGGTCGGTTGTGAAGGCAAAATGGATCTTTGATCGGCATAGGAAGTCGATCATATCATCAAATCCTTCAGATTTCTTTCCCTTGGTTAAGTATGCTGTAAGGTTGTGGTACGGGGAGAACTTATCATCAGGGTTATTGATGTCTACCATTGTTGTTTGATTTTGGAGGGAAGGTTTGAAGGTTTAAGAATATGGAAGGCTTTGAATGTTTTAAGGATGGAAGGCTTTGAATGTGGTGGGGACTTGAGAGAAAGTGATGTGGGTTTAGGGTGAAATTGAATGTGAAGAGGTGGTAAGGAAATTTGATTTGTTCTTATAACGGCAGTGGAGGGAAATAGTAAAATGACTTGTACAGTACAACCTTATTCACCTTTTACTGTTACAGCTGTAATACACCGAGGCAGTCATGGTAAAGACTGACATTAATTTTTACAGCGGGTAAAAGTTAATTTGGACTTAAATTTACCCATCAGCAGCAAACTTGGTTGCTGTGGATGAATAAGCATGTCCGCTGCAAGCTTGGTTGCTGCGGAAGGTTAAGTCTGTCAGCAGCGAACTCAATTGCTGTTGATGGATTCAATGATCTGCAGCAAGGATGTTGCTGCTGATAGCCTTAAAGCTATCCGTAGGAAATTTGTTCCTGCTGATAACTTAAAGCAGTCAGTGGCAAATCCTTTGCTGTTGAAAATTAAACCTGTCAGCAGTTGAAGGACAAAAATGTTGCTGACTCATAACTTTTATTTACAACAAAAGACAAAACACATTTTAAAATAGAATTTTAGAGATAGATTTTAATCAAAGTTCATCATACCAATGGATTCAACTAAATATCTAAATCTAGCTTCATCAAAAGGTTTTGTAAACAAATCAGCATATTGCTCATTTGTATGAACTTTGGTTAAAATAATCCTCTTTTTCTCAGCTTGATCTCTTATGGAATGATAAATGATGTCAATGTGCTTTGTCTTGGAGTGCTGCACTGGATTGTTTGTGATTGATATAGCACTCATGTTGTCAATGTGAATTGGAGTTGCCATGAAAGTCATCCCATAATCCAGCATTTGACTTTGTATCCAGATAACTTGTGCACAGCAACTTGAAGCTGCAATGTATTTTGCGTCAGCTGTAGAAGTTGAAACACATGTTTGCTTCTTGCACTGCCATGAAATCAGTCTTCCTCCCAGAAACTGGCATCCCCCTGATGTGGACTTTTTGTCCAAGTTTCCTCCCCCATAATCACTGTCAGTGTATGCATACAGATTGAACTTGTCATTTTTAGAGTACCAAAGCCCAAGTCTTGGGGCTCCCTTTAGGTATCTAATAATTCTCTTGACAACTTGAAGATGTGAAACCTTTGGAGCTGCTTGAAATCTTGCACAGAGACATACTGCAAACATGATATCTGGCCTTGAGGCAGTGAGATACATGAGAGACCCTATCATTGCACGGTACTGATGTTGATCAGTGTCTTGGCCATCTTTGTCTGGAGTCAGCTGATGGTGCACTTGCATAGGGGTTCTTGCAGCAGAGCAGTTAGCCATCTTGAATCTTTCCAAAATGCTCTTTACATATTTGGATTGGCTGATGAAGATTCCATTTGGGACTTTTTTGACTTGTAGCCCCAAAAAGAAATTTAGTTCACCCATTGAACACATTTCAAACTTTGAGTGCATCAGAATCTCAAAGTCTTTGCACAGCTTTTTCCTTGTTGATCCAAAGATGATATCATCAACATAGATTTGAACTAGTAAGATTTCTCCCCCTTCATCTTTGATAAACAAGGTCTGGTCAATAGCACCCCTTCTGAAGTTGTTGCTTAGTAGATATCTTGACAAAGTTTCATACCAGGCTCTTGGTGCTTGATGTAAGCCATACAGAGCTTTGTCTAGTTTAAACACTTGAGTAGGATGTGCAGGATCTACAAATCCTGGAGGCTGTTTGACGTATACTTCCTCACCAATCTTTCCGTACAAAAAGGCACTCTTTACATCCATTTGATAGACAGTGAAATTCTTGGATGCAGCATATGCCAGGAAGAGTCTGATGGCCTCCAGCCTGGCAACAGGAGCAAAGACTTCATCATAGTCAATTCCTTCTTCCTAAGTGTAGCCTTGAGCTACAAGTCTGGCTTTGTTTTTTACTACAATGCGTCTCTCATCTTGCTTGTTCCTGAAAACCCATCGTGTGCCAATAGCATATTGACCTGGTGGAAGATCAACAAGTTTCCAGACATCCTGCCTCTTGAATTGTAGTAACTCTTCTTGCATTGCCTCAATCCAGCTGATGTGTTTAAGTGCCTCATCTATCTTCTTGGGTTCCACCTGAGATAGAAAACATGAAAACAAGCATATATTGGCCTCGTGAGATTTGCTTCTTGTGAGAACTCCTTGGTGGACTTGGCCAATAATATTTTCTTGAGGTTGTTCTTTGTGGATCCTCTGTGCTGGTACCACCTCCAGCTGTATCCCTTTCCCCAGATTGCTTTTATTTTGATCACGGGTCTCTTCATTCATGGTGGAAGAGTCTTCAATATCAGCAACCACATCAATATTTTCAGCAATAGCATCAACAGTATCTACAACATTTACCGAGGAGTCTTCATCTAAATTTTCAGTTTCAGACAGGCTGCTGTTGGTAACATTGGAGAGTCTTGTTTCGGCTTCACTTGCTTCAATTGCTTCCACAACTGATGGAGGATCAATGGATGGTCTTCTCAGACGGATAGAAGGTTTGGGAAAATCCAGTCTGTAGTCAGTGGATGAAGTGGAGGTAGGTGTTTGTGTAGAGTTAGACTCCACATTTGAGAAGGTGAGAGGCTCAAATATTTGGGAGAAGGAGTCTATGTCAAAGAGCCAGTTTGGGCCTTTTCCCTGCTCACAGACGATGTGTTCTCTACATTCCACATTTGCTGATTCTTCCACAATTCTTGTTCTTGAATTGAATACTCTGTAGGCCTTTCACTGAGAGGAATAGCCTACAAAATATCCTTCATCAGATTTGGCACCAAACTTAGGAAGAACCCCATGTGTGATGAGAATGGTGCATGGACACCCAAAAGGCTTTAGAAACCCAATGTAGGGAACTCTTTGAAACCAAAGTTCATAAGGTGTCTTGTTGAGGGGCTTGACGATGAGAACTCTATTTTGCACATAGCAGGCTGTGCTAACTGCTTCTGCCCAGAATTTGAGAGGCAGTTTTGAGTCAGCCAACATAGATCTTGCTGACTCAATTAGAGTTCTGTTTCTCCTTTCAGCAACTCCATTTTGTTGAGGAGTTCTTGGAGCACTGTATTGTCTTTCTATCCTCTTGCTTTCATAGAAACAGTTTAAAGTGTGGTTCTTGAACTCTGTGCCCTGATCACACCTTATGATCTTCACCTTTTGATTGCTTTGATTCTCTACCCTAAGAATGTAGGATTTGAGAATTTCGGCAGTTTCATCTTTAGTTCTCAAGAAGTATACCCATGAGAATCTGGTGTAGTCATTAGTTATCACTAGACAGTATGACTTCTTGCCCATTGACATGACATTTGTAGGACCAAAGAGTTCCATGTGCAGCAGCTGTAGTGGAGTGTCATTTGTATTCAAGGTCTTGGGCTTGTGAGAACTCTTGTGTTGCTTCCCCTTTAAGCAAGCAATGTAGTGGTCTTCTAGCTGAAATTCTTTATCAGGAAGCCCTCTGACAAGATTGTCCTTTACCAGTTTGTTAATAGTTTTGATATTGACATGACTTAATCTCCTGTGCTAGAGAGCTGATTCATCAACTGAGGCTTTTGACAGAAAACAGGAAACACTCCCAGATGGAGTGACTTCATTCATGTCCAGTACATAGAGGTTCTCTTTTCTCTGAGCAGTTAATAAAATATTTTCTGGAGGAGGTATGGATAAGCCTGGAGACAGTACGAAGCATTCTTTATCTGTGAAGAGCATCCAATGCTTTTGGTCACAGACCTGGGAAACACTGATGAGATTGAAGTCCAATTCTTTGACATAGTTGACCTTATCAATGCTCATTCTTTCGTTGGACACAGTTCCTTATCCGGTAATGGATCCTCCCTTTGAGTCACTTCCAAAGGCAACATATCCTCCATTGAAATGTCTGAAGTTGGAGAGGATGGATCTGTTGCCTGTCATGTGCCTCGAACAACCACCGTCTACCACCCAGGTGTTATTCTTGTGACCTGGCAGTCCCTGCACATGATAGAGATCTAGTTAGTGGGAGGAGTCCAAGAGCTTGCATCCTTGAAGAAAAGGGTTCTTGGAATGTTAGATTCATCATGTGTGCATTCAACAGAACCAATGATAAGTCTTGGCGTGATAGAAATTGGGATCTTGGCTTTCCATTGTTGAGGAGATGGTTTTCCTGATCTCTTTTCTCTGTCAGCAGCTGATTTTGCTTTGGCTGCTGATGGCTGTTCTTTAACAGCAGCAGATTTTGCTGCTGGGGACTGTGGCTTATCAGCAGCAGATTTTGTTGCTGCTGATGGCTTTGGCTTCTCAGAAGCAGATTTTGTTGCTGCTGAAGGCTTGTCTTTTGGTTGTTTGTGCTTCACTTGATTACCAACACTTGTTCTGGCTGCTGATGGTTCAAAAACCGATGTATGCTGATCCTTCTTTACCTTTTGACTTTGAGGGGCTTGATGAAGAATCTGGTTGAAAGGGTTAAATTGACAATTTGCAGCAAAGTGGTCTGATTCACCACAGATGATGCAAGTTTGTTGAGATTTTGACAACTGCTCCCTTGGTGGAGAAAGAGAGTTTCTGAATTGAGTTGTCTTAGCTTCAAACCTTCTTACCTGTTTGTTCTTCTTTGTCTTCTCAAAAGCATGTTGCTTGAGGTTTCTTTGCTGCTGAAGGTAGTAGAAGCAGGTGCTGGCAGTGTGGTTGTATTTTCCACAAAAAAGCATGATTTTGCCAGTTTGTCCCATGAAAGATAAACATAATCCTTTCTTTTGAAAAGGTCTTTGAAGTTCCAAGGGTGAGCTTTGTTGTGCTCAAAAGTGGCTTCTTCCAATGTCTTTTGAACACATGGAACTCTTTCTCCAGGCTTATGGCATATGTCAAACACCTTTCTTTGAGGCTTTGAGGTTGAAGACTGCCCCTTTTCAACATTTAGCTTTCTTCCTTCTGGAGGATAGCTAATTTTGATTTAGTTGAAAGGTATAGGAACCGGAGCGGCTGGTAAAGGAACAGGAGTACTTGTTTGAATGACTTCAAGAACAGGCTTTGGTAATTGTACTGGTGATGAGATCTCCTCAGTTTTAGTGGACTCTGAGCAAGATGACTCAGATTCTGATGAGGTAGTGTATTCTTGCACCAGTGGTTTATATATTGAAGGATCATGATCTCGGTTGGCCTTTACAAGATTTGAGAGATTGAAGCTTGGTTCATGGATGGCAACGTAGTCAGCAGGAGGTGCAACGTCTTGGTATTGTTCACCATGATACCCTAGACCCGTTTTTACCTTTTCATGAATTTGAGCATCTAAAAGTCTTTGCAGCTTTTTAGATGCAAATTCATATTTATCAACATGAACTTTTGGTTCTGCCAATTTTGCTCTGGTAGCTTTTAGTCTAGCCAGTAGATCATCAATCTGAGTTTCAAGATTGCTTTGTTCATGTTTTAGTAATGAAATCTCATTCTTTAGGCAGTTAATTTTTTCTTTATAACTGTTTTCTACCTTTATGAATTCAGATTTCATTTGATGAAACTCTTTATTTTGATCTATAAGGTTTTGATTATGCTTTCTTTAGCCTAACACCTTATCAATACAAGCTTGGGAACAGAGATGTTCATATACCTGAGGTGGTATCTCAGTTGTGTCTGCCATAAGTGCTTGGTTGTTGGCAGGCAACTCTTCATACTGGAAGCTCCAGTCGAAGTCGGAAGTTCCAACAGTTGCACAGGCTGCAGTTTGAACTGGAGGAGTAGCTTGTTGCTGTTGTTGTCTGGGTTGGGCTTGGTGAGCTTGTCTTGATTGAGGAGTAGCTGGATTGGCTCTTGGTGCCTTGCATTCTCTAGCAAAGTGACCCAGTTGGTTACAGTTGTAACATCTTAGTTTGCTTTTATCCAATCCAACTCTGGTGTTGGAGTTGTTGCTTGGAATGGGTCTTCCGGTTCTAGAGTAGAACCTTTTTGCTCTTATAGAGAGCATGGCATACGAGTGTTGTATGTCCATTTCTTCTAAGTCATCTGGATGAAAGCATTCCAGATCCTCCTTGATAAAGGACTTGTTGCTTGAGTTTTTAGAGACAAAAGCAGCAGAGGTTGAGGTTTGAGGAGGAGCTTCTAGGAGAAATGGTGAGGTGTTTTTTTGGGAGGTTGGAGTTTGTGGATGGGTGACAATGGGATGATAGTAGTTACTGGAACTAGGACCTGAGTGGTCAGAGTGGAGGGCAGAGATAGTGGTGGATGTTGAGGCATTTTGATAGCTTGAGCTTCGTTCTTTTGCCTGAATCATCTCTAGCTCATAGGTTTTCAGCATACCAAAGAGCTCAGTCATTTGGAGAGTCTTCAGATTCTCAGTTCTTCTAATGGACACTGTGTAGAGTGTCCAGCAGCTAGGTAAAGACCTGATGAACTTTTTAAGAATATCTTCATTCTCCAGCTTCACCTTTGAGCAATGCAGCTCACCTACAAGATAAGTAAATATGTTATATAAAACAGTTAGGGACTCACCTTCCTTCCAGACAAAGTTACTGCTGCTTCAGGATGTCCCTTCTATTTTTTTGACTTCCTCTGAGCCAGCAAACATCTTCTCAACAGCCTCCCATAGCTCCTTAGCAGTTTTGTAACATCTGAAGTTGTGAAAAACTTCATTTGGTAAGCACATTTGAATGGCTCCCAAGGCTTTGAAGTCTACCTCCATTTTCTTGATATCTTTATCAGAGTACTTGGAGGGTTCTTAGGGAACCAGTGCACCTCCGGAATCAGCAGAGGACACCATGGGTATGTATGGTCCATCTTTAATGGATTTCCACATCCCATATTCCTGATAGCAGAAGAAGCTTTCCATTCTGTTCTTCCAAATATAGTAATCTTCACCAGACACCAGTCTTGGTGGTCTGTTGATGCTTCCTGTTGAAGCACTTTCCTGTGACAAACACTCTGGATAGATAGAGTCTTAGTCTTAGGTTGTATTGTCTTGTTTGTAATTGTCTTTGTATGTAAGAGTCTTTATGTATTAGTTTATCGAGTTGTATTTACTTTTACATATTGAATGTTGCAAAATTCTCTAAGCGTTTTGCGCACTTGTAAGTGCGGAGGAGAAAGCTATTGCGTACTTAGCAAGTACGCAAGAGTAACTTTGCGTACTAGCTAAGTACGCAAGAGCATTTTGCCCTGCGCACTTGCTAAGTGCGCAGGCATCAGGTCTTGTATAAATAGGATATGTTGACAGAAGTTAAGTACGCAGGCATAATAGCAAATACGCAAATTGTAATCTTAGTGCTTCTCTCTGTAACCTTCAAGTGTTTATAATACAAAGAACGTTTAAAGTGTATATTCTTGTCGGTTTACATTGTTTAGTTTGACTCTCCGCCTAGTCACGGGTATTCCGCACCTGGTCCGACTAGTAGACCCACTTGCATGTGACTATCCGCCACACCCGAGGGAACTACAAGTGGTATCAGAGCATTGCTCCTGATTTCGAGTGTTGTGAGTGAGTTTGGAGAGTTTCTACTGAGTTTTTACAAACAAAAAGAGGTATTTTTGTTGATTTTTGTGATAAAATAGGGGTAGCTCTTGAGCACTATTTTAGAAGCAAAAATCACTCAAAAACTGATTTTTGTTGTGTATTTGAGTGTTTTGAGCATCAAAGGTTGGTTAGAAACAAGTTTCTAACCCTTTCGCTCATTTGCATTGTTCATCAGTCCAATTTTTACCATCTCCGGCGATTTTCAGGTGACCGGAAAAGTTTGGTGAGAGTTGCTGAAAAGGTGTTGTGCGTACTTACCATTACTGGCAAAAAGTACAGTTCTGTGCGTACTTACTAAATACGCAAGACTAATCTCTTGCGTACTTACAAGTGCGCAAGACTGATCTTCTGCGAACTTAAGCTATATCCTGCGTACTTATCATTTACTCATGTGTACTTATCAAGTACGCAAGAGCAAATCTAAATATGCAAGACCATTTCTCAAGTACGCAAGGCCAAAATCAAGTACGCAATTGTGTCTGAATTTTCTGAAATTTGACTAAGTGTTCACTATGTCGAATCTTCAGAATCTTGGAAACATGTTAAACTATGATAATGAGATCGGTACACCACAGAAACCGCCAAAGTTGCTGAACGTAAACGATTATTCTAATTGGAAAGCACGTTTTGAGCACTACATTTCTTATACCGACTCATCGCTATGGATACCAATCCTTGAGGGATATAAGCATCCCACACACATCTATCTTAATGAAGCCATGCCCAAACCTATCTCTAAGCTTTCTGACGAAGAAAAGAAAGCTTATGATCGTGAAAAGAAGGCACTTGGTTCGATCACTATGGCATTAACTCGGGAATTGTTCCACAGTTTCCGAGGTTATGACAATTCCAAGGATCTTTGGAAAGCCTTACAGAAAAGATTCGAAGGAAATAGTGACATCAAGAAGAGTAAGAGGGATCTTCTCAGGAAGCAGTATGAGTGCTTCAGATTTTTAGAGAATGAATCTTTAGATGACCTTATCTCAAGATTCTATCATTTACAGACTGAGTTGAAGGCTTTTGAACTCAGGTATCCAGATGAAGAGATGGTGGAAATGTTTTTGGATGCTTTACCACCCAAATTTGAGATGTACACAACCCTTGCAAGGGAAAATCCTAAATTCTATGAGTTGACTGTAGAGGAGGCTATAGAAAAGGTTCTAGCTCATGACATGAACCTAAAAAAAAGGAGAGCTCACGAAGACCTCAGATACAAGACCCTTCTATGTATCATGGGATGACTTCTACATCCAAGTCATCGGGCTCTGGTATTGCCCTTTTCATTGGAAACCCTATTGAAGAAGACCACTCAAATGGTTGTGGTGGTCATGCATGCTATGCATCTGGATCAGGGTTGGGGTCTCATTATCAACATACCTCAAGAAATCCTCCTACTGTGTCTTCAACTAACCAATCAGCTATAGCCAGAATAGCTGAAGATCATGTAGCACTATTCTCATCTTGTATGCTTACGTATGAGAATTTCATTGGTGGCAAGCTTACTGATCCCGAGACGATTGAAGAAGATTTTAATCAAGTGGATCCTAATGACATGGAGGACATGGATATTCAATGGAATATGGCCATGCTATTGAGGAGAGCCAAGCGTTTCCTGAACAGAACAAGAAGAAAGTTTATTGGCGGGCATCCTAATGCCAAGGTCGGGTTTGACAAATCAAAGGCCGAATGCTATAAGTGTCTAAATTTTGGACACTTTGCTCATGAGTGTCAGAAAGACAGAGCACTGGCCTCTGGTTTTACCCGACCCAGCCAAGGAAACAGTCATGGCCACAACAACTCAAACCACCACAATCAAAGCCAAGCTGGAACGTCCAATGCACTGGTAGCCCAACAGGACGAAAGCTTTGATTGGGGTGTTCATCTTGAGGATGCCATCATAACACAAACACAGGTTGGTCTCATGGCTGAGATCATGGAGATGATGGAAGCAGAGAAAAGGGAAGCTTCTATGGCTGACTTAGAAGAGTCTACTACTGCTGGTATAGAGGAAGAGAAGGAAGCAGAAGAAAAGGAAGCTTCTGTAGCTGATAAAGAGGAATCGACCACTGCTGTTGCTCTCATGGCCATTGGAGAAGCAACAAGTTCATCTTCTAAGGTAGATTCTAACCCCTTTTCTGTTATTTCATGTTCTAAATGTCTAGGGCTAAAACTTGAAAATTCTAGGCTCCAATACAAAATCGAACCACTAAGTAAGGCAGCTCTAAACTATAAAGAAAACGAAAAACGTTTTAAAGATTCTATTGAAACGTTGAAAAAAGAAAGATGTGAAGAACGAAGACTGAAGATTATCCAGAGCTGTTGTCAAGGGGGAGTTTGTTGAAGCACTTTCATGTGACAAACACTCTGTATAGATAGAGTCTTAGTCTTAGGTTGTATTGTCTTGTTTGTAATTGTCTTTGTATGTAAGAGTCTTTATGTATTAGTTTATCGAGTTGTATTTACTTTTACATATTGAATGTTGCAAAATTCTCTAAGTGTTTTGCGCACTTGTAAGTGCGCAGGAGAAAGCTCCTGCGTACTTAGCAAGTACGCAAGAGTAACTTTGCGTACTTGCTAAGTACGCAAGAGCATTTTGTCATGCGCACTTGCTAACTGCGCAGGCATCAGGTCTTGTATAAATAGGATAGGTTGACAGAAGTTAAGCACGTAGGCATAATAACAAATACGCAAATTGTAATCTCAGTGCTTCTCTCTGTAACTTTCAAGTGTTTATAATACAAAGAATGTTTAAAGTGTTTTCTTTTGTCGGTTTACTTTGTTTAGTTTGACTCTCCGCCTAGTCATGGGTATTCCGCACCCGGTCCGACTAGTAGACCCACTTGCATGTGACGATCTGCCATACCCGAGGGACCTACAAGTGGTATCAGAGCAAAATGTGTTCAGTTAACAACTCCTCAGATACTATCCTTTAGGGCAAGTGCTAACCGACCCATCATCAGAAGCAGTAAAGAACTCCTCACTAGATGTGGAGTTAGCCTTACTTGAGGATTCATCCTTTTTAGGGGAATCATCCTCATCAGAGGACTCATCTAGACAAGTGAGATCAATGTCTATTAAGCTACTGACAAACTTCCCGCTTACTGGTGGAGGAATGGCATTAGTACCCAGCCCTAACCCATTCATTTGTCTCACTACAGATTCGTAGTGTTCCACCACAAAACGAGAGTTTTTCAACTTCTCATTAGAACATTTTAACTGCAGATCTCATTTTGCAGTTTTTTGATTTCATTGTTCCGTTTTTCCAACCCCCTGTATGCAACATCTAAATGAAGTTGTTGATCGCTTATTTTTAGAGAATATTCACACTTGCATGTGAGAACTCATTAGAAAATTTTCAGAACCTTATCACTTTCAAACCGGTTCATATTCCCTCCGACTTTCCCTCAAAAATTCAAGTATTCCTAAACCATCTTTTCGTCCCATTGCTAGTTTCATCACTTCATTACAATCAATCGGTGAGATTTTGGGCTTAATCCATCCACGAATTCGTGACATTGGACCGATTCATTGACTAAGAAAATCTAGGTTCATTCCGTGATTTTTAGGGCAAATTGTGGGTTGTTTGGGTAAATTATTATCATTAAAACATGATTAGTTAACATAATCGACTCTTAATAGTCCTTTTTAGTCTTTGATTTTGTCCCCATGGTTGAAGTTGAACCGACAGTGTCGCCATTCGACTGTTAGGTCAAAATTGGTCACGATTAGTAGGTACTTGGTGTTGATATTGGTCCCATAAGGTAGAATCTTCGATTCCGACCTAGTGGCGACCCAATACACACCAAATTTTTGAACATCAGTTGAATTTCAAATTTCTGAAATTTTTCACCAAGTGTAGTTCTTGCGCACTTAGCAAGTACGCAAGAAGTAATTCTTGCGTACTTGTTAAGTACGCAAGAGGAAACTCCTGCGTACTTGCTAAGTACGCAGGACCAACTCTTGACAAAAATTCCTAAGTCTGAAATTCAGGTCAAAGTGTAACTGCTATACTGAGTCATGTTTATCCATTTCCAATGATACGTGTTGTTCTGATTCTGTTTTCTGTGTGTTTTTGCAGATCATGGCTCGGGCGTTTACTAACGAATTCAACATGTTAGCTAACACTGAACCAGAGTGGAAGGGTGCAGCATTGCAGTACAGAGACATAGTTGATTTCTTGAACCGTTCAAGAATCAGCTACACCATTTCTGCTGACCCGATCGTGTCAAGACCCTACCTCGAGCAATTTTGGGAGACTGCGGAGCACGATTGCATGGTAACCCCAACGTTATAAGGGCTACCGTTGTTGGTCATGCTATTGCTTTCTCTGAAGATACTATAAGAAGGGTCCTTCAATTCAGAGATCTCGCAACCGACCCGACAGCCTATCCAGACTACTTTGTGGACGGCTGTTGGAGACAAAGAATGGGCTATGTCGGTGCGAGGGACTATGCTTCATACAAGAAGATGTGGGTGTTAGACCAATGGAGATACTTCGCCCACGTCATGATCATGTGCATCTCATCAAGGAAAGCTGGGAAAGATGCCATGGGTCATGACCTTGCAGCAGCCATGGTCGGCCTTTCTCTCAATAAGGGCTACAACTTCTCCCGCTACATCTTTAAGGCCATCAATGACCAGATCAACACAGCGGAGAGGTTTCGGTTCTTATTATACCCTCGGTTTGTGCAACTATTGATTAATGACGCGTTGCCATACCTTCCTGCTATAGGGGAGAGACTGCAAGTAAAGAGGGTGGACAAAAGAGTATTAGCCCAATTCCTAAAGCCATGCAGTGTAGATCCTACCCCTGTGCATACAGAACTCTTTGGCCACCTCATCAATGAAGCGTATGTGGCCCCAGGTGACTGGAGATGGTACAGTCACGACTCGGAGCCAGAATTGAGTGAACACTCCGACGAACAACAGCAACAACAACAGGAGGAAATGGAAAGTGATGATGGATCATCTGATGGTGGAGACGACGAAGAAGGAAATGATGGTGCTGAGGGATCCGACTCGGAAGCGACCGAGTCAGATTCTTCTGATTCCGATGATGCACCGTCGCAGGTACACCCGAGGAGAACGGCTAAGGTAACCCTACCTGAGTCGTCCTCCAAGAGAAAGCGACAGTCGTCTAGCAGCGAATACGAGCCAGACTCTAACTCTGACGCTGCTATACAAAGACAAAGAAGAGAAAGCATTCACAAGAACAGGGGCGATAGGCAACAGCCTTCTATCCCCAGTGAGGTGGAGGCTCAGCAGTAAGTACAAGTGTCAGCTGCTAGTCCAGATTCAGCCTCCACCCTACCTTCACAGCAGCTTTACCGTAGGAGGAGGAGGCCATAAGTGCAAAGTGAAGTGGACGTCACTTCAATCACAGCGAAGATCCCTGTGATAGTAACCCTCCCTACCACAACTACTCAGGTGGCGGTGACTACTCCAATTCTCACGGAGTCACTCACCATCACCACTACCATTACCCCTACAACACTCATCACATCCTCAATCCCAACCACCACCACTGAGCCTTTAAGTCAACCCTTCAATTATGGAGATTTCACACAAGGGTTTGACTTTGATACCATATTCTCCTCCCCTATTCACAATGCCGATGCGTCATCATCCAGACATCCTGATCTGAATGATGCAAGGATAGATGTTCTGGAAACCCAAGTTGCTGAACTACTGGAGACTATTCGGAAATCAAAGGAGTAGTCTGACGCTCAACAAGCACAGATCAATTCTTTGGTAGATGAAGTCAGAATCCTTCGTAGCCAGAGAACGGGGACTGATGAAAGATTGAAGAACGTCATGGCCCAGAACGAGCTCCTAATCAAGACGAATGAAATGATTTTGGGTAACAGGACATCCTTGGAGCTGAGGTTTGATACTCAAAGGAAGGAGCATGAGCTGATGGTCAAACTAATTGCTGACCTGACCAAGAAGCTTGATGCTCAGGGGGAGAAAGAGAAAGAAAAGGAGAAAGATAAAGAAAAGGAGAAAGAGAAAGAAAAGAGGACTACTGGTGATGAGGCGTGTCATCCTGTCGACTTGACAAAGGATGACGACAAAGACAAGGATCCTGAAGCCGGTCCTAGTGGAGGTGAGCACCAAGCTTTAGCAATCGTGCCCATCTCTACTGTTCCAATGGCTCAGGGGGAGTCTACTCATCAAGAGGGTGGTGATACCTCTGGTGGTGGTGGTGGTGACAAAGGAAAGTCAGTGGCTGAAGTGCTTAAGGACTTATCTAATGATGAGATCCTATATCTAGAGCCTGACTATTCCAAAGAAGCACATATCGATGCTCTCTTTAATCTAGAAGAAGGAGAGATCGACTCTCGTGATGATTGGGATGATGATGAAGATGTTGTGATCGAAATTCCCAAGGGTGACGGGGAAGGAGAGTACGAGTTAGAAGATGGAGAAATCTTTGAATTTCCATCCTTCGAAGCTCAGCTCGACACATGTTCAGTCGAGCAGGATAGTAATGTAGAAGCCTCGACTGAAGCCTCCCCAGTTGACCCTGCACTTGTGGACCCAGAGGCACCGAAAGAAACAGACATGCCTTCTACTTCATCAAAGGGTCCAGCTCCTGTGTGGCAAAAGACGTTTATTATAGACAAACACGGAGCAACAGGGATAATCTTGGCTGTAAGGTTCGAGGAGGATAAGCAGTTGTTCGCTGTCAAAAGATCTGGCGGGGTTCAATACTTGAAACCCACCAGTGAAGCGTTCAGCTCCTTACCCAAATACGACCTTTTGAACCTAGCAAACCGAGAACTGCTGGGTCATTCCAATCACGCAGTGGCGATGGGTTTGTGGGTGGTTCTACAGCGGGAAGCAAGATCGGGGAAATTTGAGATGTTCAAGCCTCAAGTGCCTAAGAGAGTCAAGGATAAGCACGCTATACATCCTGTGACTAAGAAGCACTTAAAGAAATTGGTATACAAGCCAGTGCGATGTGAAACTAAGATTCCCCTGAGCAAGTTATCTCAGGATTTTCTTGGTGACATGTGGTACTGGTACGTAGATCCAAAGACGGGCGAGGCTGTGATCATGGGTAAAGGACGTTCAGAGAGCGGGAACATAGTGCCAAAGGAACTGATCAAAATATTTGATGAAGTCTGCTTCATCAACTTTTCTGTGAAAGATCTAGAGGCACTAGCAGACAGGTACTGTGTCTACACCGATGAATGGACAAAGCTCCTTGCTTTTAAATATGACAAGGTGATTAAGTTCTACCTTGATTACAAGAAGAAGGTGGAAGCTAAAGATCAAGTGCTGTGAAGACCGAAGATGTGAAGACCGAAGACTGAAGATTATCCAGAGCTGTTGTCAAGGGGGAGTTTGTTGAAGCACTTTCCTGTGACAAACACTCTGGATAGATAGAGTCTTAGTCTTAGGTTGTATTGTCTTGTTTGTAATTGTCTTTGTATGTAAGAGTCTTTACGCATTAGTTTATCGAGTTGTATTTACTTTTACATATTGAATGTTGCAAAATTCTCTAAGTGTTTTGCGCACTTGTAAGTGCGCAGGAGAAAGCTCCTGCGTACTTAGCAAGTACGCAAGAGTAACTTTGCGTACTTGCTAAGTACGCAATAGCATTTTTCCCTGCGCACTTGCTAAGTGCGCAGGCATCAGGTCTTGTATAAATAGGATAGGTTGACAGAAGTTAAGCACGCAGGCATAATAGCAAACACGCAAATTGTAATCTCAGTGCTTCTCTCTGTAACTTTCAAGTGTTTATAATACAAAGAACGTTTAAAGTGTTTTCTCTTGTCGGTTTACTTTGTTTAGTTTGACTCTCCGCCTAGTCACGGGTATTCCGCACCCGGTCCGGCTAGTAGACCCACTTGCATGTGACGATCCGCCACACCCGAGGGACCTACACTTCCAATATCTTCAAATCCATTGTTTTGAGCCATTTCTGTCTTTTAGACAGTGAATGACTTTTAGAAAACAGATAGATAAGAATAGAACCAGAGAATGATTAAACAAATGTGAGTTTGTTTAATCTGTGAGCCAAAGCTCTGATTCCACTTGTAGGATCGGTAAATACAAGATGGTTCTATTCCACTTGTAGGATCGGTAAATACAAGATGGTTCTATTCCAGTTGAGATTGGTGGAAACAATCACAACTTAATCAAAGTAAACAAGTAGATGAGAAGAATACTGATAAATGCAATTTGTATTAAGCTTCAAGTGTTACAAGATTACAGAGAAAAATCTTAAGCCAAAAAGTACTTTTACAATGAATCTAAGTACTACTTATATAGTAACTTAGAATCAAGACAGACCCTTGATTCTTAGGATCAGATCTAACACAGACCGTTGATCTTGTATTGAAGCTATTCTACATATACAGACAATAATAATAACTACAAAGGTTAACTTTATTCAAACGTCTTCTTTGCATCATTGCTTGAATACTCAAAAGGAGAGCGTCGTTGTCTTTTATTGTCTTATGCCAATGACATTCTTTCTGCGTGGAGTGTGTCAGTGTAACAGCAGAAAGTTGTCAGTGGTATTGGTTGCTTTATCAAAAACAGTCAGCTGCAACGTTTGATCTTTAGTGAGAAGGCTATCAGCTGCAACTTTGATCTTCAGTGGATAAGGCATATCAGCTGCAACTTTGGTCAACAGCAGATAAGGCCTATCAGCTGCAACTTGGTCAGCAGCAGATAACGCATATCAGCTGAAGTTTTGGTCAGCAGCGGATAAAGCCTATCAGCTGCAACTTTGTCGATCCGCAGCAATCTTTGAGATCAGCAGCATTTGTACTTAGAGAATTTTGTAGCCATCAGTCTTTATTTCTACAAAAACAGAATATATAAAATAATGCTTTATCTTTTTTATTTTATTAAAAACACATTATAAACTATTAAATAAACAATATTAATGAGTTAAAAAAACAAATCTAATTATGTGGTTTTATTTATAAAATAATAATGTTTATTAAAACAATTTTAATTATTTGTTTAAGCATTATTAATCCATATTTTTAAACACATAAATAATTATTTTAGCAAGAATAATTATTTAAAACAGTCTAAAATTTATACAAATATTTAAATAATTATTTATACAAAGTTCAATTAATTTCATTTAACAGTTATATTTATTTAATATCTCTTTTATAAATCGTTCAAGTAAAAAAGATTATTTAAATAGTTTAATTATTTTATTTACATAAATTAAACTATTTAAACCTTTTCCATTCCAAAATTTATTTATTAATTATTTTAGAATAATTACCTAAATAAATTCAAACATATTTACTATATAATTAATTAGAAATTTTAATTGATTATAATTAATTTTATAAACAATTTTTATTATTTCAATACTAGTCATGAATATATATTTTCTTACAAAATATATACAATCCCATATCTAATCCCAAACCTTATGAAACCCTAAAATATTAGAATTTTCTTACAATTATCCATGTACGTTGATTGTGAGAAATCCTCACGAGGCCTATCAATCATTAACAATTCATATCATTACTAGCTTCATTACACGTGAGTTTCATAGCCCCTTTTACATACTTTTGTTTATAAATACTCGGGGTGTAACATGTTTACATTACTTTACATACACAATTCAATTACCAATGTGCTTATGCAAAGTTCATGTGCTTTATGTCTTAAACTACTTAGTGATACATGTGTTCATGTCTAGTACAATCATTAACTTGCGTGGCAAGCCTAAGGTAGTACCTTTTATTATCATTTATATGGGAATCCGATTCATTACTTAACACAAACCTTGGCGGGTTTTACGTATACATTTTAGTACTTCACGCAGTCCGGGGGATTGTGCATACATATTTACATGGCTTGATTGTACGCTTTGGCACCTCGTATATTTTCACATCTATGCCTTAGACTTACTTTGAAGATATTGAATTGTAAAACATATACAACTTTGTTGGTGTCAAAACCTATGTTACTCACCAACTATTTGTAGTTGACATTTACTTACATGTTTCAGGTGTACCTGTTTAAGGACCATGCTTGATCACATAGGGCTATAGACCTAGCATTAATAAGATTAAATTTTTATTACGTTATGAACAATATGTTTTCTATTTTCTTTGTAACGGATATTTTAATATGATGAATAATTATTGAAACGCATTTAATAGATGATCATGTGCTTATGAACAACCGCGTCAGCCCTGGCGTATAATCCGTCGTCGGTCGGGGTGTGACAGCTCATCCTTTGTTGACCTGAATATTATATCGTCCACATATATCTCCACTAGTAGAAAATCTCCCCATGTTTTTCTTATGAACAAGGTGGATTCTATTTGTCCCCGAATAAATCCATTGTTCAACATGGTTGAGACAATGTCTCATACCACGCTCTCGGCGCTTGGTGAAGTCCATATAATGATTTGTCTAACTTGAACACTCGCGAAGGATATAATGGATCTTCAAAGGCCGGTGGCTGACAAACATAGACCTCCTCTTTCACCTTTCCATAGAGAAAAGCACTTTTTACGTCTAACTGATACACCTTAAACCCTTTGAATAATGTGAAGGCCAAAAACAATCTGATCGCTTCCAGCCTTGCAACAGGTGCGTAAACCTCGGTGTTATCAATGCCCTCTTGCTGATTGAACCCTTGAACGACTAACCTAGCCTTATTTCTCACGACAACGCCTCTTTCATCCTTTTAACATTTGAATACCCATTTAGTCCCTATCGAATAAACACCAGCAGGTAGATCAACCAATTTCTAGACATTCAGCTTATATAATTGAGATAACTCTTTCTACATAGCCTTAATCCAGCTATTATTCTGCAGTGCCATCTCGACATTCTTTTAACCGGGTTACGACACGTGTCCTGTGACTCACCTGTTAGAAATCTGATGCGTGGTGCGATAGCGGACCGGCTAGACAAACCATAACGGTCCGCTATGGACAGATGACCTTAAACGATCCGCTAAGGGACCAATAAAGGTCAGTTACATGGTCCCAATGGTGAAAATAAGGCTGGAGGTAAGAACGGACCGCCATCACCTAGCATAACGACCCGCTATGGTTGTGACTTTGGCCCTATAAATACTTGAACGATCTTAGCCATTTTCTCACACTTCACACACTCTAAAACACACACATACACTCTGGTGTTCCGATCCCGAGCCCCGGTTCGCGTATGAGAGTCTAGTTTACAACGTTTCGACTCCAAAATTGCCATAGATAGGGCTGAGTTAAGGTTCCTACCTACTATTTAAGCTTTCGTTATAAACCAGTAAGCTAGGATTATGTAAATTAGTAATGCCGCGTTATATCTAGGAGCTCTGCCCGAGGTGTTTGCCATATTACTGAATTGATAAGCTGAAATACTGCTGAGGTGAGTTCTTAAACTATGATGCATTTGAAACAACTATGGCTCGGTTATACCCCATTTTTAAGCATGGTTGATTTATGAAAACATTTTGAGTATCTTGAAACGATTGCACCGATTGTTTATATATAATGCATTCTAAGCGCTTATTGTGTTTCACTTGCTCGTGGAACGGCATGTTGGACAGGACCCATGGAACGGTCTTTGGTTATATATACATTGAATGATTTCTCATAGTTGTCTATTGTTACACCCCAACGAACGGCGGAATACGTCGGGGCGGGACATGGAGACGGTTTATAAGCACATGATCAAACTAAAGTTTCATATATTAATTAAATCCAAATTTCCATAACACTTGTTCAAACAAAACATGTACAAACATACTAAGGAAACAAAGTACACCAACAATGTTCAATTTATTATTTAACTATGTCCTCAATCCTATGTGTAGCATCTTGTAAATGATCTCAAATGTTAGTACCTGAAACATGATGAAAACAAGGTCAACTAAAAATAGTTGGTGGGCATACATAGGTTTTGACACCTCAAATAGTTTCCAAATGTTGTGTACAATTCATATGAAGCATAGTTTAATAAGGAAGTTATGGAAAACCACTATAGTTAAAACTGGAGTGTACAATCAAACCTTGTGACTGATAGGCATAACACTCAATGTTACCCTTAAGTGATGTCGACAACAATCACCCTACCCGGGTGGATTGGTCAGATGCAATAGATCTATCATTGTTACCGTCAGCTTGTCCAGAGTTAATGATTGCACTTGCACTATGCACTAAAGTATGTAAATGTAGTTTGAAACTCACAATGTTCAAGCATAATGCACAGATTGCACACATGATCATAATGTTTGAATTGTATAAATTGCAAATAGTTTGAATGTAATCATGTTTCACCCCAAAGTTGTAAAAATAAAAAAAGGGGCTATGTAAACTCACCTTGCAAATGATTAGTTAGATATCACACCATATGCCGTTGTTGTTGCATAAATGATTTGGCTAATCTCAATATTAACCTATGATTTAATAGTATAAGTGTATCAATAATGGGTTCACAAGATTTAAAGGAGGCCCTAATGTATACAGGGGTTGGATGTGTACTTGGTGAAGTAGGAGAGTACTTGTTTGAGTCTCAAAGGGTGCTTATGAAATTCCTTGTATAAAGTATGTGTGTATGAACATGGGGTTTCATTTGTTTTGCAAACATTATGGAATAATGTATACATAAATAATTTATTAATGCTCTTTTATTTATAAGAAAATAATTATGTAAGTAATTTGCTCTTGTTTGTAAATAAATGAATAAGTAATTGAGAAATAATAAGTTGAATAAATGGATAATTGGATAAATAAATAAAAAAAACCTTTTATTTATTTATTTAGTAAAAATATTAACGGTCTAATTATTTAGTAATTAAACCAAGGTTTAAATAATAAATAGATTAACGGCGTTAATAAATAAAAACCAAATTTTAAAATATAAAGTGCTAATAAAACAATTATTAAAATTTATAATATTAGTAATACTAATAAGATCGTATTGTTAGATCAAGTCGTTTTGAAGGTTTAAGTAATATATACACACACATATATATATATATATATAACCTCTTTTGCTTCATAAAAACTCATGACGTTACCACTCGATTATTTCAAAAAGTTATATATAATAAAATAGGGTTCATAAAAGTACACTTAACGTTTGTCATGTCTTGAAATATGTAGTAGTAATGAACGAAATAATACGTGCTCAAAATAATGGTGCTCATATTCTAGTCGTGATAAATACTAATTAAAATAGTCAAATTACAAATGAATTTGTAAGAAATTATATTATTAGTGATAATATCATACACTAGTAACAAACTTATACTATTATCTTTAGAGATCATATTTTTAAGAAGTTATGTCACTACTATTGTCAAAGTAATAAAAAAAAATGAGATTACTAGTTTGTAAATCATTCTCCTCTTTATTGAAAAACCTTAGAAATTCAATAGTAACCTTTTCATGGGTTTTATTTTGGGGTCATTGCCACAACCATACACTGCGTGGGGTCAACCGTTACGTATCGCCGTCATTGCCCAACCATTTCACTACGTGGGGTCAACCGTTACGTATCGCCGTCATTGCCCAACCATTCACTACGTGGGGTCAACCGTTACGTATCGCCGTCATTGCCCAACACACATCTTTCCTTTGGGAATCAACCGTTACGCATCGCCGTCATTGATTTCCCTTACCTTATTCACTTAGGATGATCGTCATCACCCGAATAACCGTCGTTACTCCCTTACCAGTTGTACAACATCAAAACCATCGACAGGCCACCAAGACACTGCCCTGTTGTTCTTATGGTAACTATGGCTCGCTGTCCATAATCTACCACAAGGCTGGGAATCACATTCCCAGACTTCATTCGTCAATTCCATTCATTCGACATATTAGATTTGTAATGACTTCTTTAAACCTTTACCTCTTTCCCTTTTCATTAAACATTTCCTCATTTAGACCGTTCATAAACATTCGTAAACCTTTTTGGCAAAAACACTTCATAACCTTTCCTTTCGTAAACATCGTTTCGTTAAAACATCATTTCGTTAAAACATCATTTCGTAAGTATGCACACCAGCCCAAAACATTTAACAAAACATTTAAAAGAAGGCTCTAGAACTCACCTGATACGCTAATATGGGTTGTCCTAAACGAAGGTCCAACAACGTCACTTCCGATCTGAATTGATTAGTTAAATACACATCAGACCAATCCCGACTCTAACGGTTTAACCATTCTAACATATTGACTTCACTTAACCAGTTCTGATGTCTGCGCACTTGGCAAGTGCGCAGACCCTGCTGCCTGCGCACTTAGCAAGTGCGCAGACCCTGCTGCCTGCGCACTTATCAAGTGCGCAGGTCCCTCCTCCTGCGCACTTATCAAATGCGTAGGTCCCTCCTCCTGCGCACTTAGCAAGTGCGCAGGACCTGCTCCGTGCGCACTTAGCAAGTGCGCATGACCTGTTCTTCGCGAAAAACCCTAACTTTCGCATTCGGGTCTGATCATGTCAAGTTCTCGAACCTGTTTGCATTCAAAACGTTCGTTTTCCATTAAGGAACTCAAATCCATGATTATCTTTCAGTTTCATCCGTTCAAACCTTACCTTTTCACCCAAAACCTGAAATACCCAAAAACGAACTAAAACTCAGATTTAGGTCGGATTGTTACCTGAATCGAGTTTCTGATCCGGAGGTTCTTCTCACGAGTTATGGAGTAACACTTTGCTGAAGTCTCGGGTCGATCCGCCAACTTTCTCTCTCTACGGTTTCTGTCTCTAAAAGTTACAAATGAGAGAAAAGGGGTGGCATAGGCTATTTATAGCCCGCTGACCCATCCGACCCGACCCGTCATGCCTCGTTCGTTTATTCCGTTATTATAACTGTCGTTTTATTTTTGGGATGTTACAAGTCTACCCCCCTTACAATAGGTTTCGTCCCCGAAACCTTATCATAAGTCAAATAGATGAGGGTACGACTCCCTCATTTCCTTCTCCGTTTCCCAAGTGGCTTCCGATCCCTTTCGATGCTTCCGTTGGACTTTAACCAATTGGATAACTTTATTACGTAAACGTTTCTCCTTCCGATCAAGGATGGCCACGGGTTCTTCGATGTAATTAAGGCTGTTGTCGACCTCGATGTCAGTAAGTGGTACGTGAGCTGATTCATCCGCCAAACACTTTCGCAAGTGTGATACACGGAAGGTAGGATGAATCCCACTTAACTCATCAGGCAACTCTAACCGATAAGCGACTTCACCAACCCGTGCCATTATCCTGAACGGTCCGACAAACCTCGGACTTAACTTTCCTCTCTTTCTGAATCGTATGATTCCCTTCCATGGTGACACTTTCAGCATTACTCTGTCACCAATATCAAACTCAATAGGCCTTCGTCGTTTATCCGCATAGGATTTCTGACGATCTTGTGCGGCCTTCATTCGTGTCTTGATTTGATCAAACCTTTCTGATGTTTCTCTTACGACTTCCAGACTTCCTAACTCCTTCTGCCCAATCTCACCCCAACAAACCGGGGTCCTACATCTTCTCCCATACAACATTTCGTAAGGCGGCATGCCTATCGTCGTGTGATGACTATTGTTGTAGGAGAATTCGGCTAACGGCAAATGGCTGTGCCAACTGCCACCGAAGTCAATAATACAAGCACGGAGCATATCTTCCAATGTCTGAATGGTCCTTTCGGACTGACCATCCGTTTGTGGGTGGTATGCTGTGTTGATATTAAGCCTCGTACCCATCGCCTCGTGAAATCTTTTCCAGAACCTCGATGTGAATCGTGTGTCCCGGTCAGATACAATCGTCAAAGGCATCCCATGCCGTGCTACTACTTCGTTAATAAATACTTCCGCTAACCTTTCGACGAGAACGTCTCGCGAATAGGTAGGAGATGAGCACTCTTCGTTAAACAGTCCACAATTACCCAAATGGCGTCATGACCTTTAGCTGTGCGAGGTAGCTTGGTTATGAAGTCCATGGTAATGCGTTCCCACTTCCATTCCGGTATATCAAGTGGTTGAATCTTTCCATACGGTTTCTGGTGTTCGGCCTTTACTTGTGAGCAAGTCAAGCACTTGCTTACATACTTTTCCACCTCATGTTTCATCCCAGGCCACCAGTATTCCTTTCTCAGATCTTGGTACATTTTTATTGGTGCCAGGATGGATAGAGTACCGAGACTTATGAGCCTCATCCAAGATTTTGGTTCTAAGCTCGCCACTCATGGGTGTCCATACCCGTCCAAAATGTGTCCTAACACCAAGGGTGTTATATTCCAACTTGTCCTATTGGCCAACCATCCTTTCCTTCTTAATGTTTTCCTCTTTAAGTGCCTCATCTTGAGCCTTTTCAATTTCTCTCATCACATCCGATGTTACCACCAACTGGCAAAATTTCACTCTAATAGGAGTAGGCACATCCTTTCGGCTTAGAGCGTCAGCCACCACGTTTGCCTTTCCAGGATGGTATATGATTTCACAGTCATAATCTTTCAGGAGTTCTAACCATCGTCTCTGCCTCATATTAAGCTCTCTTTATTTGAAGAAGTATTTCAAACTTTTGTGGTCAGAGTAAATAGTAAACTTCACCCCATAGAGGTAGTGCCTTCATATTTTCAATGCAAGTACGACAGCAGCAAGTTCCAAATCATGAGTCGGATAGTTGACTTCGTGAACTTTCAACTGCCGCGACGTATATGCAATCACTCTCCCGTTGGCAGATTCTTGTGTAGTCTTGACTATACCTCTCTCGTTCTTGATAGACGTTATCTTTTTCAGCATCGTACATCCCTAGTCGGTCTTTCACATCTAACCGTTAGGGTTCTTATATCGTCATTCTATGTGAAATGTCTTATCAAACTCGGAGTCGTCCCAGAAGAGTCCATGGCCATAATTTCAACTCCTCGTTAAGGTTATCTACCTTGCCATCTGGACGGTTACTATCGATCGTCTCTTGACTATTTGGATCATTGTGTATACCTCATAAGCTGTCCATGGTGCATTCGTCCTTGAAGGACTATACCATGCCGTTCTCGAATGAATCATACCATACCGTTCCCGAATGATTCCTACTATCAAGTTTCCGAAGGTACCGTACCATCTCATTCCCGAAGGAACCACATCGTCTCGTTCCCTAAGGAACCATATCGCTTCATTCCAGAACGAATCGTATCGCTTCGTTCCAGAAGGAACCATATCGCTTCGTTCCCGTAGGAACCGTATCGCTTCGTTCCCGTAGGAACCGTATCGCTTCGTTCCCGTAGGAACCGTATCAGGTATCCCCCAAACATATGAGGTATCCCTTATCACACTCAACTTGTCGGGAAGGTATTCATTCAGATGGCACACTAGTCACTCGAACTTTTCATTCATATTTTCATACACAATCTCCTTCTAGTCTTTCTTTCAAACGTACTTGTCAGGTTTTACATTTCACATCGTTGGTTCATTGAACACCATTCTTCCTACATATCACTGGATGGTCTAAGGGATTGGCATCCCATCTGACCGACAATATATATTCTCTAGCTACTCGTTTCCATTAGCCTTTTTTGCATGCATTTCTTCTAAAGTCACATTCGTTGGTCTTACTATGGATAAATGACACGTGCGGTGACACTTGTACTTTCATTTCCTTTCTAGTTTCAGTAGGCCCCTCAACGGCTTTCCAATTCTAACAACACTCGCAGCTATTGATTAGACTTAGCCATAGTAGAGCATTCTCTGAGTCGCCTTGAATTTCTTTTTTTTTAGTGCACATGCCTTACTTCACATTGTTGGTAAAAACTTGTCCTTCACATTCATTCTAGACAAACAATCCTTGGGTCGGATCTGGTTTGGTTTGGTTTAGCCTGCACGCCCTAATTAACATCGCGGTTCCCATCTCTTGTTGTTGTTGGTATATCTATTTTCTCGTTTCAGAAGATACTCTTATTAGTTGTCTTGGACTGTCTTCTACATGGAAAGATGCCATTTGTGCATTCGTGCACTCATATATTCTTTGGACCTACACTTGTGAGGTTATTTCTATCATGCTCATGCATACTTCAATAGTAGACCGATTCTTATTCATCATAACGTGTTTGTGCTAAGCGTAGTCCACCCTAGCTCCTTGGAATCCTTCATACGTATGCTCATCTGACTTAGGTAAACCGAAGTTTCATTCCTCCTCATCTTGTCCGTGGCTCGTACTTGCTGACATCATTCACCGTTGTAAGGTACACCATCTTTGACATCGTTACCATTACTAATGATGTTCATCAATCTCCTTAATCGATACTCGGGTGACAAACATCTCGTAGTCGTGGTTGAGTAATTGGATCAACTCTGATACGTAAGCATTAATCAATACCATAAGATTCACCATCATGCACGTGCACCTGTAAATTCACAATTTCGCGAATCCAAACGAAATTACCAATTTACCTTACTCGAGCATTCTAGTTCCTCTTATAACACTTCCTAATACTCGCGTCTCTTCAAAGTTGAGATTTTGTCCCGGTATTCTCCTCGACACCTCTTACCACTTTCGCGCTAAGTCAACACAATGGAGGGCATCTCGCATCACACTCGTATGGTCTCATGCACACTACCTTCCGGTTCCGCAAGATCACTTGCCTCTTTACTATAAACTTGGTGGGCGGGAATCCTACCGTGTTGTCCGGTACCACTCCCACCTTGCCTTCCGCCTATTCTACCCTCCATTTCGTTCTAAAAGACAAGGAATCCAACGTTATCACGCTAGTTAACAAATAGAATTCAATAAGTATAGTAAGATGTTAATATACACTGGCCATCTGCAATTAACCATTACACTACCTTTCGATTTCTATTTGACCACCTTTGTGATTCCATCAGAACACAAGTCCTTTCCTAACCCTTTCTAAGGCATACTACATACACATACTCTACTTTTCATACCTGATGCTGTGGCTCGAGTTACCCGTACTGGCATCCGCTTTCGGTCCCATTCACAGTTTAAGTTCAGACACTAGGAGTGTCCGAATCTCTCAAACTATCGCTCTGATACCAACTTGTAAGGCCCCAAACCCGGGAGGCCTCACTTGTTGGATTTACTCATTCACAAACAGTTCTTAAACATGAATATCAAATAACGCAGTGGAAAATTTCATTTAAACATAACGTCATCATTGTTTATACATGCGGAAGCGTAAATTTTGTTTAAAACATAAATACATCATAACTAAAACATAACGGGATGCCAGTCTTCATAGTCAGCCGGGTAACTCCTCTCGCTAGCCAAGCATCACCGTCCATCCTCATAACCTGCCTTAACCTGAATGTGCACACTAAAAAGTCAGCTACGCTGGTGAGTTCTAGCATTTCATAAAAACTTTAACATCAACATTTTCCAAAATATATCATTCATTCATTTAGTAAAACCTTTCACAAAAGCATGTAATAATTTAACATCTTTAAAAAAGGTTTCGTACCCATATCATCATCAACATCATTATCATAAACACCGTTGAACAGATCGTTCGATAAAACTTTTAACATTCATTTAAGTCATACTTATCGTTATCTAATTCTGTATCTTACTTTACGCGTCACAGTGTCCCCGAAGGAACCTTTGGTGTTGTGGGAAACCGCTACGTATCGCCGTCATTGCCACAACCATACACTGCGTGGGGTCAACCGTTACGTATCGCCGTCATTGCCCAACCATTTCACTACGTGGGGCCAACCGTTACGTATCGCCGTCATTGCCCAACCATTCACTACGTGGGGTCAACCGTTACGTATCGCCGTCATTGCCCAACACACATCTTTCCTTTGGGAATCAACCGTTACGCATCGCCGTCATTGATTTCCCTTACCTTATTCACTTAGGATGATCGTCATCACCCGAATAACCGTCGTTACTCCCTTACCAGTTGTACAACATCAAAACCATCGACAGGCCACCAAGACACTGCCCTGTTGTTCTTATGGTAACTATGGCTCGCTGTCCATAATCTACCACAAGGCTGGGAATCATTCCCAGACTTCATTCGTCAATTCCATTCATTCGACAGATTAGATTTGTAATGACTTCTTTAAACCTTTACCTCTTTCCCTTTTCATTAAACATTTCCTCATTTAGACCGTTCATAAACATTCGTAAACCTTTTTGGCAAAAACACTTCATAACCTTTCCTTTCGTAAACATCGTTTCGTTAAAACATCATTTCGTTAAAACATCATTTCGTAAGTATGCACACCAGCCCAAAACATTTAACAAAACATTTAAAAGTGGGCTCTAAAACTCACCTGATACGCTAATATGGGTTGTCCTAAACGAAGGTCCAACAACGTCACTTCCGATCTGAATTGATTAGTTAAATACACATCAGACCAATCCCGACTCTAACGGTTTAACCATTCTAACATACTGACTTCACTTAACCAGTTCTGATGTCTGCGCACTTGGCAAGTGCGCAGACCCTGCTGCCTGCGCACTTAGCAAGTGCGCAGACCCTGCTGCCTGCGCACTTATCAAGTGCGCAGGTCCCTCCTCCTGCGCACTTATCAAATGTGCAGGTCCCTCCTCCTGCGCACTTAGCAAGTGCGTAGGACCAGCTTCGTGCGCACTTAGCAAGTGCGCACGACCTGTTCTTCGCGAAAAACCCTAACTTTCGCATTCGGGTCTGATCATGTCAAGATCCCGAACCTGTTTGCATTCAAAACGTTCGTTTTCCATTAAGGAACTCAAATCCATGATTATCTTTCAGTTTCATCCGTTCAAACCTTACCTTTTCACTCAAAACCCGAAATACCCAAAAACGAACTAAAACTCATATTTAGGTCGGATTGTTACCTGAATCGAGTTTCTGATCCGGAGGTTCTTCTCACGAGTTATGGAGTAACACTTTGCTGAAAGTCTCGGGTCGATCCGCCAACTTTCTCTCTCTACGGTTTCTCTCTCTAAAAGTTGCAAATGAGAGAAAAGGGGTGGCATAGGCTATTTATAGCCCGCTGACCCATCCGACCCGACCCGTCATGCCTCGTTCGTTTATTCCGTTATTATAACTGTCGTTTTATTTTTGGGATGTTACATTTATTTTTTTCAGCGATTTGAGTGGTTTTTTTTGTATCTTACATTATTGCGATTCGAGTGTTCTTTTTTGTATCTTACGTTATAGCGATTATGTGTTAAAATGTAAGTTTTATACCCGTGGACGAGCCGAATCGATAACTACCAAACTCCCGCAGCGTAGCGCGGGAAAAAGAACTAATTATTAATGATGATAATACTACCCATATTAGTACTGTAGTTTGTAAGAAGATTCATATCTTTGTTCACCCTTAAGATTTTTAAGATTATTAGTGTATAGCAATATACATAATATCTTGAAACTCTAGAAAATGATTTAATACATTTTATTTAAAAAAAGAATCAGATTATTAAAAAATAAGAATGTATTAGTGTTGTGAGTGAGTTAAAACATCAAAGACTAAGAAAAGGAAAAAAGGAGCAGGTGCCGGGTTTAGAACCCGCGACCTGGGATTTGTTTGCAAGGTGATTTAACCACTCGATCACTATCCTAGATTTATTAACACATCAGAATCGTAAAACTTAAAGCGAATTTTGGTCTGTATTTTTTCTTCCCCATAACCACAACAGGCGCAACCCAGGCCTTTGTCCTCAACCCTAAAATTGAAACCTTTGTATACGCAAGAAAGTAAATCGGAGAATGCGAATGGAGAGGTGGAGGTAATACCTGGGGTTGTCCTTGAACACGAAGCCGAAAAATCGAGCTACCTCGGGCTCTAATGCCGCTGGCGACAGGAGGAAACAAATGAAAAAAAGAATAATTTCATGTGATTTGGGTCGGTGATTGAGGCTGGTACCTAACGAGTGTTTAATCATCAAAGAGTAACACATTTATAACGGTTATTTGAACGAAAATTGATGGGATGGAACTTGATTTATGGTTTTAAAACTTATAACTGAAAGTCTTAATTTGCTCTTAAAGTTCCTGATTTCGTAATTTAACTATGTTTTAATCCTTCTTAATGGATTGTAAATGAGTAAGGAGGTCAGTTACGAAGCATTTGAATTTGGATTTGAAGAAATTGGTGGGTTTTAATGCGGGTTTGACTTTTCGAAGGCAAAATTGGGCAAGACCACTTCTAGTTCAATTTCTTTGATGGGAGAGGTTCAAGTGAGGGTTCAAAGGTAATTAGAGGGTTCTTTGCTTGTGAAAGAGTTCAAGAGCATTGAGGGAGGGAGGGAAAGGGGAAGGGGGGGGGGGGGTTTTCATGGTTCAAGCTAGTTAATTTAAATTCATTTTATTTGTATATAAAAATTGTGTTTATAAAATTTACAAAAACCAAACATTATTTAATTTTAATCATAATATTCTATAAAAGAAAGGTTCCCTCTTTATAAATTACAAATTGTATAAATGTTTATTTAGTATGATCAAATCTATATATATATTTATTGATGAATATATATATGAAAAAAAATGTAAAAAACTCATAAAGTCTATTCTTGCTTTATTTTTTTATAATAAGGTATATATATAACTATAAATACATAGGTTATATATATATATATATATATAATAGAAATTAATATAGAATTACAAGGTTGAAACTTTGAATAAATAAAAAAAAATTAATGTGATATTTTGTGATGAGCATTATTGTATAACTTAAAATAAATTAATATTAGAAAAGTCATGGATGTTACATCTATGAGTGGGGGTGGAACCCCATAACTGTGACACCCGACAAAATTCAGGTTAGTATCCATATCCGACTAAAACATAGATTCTAGTATATGACATGCATCCCACTTAATTTAATAGTAATTAAGTCCATTTCACACTTAGCAAGTCAATCTGTTTACACATGTCGGTAATCCGGAAGATTACCAGGTCAAACACGCGTCCTACAACACAACCGTTGGTGATAATTTAAAACAAATACCTAGACATATAATCTTTGCATGTAAATTATATGTAACACTATGATTTAATTAATCATGCCTATATGAAGTTTTCGGTGATTTATAGAAATACTTTATTTTCAGCACAGTCTTGAGACCCAGTGTGCACTAGCTAGGTGAATAATTCTAAACAGACACTTTGACGTATATTAGGTGTGCACAAATTACATGTAGTATTGTGATTCGTTATTTTAAGTCTCTGTGAATTTTTCGGGAATTTTCTGAGAAACTTTCTGTTTCAACGCAGTCCAGCCAGTCCGAAGTATGTACTGACAGTTTCAAATAAAAATATGAAAATTTTATTTGTTAAACATACCGATATGAGTCAAATTATTTTTACTAATTCGGGAATTCCGTCAATAAATCGGTGACTATTCATTTTCCACCACCCGGTATCCCAATGAGCATTTGTTAGATGATGTGTTCTTGATGATTTGATGATGGATTATGTTGTAGTAATGTTTGTAGATGAATAATATGTGAAAACTTTGTTGTCAAAAGTGTTGGATGATACATGCATGCTCGTTTTTGCTATTTATGGAAACTTTAAATTTGGGGTTTTTGTTAGAAGAAGATATGGTGTGATTTGTTTGGTGGAAAAGATGCATAAACACTAAATATAGACATTGTATGATTTTTTTTTTTGCTAAAATCACATGCTCATGATGTGTTTATGCTCGTTTTCTATTTTTAGAAACTTTATTTCTTGACATGTATAAAAACTTGATGATTAGGTACATTCAAAGCATGAAACTAGTATAGTGAACATTATAGAAGTATGATTGACGGAAATGATGGGTTAAATGCATGTGTGTGAGTTCTAGAGCCCGATTTCTAAATAAGGAAACTTCATTTTTCCCAAAAGTTGCGTGTGCAAGTTTTTAACATGATTAGAGGGTTTAAGTGACTTAGTAATACCTAACTAAGTACATTGTAAGATAATATATGTTATTTGTTCATGAACTTGACAATTTAACATGATCTTGCTATAATAGGAAACTTTAATTATCCAAAAACCCGTATACTTGCCTATTTTTAGCAACGAAACATTGAAATGTTTTATGTGTGTTATAACATGCCTAATTTCATGTGTAAATGTTAACTTTGCATAGTTTCCTTGTTTAGGACTCAAAACTTGACTTTCCAATTAAGGAAACTTTAATGTATCAAAAGTTGTGTTTCAAGCTCTAAATTCCAATTGAATGTTCTAATGTGTTTATTAGAATACTAATAGGCTATTTGAAAGGAGGTTTGAATTCTATGTTAGGATTTGAATGTTTAAGTCCAACGTGTCACCAACGGGTCGTCGAGTCAAAAAATCTTTGAAGTATCAAAGTCCTTTTTCAAATAACTTATTTGGATGTATAGAGTTCCATAGTCCAACATTTGCAATACTTAGACCTTAAAGTCCTAAATGTTTCCTAGGGCACGAGTAGGTCGTCTCATTTAACCGGATTTGCTAAGACTTGGCACATCATTTCACTGCTTTATTAGGTGAGTTTCACGGCCCCTTTTTACTTGCTTTATACTTTGGGGGAAAAACATGCAGAGCCTTACAAAACATACCATCTTTACAAAGGCATACAGGTTTTACAAAGGCATACAAGTTTTACAAAAAGCATATCAGTTTTACAAAGCATATCGGCTTTACAAAGTGCATACAAGTTTTACAAAAAACATATCAGTTTTACAAAAGCATATCGGCTTTATAAAGTTCATACAAGTTTTATAAAACATACCCGTTTTACAAAAGCATATCGGTTTTACAAAGACATACAAGTTTTATAGAGTGCGTACAGGTTTTACAAAGACATACAAGTTTTACAAAGCATATAAATTTTACAAAGACATACAAGTTTTACAAAGCATATCGGCTTTACAAAGTGCATACAAGTTTTACAAAAAGCATATCAGTTTTACACAGCATGTCGGCTTTACAAAGTGCATACAAGTTTTACAAAAAGCACATCAGTTTTACAAAAGCATATCAGTTTTACAAAAGCATATCGGTTTACAAAGATATACTAGTTTTACAGAGTGCATACAAGTTTTACAAAGACATACAAGTTTTACAAAGCATATCGTCTTTACAAAGTGCATAGAAGTTTTACAAAGCATATCGGCTTTACAAAGTGCATACAAGTTGTACAAAACATACTAGCTTTACAAAGGCATACGATGTTTTCCATCATACAAAGCTTACAAAAACATACAAGGTTTTCACATGATAACGAGGTATTCCGATCTCAAATGGTTTACATGGGTTTACAAGGACATCACAACAAAATTCCCCAGGAACACACACTATAACCATTAGTTATGGATTTAGCCTAGGAATATATGAATAGTACTATTGGGTTGACACCCCAATTCATCAAGTTGGTCGTGCCAACTATCAGTTTAATGGATGTATATTATCCGAAAATTTCACTTCAATGTTTGTGATGGAACATTGACGGGGCAAAAATCAAGAACCGTCTAGGGTTGGTTATAGGCTCATGGTAATTGCATTACTTTTTGTTGATTCCTAGCTAGACAACAACAGGTCACCTTAGGACTCGTTTATCACATTTATGACATTTCATTTTTCCAATTTACCAAAAACTTTCCAAACATGTCCATCATGATGTCCAACGATAAGTTCAACACGATTATTAAACATGTGTTTATCATGCTTTTGACGAAACGTTTTACAAACATTTCAAGAGAATGTCCTATGGGGATTCCAACCATATTATCCAATAAAATGTTTTACAAATATTCCAAGGGAATGTCCTACGGGAATTCCAACTGCATTGTTTTCAAGATTTACAAAGGAAAGTTTTACAAAATCCTTATGGTATGTTTCATAAGTTTTTCAAGGAAATAAACTTCTATTGTGGCACTTAAACCTGTGAACTCGCCAACTTTATGTTGACATTTTTAAACATGTTTTTTAGGTATATTTTGGAAACGACACGGTTGGAATAGGCTAGTCATTTGGATTAAACACTGATTGTCAAACCTCGAGACAGATTTGACCTATATGGTTCCAGAACATTGTACTAGTTTATGTTAGTACTTGTAATGGTGTTCAGCACTTTAGAAATCTTCATTTTAGCTTCCACAACTATGTAATGATATCAATTGTTACAACCTTGAATTATTTATTAAGTAAATAATTTGGGGGTGTGACATATTGGTATCAGAGCCAATGGTTTTAGCAAATTAGGTTTCCTTAGTGATACCTAGGCTCTAACCGCACGTATCTAGGGACCGAGATTTCATAGACTTGCATTACACCAGGAACACCTGTAGGTCCCTCGGGTGTGGCGGATCGTCACATGTGAGTGGGTCTACTAGTCGGACCGGGTGCAGAATGCCCGTGACTAGGTGGAGAGTCAAACTAAAAAAAGTAAACCGACAAGAGAAAACACTTTAAACGTTCTTTGTATTATAAACACTTGAAGGTTACAGAGAAAAGCAATGAGATTACAATCTGCGTATTTGCTATAATGCCTGCGTACTTAACTTCTGTCAACCTATCCTATTTATACAAGACCTGATGTCTGCGCACTTAGCAAGTGCGCAGGACAAAATGCTCTTGCGTACTTAGCAAGTACGCAAAGTTACTTTTGCGTACTTGCTAAGTACGCAGGAGCTTTCTCCTGCGCACTTACAAGTACGCAAAACACTTAGAGAATTTTGCAACATTCAATATGTAAAAGTAAATACAACTCGATAAACTAATACATAAAGACTCTTTCATACAAAGACAATTACAAACAAGACAATACAACCTAAGACTAAGACTGTATCTATCCAGAGTGCTTGTCACAGGAAAGTGCTTCAACAAACTCCCCCTTGACAACAGCTCTGGATAATCTTCAGTCTTCGGTCTTCACATCTTCAGTCTTCATAGCACTTGATCTTTAGCTTCTATCTTCTTCTTGTAATCAAGGCAAAACTTAATCACCTTGTCATATTTAGAAGCAAGGAGCTTTGTCCGTTCATCGGTGTAGACACAGTACCTGTCTGCTAGTGCCTCTATATCTTTCACAGAAAAGTTGATAAAGCAGACTTCATCAAATATTCTGATCAGTTCCTTTGGCACTATGTTCCGCTCTCTGAACGTCCTTTACCCATGATCACAGCCTCGCCCGTCTTTGGATCTACGTACCAGTACCACATGTCACCAAGAATATCCTGAGATAACTTGCTCAGGGGAATATTAGTTTCACATCGCACTGGCTTGTATACCAATTTCTTTAAGTGCTTCTTAGTCACAGGATGTATAGCGTGCTTATCCTTGACTCTCTTAGGCACTTGAGGCTTGAACATCTCAAATTTCCCCGATCTTGCTTCCCGCTGCAAAACCACCCACAAACCCATCGCCACTGCATGATTGGAATGACCCAGCAGCTCTCGGTTTGCTAGGTTCACAAGGTCGTATTTAGGTAAGGAGCTGAACGCTTCACTGGTGGGTTTCAAGTATTGAACCCCGCCAGATCTTTTGATAGCGAACAACTGCTTATCCTCCTCGAACCTTACAGCCAAGATCATCCCTGTTGCTCCGTGTTTGTCTATAATAGACGTCTTTTGCCACACAGGAGCTGGACCCTTTGATGAAGTAGAAGGCATGTCTGTTTCTTTCGGTGCCTCTGGGTCCACAGGTGCAGGGTCAACTGGGGAGGCTTCAGTCGAGGCTTCTACATTACTAGCCTGCTTGACTGAACCTGTGTCGAGCGGAGCTTCGAAGGATGGAAATTCAAAGATTTCTCCATCTTCTAACTCGTACTCTCCTTCCCCGTCACCCTTGGGAATTTCGATCACAACATCTTCATCATCATCATCCCAATCGTCACCAGAGTCGATCTCTCCTTCTTCTAGATTGAAGAGAGCATCGATCTGTGCTTCTTTGGAATAGTAAGGCTCTAGATATAGGATCTCATCATCAGATAAGTCCTTAAGTACTTCAGCCACTGACTTTCCTTTGTCACCACCACCACCAGAGGTATCACCACCCTCTTGATGAGTCGACTCCCCTGAGCCATTGGAACAGCAGAGATGGGCACGATTGCTAAATCTTGGTGCTCACCTCCACTAGAACCGGCTTCGGGATCCTTGTCCTTGTCGTCATCCTTAGTCAAGTCGACCAGATGACACGCCTCATCACCAGTAGTCCTCTTTTCTTTCTCTTTCTCTTTCTCTGTCTCCTTCTCCCCCTGAGCATCAAGCTTCTTGGTCAAATCAGCAATCAGCTTGACCATCAGCTCATGCTCCTTCCTTTGAGTGTCAAACCTCAGCTCCAAGGACGACCCGTGACTCAGAAGCATTTCATTTATCTTGATTAGGAGCTCGTTCTGGGCCAAGACATTCTTCAGTCGTTCCTCAGTCCCCGTTCTCTGGCTACGAAGGATTCTGACTTCGTCTACCAAAGAATTGATCTGTGCTTGTTGAGCGTCAGACTCCTCCTTTGATTTCCGAACAGTCTCCAGTAGTTCAGCAACTTGGGTTTCCAGAACATCTATCCTTTCATTATTCGGATCAGGATGTCTGGATGAGGACGCCTCGGCATTATAAGTAGGGGAGGAGAATATGGTATCAAAGTCAAACCCTTGTGTGAAGTCTCTGTAGTTGAAGGGTTGACTTAAAGGCTCAGTGGTGGTGGTTGGGATTGAGGATGTGACAAGAGTTGTAGGGGTAATGGTAGGGGTGATAGTGACTGACTCCGTGAGGATTGGAGTAGTCACCGCCACCTGAGTAGTTGTGGTAGGGAGGGTCACTATCACAGGAATCACCTCTGTGATTGTAGTGACGGCCACTTCACTTTGCACTTGCGGCCTCCTCCTCCTACGGTAAAGCTGCTGTGAAGGTGGGGTGGAGGCTGAATCAGGGCTAGCAGCTGACACTTGTACTTACTGCTGAGCCTCCACCTCACTGGGGATAGAAGGCTGTTGCCTATCGCCCCTGTTCTTGTGAATGCTTTCTCTTCTTTGTCTTTGTATAGCAGCGTCAGAGTCAGAGTCAGAGTCAGAGTCAGAGTATGGCTCGTATTCGCTGCTAGAGGACTGTCACTTTCTCTTGGAGGACGACTCAGGTAGGGTCACCTTAGCCATTCTCTATGGGTGTACCTGCGACGGTGCATCATCAGAATCAGAAGAATCTGACTCAGTCGCTTTCGAGTCGGATCCCTCCGCACCATCATTTCCTCCTTCGTCGTCTCCATCATTAGACGATCCATCATCAATCTCCATTTCCTCCCCTTGTTGTTCCTGTTGTTCGTCGGAGTGTTCAATTAATTCAGGCTCCGAGTCGTGACTGTACCATCTCCAGTCACCTGGGGCCACGTATGCTTCATTGATGAGATGGCCAAAGAGTTCTGTATGCACAGGGGTAGGATCTACACTGCCTGGCTTTAGGAATTGGGTGAATACTCTTTTGTCCACCCTCTTTACTTGCAGTCTCTCCCCTATAGCAGGAAGGTTTGGCAACGCGTCATTAATCAGAAGTTGCACAAACCGAGGGTATAACAAGAACCAAAACCTCTCCGCTGTGTTGATCTGGTCATTGATGGCCTTGAAGATGTAGCGGGAGATGTTGTAGCCCTTATTGAGAGAAAGGCCGACCATGGCTGCTGCAAGGTCATGACCCATGGCATCTTTCCCAGCTTTCCTTGATGATATGCACATGATCATGACGTAGGCGAAGTATCTCCATTGGTCTAACACCCACATCTTCTTGTATGAAGCATAGTCCCTCGCACCGACATAGCCCATTCTTTGTCTCCAACAGCCGTCCACAAAGTAGTCTGGATAGGCTGTCAGGTCGGTCGCGAGATCTCTAAATTGAAGGACCCTTCTTATAGTATCTTCAGAAAAAGAAATAGCATGACCATCAACGGTAGCCCTTATTACGTTGGGGGTTACCGTGCAGTCGTGCTCCGCAGTCTCCCAAAACTGCTCGAGGTAGGGTCTTGACACCATCGGGTCAGCAAAAATGGCGTAGCTGATTCTTGAACGGTTCAAGAAATCAACTATGTCTCTGTACTGCAATGCTGCACCCTTCCACTCTGGTTCAGTGTTAGCTAACAGGTTGAGTTCGTTAGTAAACGCCCGAGCCATGATCTGCAAAAACACACAGAAAACAGAATCAGAACAACACGTATCATTGGAAGTGGATAAACTTGACTTAGTATAGCAGTTACTCTTTCAACTGAATTTCAAACTTAGGAATTTTTGTCAAGTGTTGGTCCTGCGTACTTAGCAAGTACGCAGGAGTTTCCTCTTGCGTACTTAACAAGTACGCATGAAGTGCTTCTTTCATACTTGTTAAGTGCGTAGGAAACGTAATTGGTGGAAAAATTCAGAAGTTTGAAATTCAACCAATGTTCAAAAATTGGTGTGTATTGGGTCACCACTAGGTCAAAATCAATGATTCTAACCTATGGGACCAACAACAACACCAAATACTACTATACATGACCAATTTTGACCTGAAAATGTTCGACCGAACCACTGTCGGTTCAACTTCATGCACAAGGTCAAAATCAAAGACTAAAAAGGACGATTAAGCGGACCGGGTGTGGAATGATGTTTTAAAGATAAGAGATTACCCAAACAACCCACAATTTGCCCTAAAAATCACGGATTTAACCTAGATTTTCTTAGTCAATGAATCGGTCCAATGTCACGAATTCATGGATGGATTAAGCCTAAAATCTCACCAAATCGATGTTATGAGATGATGAAACTTGTAGTGGGACGAAAAATTGGATTGGGTCACACTAATTTTTTGAGTAAGTTTGCAGAGGGAAAGAGTTCGTTTAAATGTGATGAAAAACTCAGAAAATTTCTAACTCCCCCTTTTATACTCAACACTAAAAGGCCATGCGTACTTAATAAGTGCGCACGATTTAACTCGTGCGTACTTACAAGTGTGCAAGAATTAACTCTTGCGTACTTACAAGTGCGCACGACTTAACTCTTGCGTACTTATTAAGTACACAGGGCTTACTTCATGCGCACTTACAAGTATGCACAAACCCTTAAGTGCGCAAACTTTCAACTTAAATTTATGAAGTTTTTCAAGTCAAATAACGAACAAGTTAAAAATATTCAATCAAGAGGATTCAAATACAGTTCAGGAAGGTTAAATACAAATATTTTTGGCTTTTCTGAATAAAATTGAACTATGCATAAACTTAAAATCTTTTTGATCTTTTCTAATAGAAATATACAAGTATTCACACAAACTATTTTTGATCAAAGTCACGAGCAGAGGATCATATCAGGCTATCTTTTAGCAAAAAAGATACAATATAAACATCAAAGAATATGGGATCATGTCATGGATTACTATTTATTCATACGTAATAAGCACATAAACAAGTATTTCATGTTGACAATATTATAAGATTTGAAACTATAAGCATCTTTGTATCACGTTCTTGTGTATTAAGGTATTAATTATAAGATATACAACGTGTACCCCACTGATATGCTACAATAATGTAAATTGCACTATCTCAAGGCATCTAAGATTTTCCCAATGATTTTCTAAATTTTCAGAATGAAGTTACATCTATTAGCATAGGAAAAATCAAGCAGAATCCATAAGGATTATCAGGAATCATAAGATTCAGAATCGAGTGATTCATTTATCTTGGTTTCATTTGATTTTCTTCATTGAATATTGGTATGATGATTCAGGATAATATATATGGTGTTTGAGTTTTAAGGTAAGGGGATCCAACTTTTATCTGGATTTGATTTCAATGAATCAGGAGTGATTCAAGGGTGAATACTTGCTCAACGGTTAATGTAGAGACATGTCTTGATTCAATCTCTCCTTGCATACTTGTGAGTATGGGCAATGAGAGGAACCGTATTAATTGTGCTAACGATATAACCCGAAACTGACCTCAAAAGAAAATTATTTCCAAAATCTAACATCCTTTATCTGATAATGATCTTTTCTATTCTTTTACGCACATACACTTGCAAACATGGATTCAAATCACGGTTGTAATTTAGATTTAGTTTCCACACTACTAGTGATTCAAAGACGCATACAGCCTACTAACAATTTAAATTACTTGTAAATAAGCAGATTCAAAACACAATAATTTAAACAATTAAGTAAGCATGACGCAATCATTTTCCATATGAGCAGTCTGTGACGTTTAGATCATTTCTGATGTACTATCATTTCCTCTTTTCTCAAGTTAACTTTGAAATTTTCTCCATTTTCTATTTTGTTTTTGATTTTGTAAAATATTTTGAAAATTAAAAGAACTATACAGAAAATTTAAGAGAAATAAAGTTTAACTTCCATGAATTGAATTGAGTTAAGAAAAATTAATTTTCACTCAGGATTGAACATTCCTATCAAGTTGACAAGATGCTCAAAGCGGGATCGATCAAATGCCTTTGTGAAAAGGTCAGCAAGATTGTCATCCGTGTGAACTTTTACAAGTTCAATTAAATGCTTTTCAGCACAATCACGGATGAAATGATGACGAATCTCTATATGTTTAGTTTGGGAATGTTTCACCGGGTTATTTGTGATGGACATGGTGGCATTGTTGTCAATGAATAAAGGAGTTCTAGTGAAGTTTAAGCCGTAGTCTCTCAATTGCTGCTGAATCCATAATATCTGAGAACAACCGCTCGCCGCAGCAATGTATTCTGCTTCACAAGTTGAGACAGAAACCGTTGTCTGCTTCTTGCACTGCCAGGAGACCAGTCTGTCTTCTAAGAATTGACATCCACCAGAAGTTGACTTCTTGTCAAGGTTACAACCGCCATAATCTGAATCAGTGTAGGCTTTGAAGTCGAATGACTGCTGCTTAGAGTAGCAAAGACCTAATCTGGGTTTCCCTTTCAGGTATCTGAAAATTCTCTTCACTGCTATCATATGTGACTCCTTTGGTTGAGACTGAAACCTTGAGCACAAGCACACAGCAAACATTATATCGGGTCTTGAAGCTGTGAGATACATAAGTGATCCGATCATCCCACGGTACAATATGCTATCTACATCCTTTCCATCTTTGTCAGGATGTAGACCATGATTGACTGGGATAGGTGTGCCATAAGTACTGCTATCATTCATCTTGTATTTTGACAAGATGTCCTGCATATACTTTGTTTGATGTAGATAAATGACATCCTCTCTTTGACTGACTTGCAGACCCAGGAAGAATGAAAATTAACCCATGTTACTCATTTCGAACTTGGACTTCATCACCTTTTCGAATTCCCTACACATCCCTTCATTGGTAGATCAAAATATAATGTCATCGACGTATACTTGTAGAAGAAGAATGTCACCTCCTGCTTTCCCAATGAAGAGAGTTGAGTCAATCTGTCCACGGTCAAAACCATTAGACAGTAAATGCTTAGATAATGTCTCATACCATGCCCGCGGTGCTTGATGAAGACCATAAAGTGCTTTGTCGAGCTTATACACTTTATTGATATTATGCGGATCTTCAAAGACGGGAGGTTGAGTGACATAGACCTCTTCATGAACTTTACCACAAAGGAAAGCACTCTTCACATCAAGATGATAGACCTTGAAGCCGACATATGTGGCATAAGTCAAGAACAGTCGAATGGCCTTAATTCTAGCAACTGGGGCATATACTTCCGTGTAATCCAAGCCCTCTTGCTGATAAAAACCTTGAACAACCAATCTTGCTTTGTTCTTCACAACGACATGACGATCATCCGTCTTGCATTTGAACACCCATCTGGTCCCAATTGGCTGAAAGCCTTTTGGCAAGTCAACCAAATCCCACACGTGCAACTTTTGGAATTGAGACAATTCATCTTGCATCGCCTCAATCCAGCAGTTGCCAGTGAGAGCCTCCTTCACATTCTTCGGCTCTAACTGGGACACGAATGCAGCATGCAGACATGTTTCCATGACACCAGTGTCAAGTATCTCTGTGTAAAGACTGTGTTCTCAGTGATGGTTCGATGACGAGTCTGAACACCGACATAAGGATCACCAATAATGTTGTCGATTGGATGATTCCTATGCACTCTCGTCTCCGGTACAATCGGTTCCTGAATTTCTGAATCGAGATTCGTGCTTAACTCCCCCATTTTTGGTGTTCCAGAGGAAGAGGATTAAATGGTAATTGGATCAGTTGGAGCTTCATTTCCTACAGTTGTGTTAGGATTAGCTTGAGCGTCATCTCCATCAACATGAACATCTTCACTGTTATCACTGTCATGAGTTCCAGATGCAGATGCATCATTGGAATCAGGAGTTATAATTGGTACGGTAGCACGAGTAGAGAAGCTGGAGTCATTGCCGCCACCTAATAATTCATAAACATTTGCGGCGTCAACTGCAGATAGACCAGGAAGATTGAATGACTTGAATAGCGCATCATAATCAAAACCCCAAGCTGGACCTGTTGGTTCGGGTGGAATGTTGTGTTTACTGTAATCCACTTCAAACCGTTCCTCGACAGTACGAGTTCCTATGTTGTACACTCTCTTGCAAGGCGAGTTGGCAACGTATCCTAAGAAGATGCCTTCCACCGCGTTTGCATGAAACTTAGACTGGCGGTCTTTGTACTGTAGCAACAAGGAACAAGGACTACCAAAAGGAACTAGGTAATCAAGATTGGGAAGTCGATTGTTGATCAACTCGTAACAAGTCTTGTCGTGTCTCTTCACAAACAGAACTCTGTTTAAGACGTGACAAGTTGTATTAACTGCTTCTGCCCAGAAAGTGACAGGAAGCTTTGCATCCGACAGCATAGTCCTTGCAGTCTCAATCAGTGTTCTGTTCTTCCGTTCAGCAACTCCATTCTGCTGAGGCGTGTACGGCGCGCTGAATTCGTGACGGATCCCTTTCTTGAGACAGAAAAGCTCCATCAAATTATTCTTTAACTCAGTTCTGTTGTCGCTCCTTATCCTTCTAACTATCAGCTTGCAAAGAGATTCCAAGCTTAGGATCTAGTATTGAAGAATATCAGCAGTCTCGTCTTTAGTACCTAAAAAGTGCACCCAAGAAAAACGTGAGAAGTCATCAGTTACAACCAGACAGAACGACTTACCTCCAATACTCCTGATACTTATGGGGCCAAACAGATCCATGTGCAATAGCCCCAAGGTTTGCCTTTTTTACAAGGCATACAGTCATCTGCAACGGTAAATCTCAGCTTAGGAACCCCGATTACCAAACCGTTTCGGACAAGATGGTTCATTTTACGATACGAAATATGTCCGAGTTTCCTATGCCACAAGATAGAGTCAAGCTCTATCGCTTTTGTAAGCAAGCAAGTAGCAACTGATGAGGTGGTTGTTGCCACGCTCATATCGATCTGATAGGTGTCGTTTGTTCTTGGCACTCTCATCAGGATCCAATCTTCGGGAACTTTAAAACCAGGTTTGAGAATCAGGCATTCTGACTTGTCAAACATCATCGAGTACTCCTTGTCACACATTTGGGAGACACTCAACAGGTTAAGCTTCAGCTGCTCGCAAAAGCTGACATTGTCAAAGCTGACACAACCGTTCGAAACCACGCCTTGACACGTGATACTGCCACCTTTTTCTCCAGCAAAGGCCACATAGCCGCCTCTGAATGGTTTCACGTCTTGAAGCAAGGCCATGTTTCCTATCATGTGCCGGGAGCATCCACTATCTACATTCCAGCGGTTAGAGATAGTACCCTTCGGACGTCCCTGCACGAGTAACAAAAGAATTAGTTACATTTGGAGACCCAAGCCATTGTGGTCTTGGGTCGTCCATCATTTTCAAAATAAACTACTTTCTTTAACTCACAGTCGTGATGACTGTTCAAAACGGATGAATCTTTTAAAGAATTAGAACTAGGAGATTGAGAAGTTTTGGATTTGGCAGTCCAGGATCTCTTCTGTTTCTTAACCGGAACAGGAGACTTTGGTTCAACAACAGCAGGAGAACTTGTGGAAGCTCCACCTGATTGAACTGAAGTCAGATGTTCAAGCTTTCTCAACCTCTTGTTCCTTCTTCTTCTCTGTGGTTTAGAGAGTCTTACCACAGGTTTCTCACCAGTACGTGTACTACCAGAGGTAGATACACGAGGTACAGCAGGTTGCATTAACTTTCTTGAAACAGATGGTTTAGCTTCAGATTTGATCTTAGGCTTAACCATCGGTTTGACTGGTGGTTTCACCACATTGTGCTTTGGACATTTGGGAGGGTTCACTGATGGCGAATTAGGGATAACAACTGGTTGTGAAACAACATGCCATTTCCCTTGGTTCTTTGAAGGACAGCTCACAAAAATGTGACCAACCAAGCCACAATGAAAACAATTCCTCTTGTCTACATAAGTTCTCCTGTAAGGCTCATTAGATCTGGCCTTAGATAACTCAACATTATGAGCAGGAGGAGTTGGTTTATGAACAGGAGTCTGAACCTTTACAGTTTGGTTTTTGGGAGTATAGTATTTTTGCAAATTTTCCTTGTAACCAAGCCCATAGTGAGCTGAGAAAGCCTCTTTCTTTACTTGGTTAAGACTTTTATACCCCCCGTAAAGCATTACCTTTAGTTTATCATTTGTTTCAATGATATCGGGTTCAGTTAAAACGCAATTATCACCATTAGTGATAATGTTTTTCTTTACTTTCTGTTCAGTTAACAACTCCTCAGATACTACTCCTTCAGGGCAAGTGTTAACCGACCCATCATCAGAAGCAGTAAAGAACTCCTCACTAGATGTGGAGTTAGCCTTACTTGAGGATTCATCCTTTTTAGGGGAATCATCCTTATCAGAGGACTCATCTAGACAAGTGAGATCAATGTCTATTAAACTATTGACAAACTTCCCGCTTACTGGTGGAGGAATGGCATTAGCAGCCCTAACCCATTCATTTGTCTCAGTACAGATTCGTAGTGTTCCACCACAAAACGAGAGTTTTTCAACTTCTCATTAGAACATTTTAACTGCAAGATCTCATTTTGCATTTTGTTGATTTCATTGTTCCGTTTTTCCAACCCCCTGTATGCAACATCTAAGTGAAGCTGTTGATCGCTTATTTTTAAAGAATATTCACATTTTTCCTTTTTCAAGGTTTCAATAGAATCTTTAAAACGTTTTTCATTTTCTTTATAGTTTAGAGCTGCCATACTTAGGGGTTCGATTTTGTATTGGATCCTAGAATTTTCAAGTTTTAGCCCTAGACATTTAGAACATGAAATAACAGAAAAGGGGATAGAATCTACCTCATAAGATGAACTTGTTGCTTCTCCAATGGCCATGAGAGCAACAGTTGTAGTCGATTTCTCCTTATCAGCTACAGAAGCTTCCTTTTCTTCAGCTCCCTTCTCTTCCTCTGTAGCAACAGTAGACTCTTCTAGGTCAGCCATAGAAGCTTCCCTTTTCTCCGCTTCCATCATCTCCATGATCTCAGCCATGAGACCAACCTGGGTCTGTGCGATGATGGCATCCTCAAGATGAACACCCCAGTCAAAGCTTTCATCCTGTTGGGCTACCAGTGCATCGGACGTTCCAGCTTGGCTTTGTTGTTGTGGCCATGGCTGTTTCCTTGGCTGGGTCGGGTAAAACCAGAGGCCGGTGCTCTGTCTTTCTGACACTCACGAGCAAAGTGTCCAAAATTTAGACACTTATAGCATTTGGCCTTTGATTTGTCAAACCCGACCTTGGCATTAGGATGCCCGCCAATAAACTTTCTTCCTGTTCTGTTCAGGAAACGCTTGGCTCTCCACAATAGCATGGCCATATTCCATTGAATATCCATGTCCTCCATGTCATCAGGATCCACTTGATTAAAATCTTCTTCAATCGTCTCGGGATCAGTAAGCTTGCCACCAATGAAATTCTCATACGCGAGCATACAAGATGAGAATAGTGCTACATGATCTTTAGCTATTCTGGCTATAGCTGATTGGTTGGCTGAAGACGCAGCAGGAGGATTTCTTGAGGTATGTTGATGATGAGACCCCAACCCTGATCCAGATGCATAGCATGCATGACCACCACAACCAGTTGAGTAGTCTTCTTCAGTAGGGTTTCTAGTGAAGAGGGCAATTTCAGAGCCTGATGACTTGGATGTAGAAGTCATCCCATGATACATAGAAGGGTCTTGTATCTGGGGTCTTCCTGAGCTCTCCTTTCTTCTTACGCTCATGTCATGAGTTTGAACCTTTCCTATTGCCTCCTCTACAGTCAACTTATAGAATTTAGGATTTTCCCTCGCAAGGGTTGTGTACATCTCAAATTTGGGTGGTAAAGCATCCAAAAAATTTTCCACCATCTCTTCATCTGGATACCTGAGTTCAAAAGCCTTCAACTCAGTCTGTAAATGATAGAATCTAGAGATGAGGTCATTTAAAGATTCGTTCTCTAAAAATCTAAAGCACTCATACTGCTTCCCGAGAAGATCCCTCTTACTCTTCTTGATGTCACTATTTCCTTCGAATCTTTTCTGTAAGGCTTTCCAAAGATCCTTGGAATTGTCATAACCTCGGAAACTGTGGAACAATTCCCGAGTTAATGCCATAGTGATCGAACCAAGTGCCTTCTTTTCACGATCATAAGCTTTCTTTTCTTCGTCAGAAAGCTTAGAGATAGGTTTGGGCATGGCTTCATTAAGATAGATGTGTGTGGGATGCTTATATCCCTCAAGGATTGGTATCCATAGCGATGAGTCGGTATAAGAAATGTAGTGCTCAAAACGTGCCTTCCAATTAGAATAATCGTTTACGTTTAGCAACTTTGGCGGTTTCTGTGGTGTACCGATCTCATTATCATAGTTTAACAGGTTTCCCAAATTCTGAAGATTCAACATAGTGAACACTTAGTCAAATTTCAGAAAAGTCAGACACAGTTGCGCAATTGATTTTGGCCTTGCGCACTTGAGAAATGGTCTTACGTATTTAGATTTGCTCTTGCGTACTTGATAAGTACGCAGGAGTAACTAATAAGTACGCAGGATATAACTTAAGTTCGCAGAAGATCAGTCTTTCGCACTTGTAAGTACGCAGGAGATAAGTCTTGCGTACTTAGTAAGTACGCACAAAACTGTACTTTTTGCCAGAAATGGTAAGTACGTACAACACCTTTTCAGCAACTCTCACCAAACTTTTCCGGTCACCTGAAAGTCGCCGGAGATGGTAAAAATTGAACTGATGATCAATGCAAATGAGCCAAAGGGTCAGAAACTTGTTTCTAACCAACCTTTGATGCTCAAAACACTCAAATACACAACAAAAATCCGTTTTGAGTGATTTTTGCTTCTAAAATAGTGCTCAAGAGCTACCCCTATTTTATCACAAAAATCAACAAAAATACCTCTTTTTGCTTGTAAAAACTCGGTAGAAACTCTCCAAACTCACTCACAACACTCGAAATCAGGAGCAATGCTCTGATACCACTTGTAGGTCCCTCGGGTGTGGCAGATCGTCACATGCAAGTGGGTCTACTAGTCAGACCGGGTGCAGAATGCCCGTGACTAGGTGGAGAGTCAAACTAAACAAAGTAAACCGACAAGAGAAAACACTTTAAACGTTCTTTGTATTATAAACACTTGAAGGTTACAGAGAAAAGCACTGAGATTACAATCTGCGTATTTGCTATAATGCATGCGTACTTAACTTCTGTCAACCTATCCTATTTATACAAGACCTGATGTCTGCGCACTTAGCAAGTGCGCAGGACAAAATGCTATTGCGTACTTATCAAGTACGCAAAGTTACTCTTGCATACTTGCTAAGTACGCAGGAGCTTTCTCCTGCGCACTTACAAGTGTGCAAAACACTTAGAGAATTTAGCAACATTCAATATGTAAAAGTAAATACAACTCAATAAACTAATACATAAAGACTCTTACATACAAAGACAATTACAAACAAGACAATACAACCTAAGACTAAGACTCTATCTATCCAGAGTGCTTGTCATAGGAAAGTGCTTCAACAACACCTCAGACTCGAGTATAGAAATTCCAACCGTTGCCAGACCATTTGAGTAAACTGTTTGTGTATATGATTGCATTAGGATATCATTAGCAACATTGACACTAGGAACAATTATGTGGCATACGTGGCTAACACCTAACATACGTATCAATACGAAAACGATAGGCATCTATATTATGACCCACTACAGGAGAATAATAGAGTGATCAGGTGAAGTAAATTGACAATTACACTTGATATCACGTACTTATGAATTTACATGCACTTGTGAATTCTAGGAAATCCTAAGGTGATGACCTAAGTAGGACGTAATAATTAGCTACTACTGATGACGCAAGCGTAACCATAAGTCTATGCCTTATTTCGTCATCGTAAATCCGACCTTCTATTCAGCAGTTTAAACAAACTGACAGTATGCATTAGAAATCTTGATTATCTTGTCTTCTATTCTTTAGTAATCACTCTATCACCTTTGACGCAAATCTTGTTATGCTGATACAAACCTAGTATGTAAGGCCCCAAACCCGGGAGGCCTCACTTGTTAGATATACTCATTAAACTTGAATATCAAATAACACATCGGAATCATTCATTCATCATAATTAAAACTTGTTCAAACATGCGGAAGCGTAACATTGTTAAATACATAAACATAACATAAACAACTCATAACGGGATGCCAGTCTTCATGATCAACCGGGTAACTATTCTCGCTTGCTAAGCATCGTCGTCCATCATCCATACCTGCCTTAACCTGAATGTGCATACTAAAAAGTCAGCTACGCTGGTGAGTTCTAGCATTACATAAAAGTTTAACATTTACATTTGCCAAAAACATAACATTCATTCATTTAATAAAATCGTACGTAAAAAAAACATGCAATAACTTAACATCATCAAAACCTTGTAATCATATCATCATAACATAAGTTAACATGAACTGAATCTGCGCCTTTTCATAACCGTCAATTCCATTCATCGCATACTGGCGGAGAAACCCCGAGGCACGCCACCACTAGGCCCTTCGACACCGTACATTACCTGTAGGCGAAGAAACCTAGGGCTCGATACCCCAAATTCGTTCGACACCAGAACCTTAGGAACGGTATCACAAGGATACACACACATTCACCTTAAGCACAGCGTCTTAAAGGACAGCACGTACCTTCACCTTAATCATTATTCCCTCGCAGGGATTAGTACTTTCAATAGGGATCCCGGTAATCCCATGGTGACCGTCGTCACCCCTTTTTCCACCCACTTGTACAACCGTTAGCCAGCCACAAAGGCCCCCATAAGGGTAAGGCCCATTCATGCATACATACCTTAATTCCCGTAGGAACTCGTGGCAGATTCGTTCATTTTGTGATTTTCAAAAAAATAACCGTTACCGCCTTTACATCGTTCAGTTAAAGCATTCGTAGGTTTTATTATAAAACATTTCATCATTAAACCGTTTGTAAACCATTCATAAACCTCTTTGGCAAAACACTTCATAAACACATTTCAACTTTCCTTTCGTAAACATCATTTCATAAATCATCATTTCGTTAAACATCATTTCGTAAGTATGCACACCAGCCTCAAACATTAATAAAATTGTAGGATCGTGAAAGTACAAGGTGGTTCTGTTCTTAGTTGAAATTGGCGAAAACAATAGCAACTACACAAGTATAATCGAGTAAACAGAAAGAATACTAATAAGAACACTGTTGTATTAAGCTTTTGTGAATAAACGATTACAAATGAAAACTCTATCAAGAAGCACACATACAATGAAGTGTTTACACAGTATTTATACTAACTTAGAATCAAGACAGACCCTTGATTCTAAGGATCAGATCTAACACAGACCGTTGATCTTTTGTATAAAGCTAACAATACAAGTTTAGTCTAAGCTAGCTAACTTTATTGAAGCGTCTTCTTTATGCATCATTACTTGCATGCTTGGAGAAGAGCATTGTTGTCCGTCATTGGTTGCACCATTGAGGTTTCTTCTGCTTTGAGTGTGTCAGTAGCTTTTGCAGAAAGTTGTCAGTGACGCTTTCAAGGCTGGTCAGCTGCAACGTTTGATCTTCAATGAATGAATAACTATCAGCAGTAGAGTTGTTGATCAGCGGCAAGATGTGACCATCCAAAGCTACTGATGATTTGCCTATCAGCAGCAACAAGTGTTGATGCTGCTGAGAAGCCTATCCGCAGCAACTCTGGTCTTCAGCAGATAAGGCTATCCGCAGCAGATTTGTTCTTCAGCAGAAGAACAAGTATCCGCTGCAGATAAGCTTATCCAGCATTTGTACTTAGAGAATTTTGTAGCCATCAGTCTTTATTTCTACAAAAACATTTAAAAGAGGGCTCTAGAACTCACCTGATAAGCTAATCTCGGTTGTCTTAAAAAAATGTCCAACAACGTCACTTCTGATCTGAATTGATTAGTTAAATACACATCAGACCTAATCCTGACTCTAACGGTTTAACCATTCTGAATTAGGAGACTATACTGACTTTACTAACCAACCTGATGCCTGCGTACTTAGCAAGTGCGCAGGGCTTTGTTATTGCATACTTAATAAGTGTGTAGACTTCGTTTAATGCGTACTTGATAAGTACGCATTCTTTGCTTCATGCGTACTTGATAAGTACGCAGGATTTGCTTCATGCATACTTGATAAGTACGCAGGATCTGCTTCTTGCGTACTTGATAAGTACGCAGGATCTGCTTCTTACGTACTTGATAAGTACGCAGGACCTGCTTCCCCGCAAAAACCCTAACTTTCGCATGCGGATCTGATCACGTCAAGATCCCGAACTTGTTTACATTCAAAACGTTTGCTTTTCGTTTAAGAACTCAAATCTATGTTTTTCTTCCAGTTTCTTCCGTAAAAACGTTACATTTTCATCTAAAACCCGAAAAACCCCAAAATTAACAAAACTCCGATCTAGGCCAGTTCGTTACCTGTATCGAGCTTCTGATTCAGAGGTTCATCTCACGAGCTATGGAGCAACACTTTGCTGGAATCTCGGGTCGATCCGTCAACTTTCTCTCTCTATGGTTTCTCTCTCTAGATGTTGCAAATGAGAGAAAAAAGATGGGCTAGGTTATTTATAGGGAGAGACTACAATTGAGCCTATACGTGCACAAGCCCATAGCCGGCCCATTCCATGCTCGTTTATTCCGTTCGTCTCGCGTTTAACCCGTTTTCATTTATTGTCGTTTATTATTTTCGGGATGTTAGAAGTCTACCCCCTTACAATAGGTTTCGTCCTCGAAACCTATCATAGGTCAAATAGTTGAGGGTACGACTCCCTCATATAAGTCTCCGTTTCCCAAGAGGCTTCCGATCCCTTTCGATGTTTCCATAGGACTTTAACCAATTGGATAACTTTATTACGTAAACGTTTCTACTTTCGATCTAGGATGGCCACGGGTTCTTCGATGTAGTTAAGGTTGTTGTCGACCTCGATGTCAGTAAGTGGTACGTGAGCCGATTCATCCGCCAAACACTTTTGCAAGTGTGATACATGGAAGGTAGGATGAACCCACTTAACTCATCAGGCAACTCTAACCGATAAGCGACCTCACCAACCCGTGCCATTATCCTGAATGGTCCGACAAACCTCGGACTTAACTTTCCTCTCTTCCTGAATCGTATGATTCCCTTCTAGGGTGACACTTTCAACATTACTTTGTCCCCAACATCAAACTCAATAGGCCTTCGTCGTTTATCCGCATAGGATTTCTGAAGATCTTGTGCGGCCTTCATTCGTGCTTTGATTTGATCAAACCTTTCCGACGTTTCTCTTACGACTTCAAGACTTCCTAATTCCTTCTGTCCAATCTCACCCCAATAAACTGGGGTCCTGCATCTTCTCCCATACAACATTTTGTAAGGCGGCATGCCTATCGTCGTGTGATGACTATTGTTGTAGGAGAATTCGGCTAACGACAGATGACTGTCCCAACTGCCGCCAAAATCGATAATACAAGCACGAAGCATATCCTCCAATGTCTGAATGGTCCTTTCGGACTGACCATCCGTTTGTGGGTGGTATGCCGTGCTAACATCGAGTCTCGTGCCCATCGCCTCGTGAAATCTTTTCCAGAACCTCGATGTGAATCGTGTGTCCCGGTCAGATACGATCGTCAAAGGCATCCCATGCCGTGCTACTACTTCGTTAATAAATACTTCCGCTAACCGTTCCGATAAAACGTCTCGCGAATAGGTAGGAAATGAGCACTCTTCGTTAAACGGTCCACAATTACCCAAATGGTGTCATGACCTTTAGCTGTGCGAGGTAGCTTGGTTATGAAGTCCATGGTAATGTGTTCCCACTTCTATTCCGGTATATCAAGTGGTTGAATCTTTCCATAGGGTTTCTAGTGTTCGGCCTTTACTTGTGAGCAAGTCAAGCACTTGCTTACATACTTTGTGACCTCATGTTTCATTCCAGGCCACCAGTAATCCTTCCTCAGATCTTGGTACATTTTATTAGTACCAGGATGGATAGAGTACCGACACTTATGAGCCTCATCCAAGATTTTGGTTCTAAGCTCGCCACCCATAGGTATCCATACATGTCCAAAACATGTCCTAACACCAAGGGTGTTATATTCTAACTTGTCATGTTGGCCAACCATTCTTTCCTTCTTTATGTTTTCTTCCTTAAGTGCTTCATCTTGAGCTCTTTCAATTTCCCTCATCACATCTCATGTCACCACCAACTACAAGCTTTCACTCTAATAGGAGCAGGCACATCCTTTCGGCTTAGAGCGTCATCCACCACGTTTCCTTTCCAGGATGGTATATGATTTCACAGTCATAATCTTTCAGGAGTTCCAACCATCGTCTCTCCCTCATATTAAGCTCTCTTTGTTCGAAGAAGTACTTCAAACTTTTGTGGTCGGAGTAAATAGTAAACTTCACCCCGTAGAGGTAGTGCCTCCAGATTTGCAATGCAAATACGACAGCAACAAGTTCCAAATTATGAGTCGGATAGTTAGCTTCGTGAATCTCCAACTGCCGTGATGCATATGCGATCACTCTTCCGCGTTGCATCAACACGCATCTCAATCCCTGACCCGAAGCGTCAGAGTATACCACTAAGTCTTCATTGCCCTCAGGAAGGGCCAAGACCGGAGCTTGGGTTAGCTTCTCCTTCAATTCCTTAAACGCCTCATCCTGGGTCGAACCCCATTCGTACTTTACCTCCTTCCAAGTCAACTTTGTCAATGGCGAAGCTATTTTAGAGAAATCCTAGATGAATCTCCGATAGTAGCCTGCCAATCCCAAGAAACTGCAGATTTCAGTTGGCGTCTTAGGAATATTCCATTCCCTTACCGTCATTATCTTTGCTGGGTCAACCATAATACCATTCGGGTTAATGACGTGACCTAGGAATTGGACTTCCCTAAGCCAGAACGCGCATTTGGAGAACTTAGCATACAATTTTTCCTTCTTCAGAGCCTCCAACACCTCCTTTAAGTGACATGCGTGATCACCCTCATTCTTGGAGTAGATGAGGATATCATCGATGAACACGATTACCGATCGATCCAGCATTGGTCGACAAACTCTAATCATCAAATCCATGAACGCTGCGAGGCGTTCGTCAATCCAAAAGACATTACGCGGAACTCGAAATGTCCATAACGCGTGCGAAATGCAGTTTTCGGTATGTCTTCTTCCCTCACCTTCAACTGATGGTACCCGGACCGAAGGTCGATTTTTGAGAACCAACTTGCGCCTTGCAATTGATCGAACAGGATGTTGATCCTTGGTAATGGGTACTTTTCTTCACCGTACATTTGTTCAATTCACGATAATCAATACACATTCTCATCGAACCATCTTTCTTCATCACAAACAACACTGGAGCACCCCACGGTGAGATGCTCGGTTGGATAAATCCTTTCTCAAGTAACTCGTCTAGTTGTGCCATTAGCTCTTTCATCTCTACTGGTGCTAGTCGATATGGAGCTTTTGTCATGGGCTGGGCATCTGGTACTAAGTCGATTCGGAACTCAATCTCTCTATCGGGTGGTATCCCAGGCAAATCCTCTGGAAACACCTCCGGGTACTCGCGTACCATGGGTACATCGTCTAGTTCCTGCCCTTCCTTACACTTGTCAATTACGTACACCAGATAAGCCTCGCATCTGCGCCTCAAGTAATCTATTGCCTTAATCATCGAGATGACGTTGGGCATCGGGGCTTCACGATCTCCAAAAACCTTGATTTGCTACCATCCGGAGCCTTGAGTCAGATTATCTTTCGTTTGCATATAATTTGTGCTTCATTGACAGTTAGCGAATCCATACCTAACACGACATCGAACCCACCCAAAATCATAACAAACAACCTGAAGGGGAATCTATGGCCTTCTATTTTTATCGTGGAATTGTCAACTACATCAGTCACCCTCGCAGTTCTACCCTCAGCGGTTTCTACGCTAAAGGCCCTTTCTAGCTTACTCATAGCGTACTTTAATCTTTTACAAAAAGTCGTAGATATAAAAATCTTACTGGCACCCGAATCAAATAACACAGATACGAAAGTGTTGTCCAGGATAAACGTACCTGACGTTACATCGGGGTCTGCCCTACCTTGGTCCTGCGTCAGTGCGTACGCTTGGGTCTTTGCTCGGGACCTCTCTTCTTTCTTCTCCAGGCTTTTCCCCTTCCCGGCTTCACCCATCCTGGGCTTGGTGCATTCCCGACTCATATGCCCGGTTCTCCCGTAGTTATAGCATTTGTAGAGCTGGGGACATTCACGTGAGTAGTGTCCAGTTTTGCCACACTTGAAGCATAGATTGGATCCTAGAATGCACTCCTCCATATGCTCCTTCCCACACTTATTACATATCGCTATCTCCTCCACCTGAGCCCTCTTATCACGAGCCCTAGAAATCTTTCCACCTATTCGTTTGTTTTGGAAGCTCGGTTTCTTTTTGGGTTCCTCAATGGCAACATCATTTAGTGCTAGATCATCATACATTACACCAATGAGTTCCACCACCGAATCATAGGTGTTAGGGGTGTTTGCTTTGATGAAAGTACGGACCTTCTCCGGCAAACCTTGGATGTAGCAAGCAAAATTTCTCTCCTCCGTCGTGATCAGATGCGGCACTAGACGTGCCAATTCATTGAATCTGGTAGTGTAATGCCGATGTGTTTTACTTCCGTCTTTAAATCCCAGAAACTCTCTTTCCACCTTCTCGATTTCATTCCTCGGGTAGAAGTTCTTAATCGTTCCATAGCATTGCGTCAACCGTCTCGTCCCCCTTAACTTGACGTACACCTTCCCACCAATGGGATGCTTCCTCTTTCAAGGAGTGAGCAGCAAACTTCACAACTTGATCTGCTCGACATTCGCTCAGACGGATGGCGGCTTCCATACGTATCACCCAGTCAAAAGTAGCCACCGCATCCTTCTTCCCAGTCAGAACCGGCGGGTCACATGCCTTAAAGGACTTATAGTCGCAACCACGGTTAAGCGGTGCGTTGATTGCCTCGGTCTTCGGGGTACCAACCGCCGTGTTAGACCCACCCGTCTCATTAGCCTTCTTTAACGCTTCTGGCAACAGTCCTTGCAAAGAAACCTTCATAAACTCAGTGAACTCGTGTGCCAGAGCCGCTCTCACTTCCGGTTCAAAATGAATTGTTGTTCTTCGACATGAGTCAGCTCAGTTCCGTGCATACTAACTTCTGGCTCAGTCTGAACACTTCCTTCTTCACTGTACTCTTGGCGTGCAGGGGTCCTGCCGCGCCTACTGCTAAGACCACCGGTACTACCACCGGTATGGCCCCCACCACACCTTTCGTTTCCTCTCCTTGCCATTTCGTTCTATAAGACAAGGAATCCAATGTCATCATGCTAGTTAACAAATAGAATTCAACAAGCACTGTAAGATGTTAATATACACTGGCCATCTGCAATTAACCATTACACTACCTTTCGATGTCTATTTGGCCACCTTTTGATTCCACCAGAACACAAGTCCTTACATAACCCTTTCTAAGGCATACTATACATGTAAATATATACTACCTTCATACCTGATGCTGTGGTTCGAGTTACCCGTACTGGCATCCGCTTTCGGTCCCATTCACAGTTTAAGTTCAGACACTGGGAGTGTCCGAATCTTTCAAACTATTCCCGTAATACCAACTTGTAAGGCCCCAAACCCGGGAGGCCTCACTTGTTGGATTTACTCATTCACAAACAGTTATTAAACTTGAATATCAAATAACGCCGAGGAATCATTCATTCATCATAATTAAAACTTGTTCAAACATGCGGAAGCGTAACATTGTCAAATACATAAACATAACATAAACAACCCATAACGGGATGCCAGTCTTCATGATCAACCGGGTAACTCTTCTCGCTTGCCAAGCATCACCGTCCATCGTCCATACCTGCCTTAACCTGAATGTGCATACTAAAAAGTCAGCTACACTGGTGAGTTCTAGCATTACATAAAACTCTAACATTTACATTTGCCAAAAACATAACATTCATTCATTTAATAAAACCGTACGTAAAAAAAACATGCAATAACTTAACATCATCAAAACCTTGTAATCATATCATCATAACATAAGTGAACATGAACCGAATCTGCGCCTTTTCGTAACCGTCAAATCCATTCATTGCATACTGGCGGAGAAACCCCGAGGCACGCCACCACTACGCCCTTCGACACCGTACATTACCTGTAGGCGGAGAAACCTAGGGCCCGATACCCCATAGCCGTTCAACACCAGAACCTTAGGAACGGTATCACAAGGATACACGCACCTTCACCTTAAGCAAGACGTCCCAAAGGACAGCACGTACCTTCACCTTAAGCATTGTTCCCTCGCAGGGATTAGTACCTTCAATAGGGATCCTGGTAATCCCATGGTGACCGTCGTCACCCCTTTATCCACCCAGTTGTACAACCGTTAGCCAGCCACAAAGGCCCCCATAAGGGTAAGGCCCATTCATGCATACATACCTTAGTTCCCGTAGGAACTCGTGGCAGATTCGTTCATTTTGTGACTTTCATAAAAATAACCGTTACCGCCTTTACGTCATTCATTTAAAGCATTCGTACGTTTTATTATAAAACATTTCATCATTAAACCGTTTGTAAACCATTCATAAACCTCTTTGGCAAAACACTTCATAAACACATTTCAACTTTCCTTTCGTAAACATCATTTCATAAATCATCATTTCGTTAAACATCATTTCATAAGTATGCACACCAGCCTAAAACATTAATAAAACATTTAAAAGAGGGCTCTAGAACTCACCGGATAAGCTAATCTGGGTTGTCCTACACAAAGGTCCAACAACGTCACTTCCGATCTGAATTGATTAGTTAAATACACATTAGACCTAATCCCGACTCTAACGGTTTAACCATTCTGAATTAGGCGACTATACTGAGTTTACTAACCAGCCTGATGCACGCACACTTAGCAAGTGCGCAGGGCCTTGTTCTTGCGTACTTAATAAGTGCGCAGACTTCGTTTCATGCGTACTTGATAAGTACGCAGGCTTTGCTTCATGCGTACTTGATAAGTACGCAGGTTTTGCTTCATGGGTACTTGATAAGTACGCAGAACCTTCTTCTTGCGTACTTGATAAGTACGCAGGATCTGCTTCTTGCGTACTTGATAAATACGCATGACCTGCTTCCCCGCAAAAACCCTAACTTTCACATGCGGATCTGATCACGTCAAGATCCCGAACTTGTTTACATTCAAAACGTTTGCTTTTCGTTTAAGAACTCAAATCTATGTTTTTCTTCCAGTTTCATCCGTAAAAACGTTACCTTTTCATCCAAAACCCGAAAAACCCCAAAACGAACAAAAACTCAGATCTAGGCTAGGTCGTTACCTGTATCGAGCTTCTGATTCGGAGGTTCCTATCATGAGCTATGGAGCAAAACTTTGCTGGAATCTCGGGTCGATTCGCTAACTTTCTCTCTCTACGGTTTCTCTCTCTAGATGTTGCAAATGAGAGAAAAGAGATGGGCTAGGGTATTTATATGGATGTTACATAGTACCTTGAACATGTATTCAATTCTTAAGTTATATGGCAACATAGGATCTGACCCTTATTCATATTCAAACCCTTTTTCAACTCTTCGGACACACTGACCATATTTTCTAGTTGGACGCTCTACAAGTCCTACTGGGATTGCTAATAATGGAGACGACTCCGACGGACACTTCAACTAGCCATGCACATTATGAACTCATCCGACTTCTATCCTTATTAAATCGTTTCTATTACTATAACTCCTTCACTGTGACTTTCTTCCAAGTCGTGACATCGATTGGAACTTATGCATGCACCTTCGTATGCCTAATTTCATCTCTTTCATTCATTTAGTTACTATCAATTGTCCTAGTACGTTTTGGGGTTATATTAATTGGTGCATATTGAATTCAATTACACTTTGGTATGCCTCCCACATTCTATCACATCGTATCTTAACGGACGTCATCTCAACTACTGGCTAGTGAGGCAAACATGAAAGAGTGACGAGCAAGGTCTACGTGGAAGTCTAGCCCAGAAGTCTTCGACTCCTGATCACAAAACCCTGAGTGAACTATTATGATTCACCACTCTTGACAAATCTCTAAATTCATACTTGTACGTAAAATGAGTCTTGGAAGCTGAACATAAGTTATATGTTCCTACCTTATCTAAGACTAACCTATTAGATGCAAGAAATGATACACCTACGTGAAGTCTTGTCAGCCTTCCTTTGATGCATAATTCTTAACACCCCATGAGAAGAAAAATGTCTTCAACAACTGATTAGTTGCAACGGTTATAGACGGCAATACTATTTCCACAAATAACACGCCAACTAACTATGACCTCAACTTGTAAACATCATCATGTCATGCTTCACCGCAAAGAGGCAAGCTCATAATTGCAAATTTCGATAGTAGGGATGTTCACATTCCTCATGCTTAACCTTGTTAGCTGAGATCAAAATGTTGCGCTTCTAAATCATTGAAATATAATCTCTTCATACAATATGAATGTCGACCCGTTCCAACACCAAATACTATGTGTAAGAATAAGACCGAAGTAAAAAAAATATCCCTTCGCAAAACACTCAAGTTCAACTTCAAGTACATACGTGTATCATACATGTTGCCTAAAATCATCAATGATGAGAGCCATGACAGTGAATGTCATGTACAGATTCAAGCTTCCTGATTCCTTTAAACGTTATGCTTTTACTGTAAAGTCACGAGTACGTGATTCATGACCGTACATCCTTAAAGTCAAACTCTTATAAACACGTCTTGTGTTAAAAAAACCCACTACCTGTTGAATAGCAAAGTGGGAAAGACACAATATATCAAATAAAGGTAGAACTGTATAACTAGGATTCGATACTCGAGAGCGATTACCCTACTCATTTCCTTGGAAACACCCTTTACCTTCACCTGAATACCTAAATTTCCTTCCAACTTCATTTTCACTTGTCTTTATTCTTCGTTCAAACCTATCCTTGTCCTTAGCAAAACACCAAACCCAACTAGTTCAATCTGTTCCTCACATTTGAGTCTTCTAACTGGATTATTTAATTTCCACCTTGTCATAAACCTTGACTTGAATCACCTTACCGATCCATGACAATAACCAATCCCACACCGGTAAACGACCAACATTATCCGACTCCTCTATAGATTGGATTATGATTAACCCTATCCCTAATCAACAATCATGTGTACGCATTCTCCTACCCAAGAGTTTTACACCGAAACTTGGAGACATGCATGACACTTAAAGGCGTCTCATGGTGTGAATGATCATTATACGCCAATATATGTTAAAAACGTGCATTATGAATCACAATAGCCTTGGCTAACAACATGTCACCTCGATGACTATGGCGAGTAGTATGCTCACGTTTAGAAATGGTGACTAACTCAGAGTCTAGTCCCAAGTTTCAAAAATATGATACAAGACATAACTAATGTTATGGGAATATCAGTTCATAGGCTTGTCTATGAAAATTCACTTGGAAGTTTCATTCAGAATAACTCCCAACTTCAAGTGTGGACAAATTTCATTGAGCCATCTATAGCAGATGTATATACTATTTATTACGACACTTTGATCTATGAACATTCAAAGCGAATGCTCCATGAAAGATCAGTCATTCATATGACGATATTCATGAGAACCGAAAGGTAACATCGTTACCCAAGGGCATATAAATCTCATGCAATCGAAGGATTGATCTCCGAACGTCTTAGACTCATTAGACTATAGTGATAACCACCTCGATGGCTTTACTCCGCAGCATTGCATGATAATGTACGAGTTATCCTGTATTGACACTACTGCTGCTAGTAGCAGATACATTAATACCCTATACCGGTACTTATTATTCATGGATGTCTGGTGTAACCTTGTCACGCTTAGACTTCAGTGCTAATATAAGCATATCTCAATCTGATGACCCTTCAAGAACCGTTTTCCCTCATTCAAATTAAGGAGTGGTCAATTACCTGATTGTGGGACTAACACACAATCATTTCATTAAACCCTTTGAACTATCGTTACTGAACTTTCAATAATTCTCTTTTAAATTATATCATGATTTGATTCCCACGAGAGGAAACACATATATAAACTTGGAGTACGTGTCTGCATACTTTCAGAAATCTGTGTGCATAAATGCACATCTACCTCTCATTACTAAGGATGGTGATCGTACTATACCACGATGAGGAGAACGATCGCATATGAAGTGCTTCGGCATCAAATCCTTAGGGTCTGTTTGGTATGGGATAATGGAATGGACGAGGGAATGGAATGAGCGAGGTAATGGAATGGACAAAGGAATTAAATAGACCATTCCATTCCATTGTCTTCTTTGGTTACCATGAGGGAATGGAATAAATTATTACTTTATGTTGTTTGGTAAGCTAGAAAAGACGAAGGAATAAAATCGGTGGTGAGTGGCGGTGGTGGTGGGTGGCGGTATTGGGTGGTGGTGGGTGATGGTGGGTGATGGCGGCGGTGGTGGGTGGTTATGGGTGGGGCTGGCAGTAGTGGGTGGTTGTGGGTGGGGCTGGCGGTGGTGGTGGTAAGAGGTGGTGGTAGTGGGTGGTGGAGGAGGCGACAATGGTGGTGGTGGTGGGAGGTGGCCGTGGGTGGTGGTGACGGTGGCGGTGGTGGGAGGTGACGGTGGCGGTGGTGGGAGGTGGCGGTGGGTGGTGGTGGCGGTGGTGGTGGTGGTCGGAGGTGGCGGTGGGTGGCGGCGACGGTGGGAGGTGGCGGTGGGTGGTGGAGGCGGTGGTGGGAGGCGGTGGTGGGAGGTGGTGGCGGGAGGTGGTGGGTGATGGTTGGTGGTGGTAGGAGGGTATGGTGGTGGTGGTGGTAAGAGGGTGTGGTGGTGGTGGTGGTGGTGGTGGTGGTGGTGGTGGTGGTAGGGTGTGGTGGTGATGAAGGGTGAAAGAGGGGATGGAATGAAAAAAACAAGGGGGTGGATGGAATGAATTTGAGGGATTTAGAGGGAATAACATTCCTTGTAGAATGGGTGATTCCATCCCATCGTCCAACCAAACACAATTTTTTTCATTCCCTCATAATCATCCATTCCATTCCACCTCTCATTCCTGCATACCAAACGCTACCTTAATGGTTTACTCTCGTATGTGAGTTCACTTGATTTGTGAAAACTCGTTATTTTAATTCATACCGAGTAAACATTCTTTTCACGACTTACTCACTATACAAAAAGGACCTAACTGGTTTTAAACCCTTATGTTTATGGAACTCTAATGATGACTTTATCACCTCGGGGTATAGCTAACGTCGTTCGCATGGCGACATAGTCAAAGGATCTCCTAAATCTACTCATTCTGTTTAATGCATGCTCAACGGTAACGTTGTACTGTTATTTGATACAATGACATCTTAGTTCCTTACACAACCAATATCATTAGCTGATGAGGTATCCACTTATTCAACATTACCGACTATCATTTGAAACGAGCGGAAACTCTCCCTAATATTCGGAAATGAAGTAGGTATACAACATCTTAGTCTGAGTATGAGTGACAAATTTCGAGGACGAAATTTCTTTAAGCAAGGGAGAATGTGACACCCGACAAAATTCAGATTAATATCCATACTCGGCAAAAACATAGATTCTAGTATATGACATGCATCCTACTTAATTATATAGTAATTAAGTCTATTTCACACTTATCAAGTCAATCCGTTTACACATGTCGGTAATCCGGAAGATTACCAGGTCAAACACGCGTCATACAGCACAACCGTTGGTGATAATTTAAAACAAATACTTAGACATATAATCTGTGTGTCTAAATTATATGTAACACTGTGATTTAATTAATCATGCCTATATAAATTTTTCGGTGATTTATAGAAATACTTTTCTTTTCAGCACAGTCTGGTAGACACGCAGTGTGCACTAGCTAGGTGAATAATTCTAAGCATACACTTTGACGTATATTTGGTGTGCACAAATTACATGTAGTACTGTGATATGTTATTTTAAGTATCTATGAATTTTTTAGGAATTTTCTGTGAAACTTTCTGTTTCAACGCAGTCCAGCCAGTCCGGAGTATGTACCGATAGTTTCAAATAAAAATCTGAAAATTTTATATGTTAAACATACCGATATGAGTCAAATTATTTTTAAATCATTTCGTTCATACTAGTTCGGGAATTCCGTCAATAAATCGATGATTATTCGTTTTCCACCACCCTGTATCCCAAGAACCTATAAATACCCCCCCCCCCATTTCCCCATTTCACCATCCACCACTCTCACTCTCTTTCTCCCCTCTCCGAGAACCGCCATGTAATCCCCAGAAAATTTCGACCTTTATTTTGACATTTCCGGCAATTTGTAATTTCATTATTTTATGATTCGCATTTATGAAAGTATCCTATTTTTTCATTGTAATTCATAAGTGTGTATACTTACTTATATTATTGTTATGAAATAAATATATATACCTTGTTATAATAACCAAATCTAAACTTACAAGCTTTGATTATGAATTTATATCCTTTATGTGTTTACTTATAAATATATATGTAACTATATATATATACCCATGATAAATAAACCATTTAAACAATTTATTATGAAAATATAACATTGTTAATTAACATTGCTAGTGTTTTAAATTACTAAAGGCAAATAAAACAAATAAGTATATAATTACATTTATCAAACATTTTAAATTTGAATTATGTTGATGAAATGGAGTCATAAACATAAAATTAATGAGCACTTAAGTTAGAATATGTTATGAAATTAAAAACTATTCTTCATCTTTTGCAATCCTAGTCCATATAACAAATTAAATTTCGTGAATAAGCCCCTGATCCTACCCTATAAATAGAGCCCTTATTTCTCATGTATTATTCGCACCTCAACGATCCTCTAGGGTTCTCTAGCTACTAAAGGTCGTTCTTCTCATCTTTTGGAAGATTCTAGCTTAAATCCTTCCATTCTAAGTAAGTTCTTCTTATGTTCTTACTTGTTCATACTCTTAATTTTAAAAAAATCCCTCATAACTAGCTAGATCTATGATCCCTAACATGTTTATGTTATAATCATAGACCTATCCAAGATCAAAAGCCCTATTTTAGTTAAACTTGTTCAAAGCTTTTATTTAAAAGTTTGGTTTGATCTTTCTTGTTCCTTTCAATTACAAACATCATGTTTTTACTAAAACGCCTTATTTTCAAATTAAATTATTTAATATTCAATTTCTATCTTTACTAAACTTATATTTCTACTTTAGCCCATATACTTTTCAAACACACCATAAACTTGATTAAGTATGCAAATAGAGTAAATTTCAAACCAGTATGTAGTTATATAGCAAACATTAAAGTTCTGGCCGAGAAAAGACGGGGTTCTGATCCAACCAATTCTTTACAGGGAACTTTTCTGTTAGAGATACTACTTTGGAATGATAACCATTCTAGTGTACAACAACCACTTTCAACTAATTATGATTATGATTATAAACTCATTTCTTTGCAAATATTTATACAAACTTTTATATAATTTATTTTTATTATATGAGAACATTTAAAACCCAATTGTATACTTTTAATTAATAATTAATTATGGTTTAATTATTAATTAATTAGAACATTATTATTATACTTTAAATTTTGGTTTAATTATTAATTAATTAAATCATTATTTTTAACATTTATTTTTAATAAATCAAATGAAAGGTTTTATTCATTTATTTATATAGCAAATTATTTAATTACTCAACTAACTATTACTCATTTATTTATTTATCCATTTATTAATTTATGCGATTGTAAATAAAAGAAAACTACTCGTTTACTTATTTGTGTATTTATTTACAAACAAAATAAACCTAATTACTTATTCATACATTTATATAATTATTACAAACAAACTAAATCCTTATTCATTCTTTCACTTACTACAATATAATTATTTATCAAGATTTACATAAAATATTATTTACTACTCAAATAATTATTTTATTATTAAAATAAGGACACCCACATCAATCTTCTCGCACATTAGGATTCCCTATTTCATTTGTATAAATTGTTGATACATATATTCCATCAAACATAGGTTAACCTTGTGGTTAGTTAGAACAATTGTGCAACAAACAACATACTTGTGTGAAATTCAAGCTACTCATTGCAAGGTGAGTTTACATAGCCCCTTTTTACTATTTTTACTTTTGGGGTGAAACATGTTTACAAATGCTTTACTTACGCGATTCAATACCTATGTTCTTATGCTTTGATCTTTATACTTTATGTCTTGAACTACCTGGTGACCATTACATGTGTTCATGTTAGTACATTCATTAACTTGCAGCCCAAGCCTAAGGTAGTACCTAACATGATCATTTATACGGGAAACAGAAACTATAACTTACCACAAAACCTTGGCGGGTTTTTTTGGGTATCATATTACAACTTGGGTAACATCTTACCCCTTTTTCTTAAAATGTCAATCAGGCGGATTGCGTATCTAGTTTTCTATTACAGGATTGAATTGTACGCTTGGAACCTTGTATGTTTTCACATTTATGCTTTAGACACGCTTTGAACATATTGAATTGTAAAAACTATACTTAACTTTGTTGGTGTCAAAACCTATGTTTCTCACCAACTACTTGTAGTTGACTTTTACTTGCATGTTTCAGGTGCACCTGTTTCAGGACACTACTTGCTCACTTAGGATATGGACCTAGTTTGAATTTAATCTCTGTTATGTTTTGAACGTTTCGTTTTCCATTTCCCTCTTGTAACGGTTGCTTTAAATTTGATGAAAAAATATCTTCACTTTAATTAGATGATCATGAGCTTATGAAAAACTGCGTCAGCCCCGACGTATAATCCGCCAGCCGGGGTGTGACAGATTGGTATCATAGCCATGGTTATATGGAATTAGGTTATTAGACACACATGACCTAGACTATAACCTAGGAGTCGCAAAAATGAGTTTAACTTATGTCTTTTACTAGGAGCTCCACTCTATACTCATTATACACATACTTACATCTACCTATTTCTATCTACGTAGTGTAAATACCTGAACTGCGGTATTCAAGAGACTACATGTAACTATTTGAAACTACATGGATTACTTGAAACATATCCTTAGTCTATAATCTATAACCTTAGGATACGTTTGTGCAATTATCCTACATACTATCTAATGTATTACATTGCATGATACAATACAAATTATCTTATGTGCTATGTTACTTATTAACCTACATGTTTACAAAAACTACTACCCCTGTGATACCTTTTTTGCTACACTATTTGAATTGTCTGCACAATACCTATTTGATATCACTAAATACTATCCTAAGTTTTGCCACACACTTATTCACTTTCATCTTTACACATCATCACTGACCTATGGAAAGATTCAAACTCTTAGGCCCAATGCTTATTAAAATTTTAAAATCCCGTCAAAGTCTTGGGTTCTGAAAATTAGTAGAGAACATGTGCAATCTGGAAGGGTAAATGCCTGTACTTTGGGTCTTCTGTCTAGAAAAGCATTTCATATAAATCCAAATCAACCGAAGGATCCGTATGCTTTCGTGGGAATTCCCGAAGTGAGTGTTCACCTATAGACTAAAGCATGTCTTCTTGAAATTATACGAATGAATCACTTTGATTTGTCACAACATCCATTTGGTTATATGCCAGATGAAGGCAATCTAAACATCATTCGCTTAATTATTATAATTTGGTTCACAAGTCTAAACCTCCTATTTGATCCTCACACTTAATCATATTTAAGTCAACCATGCCCCCTTCATCCTTATGCCTTGGGGATTTTTATCACCCTTATTATCATTTACAAGTAATTTAAACCCTTAGACCTTACCCCTCAAGGAGGGAAGCGGATTAAATAGGTGAAGCACACCCTGGAGCCACAAGACACAATCCCTAACGATTCTCACCATAACCATGAGTTCAGATAATAATGCTAACGGTACATGATGGCTGGAAGAGTGAGTGTAAGTCCATGGAAGATTCTGACTACGGAAAGACTGAGTACTTCGGTGTGTCCCTTATGACTCACCTCTCTTTCCTGGGAATCCTTTTTGTGGGTACACTACTTATAGGTCAAGTGTTACTCCCGGTATATTATTATAAGAACTGGGTGTTATGATTAGTCAAATTTTAAACTCATGAAACACTTACCATTACACTTACAACCTTTTCATGCTATACATGGCCTCTTACCCTCCTCACTCCCCTAGAAATCATCCCAAAGTAGAGTCAACACAAAAGGAAGACTTTGGGTCCCTGTCACCAGACAACTAATCACCTGCATGACTAGCTGTCAGATCCATGTTTAACCGCAGGGCAGATGGGCTTAGGAGCAGGCTTGAGACTCCGAGCAGCTGAATCACCACCTCTGCGAGACCCTTATCTAGCACCTAATCTATACCATCCAGACTCAAGAGCAGGACAAGCCAAGGAACCTACCAGCGCCTTAGGAGTTCCAGCTGATACCGCTCACCTATACGTAAGGACCGTAGAATTTTCTGAGGCAATGAATGGAGGCTAGGGAATACTTGATGCACATATGGAAATAACTAGGGCTGAAGCCCGGTTTGCATTACGAATAACCACAACGACGTTCGTCTTGGTGCTCATCTGCTTCCTGGTGGAAAGCTATCTGAGATGTTAGCCGGATTTCGCGTTTCTTAAAACTTAAATTGAAACCCATATCATGTACCCAAATATAAATGTTATTATCCTTAATGATTAACATCTAAACGTTCTTTGTAAACTATTTATCTTATTATTTCCTAATTTGACTAATGTAGTTATTTTGCTCAAATAAAACCTTTATCAAACCCTTGGTTTATAAACTTTATCTAGATTATAAATTATTTACAAACCCCTTTACCTTGCGAAGGAACTTAATGCAATATGTTTTATAAAAAACATTTATCTCATTATTTTAGTTAATAATTACTTATGACTCGATTAATTACTTCATTACGGTCTCTTAATTCGTTACTTGGCCTTTAATCGTTATCTTACCCCTTTTTCTTAAACTGGCAATTAGGGGGATTGCGTATATAGTTTTCTATTACATGATTGAATTGTACGCTTGGAATCTTGTATGTTTTCACATTTATGCTTTAGACACGCTTTGAACATATTGAATTGTAAAAACTATACTTAATTTTGTTGGTGTCAAAACCTATTTTTTCTCACCAACTACTTGTACTTGACTTTTACTAGCATGTTTCAGGTGCAACTGTTTGAGGACACTACTTGCTCACTTAGGATATGGACCTGGTTTGAAATTAATCTATGTTATGTTTTGAACGTTTCGTTTTCTATTTCCCTCTTGTAATGGATGCTTTAAATTTGATGAATAAATATCTTCACTTTAATTAGATGATCATGAGATTATGAACAACCGCGTCAGCCCCGGCGTATAATCAGCCGCCGGCCGGGGTGTGACACACCACACCACCACCATCTTCATCATTTTTGTTCTTTTGATCTTGTTCTCTTCAAATCCAAGCTTCCAACATCAAGAATCAAGCATTTGCAAGAGATTTCATCCATCATTCCATCAAATTTCGAGTTTGGTAAGCATCAAAACCCACTTTTTTCTCCACTTTCATCTTCATGTTCTTATGAACATGCATCCAAGAAAAACTTGTTTTTATGAAAGTTTAACCATGGATTCTTGAAAGAAATGAGTTTTCTAACAAAATGGTACATATTGTTGGGGGTGTTAGACTCGGGTTTTGTTCTTAGACTCGGTTTCCATATAAGGAAACTTTGTTGTATGAGCATTTCTTAGATGATGTGTTCTTGATGATTTGATGATGGATTATGTTGTAGTAATGTTTATAGATGGATAATATGTGAAAACTTTGTTGTCAAAAGTGTTGGATGATACATGCATGCTCGTTTTTGCTATTTATGGAAACTTAAATTTGGGGTTTTTGTTAGAAGAAGATATGATGTGATTTGTTTGGTGGAAAAGATGCATAAACACTAGATATAGACATTGTATGATTTTTTTCCGGTAAAATCACATGCTTATGATGTTTTTAGGCTCGTTTCTATTTTTAGAAACTTTATTTCTTGACATGTATGAAAACTTGATGATTGGGTACATTCGAAGCATGAAACTAGTATAGTGAACATTATGGAAGAATGATTGACGGAAATGATGGGTTAAATGCATGTGTGTGAGTTCTAGAGCCCGATTTCTAAATAAGGGAACTTCATTTTTCCCAAAAGTTGTGTGTGCAAGTTTTTAACATGATTAGAGGGTTTAAGTGACTTAGTAATACCTAACTAAGTACATTGTAAGATAATATATGTTATTAGTTCATGAACTAGATAATTTGACATGATCTTGCTATAATAGGAAACTTTAATTATCCAAAACTCGCATACTTGCCTATTTTTAGCAACGAAACATTGAAATGTTTTATGTGTGTTATAACATGCCTAATTTCATGTGTAAATGTTAACTTTGCATAGTTTCCATGTTTAGGACTCAAAACTTGACTTTCCAATTAAGGAAACTTTAATGTATCAAAAGTTGTGTTTCAAGCTCTAAATTCCAATTAAATGTTCTAATGTGTTTATTAGAATACCAATAGGCTATTTGAAAGGAGGTTTGAATTCTATGTTAGGATTTGAATGTTTAAGTCCAACGTGTCACTAACGAGTCGTCGAGTCAAAACATCTTTGAAGTATCAAAGTCACTTTTCAAACAACTTATTTGGATGCATAGAGTTCCATAGTCCAACATTTTCAATACTTAGACCTTAAAGTCCTAAATGTTTCCTAGGGCACGAGTAGGTCGTCTCATTTAGCCGGATTTGCTAAGACTTGTCACATCATTTCACTACTTTATTAGGTGAGTTTCACGGCCCCTTTTTACTTGCTATATACTTTGGGGGGGAAACATGCAGAGTCTTACAAAACATACCAGCTTTACAAAGGCATACATGTTTTACAAAGGCATACAAGTTTTACAAAAAGCATATCAGTTTCACAAAGCATATCGGCTTTACAAAGTGCATACAAGTTTTACAAAAAGCATATCAGTTTTACAAAAGCATACCGGCTTTGCAAAGTGCATACAACTTTTACAAAACATAGCAGTTTTACAAAAGCAAATCGGTTTTACAAAGACATACAAGTTTTATAGAGTGCATACAAGTTTTACAAACACATACAAGTTTTACAAAGCATATCAGTTTTACAAAGACATACAAGTTTTACAAAGCATATCGGCTTTACAAATTGCATACAAGTTTTACAAAAAGCATATCAGTTTTACAAAAGCATATCGGTTTTACAAAGACATACAAGTTTTACAGAGTGCATACAAGTTTTACAAAGCATATCGGCTTTACAAAGTGCATACAAGTTTTACAAAACATACCAGCTTTACAAAGGCATACGAGTTTTACAAAAACATACGATTTTTTCCATCATACAAAGCTTACAAAAACAAGCAAGGTTTTCACATGATAACGAGGTATTCCGATCTCAAATGGGTTACATGGTTTTACAAGGACATCACAACAAAAGTCCTCGGGAACACACACTATAACCATTAGCTATGGATTTAGCCTAGGAATATATGAATAGTACTATTGGGTTGACACCCCTATTCATCAAGTTGGTCGCGCCAACTATCAGTTTAATGGATGCATATTATCTGGAAATTTCATTTCAGTGTTTGTGATGGAACATTGACGGGGCAAAAATCAAGAACCGTCTAGGGTTGGTTATAGGCTCATGGTAAGTGCATTGCTTTTTTGTTGATTCCTATCTAGACAACAATAGATCACCTTAGGACTCGTTTATCACATTTATGACATTTCATTTTCCAATTTACCAAAAGCTTTCCAAACATGTCCATCATGATGTCCAACAATAAGTTCAACAAGATTATTAAGCATGTGTTTATCATGCTTTTGATGAAACATTTTACAAACATTTCAAGGGAATGTCCTATGGGGATTCCAACCATATTATCCAATAAAACGTTTTACAAATAATCCAAGGGAATGTCCTACGGGAATTCCATCTGCATTGTTTTCAAGATTTACAAAATTCTTATGGTATGTTTCATAATTTTTTCAAGGAAATAAACTTCTATTGTGGCACTTAAAACTGTGAACCCACCAAGTTTATGTTGACATTTTTAAGTTTTTTTTTAGGTATTGTTTGGCAACGACACGGTTGGAATAGGCTAGTCATTTGGATTAAACCCTAGAAGCCGAAGAGACCTGATTGTCAAACCTCGAGACATATTTGACCTATATGGTTCTAGAACATTGTACTAGTTTATATTAGTACTTGTAATGGTGTTCAACACTTTATAAATATTCATTTTAGTTTCCACAACTATGTAATGATATCAGTCGTTACAACCATGAATTATTTATTACGTAAATAATTTGGGGGTGTGACAATAACTGTGTTCAAGATACTTTGGCAGCTCATTTTAATAAACTATTTTAGTTTATGAATTCACCAACTTTGTGATGACCCATGTTTTATGAAATGTTTTTGAACGCATCGCAGGTAGACAATAGGTGAGGCATTTCCCGGACTAGAATGAAATGATGAATGATCCAGATGATAGGCATGCCTGGAACTATACGTCCCGAATGATATGTTCCTTCTTAGGAACAGATGATGTAACCTTTATGATAACATAATGTAAACAATATTTTAATATGTTCATTCTTAGTTATCTGACAAATGGAATGTTCTGTCTAAGGAAAGAGCGGTGTATAAATCCCTCCTGGACCCGTCGTTTTTTTTTTTGCTTGGAATATATCTATTGGAGGTACTACTATGGTTAGATAACTGTCATGTGTTACGGGTGTGACAAGTTGGTATCAGAGCCTCAGTTTAAGGGATTTAGATACTACAAGAATAGTATCTAGACTAAAACTAAGACTTTGAGATTAGTCTGGAATGCCTCAGGATAAGTTAGGTGAATACATTCAGTACGACCTATAACGAGAAATACCTAGAAATCAGATAATTAAGGGCATTTTTTGCCAAATGTTATTAATTTCTGAATTTCTGGATTATGACCGGTTATACAAATTCTGATGTAGGGGTAGAATGCCCAACACTAGGTCCCGTACCCGTGACACGATAAACACAAACCGTTAATCAAATGAAAACATCAATATGACTGAAGCTCAATTCCAAGTAGCGATGGCATCTGAGGTCACCCGAGTACTTTAAATGACTCTACCCGGAATCCTTGTTGATGCTCTTAAGAGGATAGACAATCATAATAGTCTAGGAAACCAGAATGAAAGGACGAGCGATGCCATTCCCTGAACAGAAGATACTTTTCACACCACTCTGATAGAAAACAATATAGGCACCACCTGAACCCGTGAAATAGTTGGAATGACAAACCAGAGCACATGAGTTCATGGCCAAGGATGCAACTATAAGAACTTTAGCGATTATCATCTGAAGCCCTTTAATGGAAATAAGGATGTCATTGCAGCCTTGCAATGGATTATGTCTATGGAAGCAGTAATCAAGATGAGCGAGTGCAGGCAGACCAAGCAGTGAAGTTTGCCGCACATTCATTTGAAGAGGAGGCTCTTGACTGGTGGGAATCAGTCAAACTGACTAAGGGAGAATCTTTTAAAGACAAGATGACTTGGGAGGAGCTCAAGTCTTTGATTATAAAGAGGTACTAACCACAAAATGTTGTCGATAAGATTGAAGCTAAATTTCTTCTATTCAAAGCTGGAACCATGACTCATCAGGAATATACAACCAAGTTTAATAAAATGGCCAAGTTAGTGCCACATTTGGTTACTCCTAAATCAAGAAGAGTCAAATGCTATATTCAGGGTCTTCCTCCTAAGGTTCGTACCTTAGTGAAGTCTATCACACCCGAGACGATAGATTTGGCAGTTGAGAAGAGTGCGGTGATGTTTGATGAGGTAGCAGCTCAAGAGCCACCAAAGATTGATCACAAAAGGAAAATTGAAGAGGTTGTTTACAAGTTTAAACCGGGAAATAGTAAATTTCCCAGAAGAGGAGGGTTTAACTCTAACCCGCATAGGACCACCCAGGGAACGAAGTGCCAGACTTTCCAGAAGTTTAGTCACTCGGCAACCCAATGCCCGAATGTTTAGTGTTTTAAGTATAGAGAGATAGGGCACTATAGGACTTCTTGTCCTGAACCACATAAACCAATAATGGGTGGTCAGAATAAGGGAACAGGACGAGTGTTCGTCTTAGGAAGCGGAGATAAACAGAAAAATAAAACTAAGGAAGTGGCAGGTACTTTCTTAATTAATAATATTTACGCCAAAATTTTATTTGATACAGGGGCGAATAGAAGTTTTGTTTCATGTGCATTCACCCCATGTTTAGGCGTAAGACCGATTCCACTTATCCATGCCTATGTCGTTGAAACAGTAAGTGGCGAACAAATTAAGATAACCGAAACATACCCTGATTGTGTCATCAATTTTGGTGACGATAAAGTATTAGTTACACTAATGCCAATGAACATGAATGAATATGAGGTTATCCTAGGGATGAATTGGTTAAACTAATACCAAGCCTAGATTTATTGTGACCAGAAAATGGTCAAAATTAAGAAACCAAATGAATAATGTTTAATGATTCAGGGTGATAGTGAGACCAATAAGATTGAAATTATTTCTATAGCGAAAGCTAAGAAAGAATTGATTAACGGAGATGGTATATTCTTACTCCATGCCTTCAACGTTAAACCCGAAGGACAGATTACGGATATTCCCGTAGTCTGTGATCACCCGGATGTCTTTTCGGAAGAATTACCCGGTCTTCCACCAGATCGTCAGATCAATTTCCGAATCAAAATCATTCCTGGAGCTAAACCTGTTGCGAGATCCCCTTATCGTATAGCTCCTTCCGAATTGAAAGAACTCATGAAAAAAATTCAAGAACTCTTAGACAAAGGGTCCATTCATCCTAGCACTTCGCCTTGGGGAGTACCGGTACTATTTGTTAAGAAGAAGGAAGTAAGTATGAGGATGTGCATTGATTATCGGGAATTGAACAAGCTGACTGTCAAGAACAGATATTCATTGTCTAGAATAGATGATATGTTCGATCAGCTACAAGGAGCTAAGTACTTTTCAAAGATTGATCTTAGATCAAGATATCATCAGTTGAAGGTACAAGAAGAGGATGTACCTAAGACTGCTTTCAGGACCAGATATGGTCACTATGAATTCCTGGTCATGTCATTTGGTCTAACAAATTCCCCTATAGCATTTATGGACCTCATGAATCGAGTTTGTAAACCTTTCCTTGATAAATTCGTCATTGTTTTGATCGATAATGTTCTTGTCTATTCCCGAAGCCAAGAAGAACATGCTAAACATCTCAGAATCATTCTGGAAACACTAAGAAAAGAAAGATTGTATGCTAAGTTTTCCAAATGTGAATTTTGGAAATAAGAAGTACAATTTCTTGGGTACGTTGTGAATGAGAAGGGAATACAAGTAGACCCAAGCAAAATTGAAGCTGTTATGAAGTGGGAAGCCCCAAAGACTCCAACAGAAATCAGAAGCTTTCTTGGATTAGCCGGTTACTACAGAAGATTCATTCGATATTTATCCAAGATTGCTATGCCTTTGACTGCTTTGACTCAGAAAGCAGCCAAATTTGAATGGGGTACGAAACAAGAAGAAGAATTCAACATTTTCAAAGATAAACTCAGTCATGCACCGATCTTAGCATTGCCCGAAGACAATGATGATTTTGTCATCTATTGTGAAGCTTCCCGAACTGGTCTGGGTTGTGTGTTGATGTAGCAAGACAAGGTTATTGCCTACGTGTCACGCCAACTTAAAGTTCACGAGAAGAACTATACTACGCATGATCTTAAACTTGGAGACATAGTGTTTGCTCTAAAGATCTGGAGACACTATCTGTATGGTACTAAATGCGTGATATATTCAGACCATAAAAGCCTCCAACATATTTTAATCAGAAGGATTTAAATGTGAGGCAAAGGAGGTGGATGGAACTCATTAATGACTGCGATTGTGAAATAAAATACCATCCTGGGAAGGCAAATGTAGTGGCAGATGCTTTAAGTCGGAAAGAACGAAGTCAACCGATTAAAGTAAAAGTATTATGATTAGATCTGAAGTTAGATTTATTGGAACAAATTAAGGAAATCCAACCAAAAGCCTTAGTAGAAGAAAATATCAAAAAAGAACGTATGGTTGGGAAATAGAAATTGCTTATCAATGGAGATGATGGAATCATGGGATTCAATCAAAGAATCTGGACTCCAAGACTTGGAAACATTCAAGAGAAAGTGTTAGATGAAGCACACAAATCAAAATATTCCATGCATCCTGGTGCAAACAAGATGTACAAAGATCTGAAGACTCATTACTGGTGGCCAAACATGAAGAGATCGATAGCCCAGTACATAGATAAATGCTTAAGTTTCCTTCAAGTTAAGATTGAGCACCAGAAACCAGTAGGTCAACAACAACAATTAGAAATACCTGTCTAGAAATGGGATCACATTACAATGGATTTCATTACCAAGCTACCCAGAACTTAGAAATGGCATAATGCAACATGGGTCGTGGTCGATAGACTAACCAAGTCGGCCCATTTTATACCCATCAATGAAACATACTCTATGGATAAGTTGGCCAGGATCTATATGAATGAAATTGTGAGCCACCATGGTATACCACTGTCTATTATCTCTGATAGAGACAGTCGGTTCACATCTAGATTCTGGATGAGTTTTCAGAAAGAATTGGGAACTCGACTTACCATGAGTACTGCTTATCATCCACAGACTGACGAGCAGAGTGAACGTACTATTCAAACTCTGGAAGATATGTTAAGAGCATGTGTTATCAATTTCGGAGATAATTGGGATAATCACCTACATTTAATCGAATTCTCCTACAACAACAGTTATCATTCAAGTATTAAAGTTGCACCATTCGAAGCGCTGTACGGAAGGAAGTGCAGAACTCCTGTCTGTTGGACTAAGATAGGAGACAGTCAGTTATTTGGACCTGAAGTTATACAGGAAACGACATATAAGATATTCCAGATTAAGCAACGGTTAAGAGTCGCTCAAGATCGACAGAAGAGTTATGCTGACAAACGACATCGACCTTTAGAATTTCATGTTGGAGATTATGTAATGCAAGGTTTCACCTTGGAAAGGTGTTGTAAGATTCAGAAAACGAGGAAAGTTAGGACCAAGGTATATCGGACCTTACAAGATTATTGAAAGAGTTGGAGTAGTAGCCTACAAGTTAGATCTACCTAAAACTTTACAAGGGATTCACAATATGTTTCACGTATCTTGATTACGTAAGTGTTTAGCTGATCCAACTTAGACTATTGCACTAGACGATGTACATGTGGACGACAAGCTTCATTTTACTGAGCAACCGATTAAGATTATGGGTACACAAGAAAGGAAATTAAGAAAGAAAGTGATACCAATGGTATTGGTTCAATGGCAAGGTCGGATCGGATCCGACAAGACTTGGGAATTAGAGAAGCAAATGAGAGTCATGTACCCTCATTTGTTAACATCTTAATTTCGAGATGAAATTCCCTAAAAGATGGGAGATTTGTAACACCTCGAATTTTCCCATAGAAATTAAGGGCTAAAAATGTCAAAATGAAAAGTTTAGGGGTTGAATTATATGTTGTCCAAAGATGGAGGACTAAAAATTGAAAAATATGAAAGTGGAAAGGATAACGGACCGCTATCTTAAGCCATAACGGTCTGCTATGTATAGAGGAAGGGATGAACCGGGTTACGACACGTTACCTGTGACTTACCGGTTAGAAATCTGACGCGTGGTACGATAGCGGACCGACTAGACATACCATAACGGTCTGCTATGGACAAATGACCTTAAACGGTCCGCTAAGGGACCAATAATGGTCTGTTACGTGGTCCCAAAGGCGAAAATGCGACTGGAGGCAATAGCGGACCGCCATCACCTAGCATAATTGTTCGTTATGGGTGTGACTTTGGCCCTATAAATACTTGAACGTTCTCAGCCATTTTATCACACTTCACACACTCTAAAACACACATATAAATTTTGGTGTTCCGATCCCGAGCCCCGGTTCGCGTACGAGAGTCCATTTTACAGCGTTTCGACTCCAAAATTGCCAAAGATAGTGCCGAGGTAAGGTTTCGACCTACTGTTTAAGCTTTGTTTATAAACCATTAAGCTAGGATTATGTAAATTAGTAATGTCGTGTTATATCTAGGAGCTCTGCCTGAGGTGTTTGCCATATTTCTGAATTGATAAGCTAAAATACTACTGAGGTGAGTTCTTAAACTGTGATGCATTTGAAACAACCATGTCTCGGTTATACTCCATTTTTAAGCATGGTTGATTTATAAAAACATTTTGAGTATCTTGAAACGATTGCACCGATTGTTTATAAATAATGCATTCTAAGCGCTTATTGTGTTTCACCTGCCCGTGGAACGGCATGTTGGACAGGACCCGTGAAACGGTCTTTGGTTATATATAGACTGAATGATTTCTCATAGTTGTCTACGAGTGGGGGTAGAACCCCAGAACTGTGTTCAAGATACTTTGGCAGGTCATGTTAATAAACTATTTTAGTTTATGAATTCACCAGATTTGTGCTGATCGATGTTTTATCAAATGTTTTTGAACGCATCACAGGTAGACAATAGGTGAGGCATTTCTAGGACTAGAATGAAACGATGAACGATCGAGATGATGGGCATGCCTAGAACTATAAGTCCCGAATGATATGTTCCTTCTTAGGAACAGATGATGTAACCTTTATGATAACATGATGTAAACAATATTTCATTATTTTAATAAAGGTTGATGACTTTAGTTTCCGCTGTGTGTTTTTGATATCAACGTCACTGTAACTAGAAGGCGACCTTCTGATCGGTATGTAGTTATCTGACAAATGAAATGTTCTGTCTAAGGAAAGAGTGGTGTATAAATCCATCCTGACCCGTCGTTCTTTCCTGGGAATATATCTATTGGAAGTACTACTCTGGTTAGATAATTGTCATGTGTTACGGGTGTGACATTTTGACTCCATCATTAAGATTTCCAATAATGTTCTAAACCGGATGATCCTTATGCACTTTGGTCTATGGCACATCAAGAACTGGTAGATTAGCATCCAGGTTCGTAGGAATCTCCCCCGCAATTGTTGTAGTAGTGGATATATCATCAACAATGCTCTCTGGAGCATTGATAAAATCCTGAAAGATTGCTTCATCGTCATCACTTTCTGTATCATGAGTATCATGAGTTCTCGAACTTTAGGCAACGTTCGGATCAGGAGATGCTGGTGTGACTGTTATGACTGGTAATGGAACTTCATATCTTGGCATAAAACCAACTCCTTGGTCACCATTATATGACTGGTAGAGTAACTCGGCTTCTTTAGAAGACAGACCAGGACAGATATTGAAAGACTTGAACAAGTGATCATAATCGAACGCCCAAACTCGAACAATTTCCTTTTGAGGAATGGAATGATTGGAACAATCAATGTGAAACCATTCTTCAACTTATTGAGTTTCCTTGTTATATACTCTTTTATTTAGTGAATTAGCAACATATCCTAGGAAAATCCCGTCAATGGCCTTTTCACTAAACTTAGTAGGAACATCTCGAGTTTTTAGAAGTGTACAGGGGTTTCCAAATGGAAGCAAATAATCTAGATTCGGCTTTTGCTTATTCAACAGTTCATAACACGTCTTGTTGTGCCGCTTGACAATCAGAACCCGGTTTAGTACGTGGCAAGCAGTGTTCACAGCTTCGGCCCATAAAGTAACCGGTAGCTTAGAATCTGCAAGCATGGTTCTCGCTGTTTCAACCAATGTCCTTTTCTTGCGCTCGGCAAACCCATTTTGTTGTGGAACATATGGTGCGCTGAATTCATGATGGATCCCATTTTGTAAACAAAAGAGTCCCATTTTACTATTCTTGAACTCACTGATATTGTCAATTCTAATCCTTCTCACCTTCTGTTGGCAAAGATTTTCTAATCCGAGAATCAGAAATTGAACTGTTTCAGCCCTCTCATCCTTAGTCGCTAAAAATTTCACCTAAGAAAATCGTGAATAATCTTCTGTCACCAACAAGCAGTAAGACTTCCCACAGATGCTTCTAATGCTTATGGGACCGAATAAATCTATATGTAACAACTCCAGAGGAGTATCAATAGAATTTTGCTTTTTGGATTTGTGTCACTTCCTGTGCTGCTTACCCTTCTTGCAAGGAACACAATCATCAGCCACAGAAAACTTCATCTTCGGTATCCTAGTAACCAGTTCATTCCACACCAAATGATTATTTTTTCTAAAATTTATGTGTGCTAACTTCCTGTGCCAAATAATAGAATGTTGCTCGGATGCTTTCGAAAGTAAACAAGTTGGAAGTGAATCAGTAGTTGTAATAACACTCATGTCCAAGAGATAGGTGTCGTTCTTTCTAGGTGCCCTCATAAGAATCCACTCTTCACGTATGATAAATCCAGGCTTGAGAATCAGGCATTCTGAGTCATTGAAGTGAAAAGAAAACTTCTTGTCACATACTTGGGACACGCTAAGCAGGTTATGCTCCAACTACTCCACATAATTCACTTTTTCATATTGCACTTTCTCATTTCGTAGGGTTCCTTGACCAGTTATATACCCGCCTTTGCAAAGGCGACATAACCTCCATCAATTTTCCTTACATCTTCCAGCAACGATACATTTCCTGTCCTATGTCGGGAGCAACCACTGTCCACATACTAATTGTTGTGTACAGTCCTCCTTGGTTGACCCAACATAAACAAAGATTTCAGTTACTGACGGAGACCCAAGCCAAGGTGGTCTTGGGTCGGCCATTGGAATAAAAATAAACTACTTCACGCAACTCACAATCCAAATGATCATGTACTTTTGGAGATCTTGATGAAGAACCAGGAACTGACCTTTTATGATTACCAAAATCCTTTTTCATTTGCAAAATTTTGAACATTTTGATTATTAGTTGAAACATGAGGTTTTGAAAAATAATTTGTTTGTTCAGATTCTAAAGCTTTTTAAGTTGTCTGTTCCTTTTCCGCCTTTGAGGTTTTGACAATTTAACCTCAACATGTGAATTATCCTTGAGTCCAACTTTTGAATTCACAACTGATGGTTGAAAACCAACATTCTTCCTTACACCAGGTTGAACAAACCCTAATTTATCAACTTCAAACCTAACACCAACAGGATTGCTCATCTCATGATAAGCCACAATTGGCTTCACAACTGCCGGTTTATACACTATAGGTTGTACAAACTTGGTTTTTGTTACAGCTGGTCTTACAAAAGTTGACTTATTCTTAACCACTCTACCAACTGTAGAATTCATCCCATCATGCCTACTCAGAATCTTGTTAACCTGTATCACTTTGGTACTTTGTGGTTTCCTCTGTTGAACAACATGCTTCATGACAGGCTTCTCTTCTTTCTTCATCTTTTCAGGAATTTTATGTCGCTTCCCTTTGTTCTTATAAGGACAGTTAATCAAAATATGGCCTGCTTCATTGCAATGGAAGCCCACACGTCTTTCCTTGAACTCTCTAACATAAGGAACTCTCCTAGAACTTAAAGAGCTTCCAGATGTTGAACCTCGAGATGAATAATCAACCACAACCTCATGCTTCCTTGCAACTAAAGAACTCTTTAAATATTCTCCAACATAAACCTTTGATGATGAGATATGAACAACCGGTGGCTTTGTCAAAAACAACTTTCTCTTTTACAAAATCCAGTGTTGAGGTTTTGGAAATTTTTGAATCCTCAGTATTAAAATCACATCCTTTAACGAAAACTTGTTGAGATAACACTGGTTTTGGTCGTTCATTCTCATCAGGTTCAGTTAGTATACATCGATCCCTGGTAATTTTTGAACCATTGGAACGATACGGACAGTAATAAAAGTTAAAAGATATTATATGCAAAGATTTTACCAGTTGGTTGTAAAGACATGTACAAGTAAAACCTTCTCCTTTAATATATGTAAAGATGTTTTATGTAAACGTTAGAACTCACTCAGCGTTGGCGGACTTTTCGTATGTATATCAGGTAAGTGTAGGTGGCAGTTTGGATGCTTGGCCGGCTTGAGGAGTTACCCTGAAGATCAAAGTCTGGCATCTCGTTTATGTTTAAAGTTTATTATGTTTTAAAGACAAGTTTAAGTTTCGTATTAGACAAGTTATGTATTTCCGCTGCTTAGGTTATGTTTAGAGTCGTTTCCGCTGTTTTAAAGAATGCCTTATGTTTAAGTTCTATGTGTTGATGAGTAAATCCAATAAGTGAGGCCTCCCGGGCTGGGGCCTTACAAGTTGGTATCAGAGACAAAGTTTGAGATCCCCGATGTCCAGACTTAAACTGAGAATGGTACCAAGTAGCGGATGCCAGTATCGGGTAACTCAAGCCAAATCACTAGATGTGTATAGTAAGTAAAGTTTCTTTCCTGTTTTAGAGTGTCAAGATAAGCATAGAGGCTTTAGTGGAATCATGAAAGCGAATAAATTGAAAACAATAAGTGATGTAATGGTTAATTGTAGATGGCCAGTGTATATTAACATCTTACCTTACTTATTGTATTCTACATATTCCCTAACATGATGAAATTAAATTCCTTTGTTCTCTATCTTTCAATTAGAAATGGCTAGACGTGGAGGAACTTGCGGAGGTGGAGGAGGGAGACGTGGTGGACGTACAGGTCACCGCGGTGGAGCTAGTACCAACCAAGAGATTGAGGGGAGTGTTCACACTACCCATACTGATACGGTAGTCAGTCAGCACAATGTTGAGCATGCGGTAGGAGATGATCAGACATTCGAGTTCGAGCCGGCCGTGCAAGCAGCTCTTGCCCGTGAATTTACCCGCCTGTTGAAGGAAACCTTACCGACCATAGTAGGTGAAGCCTTGAGGAAGGCCAATGAGAACTCGAATACAAATGAAGAGCCTACGGTGCTTCCAACAATGGGAGGACCAAATCTGGTTGGGAATATTGCACCGCCTGCTTGCGGCTGCGACTTCAAGGCGTTTCGGGGTTGTGATCCACCCGTGCTTACTGGGGAGAAAGAAGCAGCAAAAACCTTAGCAGCAGAAACCTTGGATTTGATTAACCGCATGGAGTCGACCATTCGTCTAAGTGAATGTCGACCGGAGCAAGCAGTCATGTTCGCTGCAAAGTCATTGAAGGGGGAAGCAGCACACTGGTGGGAAACTGTGAAACAGGCTAAATGAGATGGAATGACCTGAAAGCATTGGTAATTGATAAGTTTTGTCCTAAGAACGAGATGCACAAGGTGGAAAGGGAATTCTTGACTCTGCAAGCCCTACTCATGACTCACCTGCAATACACCTCCAAGTACAATGAGTTAGCAAGACTCGTGCCCCATCTCGTGACAACCGAGGAGAGGAGGGTTCACTACTATGTCCAAGGATTGCCTCCGAAGATCCTTACATTTGTCAAGACCAACACACGAAGTACTTTTGAGTCGGTGGTTGTTCTGAGTGGTGTTATGTATGATGACATAGCCTCCACCGAAGTCATCCCTAAGGAACCAAAGAAGCAAATGGTCAAGAGACCTGGTGGAGACCTCCAGGGTCCCAGTGAGGCAAGAGCAAGGGTAGACACCGAGGGGACGTGCGGTAAGTGTGGAAAGAAGCATGGGGTGAATGCAAGATAGGATCGATGGGATGCTATAAGTGTGGCAAGCAAGGCCACCTCTCTCACGATTGCCAAGACAGGTGTATATGTTATAACTGCGGCGAGAAGGGGCATTATGGTGGGGAATGTAGGAAACCGAAGGCCGCAACAAAGACAAAAGTATACCAGATGACCGATAAGGATGTTAGAGAGAAAGCTTGATGCCAGGACGGGTACGTATCCCTTTTCCTTACTATTTAATTTTTTTGTACTTCCAATGAAGTTTTAGTGTAAGTGAAAATCATGTACCGTTAGAAACTTTTAACCATCCTAGTTAGCCTAGATGTCTCAAGACTAGAAACTGTCCCACGATTAGACCATGCATAACCGAAGGATGAATCGTTCTAGACCCTCTATGATAGGTTTTCACAATTGCTTTCATGACCAAGCTACCCCGCACAGCTACGGTTTATGCCACCCATTCCGTGATTTCCTATCAGTATAGTTTATTGCAGGTTTCTAGGGCGAAACCTATTGTAAGGAGGGTAGACTTGTAACAACCCGAGTTTTAGACCCGGAATAGTTAGCAAAAAAAATTTAAAACTTAGCAACAATAGGAGGAAAGGGCTTGGGCTTGGGAGTATGGGCCGAAAGAGGGCAAGGGTTGGGCCCCTTATAAGCCTCAAGATCAGCTCTCAACCCCCCATAGCTTCCATTTTCGGATTCTAGATAGAGAAAGTGAGAGAGAGCCTAGAGAGAGAAAGTCCCGGTTTTCGGATTAGAGCTTCAAGGATTGTTAGCAAGAGTCTCTTGAGTGTTTAGCAAAGAAAAGGAAGTGATTTCAGGTAACCATTCGTTCCAGATCTGAGTTTTTATGTTATGTTGGGTTTTGAAGAAAAATCGAGTAAAGGTTGGGTTTTTACGTTTAAAAATGGAAACAAAGTATAGATCTAGACTCTCGGTTTGAAAACACAAGTTTTGAACGTAAAAAGTTCAAATCTTGACGAGGTCGGATCTGCATGCAAAAGTTAGGGTTTTGTGGGGAAGAAGACTGCCCACACGCAAGCCCTGCGTACTTGTTAAGTACGCAAGAGCAATGCCCTGCGTACTTGTTAAGTACGCAAGAGCAAGGCACTGCGTACTTGTTAAGTACGCAAGAGCAAGGCCCTGCATATTTGTTAAGTATGCAAGAACAAGGCCCTGCGCACTTGTTAAGTGCGCGGGCATCAGGTCTATGGGTATATATATAGCTGGTTAGTGAAGTCAGTGTGTTCGACAGGATAGAAAGAGGCGAACTTAGCCTAAAATTCGCCTAGCCAGAAATGATGAAAACGTTTAGTGTCGAGTTAAGTCTTATACGTGTCAAATTGTTATGATTGTTAAGATTATGTGAGATCCGGTAGACCATTCCAGCTAACATACCAGGTGAGTTCTAATCCCCTTTCTTGCCTACTTTTGGGGTGATGTGCATACTTAGTGAACAGTGTGTTTATTACATATTTTATTAATAAACGATGGCGAAAGTCATGATTTACAGAAATGTATAAAAGAGGCAAGGGAAATGTTTTATGTAAAGAATGATGCTTAGGAAAGTTTTGTTAATAACAAAGATATTTTTAAGAAAACGAAGATGAGATTTTAAAGAAAGTTATTAGTAAAGAGAAATGTTTCTGTTTCGAGAATGAATACCAGTAGAGAGTTAGTCATGGGCCCAGTGCCTAAGAAGGGCTCAGTGCCTGAGGTGGGCTCAGTGCCTAAGAAGGGCTCAGTACCTAAGTGGGGCTCAGTGCCTGAGATGGGCTCAGTGCCCAAGATAGGCTTAGTGCGTAAGTAGGGCTTAGTGCCTAAGTGGGCTTTGTGCCTAAGAAGTGATAAATTGAATTAACGGTACGGTAGCAGTATCTTAACACTAGTCAGGGCTGTTACAAATATCACGGTGACGCATCGTGTTAACTCTCCTTATTCGTCGACCTTTGGATTTGAACCATTTGGACGATACAGACAGTAATAAATGTTAAAAGATATTATATGCAAAGATTTTACCAATTGGTTGTAAAGACATGTACAAGTAAAACCTTCTCCTTTAATATATGTAAAGATGTTTTATGTAAACGTTAGAACTCACTCAGCGTTAGAGGACTTTTAGTATGCATATCAGGTAAGTGTAGGTGGCAGTTTGGATGCTTGGCAGGCTTGAGGAGTTACCCTGAAGATCAGAGTCTGGCATCCCGTTTATGTTTAAAGTTTATTATGTTTTAAAGACAAGTTTAAGTTTCATATTAGACAAGTAGGTTAAAGATAAGTTATGTATTTCCGCTGCTTAGGTTATGTTTAAAGTCGTTTCCGTTGTTTTAATGAATGCCTTATGTTTGAGTTCTATGTGTTGATGAGTAAATCCAATAAGTAAGGCCTCCCGGGCTGGGGCCTTACCAGTTGGTATCAGAGCCATAGATTGAGAGAGTTGGACATCCCCGATGTCTAGACTTAAACTGAGAATGGGACCAAGTAGCGGATGCCAGTAACGGGTAACTCAAGCCAAATCACCAGATGTGTATACTAAGTAAAGTTTCTTTCCTTGTTTTAGAGTCTCAAGATAAGAATAGAGGCTTTAGTGGAATCATGAAAGCGAATAAATAGATAACAAGAAGTGATGTAATGGTTAATTGCAGATGGCCAGTCTATATTAACATCTTACCTTACTTATTGTGTTCTACATATTCCCTAACATGATGAAATTAAATCCCTTTGTTCTCTATCTTTCAGTTAGAAATGGCTAGACGTGGAGGTACTAGAGGAGGTGGAGGAGGGAGACGTGGTGGGTGTACAGGCCGCCGCGGTGGAGCTAGTACCAACCAAGAGATTGAGGGGAGTGTTCACACTACCCATACCGATACGGTAGTCAGTCAGCACAATGTTGAGCATGTGACAGGAGATGATCAGACATTCGAGTTCGAGCCGGCCGTGCAAGCAGCTCTTGGCCGTGAATTTACCCGACTGCTGAAGGAAACCTTACCGACCATACTAGGCGAACCCTTGAGGAAGGCCAATGAGAACCCGAACACAACTGAAGAGCCTGCGGTGCTTCCAACAATAGGAGGACCAAATCTGGTAGGGAATATTGCACCGCCTGCTCGCGGCTGCGACTACAAGGCGTTTCGGGGTTGTGATCCACCCGTGCTTACTGGGGAGAAAGAAGCAGCAGAAACCTTGGATTGGATTAACGGCATGGAGTCGACCATTCGTCTTAGTGAATGTCGACCGAAGCAAGCAGTCATGTTCGCTGCAAAGTCATTGAAGGGGGAAGCAGCACACTGGTGGGAAACTGTGAAACAGGCTAAATGAGATGGAATGACTTGAAAGCATTGGTAATTGATAATTTTTGTCCTAAGAACGAGGTGCACAAGGTGGAAAGGGAATTATTGACTCTGCAAGCCCTACTCATGTCTCACCGGCAATACACCTCCAAGTACAATGAGTTGGCAAGACTCGTGCCCCATCTGGTGACAACCGAGAAGAGGAGGATTCACTACTATGTCCAAGGACTGCCTCCGAAGATCCGTACATTTGTCAAGACCAACACACCAATTACTTTTGAGTCGGTGGTCATTCTGAGTGGTGTTGTGTATGATGACATAGCCTCCACCAAATTCATCCCTGAGGAACCAAAGAAGCAAACGGTCAAGAGACCTGGCGGAGACCTCCAGGGTCCTAGTGAGGCAAGAGCAAGGGTAGACACCGAGGGGACGTGCGGTAATTGTGGAAAGAAGCATGGGGTGAATGTAAGTTAGGATCGATGGGATGCTATAAGTGTGGCAAGCAAGGCCACCTCTCTCGTGATTGCCAAGACAGGCGTATATGTTATAACTGCGGCGAGAAGGGGCATTATGGCGGGGAATGTAGGAAACCGAAGGCCGCAACAAAGGCACGAGTATACCAGGTGACCGATAAGGATGTTAGAGAGAAAGCTTGAAGCCAGGTCGGGTACGTATCCCTTCTCCTTACTATTTAATTTTTCTGTACTTCCAATGAAGTTTTAGTGTAAGTAGAAAACATGTATCGTTAGAAACTTTTAACCATCCTAGTTAGCCTAGATGTCTCAAGACTAGAAACTGTCCCACGATTAGACCACGCATAACTGAAGGATGAATCGTTCTAGACCCTCTATGATAGGTTTTTAAAATGGCTTTCATGACCAAGCTACCCCGCACAGCTACGGTTTATGCCACCCATTCCGTGATTTCCTATCGGTATAGTTTATTGCTGATTTCGAGGGCGAAACCTATTGTAAGGAGGGTAGACTTGTAACATCCCGAGTTTTAGACCCGGAATAGTTAGCAAAAAAAATTTTAAAACTTAGCAACAATAGGAGGAACGGGCTTGGGCTTGGGAGTATGGGCTGAAAGAGGGCAAGGGTTGGGCCCCTTATAAGCCTCAAGATCAGCTCTCAACCCCCCATAGCTACCATTTTCGGATTCTATAGAGAGAAAGTGAGAGATAGCCAAGGGGGAGAAAGTCCTGATTTTCATATTAGAGCTTCAAGGATCGTTAGCAAGAGTCTCTTGAGTGTTTAGCAATGAAAAGGAAGTGATTTCAGGTAACCATTCGTTCCAGATCTGAGTTTTTATGTTATGTTGGGTTTTGAAGAAAAATCGAGTAAAGGTTGGGTTTTTACGTTTTAAAATGGAAACAAAGTATAGATCAAGACTCTCGGTTAGAAAACACAAGTTTTAAACGTAAAAATTTCGGATCTTGACGATGTCGGATCTGCATGCAAATGTTAGGGTTTTGTGGGGAAGAAGACTGCCCACACGCAGGCCCTGCGTACTTGTTAAGTACGCAAGAGCAATGCCCTGCGTACTTGTTAAGCACGCAAGAGCAAGGCACTACGTACTTGTTAAGGACGTAAGAGCAAGGCCCTGCGTACTTGTTAAGTACGCAAGAACAAGGCCCTGCGTACTTGTTAAGTGCGTAGGCATCATGTCTATGGGTATATATATATATATATATATATAGCTGGTTAGTGATGTCAGTATGTTCGACAGGAGAGAAAGACGCGAACTTAGCCTTAAATTCGCCTAGCCAGAAATGATGAAAACGTTTAGTGTCGAGTTAAGTCTTATACGTGTCAAATTGTTATGATTGTTAAGATTATGTGAGATCCGGTAGACCATTCCAGCTAACATACCAGGTGAGTTCTAATCCCCTTTCTTGCCTACTTTTGGGGTGATGTGCATACTTAGTGAACAGTGTGTTTATTACATATTTTATTAATAAACGATGGCGAAAGTCATGATTTACAGAAATGTATAAAAGAGGCAAGGGAAATGTTTTATGTAAAGAATGATGCTTGGGAAAGGTTTGTTAATAACAAAGATATTTTTAAAAGAACGAAGATGAGATTTTAAAGAAAGTAATTAGTAAAGAGAAATGTTTTTTTCTTCGAGAATGAATACCAGTAGAGAGTCAGTCATGGGCTCAGTGCCTAAGAAGGGCTCAGTGCCTGAGGTGGGCTCAGTGCCTGAGGTGGGCTCAGTGTCTAAGTGGGGCTCTGTGCCTAAGTGGGGCTCAATGCCTGAGATGGGCTCAGTGCCAAAGATAGGCTTAGTGCCTAAGTAGGGCTTAGTGCCTAAGTGGGCGTTGTGCCTAAAAAGTGATAAATAGAATTAACGGTACGGTAGCAGTATCTTAACACTAGTCAAGTCTGTTACAAATATCACGGTGACGCGTCGTGTTAACTCTCCTTATTCGTCGACCTTTGGATTTGAACCATTGGGACAATACGGACTGTAATAAAAGTTAAAAGATATTAAATGCAAAGATTTTACCAATTGGTTGTAAAGACATGTACAAGAAAAACCTTCTCCTTTAATATATGTAAAGATGTTTTATGTAAACGTTAGAACTCGCTCAGCGTTAGCTTACTTTTAGTATGCATATCAGGTAAGTGTAGGTGGCAGTTTGGATGCTTGGCAGGCTTGCGGAGTTACCCTGAAGATCAGAGTCTGGCATCCCGTTTATGTTTAAAGTTTATTATGTTTTAAAGACAAGTTTAAGTTTCGTATTAGACAAGTATGTTAAAGACAAGTTATGTATTTCCGCTGCTTAGGTTATGTTTAAAGTCGTTTGCGTTGTTTTAATGAATGCCTTATGTTTAAGTGCTATGTGTTGATAAGTAAATCCAATAAGCGAGGCCTCCCGGGCTGGGGCCTTACATAGGGTTTAGATTTTAGGGTTTAGTTTTTGCCTTAGGGTTTAGCCTTAGGGTTTAGCTTTTAGGATTTAGGTTTTTGGGGGGTGAGTGTGGGGGTTTTAGGTTTTTAGGGGTGGGGTGGGGGTTAAGGTTTTTTTTTGGGGGGGGGTTGGGTTTGGGGTTTAGACTTTTGGGGGTGATGATGGTGCTTTTAGACGACTTTTTTGGCTTTTTAGGGTCTTTTGTTAGGATTTAGGTTTTTGGGGCTGGGGTGGGGGGTTTTAAGTTTTTTCTTGGTGGGGTGGTGTGGGGTTAGGTTTTGGGGGGTGGGGTGGGGGTTTTAGCCTTTTGGGGGTGGTGGTGGGGTTTTTAAACGACTTTTTACACTTTTTTGTCTTTATAAAATAACTCTCCCCTGTATATATATATATATATATATATATATATATATATATATATATATATATATACACACTAGCTTAGATCCCGTGTCTACATACGGGGTGAAAAATATCAATACATAAAATTCTTAAATCTTTATGTTTATATTTTACAAGTGTAAAAATGTATTATATAAAGCAAGGATAGAAAACAAAATTCAAAATATGTAAAAATTATTATATAATTGGGTTTCAAAAATACGTTAATTACTATTTACTGTAATTTGACTTTCATTTACTATCTGATTGAAAATAAAAGTTAAAAATTATAATAAGGTATAATTTAAAATAAATGTATTTTATTATTATAATTAGTATTTTCTTTAAAAATATATTATTATTAGAAGATAGATGTGTATTTAATAAGAGAGAGAGGTGGAAAAAAAATGATGAGAATGAATATGGAGGCGACACGTGGAATGAAAAAACCTTTATTTATTATATAGTATAGATATATATATAGTATAGATATATATATATATACTATATATATACTATATATATAGTATATATATATACTATATATATATATATAGTATATATATATACTATATATAGTATATATATAGTATATATATATATATAGTATATATACATATAGGGGGTGGGGGTGGGAGGATTTAGGTTTTTTGGGGGGTGAGGTGGGTAGGTTTGGGTTTTTAGGGGGTGGGGGTTAGAGAATTTAGGTTTTTAGGTGGTGGGGGTGGGGTGGTTAGGCTTTTGGGTTTAGATTTAATGTTTAGCTTTTAGGGTTTAGCTTTAGGGTTTAGAGTTTAGCTATACGCTTTATTTCGACGAGCCGGTTCCAACGCCGCTTGAATTAATTCAATCGGAGTTCATTTGACCTAATTTCTTAGGTTTCTTAGTGAAAATTCATTTATTAGCAGAACCTTACCCTATATATATATATATATATATATAGGAAGAAGTTCAAATAAGAAGTGTGTTTTAACTAAGAAGGATAAGAAGCCATAAAATTATGATACCTGGCATATTAGAGAAAATAAAGGGAAGGGTAACTCTGTCTATTACAAAATTATGTTTTAATTCCCCAACCCCTTCCCTTTTCCCTATCATCCCCCCCACACACCAAGATCTCACTATAAATGGATTCGTCTCTGTTTAGTTATATTCAAGCCCCAAATCGTGTTTCTGACTCGTCTAGCTTAGCAGTCCAGGTAACGATTTTAACCTTCTGATTAAGTTCCGTACATGCCTAATTAATCAGATTATGGCTTCTGTGATTTTGAGTTGAGTTGGTTTGAGGTTGGATCTAAATAATAAAGTTTATGAAGATGACATACATAGCACACACCCAACCTTGGTAACTTGCTGAAAACAGAAGCCATGGGAGAACAGATTATACACTAATAATTATTAAAGATAGAAATGTCTGATGGTTCACTTCCTTTTTGCTACTGGTGGTTCCTAGCCTCCTCTTTTTCATAAACAAACTTTAAACCATCAACTTGAATAAAGAAGATGAACCTCTAGAATTAAAAATGAAAAGTTTAGTAAATTGAATGGGTTATGATGTTTTAGTAAATTGACTGGTAAATTAATAAATAAATAAATAAGCCACTGATGTTAAAATAAATTATGTTTTTTGTATCATATTGTGCTACTATGCTCATTTTTGTGTTGTTTTTGCTTATTATAGTGTTGTTTTGTTCATTTTATTTATCACATGTGCTAGTTTTTTGTGCTAATTATTGTGCTGGTTTGTCTTGTTCTCATTATTCGTGCTGGTTTGTTTTTTAAATCACATTGTTGTTGTGCTAGTTTGTTTATACTGTTTGTGCTAGTAACTGTGTTGGTTTGCTGTTTTTGTGCTGGTTTGTTGTCTTTGTGCTAGTTGGATATTTTTGTTGTGCTAGTTTGCTATTTTTGTGCTTGTTTATTTGTGCTGGTTTGATATTTTTGTTTGTGCTGATTTGATTTTCCCTAAAACAACACAATTTATGTAAAGAATCACAATTTATGTAAAATAGCATAATTTTGTATAGTGTCCGTTTTTTTTTACAAAAAATATAGCAATACTATACTCGAATTATGGTGTAAATTTTTTTTAAACAAAATCGTATAAAAAAGTTATGTACGTTTAAAAAAAGTGGGGGAATTTGAAAAAAGTCAACAATTGTGGGTTTTCCATAAATGCCCATCCACCCCTTATTTTTTCCTACACAAAAATCTCACAACTTGATCATCTAATTGAATGAGTGAAATTGCTTCTTATAAAAATTACACTTCTTAGGGGAACCTCCCCCTATATATATATATATATATATATATATATATATATATATATATATATATATATCGGACCTGAGTTATTGTGAAAACCTTTAAACTCGTTCTGGACCACATATTATTATTATTTGAATTCTGATTTATTTTTATCATTGAGGGTTATTATAGTAAATTTACATTAACCTTATATAATATATATATATCCTTTTTCTTTCATCATTACATTAACAAAACCCTCTAAATTGTGTCTTTCTCTCTCTATTAATCAGATCTCACTTCTCAGATCTGGAAATAAGAACTAAAAATCATCGCCATCGCCACCAAGAAATCAAGAAAATCGGACAGTTGCAGATGGTGGTGGTATATGGGGTTTACTTCTTTCGATGGCGACCTGGCCGGACCAGAAGAAGTCGGCTCCCATTTCGAGTAGTGCGCTGGCTACGATGGCGAAGGCTTGGTGTTTTGTAGTGGTTATAGTAGAGGAAAGAACCGGCGTAGAGGATGCAAGTGGTGCAGTAGGAGAAGAGAGTGAGGCGGGGGGCAGGATGTTGTAAATTCCACCGCCAATAATGTCGAAGATGGATTTGCGTTTCTTTGTACATGTTCTGATAACGATGTGAGTTTCCTTGCTTGTTTCGTTTTGAATTTTGTATCTCTTGTCCCACATATCATACCAATTTTTTTTTTTTTTTTTTTGTTTCTTTTTAATTTTTTTTAAAGAAAAGTAATTTGTTGCTTCTAAATAATGCCTCTCAAGACAAAGACAAAGAAATTAAGGCTGCCCGGAAAAAGACGGCTTATGTGGTTTATGTCCAGATCGAGGTGAGTTTTCAAGTTTTATTATATATATATATATATATATATATATATATTTGTTGATGATGGTGGTTGCCATTTCTGAAACAAAAAACCAAACAAGACACCTTTGGGATAATTCAGTAAAGTTTGATTTTTTTGTAAAGTTTGATTTTTTGGTGATTAATTTTTTTTAATTCATTGAACTGGGTTCTGGGGTTATTACTTATGTGTAAACCGAATTTACACACTTGTATTTCATTGAATTTACACAGGTATTTTTTACTTGTTTGCAAGATGTGCATTTTTTATATTTAATTTGTTGAATTTTGCCAGATCTGAAAGATCGGAGTTGTAGAACTGAAAACGTTCATATATTTAGTTGCAAATCTGAAGAAATTGGGGTTTGTGAACTTGAGGTTTTGTTTTACACTTGTTTATTTCATTTTTTCACTTGTTGTAAGGCCCCTTTCCGGGGTGACCTCAATTATTGGATTTACTCATAAAGATAATAAACTATAACTTTTAAAATATAGCGGAAGCGTACATCATTTTATTACATAAACAACGGAAGTCTTAACATACAAAAGAAACATTTTTCTAGCACATAAGCATTTAAACAGGATGTCAGTCTTGTGTCAGGTATCCTTTATGCCTTTGCCCGTCCTTTCTTCTTATTACCTGAAATGCATACTAAAAGTCAGCTAACGCTGGTGAGTTCTAGTTTAAAGCAATTAGGTATAAACATCATTTCTTTATAATATATATATATATATAAATACACATTAACACATCCTTTGCCTTCATTTATCATTCCTATACGAGTACATAAATATGTATTCACCTTACTTTCATTAAACATTCATTAGTCATACACATAAGGGTGATCAACCCGTCTTACGTAAGTCACAAAGACAAACGTTCTCGAACTACAGTCGTAGCTAATTTACTTCACCGTCCGGCTCTAGAAACCGTCCGTCAATAGCTTAAAACCGTCCGGCAAACCTTCGGCCGTCCGTCATACCGTACTACCGTCGTAGTCCGTAATTCGCCCGTCTACCCGAAGGCATCCGTTTCCTACGCGAACTATTATTTATGCAACCGTTCTACTTTTATCTTTTGGCAATGAATGTGACTGTACGTTAATGCCCATTTATACGTCCTAGCTGATGAAGGTACGTATATGTCCCGGTTGTAAAATAGTCACGTGGTCGTCTGTTATCATCGAAGCGTCCATAACGTTTACATACATTCATAACATGCAATATATAAAATATAAAACAAGATTTCATTCATTTACGTTATGTGATGCGTTCATTCATTCCTTATGTACATGCGCTTCATTCTTTGTTCTTTATATATATCACATATGATTATCTTAGCATTCATATATATATATATATATATATATATATATCACGTATGTACATATTGACATTCATAATAATAATTCATTTAGTGTATACATTTCAGCCCCAAAACATTTAAAATGATTTGCATGTGACATATAGGGGGCACATAGAACTCACATGATAAGCGGGTCCTGAGATACTATCACTGGCCAGTAGGCGTCTCTAGGTGTTACACCAAATCTGTATAAGCCATTCGTATAAGTTAAGGTAACTGACCTAACCGACACTTCGTTTCTGTCCTTAGGGTTTGGCGAACATGGACAAGTTCGCCATTCATGGCTTAGGCGAACATGGTCAGTTCGCTACTTAGGTTTAGCAAACATAAGGTTAAGTTCGCTCATTGGGTTAGGCGAACATGTTAGGTTCGCTTCCTTGGCTTAAGCGAACTTGTGGTATGTTCGTTTCTTTTGCATTAGGCGAACATGCTAAGTTCACCACCTTTGCTTCAGGCGAACATACTAGGTTCGCCTGAACTGGTCTTTTCCTAAACAGTAATGAAGACGTCTATATTTGTAAAATATATTTCTTTAATTCTAACAAAAATCGGACAAAGTACCGTTTGTTTTTGGTCTAATCTAAACAATTCAAATAGTCTATCTCCATCTCAAAAATCATGACCAATAATCCAATAAATTAAGCGTTAGCTATTAGCGTCGATAAGAACATAACCATTACATTTGACAAGCGACGATTATTAAAATAAATAAACTTTATCATTTAATGTTAGTCACATATCATCTCTACTTGTCCTCCTCAAATACGGTATTATAACCTGACCAATAATGCTAATTTACTTTCTGCGAGTTTAAAGAATATACCTTATCGAACACAACCTCTAGAACCCGAGCCGTATCATACCCGAACTCGACACGAACTGTATCCATTATTATCATCATATCATCATCATGTATCATTACCATATCATCATCATCATATCATTTTCATCATATCACCACCACCACTGTTACGCAATAACTACCACTCCATCATGAACCACCATGACCTTCAACATGGAGCTTGATACCATCACCCCCATAGAACCATTTCAACCTGCTACCAATCGTTACCATCTTCATTGAGGTTTACACAACATTACTAACCTCAATTATCCCTTCACCAAGCTGCCAGCGTCCACACCACCGCCTGCCGTTACCGGAAACGAACCATCACCGTAACCAGTTGTGAACCAGTTTCATACAAGCTCTTGCTGCCATAACCAGGCCGTCACCATCACCACGATGGTAACTTGCCATCAACACCAGCATTATTCCGTCGTGAACCATATCTATTCGTTACCTGAGATGCACAACCATCCTAGAACCAATTGCTATAGTCTCATCACCACCAACATTGTCATGACCACTTAAGGGTTCTTTGCTGCTGCCGGAATACCCGTCTCCGCCTTACACAGACCCATTGCTGCTACCGGAGCTATGGCAGCAGCTTACCCGTACTCGTGGTCGTCGTCCTCGTCCTCAAGTCGTTGTTGTGAGGTGTTACACGTCCTTGTGTGCTTGAAAAGGAGCTGCTACATCGGTAATTGGTCGGGTTAGGGCTGGTCGGAGGTGAGGTTGCGTGGTGTGGGGGGGGGGTAGCTGCCGGCGAGAGGGAAGGTGAGAAGAAGAGGTTGGCGGCTGGAGTGAGATGGTAGGGAGGTAGGGTTTATCTTTTTAAACTTTGCCTTCTAGCCATCTTTAGTCCTTGTTGTTTCCATATTTTATTATTGTTATTTATTTTAACTAATCGTTTACCTGCCACTGTATTGTAATCGTTTACCTGTCACTGTATTGTAATCGTCTTATTTTAATTCCACTAATCGTTAAACCTAGCTAACTATGTTGTAATTACACGTTTTATCAATTAGAATTTCTAAATATTTAGGATGTTACACTTGTGTATTTCATTTTTACACATATGTATTTGATTTATCTTAATGAGCTGAGATAAATTTGTAAATTAAAACACTTGTTTATTTGATTTAATAGTTGATAATTTTGTATTTCATTTTTACACTTGTATATTTTATTTTTACACATATGTGTTTGATTTATCTTCTGTTTTACACCTGTTCTTTATTTTGTAAAAAGAAAAAAGAAAATATTCATTATTTTGTAAAAAGAATAAAAAAAGGAAAAAGAAAAAAAGTAGAATTCCCTTTCTACCCCTCTATTTAATATTAGCCACAAGTTTTTTTACTATATATATTAAAAATACAAATTTAATCACAACCACATATTAAAATAATAAGAAATGAATGTGTGGTATAGAACGAGTTTAATGGTTTTCACAACAACTCAGGGTTTAAAACCGATACGTCCTATATATATATATATATATAGGACGGTTCCACTAAGAAGTGGTTTTTCGCTAAGAAATCCTAAGAAGTGGGTCAAACGAACTCCGATTGAGCTCATTACAGCGGCGTTGGAACCGTCTCATCAAACCCTAACCCGGACCCAAAAACCTAAACCCCCTCCACCCGCACCCCCAAAACCTAAACCCCCCTCAAACCTTACCCCGAAAAGCCTAAAACCACCACCCCCAAAACCTAAACCCACCAAAAAAAACCTAAACCATAAAATATAAACCCTAAAAATTAAATCTTAAAGCTAAACCATAAGTCTAAAACCCTAAAATTCCAACGTAAAATCTAAACCTTAAAAGCTAAGATGGTAGAGTTCGACGAGACGGTTCCAACGCCGCTGAATATAGCTCAATCGGAGTTCGTTTGATATCGTTTTTAAGGTTTTTGTCATTTTTTAGATTTTTTAGCGAAAAACTAATTTTTATTTGATCCTCCCCCTATATATATATATACATATATATATATATATATGTATATATATATATGGTTAGGTTCAAATAAAAACTCATAAATACTTGAGAAATCGCGATAACTCGTCAAAAAACAAATTAAAACCATTTTTTTTTGTTTTCACTATCTTTATTATTAAAATATAACATAAAAAATGATTTATCTCTTCAATTAATTCATCACTTCTCTCTAAATTATCCTTAAAAAAATTTATATACATGTATAAATGGTAAACACTTACACATGTGTAAGTGGTAAACTTACACAAGTTTATATTTTTTTTTTAATATATGAAGTCATGTAAATTTACATATATAAATTAATTTTTTTATGTTTTATTCTAATAATAAAAAATAGTAAAAACAAAAAAAATGATTTTGATTGGATTTTTGACGAGTTCTCGCGAGTTATTAAAGTATTTAGGAGTTCTCAAATGATACATTACCTATATATATATCCTCTAAGAAGTCCATTTTGCCTAAGTAGGCTAGGAAGGTATCTCACCCATTAAAAGTTCTAATCAAGGGCTTAGATTAAAGTGGGGAAAATAAGGGGTTGGGGGGTACTTTTGGAATATCCACTTTTGTTGATTTTTTTCAAGTTCTCCTCACACTTTTTAAACGTCAATAACTTTTTTATACGACATTATTTAAAAAAAATACATCATACAATCGAGCATTTTTATCTCTTTAATTTGAGTATAATGTTGCTATATAAAAAAAGACAAATTTAAAAAAATTCAAAAACTATGCTGTATTTTTCGGTACTGAATTTTGTGTGCAGAATTTTGTGCTAAATTTTTGTGCTGTTTTTCTGTGATGTTTTCCTATGTTGTATTTCTGGGCTGTATTTTTTGTGTTTTATTTTTGTGTTATTTCTATGTTGTATTTTTTTATATTGTGAATTAAAAAATAATTTTAATTAACAAATTGCAACTTATTATTCATCAGTATCCTTACTGGAACGTAAATCATAATCCGCATTTTTTTCATCCTTTTAAACATTCAATCAGCAAATTTGAAATCATAAACATCTACCCTAAAATCAACTAAAAATAAAGTTGGGGGGGTCGATTGGATTTGGGAAGGAGGGAACTCCGGAGACGGAACGCAGCAACTAGCAATCAAATATCACGCGTGAGTTACAGTTCATCATGAGTTGATTCGATAATCAATCCGAACGCAACAAGCAAATATTACGCCTGCCCCAATTCCAAAAATCATCAAATCGATCTCGATCTCTGATTTGCCTAGTTTGTGTTTTTCCAACAAACGATCGGTTGGGATTTCGCCTCGCCTCTGTCAATTAGTCCTCTGTCAAGGATTTCGCCTCTGTCAAAAATCGATCTTGGTTGCAGGTGTGTTTTTATCTCTATCTCTGGCCCTTCTCCAAGCAGGCGTGTTTTTATCTCTATTTCTCTGTTAAAGAAAGAATCCCAACTCGCCTCTTCCCAACTCGCCTCTTTGTTTTTATCTCTATTTCTTGATTGCATACTTGTTGATCTCATACTTGCTGGTTATTTAGATTAATTTGGTTTTATTTATATTAGTTTTAGAATTTGGTTATTTTAGAAATTTATATTAATTGGTTAGATTAATTTGGTTTTATTGATTAATTTGGTTTGGTTATTTAGAATTGATTAGTTTAGTTTGATTAATTTGGTTATTTAGAATTGATTAGTTTGGTTTAGTTAATTTGGCTTTATTGATTAAAATGTCAAATCATAACCATGAATCTGTGTATAAAAAATGGCCAAAATTTTGATGAGCCTGTATATATATATATAAAGAATACAATTTTTTTTTTAACTTTCCCAATTATAATATTTTAGTTTATTATTGTTGGTCTCAAGCACGCATAAAAAAGATGAAGGTTTTTTATAATATTAATTTTGAAAAAGGGCCCAAAACTTTTAGTCCGTTTGGAGCCACCAATTACCATGAGACGCAGCGTAATCTGAAACCTCAAGTTGAAGATACGAGCATAAAGGGTATTTATAGGATCTTCTGTTCGGGTATCGAGCGGTTTGATGGATCTGACGGTGGTGATTTGGTATTTGAGTGTTTAGTTGTCGAAAAAGACAATTGGAGAAGGTGAGAAATGGAGGGTTATCATTTGCACACTCATAATTCTATCTCTTTAAAAAAACATGCCAAAACGAAGTTAAGGTTTGTGCTGATTTGTGGCTAAAAGAGGATGAGAGTAAAGAGAGATTTGATTATATGTTTCAAAAATACCCTTCTTTACAAAAAAAATTCTATATGCCACATGTCATCTTCATATTCCTTCCTAGCCTACTTAGACGTAACCCACTTTTTATTTGATCCTCATCTCTCTCTCTCTCTATATATATATATATATGGTTGTGTTCATAAGAAAACTCATTTTAATGAGAAAACAAAGAAACTACTCATTAATGACACTTTTGTGATTATACTATTATTATATATTATCAAAAACCTAAAACCTCCCCACCCCCATAAAAAAAAACCTAAATCACCCCTCCCACCACACCCAAAAACCTAAAACACCACCCTTTCAAAAACCTAACCTAAAGCTAAACCCAAAAACTTAACCCTAAAAGCTAAACTAAACGCAAAAAACTACACCATAAAGCTAAACCGCAAAAAACTCCAATAGTGTTCAGCAATGATCTTCGGTCGAGAATGAAGCCCTCGGGTGTCGGTTTAGAGCTTTCTCTCTCTACTCTCTCTCTAGAATATTGTGAAGATGATGGTTGTAGTGACAAGGAGGAAGGAAGGCAGGGTTTTACCCCCTCCTCCTTGCGCCTCCCATATCTGGCCCACGATCCAAGCCCATGAGTCCGTTATGTTTCTTTCGTTATTTCCCGAACTTCGTTCGTAAGCTTTATTTCCCATTATTATTATTATTTTCGGGATGTTATAAGTCTACCCCCTCACGAAAGGTTTCGTCCTCGAAACCTGTCATAAGTCGAACAGATGGGGATATGACTCCTTCATTTCTGTCTCAGTTTCCCATGTAGCTTCAGACCCTTTATGATGCTTCCATTGTACCTTGACTAACTGTATCACTTTATTCCGTAACCCCTTTTCTTTCCTGTCTAGTATGGCCCTCGATGTCCTCAAGTGGCACGTGCCCTGATTCTTCTGCTAGACACTTGTGCAAGTGTGACACGTGGAAGGTTGGGTGGATTCCACTCAACTCATCAAGTAATTCTATCCGGTAAGCGACTTCACCAACCCGCGCCAGTATCTTAAATGGTTCGACGAATCTTGGACTTAACTTCCCTCTCTTTCTGGATCGTATAATCCCCTTCCAGGGAGATACCTTCAATAGTACTTGATCCTTAATATTAAATTTGATCGGTCTTCGCCTCTTATCCGCATAGGACTTTTGACGGTCCTGTGCTGCTTTCATCCTGGCTTTAATTTGTTCGAACTTTTCAGAGGTTGTTGTGACTACTTCTACGCTTCCCAACTGTTTCTGTCCTATCTTGCCCCAACAGTGTACATTCATGATTTACCAACTCTATTTTATTTTATTTTATTTTGTTTCAATATTAACCCTACATTTAAATCTTGTATTTATTCAATCATTTTATTATCTCTCACCTAAATCATTAAATAAATGGGTATTCATCTATAAAGTTTAAAACTTTAAAGCACTATTTATATAGATGTAAATACAAATAATTATTTATAAAAACATGTATGCAAATTATATTCTTACGTTTAAATTTATTAATTAAATCTCACATGAACACATGTTTGACAAATATAAATTGACATTATAACTTTATAATATAGTTAGTATTTCGTTTATAAAGTTATCAAATAAAGATTCAAGTTCCATACTTTTTTTATAAAAGAAACCAATTCTTTTTCTTTTTATAATCAAAACAAATTAATCCTTCTAATCTACATTTGAACCCCCCATAGTCTTTGAACCTACACCTTTGAAATTGAACCTTTGACTTCCATGTTGACCCCCACTCATGAACACAAATCAATTTTGACTTTTAAAAGTCAAAGCAGGCTAAATATCATGACTGTCCCGACCCAATCCGTGTAATTGGTCTTCTATACAAGACGAAATCGATCAAAAAAAAAAAACCATCCCCGGCCCAGTCAACCCGCAAAAACTAATCAATTGAGCGGCCAATTCAAGTTTGAAACGGTTTGACTTTTAATAGTCAAAACCGTGTTCAATCCGATCCCAAATCAAGGATTTTGAGCGTAACCAATCCCGCAAATTACGCTCTGATCAATCACGCATGTATCTGGTACACCAACACGAACCAATTCGTTTCTAAACCGTCGAATTCATGCGTAATGGAAGCTACAGCTGTCATCCTTAAACCACGAATCAAATCGTGTGATTAAAACAAAATTGATCAAATTAACATACCCTCTCATGTAACATCCCAAAAATAATAAAACGAATAAATATAGCGAGACCGGTGATTTAGTTGGAATATTTAAACAAAAAGGGAGCGGGCCTGGGCCCGGCTTCAATGGGCCGAGGGAAGCCCATGCACATAAGAGGCAAGGCAGCCCTCTTCCCTGCTCATTTCCCCAACTCACGCAGCTTTTAGAGAGAGAAAGGAGAGCTCGGGTCTAGAGAGAGAAAGTGACGGATCAACTCGGGAATTCAGGAGAACGTTGCTGCTGTTCTCGTGATCATATCCTCTGAATCAGAAATCCAATCCAGGTAACGATTCGATCACATTATGAGTTTTTGTTCGTTTTGGGAGTTTTCGGGTTTTGGCTAAAAAGATAACGATTTTGCGGATGAAACTTGAAAGTGAACTTAGGTATAGCATCTAGAATGAAAAACGAACGTTTTAATCAAAGAAAATTTAGATATCGACATGATCAGATTCGCATGCAGAACATTCGGATTTTTGGGGAAGGCGATAAGTGCAGACCCATCGAAACTACTTAGTTTCGATATGTGCAGGTTCATCGAAACTACTTAGTTTCGATATGTGTAGACCTATCGAAACTACCCAGTTTCGATATATGCAGACCCAATCGAAACTACCATAGTTTTGATATGAGCCCCCGATCCGAAGCTAAGATAATACATAAGTTACCTATCGAAACTACCTATCGAAACTACCAAGTTTCGACAGAAACAACCTATCGAAACTACCAAGTTTCGACAGAAACAACCTATCGAAACTACCAAGTTTCGATATAAGCTAATCAATCGAAACTACTAGGTTCAAGCATAGTAATGTCTAGTGTCATCTAGGAGCACCACCTTATGTGTATGACTTTATTATACAGATCGTGAGCGACATTAGTGAAGCTCAGTAGCCAGCTTAGTGTATTACAGAAACTACTCATCAGGTGAGTTCTATGTACCCCCTTCTATGTTATGTGCAAATGATTTATAAATGTTTTGGGGCTGAAGTGTATACACTAAATGAATAAATGTTATAAATGTCAATGTGATCATACGTATATATATATATATAAATATTTATATATGAAAATAAATTATGAATAAAGAATGAAGCGTATGACTATAAAGAATGAATGAAAGAAGGACATAACGTAAAAGAATGAAATCTTGCTTTATATTATATATATATTGCATGTTACGAATGAATGTAAACGTTATAAACCCTTCTGTGACAACGGCTACTTCGGTAGACGGACGACCACGTGACTATTTTGCAACCGGGACAAAAACGTTCCTTCGCAAGCTAGGACGTATGAAAAGGTATTAATGGACGGTCGAAGCAAACCTTAACTAATGTAGAACGGTTGCATACATAATGGTCACGTGGGAAACGGATGCCCTAGGGCAGACGGATAAAAATGACGGACTACGACGGTAGGACGGTAAAGAGCGGACGGACAAAGGTTGCCGGACGGATTTAATGATATGACGGACGGTTTTCTAGAGCCGGACGGTAATGAAACGGGCGACGACGGTAGCTCTGACTGCGATGTCTTCGTGACATTCGCGACAAGTATGACGGGTTGATCACCCTTAAGATTATGGCCAATATGTGTTCTCTCAAAGAAAGTATGTATGTACATATGTATATACCCTCAATGAATGTTATGTGAGAACAGCAAAGTAAAGAATATTTAAAAGTACGAATATACATATATACATTATATTCATGATAAGATAAATTTTATGTATGGTTGTCTTTAAACTAGAACTCACCAGCGTTAGCTGACTTTTAGTATACATTTCAGGTAACAAAGGAAAGGGTCGTGCGAAGGCGTGAAGGTTACCCGACACAAGACTGACATCCCACTTTAATATATGTGTTAAGACTTCCGCTGTTATGTTTTGTAATTGAATGATGAATGTTTTTAATTTAAGTTCAGTATTTATGACTATGTTTATGAGTAAATCCAATAAGTGAGGTCACCCGGTTTAGGGGCCTTGCAAGTTGGTATCAGAGAAATAGTTTGAGAGATTTAGACACCCCTAAATGTCTAGACTCAAACTGATTATGGGACCAACGCACGGATGTCAGTATGGGTAACCAACGCCAACGCTAACACGGTAAGTAAGTCATAAAGTTAATGCTCTAGCATAGGAATAGATACCTTAACTTAGAACAAATTGATGTTAATGCCACGACTGATTTGAAGAGTTTCGAACCCGAAAAGCAATGTAAATTAGTAATCACAAACCGGTCACTGTAATTAAGAATTTACCTTGCTCGTACTGTTCCAAACTATGATCTGAAGAAATGACATTGATGTATTCCCTTTTAACTATCAGGAAATTTAGAACTATGGCTGGTGGAGGAAGAACAGGACCTCGAGGCGGTCGCACTGGCCGACGAGGTAGACCTCCGTTGAACCCAAGATTTGAAGAAGAAGAGAGTGTGCACGCAGAGCACACCGAAAGTGTGCACGAAACAGAAGTGACCCCAATTAGGGACGACAGTCCAGGGCCTATACAGTTGGAACCTGAAGTCAGGGATGCTATTGCCCGTGAAGTTGTGCTCACTTTGAAGAAGGTATTGCCTGATCTACTATCCGAGGCAATAAAGAAAAGTAAAGAGGAGGATGAAGGAAACCACGAAGAAAAAGTATATGACAGCGACGGGGATGAGATAAAAGTGGGGTCAAGCACTAAAGGGTGCACTTATAAAGGGTTCAAAGATGGAGACCCACCCAAGTTTGATGGTAGCAAGGATTCGGTGGCTACTTTGGAATGGATTGAGAGAATGAACGCTGTAATCAACATCAGCGAGTGCCGACCGGATCAGGCGGTTAAATATGTTGCTCATTCTTTCACCAATGAAGCACTAGGTTGGTGGAGAAATATTCAAAGAACAAAGTCACCACATGCTCTTGCCAGAATGACATGGGAAGACTTGAAAAAGCTCGTAATCCAAAAGTTCTGCCCACAGAATGAGATTGATCGTGTGGAGAACGAGTTCCTAAACTTCAAAGCTGGCGACAAGACTCATCGCCAGTATACTTCAAGGTTCAACGAGCTGGCCCAACTGGTACCACACTTGGTGGAAACCGAAGAACGTATGATCAAATACTATGTTAAGGGTCTGCCGCAAAGGGTCCGTGTCCACGTAAAAGCCAACCTACCCTCGACCTTCGAGTCGGTAGTCAACCTGTCTGGAATCGTTTACGACGATTATGCCAACAAGGACCCGGCACCTGTGACACAAAAGAGAAAATGGGAGAATCCGTCTAGGGGCACCGGAAGAGGGAATGAAACAACTGAAATTAAGAAACCGAGGTTGGACGGATATGAAACGTGCAAGAAATGTGGAAAGCAACATAGTGGCGAGTGTCGAATCGGCACCACCGTGTGTTATAAGTGCGGGAGGCCGGGGCACTACTCCCGAGATTGTTGGAAGGACACCAAATGCCAAGTATGTGGATTGTTTGGGCATCTGACAAAGAACTGCAGGAAGGCCGGCCAATCTGGTTCGGGAAAGGAGAAGGAACAGGAACAACAAAAGGCAAGGACTCGGGCCTATGCCTTAACTGAGGAAGAAGCAAGGGGAAACCCTGATGTCGTGTCAGGTACGTTTCTAGTTAATGATGAACGTGCTGCTATTTTATTCGATTCTGGTGCTAGTAAAAGCTTCATATCAAATGCATTTTGTCGTAAACTGGATTGCACTATCAACACCATAATAAAGGCCTTTAGCGTACAAACTGCCGTGGGTAAAAATTCGGCAGTATTTCAAGTAACAGAGGATTGCATTATAGAAATAGAGGGACATAAGTTTCCATCTAGATTATTCCTTCTCACCTTAGGAGGATTCGATATAGTATTGGGTATGGATTGGTTAGCTGCCAACGAAGCTCAAATCATATGTAAACGTAAGAGAATACACCTAAAAGCTCCTAGCGGCAGTCCAATTACGGTTTATGGGGATTGGAATTGCACGATGCCAAACGTCATCTCGATGATCAAGGCCGAAAGTTACATGAAGCGCGATTGCGAAGCTTATCTGGCATATGTTATTGATAATAGAATGAAAACGAAAGAACTCAAGAATGTACCCGTGGTGTGCAACTTTCCGGAAGTATTCCCTGAGGATCTACCTGGGTTGCCACCCGATCGGGAAATAGAATTTCAGATTGACTTACTGCCAGGAGCTGAGCCCGTTGCCAAAGCCCCCACCGATTGGCTCCGTCAGAAATGAAAGAATTGATGTCTCAACTAGAGGAACTAACCGAAAAAGGATTTATTAGACCGAGCATCTCACCATGGGGCGCTCCGGTAGTTTTTGTAAAGAAGAAGGACGGCAGCATGCGTATGTGCATTGACTACCGCGAATTGAACAAGAGGACAGTAAAGAACAAATACCCATTGCCTAGAATAGACGACCTTTTTGATCAACTGCAAGGTGCGAGTTGGTTCTCAAAGATCGATCTTAGGTCGGGTTACCATCAGTTAAAAGTAAGGGAAGAAGACGTACCAAAGACTGCGTTTCGCACGCGTTATGGACATTATGAATTCCTCGTGATGTCCTTCGGATTGACTAACGCTCCAGCAGCGTTCATGGATTTGATGAATAGAGTATGTCGACCAATGTTGGATCGATCAGTGATAGTTTTTATAGACGACATACTGGTATATTCGAAAAGCGAGGGTGATCATCACTGTCACCTAAGAGAAGTTCTGGAGGTGCTAAAGAAGGAAAAGTTGTACGCAAAATTCTCCAAATGCGCGTTTTGGCTTAGGGAAGTCCAATTCCTAGGTCATGTGATAAATCCAAACGGCATCATGGTGGATCCTGCAAAGATCGAGACAGTAAAGGAATGGAACATCCCAAAGACACCAACAGAGATACGAAGTTTTCTAGGATTGGCAGGCTACTATCGAAGGTTTATTCAAGACTTCTCAAGAATAGCCTCACCACTGACTAAACTGACACGGAAGGAAGAAAAGTATGAATGGGGTCAGACTCAAAACAACGCGTTTGAAGAACTCAAGACACGATTAACCCAAGCTCCAGTCTTGACTCTACCTGAGGGAAATGAAGACTTGGTAGTCTACTCTGACGCTTCGGGGCAGGGTTTAGGTTGCGTGCTTATGCAACGAGGAAAGGTAATTGCTTATGCTTCACGACAACTAAAGATTCATGAGGTTAACTACCCAACACATGATCTAGAATTAGCAGCAGTAGTTTTCGCGTTAAAAATATGGAGGCACTACCTGTATGGAGTTAAATGCACCATCTACTCCGATCACAAAAGCTTGAAATACTTTTTCGAACAAAAGGAACTAAACATGAGGCAAAGAAGGTGGTTAGAGCTACTGAAAGACTATGACTGTGAGATATTGTACCATCCATGCAAGGCAAACGTAGTGGCTGACACTTTAAGTAGAAAGGAAGAATCGACACCTATCCGGATCAAAGCGTGTCAGCTGATCATAACGCCAGATTTGATGGGTGAAATAACAAAGGCACAAGATGAAGCACTGTTAGAAAGAAATGTGAAACGGGAAAGGATAGTAGGACAACAAGGGAACTTAGATACAAATGCATACGGAGTACGAACTAGGTTTGGCCGGATGTGGATACCTAAGATTGGCGAGCTTAGAGCCAAAATACTTGATGAGGCCCATAAGTCTCGTTATTCTATCCACCCCGGGACAAACAAAATGTATCAAGACTTGAAGAAAGAGTACTGGTGGCCTGGCATGAAGAATGATGTGACCGAATACGTGAACAAGTGTCTAACATGTTCACTAGTTAAGGCCGAGCACCAGAAACCATGCGGTAAAATGCAACCTTTACCAATACCAGAATGGAAATGGGGGGAGATCACAATGGACTTCATTACCAAGCTACCGCGAACAGCTAAAGGCAATGACACCATTTGGGTGATCGTCGACCGCTTGACGAAAAGTGCTCACTTCTTGCCAATACGTGAGACTTCTTCGTCTGAAAAGCTAGCAGAAGTATTTATCAAGGAAATTGTGAGTAGACATGGTATGCCGCTGTCAATTGTGTCCGACAGGGATACTAGATTCACATCTAGATTTTGGAAGAAATTCAACGAAGCGATGGGCTCAAGACTGAACATCAGCACCGCTTACCACCCTCAAACCGATGGCCAGACTGAAAGGACCATTCAGACCTTGGAGGACATGCTCCGGGCCTGTATCATTGACTTCGATGGGAGTTGGGATAGCCATCTACCATTGGCAGAATTTTCATATAACAACAGCTATCACACGACTATTGGCATGCCGCCATTTGAAATGTTATATGGGAGAAAATGCAGAACCCCGGTTTGTTGGGGGGAAATTGGGCAGAAGGATTTTGCAAGTCTCGAAGTGGTCAAAGAAACTTCTGAAAAATTTGATCAAATCAAGGCTAGAATGAAAGCCGCAAAAGACAGACAGAAATCATACGCGGATAAGAGAAGAAGGGATTTAGAGTTTCAAGTGGGGGACATGGTACTGTTGAAAGTATCACCATGGAAAGGAATCATCCGATTCAGAAAGCGTGGCAAACTAAGTCCAAGGTTTGTCGGAACTTTCAAGATTGTAGCAAGAGTGGGTCAAGTTGCTTACAGACTCGACCTACCCGTTGAGCTTAGTGGAATACACCCTACATTTCACATGTCGCACTTACGCAAATGCCTAGCTGACGACACAGCTCACATACCTTACGACGAGATCGAAGTGGATAACAGCCTAAACTATGTAGAAGAACCAATAGCCATTCTTGACCGAGCTGAAAAACGACTACGCAATAAGTCGACACCGTTAGTCAAGATACAATGGAAGCACAGAAAAGGGTCAGAAGCTACATGGGAAAAGGAAGACGAGATGAGGGGACTATACCCTCAATTGTTTAACGTATGAACAGTTTCGAGGACGAAACCTCCTTAAGGAGGGTAGACTTGTAACATCCCAAAAATAATAAAACGAATAAATATAGCGAGACCGGTGATTTAGTTGGAATATTTAAACAAAAAGGGAGCGGGCCTGGGCCCGGCTTCAATGGGCCGAGGGAAGCCCATGCACATAAGAGGCAAGGCAGCCCTCTTCCCTGCTCATTTCCCCAACTCACGCAGCTTTTAGAGAGAGAAAGGAGAGCTCGGGTCTAGAGAGAGAAAGTGACGGATCAACTCGGGAATTCAGGAGAACGTTGCTGCTGTTCTCATGATCATATCCTCTGAATCAGAAATCCAATCCAGGTAACGATTCGATCACATTATGAGTTTTTGTTCGTTTTGGGAGTTTTCGGGTTTTGGCTAAAAAGATAACGATTTTGCGGATGAAACTTGAAAGTGAACTTAGGTATAGCATCTAGAATGAAAAACGAACGTTTTGATCAAAGAAAATTTAGATATCGACATGATCAGATTCGCATGCAAAACATTCGGATTTTTGGGGAAGGCGATAAGTGCAGACCCATCGAAACTACTTAGTTTCGATATGTGCAGGTTCATCGAAACTACTTAGTTTCGATATGTGCAGACCTATCGAAACTACCCAGTTTCGATATATGCAGACCCAATCGAAACTACCATAGTTTCGATATGAGCCCCCGATCCGAAGCTAAGATAATACATAAGTTACCTATCGAAACTACCAAGTTTCGACAGAAACAACCTATCGAAACTACCAAGTTTCGACAGAAACAACCTATCGAAACTACCAAGTTTCGATACAAGCTAATCAATCGAAACTACTAGGTTCAAGCATAGTAATGTCTAGTGTCATCTAGGGGCACCACCTTATGTGTATGACTTTATTATACAGATCGTGAGCGACATTAGTGAAGCTCAGTAGCCAGCTTAGTGTATTACAGAAACTACTCATCAGGTGAGTTCTATGTGCCCCTTCTATGTTATGTGCAAATGATTTATAAATGTTTTGGGGCTGAAGTGTATACACTAAATGAATAAATGTTATAAATGTCAATGTGATCATACGTATATATATATATAAATATTTATATATGAAAATGAATTATGAATAAAGAATGAAGCGTATGACTATAAAGAATGAATGAAAGAAGGACATAACGTAAAAGAATGAAATCTTGCTTTATATTATATATATATTGCATGTTACGAATGAATGTAAACGTTATAAACCCTTCTGTGACAACGGCTACTTCGGTAGACGGACGACCACGTGACTATTTTGCGACCGGGACAAAAACGTTCCTTCACAAGCTAGGACGTATGAAAAGGTATTAATGGACGGTCGAAACAAACCTTAACTAATGTAGAACGGTTGCATACATAATGGTCACGTGGGAAACGGATGCCCTAGGGCAGACGGATAAAAATGACGGACTATGACGGTAGGACGGTAAAGAGCGGACGGACAAAGGTTGCCGGACGGATTTAATGATATGACGGACGGTTTTCTAGAGCCGGACGGTAATGAAACGAGCGACGACGGTAGCTCTGACTGCGATGTCTTCGTGACATTCGCGACAAGTATGACGGGTTGATCACCCTTAAGATTATGGCCAATATGTGTTCTCTCAAAGAAAGTATGTATGTACATATGTATATACCCTCAATGAATGTTATGTGAGAACAACAAAGTAAAGAATATTTAAATGTACGAATATACATATATACATTATATTCATGATAAGATAAATTTTATGTATGGTTGTCTTTAAACTAGAACTCACCAGCGTTAGCTGACTTTTAGTATACATTTCAGGTAACAAAGGAAAGGGTTGTGCGAAGGCGTGAAGGTTACCCGACACAAGACTGACATCCCACTTTAATATATGTGTTAAGACTTCCGCTGTTATGTTTTGTAATTGAATGATGAATGTTTTTAATTTAAGTTCAGTATTTATGACTATGTTTATGAGTAAATCCAATAAGTGAGGTCACCCGGTTTAGGGGCCTTGCATCTCACCCTCTCATACACTCACACAAACTCTCTGATCCCCGTATTGCATCCCGTTCCGCGTCTGGCTGTCGGTCGAGCACCAAGAACATCGTATCTGAGCTTGTAGCCGTCAGCCTTCGATACCCAGCCAAATCAAGTGAGGTTAGTCTCTTCCGATTCGTTTTCGAACGTACATCAAAAGCCCCATATCAATTCGTATCCAGCTTTTGTATCGGGTTCGATTTCTATCGAATTCTTGAACCTGCTCAAACGATTTTGATTCGGGGATTTCGATTGATCCTTTTTGCGTATTTAGTTTAATGGGTTTCTTATTCAATTAGCGAAACCATCTGGTCCGACTGGCTAAGTCATTGCACCATCGGACCAAATGGTGTGGGTTCGAAACCCACATCATCGGCTTGTTTTAGCGCGTTTCCTTATAACCCAGTCTGGCTCCCTTACATTTTGATATTAAATAAAATCTGGACATGTGCTGTAACAGGGTTGCGCCCCCTTGTCAAGTGGTTAACCCGTGATGCTTCGATTCCGGGCGAGCCCATTTAATTTTAAAACATGTTTTTAATAACATTTTTATTATATAAAAAATTTTCTATGAAACCTAATACTATTTAGATTCGATTTGTACATTAATAAACAAATTTTCAATAAAAACTAATATTTTTACAACTTTAATGAGTTTAAAACCAAATAAATAAATTATGTGTATTGATTTAAATCAAAACTCTTATACTACATATTTTTATAAATCATTTTCCTATTGAATCATATATGTTAGGGTTTAAACCCTATCTACACAAATAAAACTTTTTTCTAAATATATATTAATATATATTTACATTCTATATATTTTGACATATTTTTCACAAATAAATAAATAAAATTATTTATTTATTTTATTTATTTAAATTAAACCCTAAGTCAATGGCTATTAAGTTCATATATATATATATATATATATACTTTGAACTCATATTATACATTAAATTCTTATACAAGCATAGCATGCCTTTACATGGAATAACACAAACCTTTTTGTACAAATCCACACACATCAAAACCCGTTGAACCCTAGACTTACCTTTGATCTTGTGCATAATAATAATTCAAGTTTATACACATTTCACTTTAGGATAATCATGTGAGTTACAAATCACTTATGCTATCTATTGCTTGTGCTATCTACAAACGTCTTACAAGTGAGTTTTACATAGCCCCTTTTTACACTGTTTTACATTTTTGGGGTGAAACATGAACATTACATACAATGATTTTCACAAACTACACAATACAAATCCACTTTACATTCATGTGTGCAATTTGAGCTTTATGTTTTAGTACTAGGTGTGTTAACTACTTTTGTGTGCAATTACATGTACAATCATTAACTATACAAGCTGATGGTAAACAATGATAGATCTATTGAGTATGAAAAACCCACCTAGTTAGGGTGATTGTTACCGACAACCCACTTTGTTTTGCATGCTAGTTACAAATGTTTGATTTTACTTTGGTTACACAATAGTTGCTCCCCATAAATGCCTTATTTTGTCATGATATGTAAGGATTTGTTTATTCACATCTATACACTATCTATGTACAAACCTATGTATGCTCACCAACTTTTTAGTTGACCTTATTTTATTCATGTTTCAGGTGCTAATGTGTGAGTTTGATCAAGACATGCTACACTTAAGTTTGGACTTAGTAAATTTTAAATGAAGAACCATTTGTATTTCAGTTATGTACTTTTGAACTTGGTTGTGTTTGATTTGTTTGAAATAAAATTTGATTATTAATATATTGAAATCTAGTCAACCTTGTGCTCATGAACAGTCTACATGTCCCGCCCCGACGTTTCCGCCGTCGGTTGGGGTGTGACAGATTGGTATCAGAGCCTTGGTTATAGGGAATTAGGTTATTAGGCACTCTCGACCTAGACTATAACCTTAGGACACCCATACTATGCCATTCTACTACATGCTATACCATTATTTCTTATGTGAATATTTTTACATGTTATACTAAATAATTACATCATATGATACAATACCTAATGGTCTATGTATCACATTGCCTGCCAACTTTTGTCTCCTATTCATTGCTACCTATTTGATTGATTTGAAGTGCTATCCTAAGTTTCCACACACACTCATACACACTTAGTTTTTCATGCATCTTTAACCTCACACATATAATGTCACCACCTCTTATAATCTAAATCTAAACTATTGGGCCTAATGCCCATTAATAATAATCAAGAAGCCCACTTACCCTCCAGGAAAAAGGAGCCTACTACAACATATAAGCCTCACTTTCGGGCCTCAAAGCCCAGTCCACAACAATTCTCATCATGACCATGAGCCCAACAATGGTGTTATTAATACATGATGGCTGGAAGAGTGTGTAGGCCCATGAGGGATTCTGGCTAAGGAAAGATAGGGTACTTAAGTGTGTCTTAGTGACCCACCGCTCTTTCCTGGGAATTCTCCTCAGGGATGCATTGCTTATAGGTCAAGTGCATTTCTAAAATACTATTGTGAAGACTCGGTGTTATGACTAGTCCAACTCTAAACCTATGATAACTCTTATATTTAACACTCAATATTTCATTATCACTTACAACCTTTTCATTGTTTCTCTACTAGACATGGACTCCTACTCTCCTTCCTCCCCAGTATACCGTCCCGGAGCAGAGTCTGATTGGGAAGAAGACAGCAGGTCACCCGTGTATCGGTCACCACCACCCCCAGCTGCCAGACAAAGGTTTGATGTAAGGGCAGATTGGGCTAGGAACACCGGCCCAAGACTTCGAACACCTAGATCACCCCCATTAAGAGACCCGTATCTGGTTCCCGACCCGTATCATCCTAACCCTTGGGTAAGGCATACCACGGCACCCACTAGTGCTATGGGAATTCCAATCAATGACATTCACCAATATGTGAGGACCGCAGAATTTGAGAGGCAAAGGATGGAGCATGAGGTAATGCACGACTTGCAAGGACAAAGAATGGATATTAGGGTATCAAAAGGAATTAATCTCCATCCTCGAAAAAGAAATACTGGAGCATCGCACGGAGACAGCTAGAGCTGAAGCCAGATCGGCTACCCGAGTGACCATAGCGGTGCTCGTCTTGGGAATTATTCTCCTCCTAGAGGAAAGCTACAAGAGACGTTAACAAAAAATATTTTCCATTATTTATTGTCTTTAAATTTTTAGTTTGAGAACCATTTCCCTATGTTTTGAGTAAAGTTTAACATTTCAGCATTTAATCAACTTTATATATTCCAACTCTAAAGTTATTATTCATTGATTTGACATGTTGAGTGTGAATGACACTCATCATATTTTCATCAAAATTCTCCAAGTATCATTCACCATAATTTAGTACACTACCGGAAATCTCCTTCGTAAACAAATCATCCTATTATTTGATTTAAACAACCTCGTTATTTTGTTCAAACAAAACGTTATCAAACTTTTAGATAGTATCAGAAATATGAATTTTCTATAAACATTTTCATCTTGTGAGAAAACTCAATGCAACCTGTTTTATAAAAGCATCATTTCAAATTGATAAATAAGTATGATTTTCCTCATTAAAGTAATTATTTCTAAAACCTGGCTAAATTGATGTACAACTACTTGATTAGCCAATAATTTCTCTTAAAAATATTCTCCTTATAATAATTGAAAATTTAAAAAGTTTTTCCTATAAACTGTCTATTTATTTAAATTATGTAACTCAATGGTTTCACTACTTTATATATCTACAACCAAGAACAATTTACCACTTTCTATTTTCAAACAAAGATCAGTATTTGTAAACACATTTCCCTGAATGTTTTCAGAACCTCCTCGTTATCTTTCACTTACCACTTCAAGAGACGACCCATTTTGCGTAAACGTTAACCATCCCTAAAAACCTCAACGAGATTTATAGAGCTAGAACCTAACTACCACATCCTACACGAACATAAACCAACACGCTGCTCCGCAACACCTGATCACGTGCAAAACTCGTTAGTATATGTCACAGAAAATTCAACAACTTACGTATGCACGTTCACAAGATACACATCACGATCACATAATACATGAAACTAGTTTATTTGCAAATCACAATTTACGAGATTGATCAAATAACACGTGAAACCAGTTTATTTGCAAAATACATGATACATAACGAATGTTTGTTTGATACATAATAATAGATTGACCACATTAAACATGAAACTCATTTGGTTACAAAGTGCATGATACTAAATTGTTAACATTATACATGAAATTCATTTCTTACCATGTACATGATGCTATGTTGTTCACATTTCACATAAAACCTAGTCGATTACAAGCTACATGACGCTAGACCATACATGAAACTTGAGTGCTACATTATACACGAAACTAAGTTACTTACAGTTGTTGCGATTGATTGATCACATTACACACAAATAATGGTCTTACACTTTGTTCACCAAAGTTGTAAGCTATAACACATCGAAACTACTCGGAGTTTGACGTATTCTTGTTCAAACCCGAGGAAGCTGTAACACATTAAGACAACTCGGTGCTTGACTTATCCTTGTTCAAACACGAATAAACTATGGGACTTTAAGTTTTACTACCTTATTACGCTTTAGTTGCTAACTGACCTGCTTAAGGACATCGTTACTTTTTAGCAACTTTTATGTGAAAACAATAGACATGAACGGAGTGAAATTGTGCCCCTCTTGACCCGCACACAACGGAATGATCTATACGGACCATGCGATGATTTGAGTAATTACGGGTGCACACGGAATTATAAAAATCAGCGTATGGAAAACATAGTAAATTTTGTCGTGTGTTGTGACCTAAAACTTATCCTGACATGTAACAACGAAACTGATGTGATATGACAAGGGCATGGTGGATACGCCGATGGTACTTCCTATATATAAGTGCTCTATCATATCATTAGGAGTAGCGTTGTTCGTGTCACGTGAAGTATTATGTCGTTTTGACCTAGACCAATAGTTGTGAAATCTCTTATCCACTGACAATTCTTGAGCATATTAGGCAAACCCTAATTATCAAATTTCCCATCAAACCTATACCAAGTAATGCATTTCACCTTCAGAGTCCAAATTATTATTCGACGGTTTTCCTCCTTAAGCTCATTTTAAAACTAAGGTCATTATCATCATTCATACCCGACCTTGAGAAACACACCTGAATCTGGTTATCAATCGTACTCCGCAACCCAATTTTCAAAGTTCATTGAGAATCCAAATGTAGCCCAGAGTTTGCTTGGGAACGTAAAGATCAAATGAAGCTTAAGTATCCATATCTCTTTCCTGATTCAGTAGACTCCACTAGTTCAATTTCGGGACGAAATTCCCTCAACGTGGGGATACTGTAACATCCATGATTTACCGACTCTATTTTATTTTATTTTATTTTGTTTCAATATTAACCATACATTTAAATCTTGTATTTATTCAATCATTTTATTCTCTCTCACCTAAATCATTAAATAAATGGGTATTCATCTATAAAATTTAAAACTTTAAAGCACTATTTATATAGATGTAAATACAAATAATTATTTATAAAAACATGTATGAAATGTATATATTCTTACGTTTAAATTTATTAATTAAATCTCACATGAACACTTGTTTGACAAATATAAAATTGACATTATAACTTTATAATATAGTTAGTATTTCATTTATAAAGTTATCAAATAAAGATTCAAGTTCCATAATTTTTTATAAAAGAAACCAATTCTTTTCTTTTTATAATCAAAACAAATTAATCCTTCTAATCTACATTTGAACCCCCCTAGTCCTTGAACCTTCATTTTGAACCTACACCTTTGAAATTGAACCTTTGACTTCCATGTTGACCCCCACTCATGAACACAAATCAATTTTGACTTTTAAAAGTCAAAGCAGGCTAAATATCATGACTGTCCCAACCCAATCCATGTAATTGGTCTTCTATACAAGACGAAATCGATAAAAAAAAAACCATCCCCGGCCCAGTCAACGTGCAAAAACTGATCAATTGAGCGGCCAATTAAAGTTTGAAACGGTTTGACTTTTAATAGTCAAAACCGTGTTCAATCCGATCCCAAATCAAGGATTTCGAGCGTAACCAATCCCGTAAATTACGCTCTAATCAATCCCGCATGTATCTGGTACACCAACACGACCCAATTCGTTTCTAAACCGTCGAATTCATGCGTAATGGAAGCTATAGCTGACGTCGTTAAACCACAAATCAAATCGTGTGATTAAAACAAAATTAAATAAATTAACATACCCTCTCACCCTCTCATACACTCATACAAACTCTCTAATCCCCGTATTATATCCCGTTCCGCGTCTGGCCGTCGGTCGAGCACCAAGAACATCGTATCTGAGCTTGTAGCCGTCAGCCTTCGATACCCAGCCAAATCAAGTAAGGTTAGTCTCTTCCGATTCGTTTTCGAACGTACATCAAAAGCCCCATATCAATTCGTATCCAGCTTTTGTATCGGGTTCGATTTCTGTCGAATTCTTGAACCTGCTCATACGATTTTGATTCGGGGATTTCGATTGATCCTTTTTGCGTATATAGTTTAATGGGTTTCTAATTCAATCAGCGAAACCATCTGGTCCGACTGGTAGAGTGTGACGTTTCGGATTTTCATTCACGCACTTGTGTTATATTTATCGTGTAATCATCTCCTATTTTAATAAAGTGTAAGAGTTTTATTTAGTTTTATACGATTAGGTATTTTATTTCACGGATATAAATTAATTAAAATTTTATAAGTTTTAAAAACTTATATAAAATTTTATATAAAATCTAAATTTTAAAAGTTGCATATTTAATAAAAGAATCTATTTAAATAAGATAAATAACTTTTATAAAAATTATTTATAATAATAAAAATAAATAAAATAAGTTTATAAAAACATTTTTAAATTAATTTTATTTAAAAGAAATTAAAATTAATTTAGTTAAATAAAAGTTCAAGGGTTGTTTTGTAATTAATCAAACTAGAAGGTTATAAAAAGTAAAATCAGTCGAGGGACCATTCCTGGACAAGTTAAAGTACAAGGACCCATCCGTATTTATTTCAAGGGTTAAAATAAGTCAAACCAAACCCCAGGGACTAAAACTGCCAAATTCCAATTCGATTATCCGGTCACCCCCTTCGATTGTCCGGCGGTCCAAAGTCTTTTTCCGACGACTCCCGACAGGGTTGTTCCCTGCACCTCAACAGCCGACAAAAACTTCTCTGGCCTCGTCGTCCCCACGCGAACAAAAGCCCTCGACAAATTTGTCGATTAAACATAGGGATCGACTGATCCTGTTGGTGGCCGAAAAACCCACGATCGAATTCGCGCTCGACAGGCCACCTCCGCGCGTGTCGATTGTCTGGATAGTTTCGTCTCGTTCAGACCAATGTCGGGACATGCCTAATTGCAAGTTCTAACATAGAAATCAAGCTCGCCTATAAATGACCATTGTCGGCCCTACTCGAGCTCGCTACCATCCTTCCACCTGCTCTCGCACCAAATTGAGGATACCATCACTTTCGTCGTCCCTGAGTGAAGCTGTGACCGGGATTTCGGAAGCTAATTCCACACAGGAATCGAATTCCACTTTTGACATTTTCGAGTTTCAAAACTGTGCCGACCAGACCCATTGCAACGTGGTTCGAGCCTCAAATCGACTCCATTACCTTCTATTAATCCCTGGTAAACAATCCAACTCGAAATCACGGCAATCGCACGAGAGTTACCGACGGTTTGCCGGTCACCGAGGTCCAGCGACCTGATTTACCCTTGTGTATTTAAATTATCCATCACACACATAACCAGCGATGGGCAGTAGCCCGGCTGGTTATGCGTGTGTGTGTCCGAGGCTGAGGTCGCGGGTTCGAACCTTCCGGCCTCCGGCCCAACCCCATTTTGCTTCTGTTTTCAATTTTTTTTATTTTATTTAATTATCTTAACTTATTTTAATATTATTTTTATACACTAAAGACTAAAACGAGTCGGTTTGATCGTTCGTTTATTTTGAAATCAATTAAACAATCTTTTTATCTATAAACTATTCCATTTTTTATAAATCTTATAATATTTTTATAAACTTATTTAAACACATTTTTATATATATAAAATGTCCTATATTTTTATAAATCTTATAATATTTTTATAAACTTATTTAAACACATTTTTATATATATAAAATGTCCTATATTTTTATAAATCTTATAATATTTTTATAAACTTATTTAAACACATTTTTATATATAAAATGTCCTATATTTTTATAAATCTTGTAACATTTTTATAAACTTATTAAAATACATTTAATATGTAAAATGTCTCATTTTTATAAATCTAGCAATTGTTTTTAGTAAACTTGTTTAAATTCTGAATATCAACATAATTAGTCAAATAAAGACTTTTCTTTTATTTTGTTATATATTTTTTTATATAAATACATTAAATATAACAATACTTGTTTAAAACAATATATATATATACTCATAAGTTAAAGTTTTACAAAAAAAACTATTATCATTCTATTTCCATACTTTATACAAATAAATAGTTAGGAAGATTATATTAAAGCCTATATACATTTAAATACAAATACACACCTATACGCATACAATAATACCCATTTGTCTACATAGGGTATCAACGTGCTTAGGCTTCCACATACTTATCACCTACACGCGTGGAAAAATACTCGCTAGCAAGGTGAGTTACATAGCCCCTATTTTACATTTTTATACGTTTTGGGGTGAAACATTATACATGCTACTCACATTGTTTATACGTGTTATACATGAGACTATATGCTTATTCTTTGGATGTACATACATTTAAACGCAAGATAACCAACTGTAATATTGATAGATCTATTGTGCCTGACCAGCCCACCCGGTTAGGATGTTTATTACTGCATACTCGGATATAACCGCGTGTTATATTCAAACATACCGGATATAGTGGGTAACTATATTCAAACATACCGGACTTAGCTGTTGTGCTCTGTTCAAGCGCGTCAAACTCGGTTTGAATTGTGATTAAATAAATGGTACATCATACATACTATGTTTAACAAGATAAACAATGAGTTGCAAAACGATTTACAACTACTGTTTACCGGAATTACTAAACCTATGTACTCACCAACTTTTTAGTTGACACTTGATTTAAATAATGTTTCAGGTTTGGATATGTGACTACTTGCCGAAGATTTCTCCACATAAGGACTATGGACCTAGTTAAATAAAACAATGTTTTGAACTAGACTAGGTTATTTGGAATGTATCGTATTGGGATCTTGTTGTCTTTAAATTTAATTAATGAATTATGCAACCTTTTAGCTATCATGTGCTTTTGAACAATCATCACATTGTCCGCCTCGATGATTCCGCCATCGGTCGGGGTGTGACAGATTGGTATCAGAGCCATGGTTATAGGGAATTAGGTTATTAGACACAATGACCTAGACTATAACCCTAGGACTCCCTTTTATGTGTTATGTGCTAAATGATTAATTTCTATGTGAATTATTTGTAGTTAGGTATTATTTGAATTTTCCCGAGTTTGGTACATGAGACTTATACACATACATACAAGACTTTGATACATGATACATACTTAACATACATCGTTGACAAACAAACTTATGCAAACAAATACACTACCCATCCTTATCCATACTCTTTCCTAATCCGTATTAATTGCAACAATTCCTACACATTTTATACTCATAAACTCTCAAGTCTATTGAAAATCTCGTCAACAACTTAATTTCTTGAAACCAGTAAAGGACACGTGCAATCTGGAAGGGTGACACCTGTACATTGGGTTTTCTGTCTAGGAAAGCATTTCGTATAAATCCAAATAAACGGACCCGTATGCTTTCCTGGGAATTCCTAAAGTGAGTGTTAACCTATAGGCTAAAGCATGTCTCTTTGAAAGTTTCGGGAAATTAATTAATGTTGATAAGTCAATGTATTCGCAAGGATACAATCCGAACTTAAACTTAAAATTTGGGGATATTATAGCAAGATAGGAAGAACTAGACAAACATGCAAAACAAATCATTATTACGGGTGCACACGTAATAACGATTTGTAATGCATGCAAGTCCCGGCAATTCCTATTATGCAAATAATGATCTATAACATCATGTCCTACCCGGAAAAGATGACTTAGTTTCCCCTATCAACTTAGAATAAATACACATGCACTGACACGCGTCATGATAAATCTCGTATTTCTACTTACATTATTTCCCGCTATAACTCATATTTATCTGTCTTATCTAAAATATCATTGTCTTTTTCTTATGGTCTTAGAATGCCTCCTCGACGTGCAAACTCTAGCACTTCCAACCCGGATCTTGCTACTCTCCTTGCCCAGCTAGTAGGGCAAATGAACCAAGCAAATAAGAACAGTGACGGGTCTCACAACATCCAAGGGAACGGTGGTACCAACCCGCCTCATTACACGTTTAAGCACTGTAACTCGTGCAATCCTACTAAATTCTTCGAGACTGAAGGTGCTACCGGCCTACTTCAATGGTTTGAAAGCATGGAAAGCACATTCCTAAACAACGACTGTCCCGATAATCTTCGGGTTCGTTATGCCACAAGTGTACTCCAAAAGAGAGCCCTCACCTGGTGGAACGGTGAGAAACGCACTCGTGGTGCTGAGGTTGCTACGTCCTTATCATGGGATGATCTGAAGAAGGCCATGACTAATGAATTCTGTCCTCGGAATGAAATGAGGAAGCTCGAGGCTGAATTTTGGGATCTTGCCCAAGACAGCGGGGATAATCTGGCTTACACAACCCAGTTTCAAGAGCTAAGTCTGCTGGTGCCTCATATGATCACTCCCCTTGCTCGGGGAATTGAAAAATACATAGGCGGCCTGCCTATGCAAATTCAAGATGCTGTGTTAGGAAGCAATCCTCCTACACTTGAAGCTGCCATCCGTCTATCCGCTACACTATCCGACAACCACGTCAAAGCCGGAACCTTAACAAGAAAGGGTTCCAAGAAGGTTGTCTCCACTCTTGCAGCTGTCAAAGATGTAAAACCCGAGTCTTCTAACCGCAACAAGAAACGAAAGGGTCGAAACTTCGCAGCCGTAACTCCCGTTGTACCTGCTCTTCAAGTGGCCCCTTTGGGTCAAAACCCGAAACCTTATTTGGGTCCAAATCCCCAATGTCACACCTGCAAGTACCATCATCCTGCCAACCTACCATGTCGATTGTGTTCAAGCTGCGGACGATATGGATACGTGGTCACTACCTGCCGTACCCGTCCTCCCGTCCACCAAACTGCTCCAGCCAACGGTCCAAACTATCCGGCACTTCTCAATGGTCGGGCATGTTACGAATGTGGAGACCCAAACCACTTCCGTGACCGATGCCCAAAACTTCATCATCAAGGTGGTCCCCAAGGACGAGCGTTTAATATAAACGCTAATGAGGCACAAGCAAACAACGACGTGATAAACGGTACGTTTCTCGTGAACAATCATTATGCTTCCATTTTATTTGATACCGGTGCCGATAGGAGTTTCGTGTCTCTTACCTTTAAATCTCGACTTGCTAAACAAAGAACGAAACTTGACAATCCTTATTCCGTGGAGATAGCAAACGGGAAATCTATTGCTATAAACTCCGTTATCCGCAACTGCAATGTCGAGCTTAATAATCATGAATTCTCTGTTGATCTCCTTCCAATGCAATTGGGAAGCTTCGATATTATAATTGGCATGGACTGGCTATCCAAGCACCATGCCGAGGTTGTTTGCTACGAAAAGTGTATTCGTATACCTCTCTCTTCGGGCGACACGTTAGTTATTTTCGGTGAAAAACCGTGCCGTGGTCTTCAAATCATGTCTTGCACATTGGCACAAAAGTACTTGCGGAAAAAGTACGTTGTCTTCTTGGCCCACATAGTTGACACAAAAGACAAGGGTAAGAAATTGCAAGACATTCCAATCATCTGAGATTTTCCCGAGGTATTCCCCGAGGATTTACCTGGTCTTCCTCCCCCTAGACAAGTGGAGTTTCGTATCGACCTTGTGCCCGGGGCAACTCCCGTGGCAAAAGCCCCCTATCGTCTTGCACCTTCCGAAATGCAAGAGCTTGCAAGTCAATTACAAGAACTCTCATCCAAAGGATTCATCCGCCCAAGCCATTCACCTTGGGGTGCTCCCGTGCTGTTTGTAAAGAAAAAGGATGGATCATTTCGAATGTGCATCGATTATCGTGAGCTCAACAAACTTACAATTAAGAACCGATATCCTTTACCCCGTATCGACGACCTTTTCGATCAGCTTCAAGGTTCAACATGTTTCTCCAAGATTGACCTTCGTTCCGGATACCATCAACTTCGGGTTCTCGATGAAGACATTCCGAAGACTGCCTTTCGGACTAGATATGGTCACTACGAGTTCATGGTCATGCCATTCGGTTTGACTAATGCACCTGCGGTCTTCATGGACCTCATGAACCGTGTATGCAAACCTTATTTGGACAAGTTCGTGATCGTCTTCATTGACGACATCCTCATCTATTCTAAAACGAAAGCGGAACATGAACAACATCTTCGTTTGGTCTTAGAACTCTTAAAGAAAGAACAACTATATGCCAAGCTCTCCAAGTGTGAATTCTGGCTAAAAGAGGTTTAATTTTTGGGTCATATAGTCAACGATAAGGGGATTCATGTGGACCCAGCAAAGATCGAGGCGGTAAAGAATTGGAGTACTCCTAAGACTCCTACCGAGATTCGTTCATTCCTTGGACTAGCAGGTTACTATCGTCGCTTCATCTCGAATTTCTCCAAGATTGCAGTCCCGCTCACTGCCTTGACTCATAAAGGTAAATCTTACGAGTGGGGACCCAAGCAAGAAGAAGCTTTTCGAACTCTCAAACACAAGCTCTGCAATGTCCTATTCTAACCCTTCCTAGTGGTAATGACGACTTTGTCGTTTATTGTGATGTATCCAACCAAGGTCTTGGTTGTGTTCTAATGCAACGTGGCCAAGTAATTGCATACGCATCGCGTCAACTCAAAATCCATGAGAAGAACTATACGACCCATGATCTCGAGCTTGGCGCCGTTGTTTTCGCCTTGAAAATTTGGAGACACTATTTATATGGCACCAAATGTGTGGTTTTCACCGACTACAAAAGCCTCCAACATATTTTCAATCAAAAAGAGCTTAATATGAGGCAACGACGATGGGTCGAACTCCTAAACGACTACGACTGCGAGATTCGCTACCACCCCGGCAAAGCAAACGTTGTAGCTGACGCCTTGAGTCGTAAGGAACGTATCATGCTTCATAGTTTTTATATCCATAACGATATCCAAGCCCGCATTCTCAAAGCACAACACACCTCGGTTACCGAGGGAAACATGTACCAAGAGATGGCATGTGGCGTAGAACTCTTGCTAGAAACCAAAGCCAACGGCCTATTGTATTACTTGGACCGTATCTGGGTTCCCGATCGTGACGATCTTCGTATATTTTTGATGAACGAGTCCCACAAAACTCGTTATTCGGTACATCCCGGAGCTGATAAGATGTACATGGGTCTCCGTCAACAATATTGGTGGCCTGACATGAAAAAGGATATTGCCCTCTTTGTAGCAAAATGCCTAACTTGTTCTAAAGTAAAGGCCGAACACCAAAAGCCTTCCGGACTCCTCGAACAACCTGAAATACCCGTATGGAAGTGGGAGAACCTTGCCATGGATTTCATCACCAAAATCCCACGCACTTCTAGTGTGCGCGATAGTATCTGGGTTATTATCGACCGACTTACAAAGTCTGCTCATTTCTTACCCATTCGTGAGGACTATCGAGTAGAGAAATTGGCTCGGATTTACATTGATGAGATCGTAAGTCGTCACGGAATCCCTTTAAACATCATCTCCGATCGTGATTCGCGTTTTACTTCCCGATTTTGGCAATCATTACAATCAGCACTTGGTACTCATTTGGATTTAAGTACGGCTTACCATCCTCAAACTGATGGACAAACCGAACGAACAATCCAAACTCTTGAGGATATGCTTAGAGCTTGTGTCATCGACTTTGGTGGCAATTGGGATTCTCACCTACCACTGATTGAATTCTCCTACAACAACAGCTATCACACAAGTATTAACATGGCACTGTTTGAAGCTCTTTATGGACGAAAATGTCGTTCACCAATTTGTTGGAATGAAATTGGCGAAGCACAAATCACCGGTCCCGAGCTTATCCAAGAAACCACCGATAAAGTCTCTGTTATCCGTGACAACATTCGGGTAGCAAGAAGTCGGCAAACGAGCTATGCCGACAAGCGACGGAAACCCTTGGAATTTCAAGTTGGAGATATGGTCCTTCTAAAGGTATCACCTTGGAAAGGCGTAGTCCGATTTGGAAAGAAAGGAAAACTTGCACCTCGATATGTGGGTCCATTCAAGATACTCAAAAAGGGTAGGAAAAGTGGCCTACAAACTCGATCTTCCTTCAGAACTCAACAACGTTCATCCGACTTTTCATGTGTCAAATTTGAAAAAGTGTCTAGCCGACGAGAACCTCCACATCCCCCTTGACGAAGTGCGTATTGACGAGAAAATGCACTTTGTTGAGAAACCCGTGGAAATCATGGACCGAGAAGTTAAGAAACTCAAGCGTAGCCGCATCCCCATTGTCAAGGTCCGTTGGGAGTCTAAACGTGGACCCGAGTTCACTTGGGAACGTGAAGACCAAATGAAGACCAAGTATCCGCATCTCTTTTCATAGCCTCCACTAGTTGAATTTCGGGGCGAAATTCCTCTAACATGGGGAGACTGTGACGTTTCGGATTTTCATTCACGCACTTGTGTTATATTTATCGTGTAATCATCTACTAT